>CAXIVR010000002.1:127327378-128014878 GCA_964035755.1 Teleogryllus oceanicus
TGAATGGGAGCTTCGAGCTCCTTCCAAGGAATGGGGCCGTTGGCGACAAATCCGCAGACAGACCATTCCTTTTCTAAAAAAATTCTGATAAACATGTGGAAGATGTAACATATTCGTCGTATGATGTACGAAAAAGGAGACGAAATCCAAATCATTTTCAAATAGAGTAAAAATGTATTCGAGTATCAATCTGTAATAGGGCCTGCAGGGTTAGCCGAGGTCGCTAAGGCTGAAGGACCGTGGCTGCTTTGGCTTGAAGGGTGGCGAATTGGAATCCCGCTCCTGGTACGGATGCTTGTGTACGTCCGTGTACGTGTATCGCTACCGTTACCCCATTTTTATAAATCAATGTTAAATTACAGATGTCGCTATATAATCATAGTTGTTGAAAAGCGACCTTAAATAAGTAAAAAAATCTGTAAGTTTTTCATTTAGCTTCCACAAATCATGACTCTTTTAACGAAGAGAAAAGGCTTTTTTACTTGTAATGTGTCAGTGTTGCTTCATCACACAAGATTTGTGAAATTAACCTTGTGTGTAGGTGGAAAATTCGACGTT
This sequence comes from Teleogryllus oceanicus, assembly GCA_964035755.1. Classification (NCBI taxonomy): domain Eukaryota; kingdom Metazoa; phylum Arthropoda; class Insecta; order Orthoptera; family Gryllidae; genus Teleogryllus; species Teleogryllus oceanicus. The sequence continues at coordinate 127,327,937 of CAXIVR010000002.1, forward strand.
TTGCGGAAAGTGAGTGAGATTTAACAATGCTCCAGAAAATATAGCTGTATAGAAAGCTTTGAGTTGGGCAATTTTCTTAAGATACATTTCTTTTAGTTTCCTATTATTTATAGGTCAAATTTGATATTTTTTTCTTTTCAGGCGTTTTAGAATGCTAGCAGAGTTTTCAAATTATTCTAGACACGACAAAATTATTACGATGAAACGTTACATGTAGACCAATCTTATAAGCAGTTCAAGTATTTTGCAATCTAAAATCGTGAAACGTCAATATCCCTGTCTTGCTCATAAACGACTTCATGCAATGAGAAGGGCTTGAAGACAAAATCATTTTGGAACTTACAGTAAGAGGATAGATTTTGTTAATTAAAATTTGTGCTCTGTGAGAATTTTAGGGGGAACAGTATCATGAAACGAACTACAGTGGTCGTCGCCCCAGTAGATGAAATGAGCAACATCGAATGTGGAGCCGATTGAACCAACGGCGTAAGCAATCAGCCATAAACCCGAGAACTATCGAGGGAATCAGATGAGAGTTATGGCGTCGCAAAATGAGTGTGAATGAAAGTATGCGTGTGTGAGTGGGCGTTCGTTAGTGCAGTGTTCTGTGTGTGTGTATGCGTGGGCACGCTTGCTTACCCTGCTGTGCTTACGTTTGTGTGTGTGAAAAGCCAAAAACGACGGATAGAAACCTGACGACAGCAAATAGGACGCCAGGAAATCGACGGCGCAGATTGATAACAGTAGCGAAGTTGGCAGTTAGTGGATGTTGAGTATTGAGACGCGAGCGAGGAAGGCTCCGAAGCCCCACTGGGAAGCTGGCAACGGGCGCGCGTAGTGTGTGGAGTCAGGGCGACGGAGCAGGGCCGGTCAGGTGAAAGCCTCGACAGTGATTGATGTTGCCGCCTGCTCTCCCCCGGCCCACGCGCCCCGGGCGATCCGCTTCCTCCAGATACACTGCCTCTCTTTCTCCCAGGACCATTGTGCCCTCTCTTTCTACTGCGGTCGCTTCGCGTAGTGCTTTGCTACTGTTGTATCTACCGTTACGTTCACCTCCGACAACGTCACCGCCTGTTTCTTCTCTGGCGAACACAGCCACCGCCCCTGCGCCCCTCCACTGGCTCTCTCTCGCGCGGTAACTCTGAAATAATACTTGGCCCCCGAGATCTCCTGATAAGCCTCCTCGTACCTTATAATACAGACGTGCTATTCTCATTGGAAAGGGGTGGGCCAATTGAATTAAAATGAATCGTTACGGCCTCCTCTCTGAGTTTTCTTGTTGTCAACTTTCGATTTAAACCACTAATTTTTCGATCACAAGCAATAATTAGGCTTCTAGAATCGATTAGTTCGAATATGTAATCGACAGATGACGTAAATGATTACAACCCTTAAAAAGGACAATGCCTGTGGAATTAACCCGAAGACTAATTTCTAAGTTTTTTTGTTTCAGAGAATTTTTAAAGATGATCTAGCAAGGAATTTAATTATACGTAGATTGCACATAATAATAATAATAATAATAATAATAATAATAATAATAATAATAAAATAATATTTGCAGAGAAAACTCATTAAAAATACAAGTTACAAATTTATTTTTTTAAACCCCTAGAGAACATCTCAATTACACATTATAGAAAACAAAGTGATGATGCTTTAGAAAATGGCTAAAGACAGAAGCGATTCTTTCAAAACGAGCTGAGATTAACACACACAATATTCACAGTGGCATGTGAACTAATAAATATATCACAGATAATAAATAACAGGGGATTTTAATGAAAGAAAATATTAAAATAAACGCTCCAAACGTATTTACGGTTCAGTGAAACATTTCGCATATTTTGAATAGTAAATTCACAGCAGGTTCAGACAAATTTAATTTGCATCATAGAAATTACTTGATAATATGTGAAATAAAATGTCCGGTAATTGCTGTACGGAAAAAACTTTTCAAAATAAAAAACAAAATTTCTTATTTATTTACTGAAAAAACCCTTTGTCTTTTTTGTCAAGAGATCCCAATAAGATTATATTGCTAACTTTAAATCAAATAATACAACATTTTTCTCTGAATAGTATTTAATTTATTTCATTTTTTGAACGCGAGTTAGAAAATATTGTCATGTTGTGAAAAAATTATATTATTCATTGTTAATATATCTAAAATAATATTCAGATGTTAATAAGTAAATTTGTTCTTTTTATTCGTGATGTACATAGCTCTGTACAATTATTTTTGTTTTTCACCAAGTATAGTATGATGTTGGCACATATGCACGGCATTAATATTAACATGTCAAACTTATTGCCCTCTTATTGCCACCTCTTAAACGTTTAGTAGTGAAACTTCTTTTAAAAAGATATTTTACGCAAGAAATGCAAAGAGTAACAAAGATTTTTTCATTCGTGTAATTTTTATTTGATGAATGGTGTCATTGCTCTTGGAAGGAACGCATACAGCATAAAATCTTTAATTTATTTATTGTCAGCGAACAAAATAAGATCACGAACAAAATACCTTTTGAGATCGTAGAAACGGGTCATTTAATGAGAAGTTATACATTTCCACATCAAGAGCTATCTCGATTTTCTAATGTATGATTCTGATAAATCTTATTGACGCTATTGAGGAAAACCTTTTTATTGCCTGAAAGTTAATACTATTTATTTGTAGAACACAAAATACTACTCACCCCAAAACTCTAAGAATGTGAGATAAGAAAACGAGAATAGATTTACACGACTTCAGGCGTTATTTCTTATTTCGTTATCATTTTTGTTTATAGTAGTTCGGAGATACAGCGTTAATTTACTCTCGAAAGTATTGGATGTGAAATGAAGCTGATCCGTTTATTTCGAAAGAGATGGGAGTCACTTAGAGGCAGAACACCTTATCAATACTTTTCATTAAAAGCTTAAAATTTACTATGCACACAGCGGACTTTTTCCTGTTGCAGTTGTTTTTTCTGATAACCTTAAGTTGAGAAGTAAATCTGGGTGTTTTTGCTCTGTTTGTGATAAGAATTAAAATACTTTAATAATTAAGGGCAATGCCTTGTAAGATATTATCATGAATAATACTGGAGCGTAATAAAACAGACATGCCTGCATCTGCGAAATGGGTCAATGATCGCTGTATCTGATGGGCACTTAGGGGAAGTGCACCAAAAGGAAACCGAAAACGTTTTGAGGAACCACAATATAATGATTCGGTTTGTACGTTGCTCGTATTGTTTCATCGCAGTTTGTAAAATTGCTCGAAGCAAACATAACACATCGAAAATTATATTATTTTCTCGTTTTTTTTTCAACAATATTTTGTTTTCTAATCAAGTCGATTTTTATTGGCCACTAATAATTGCAATGTAAAACCCTGTGCGTAAAAGTCAATAGAGGCCTCCGCTGTAGAGGCGAGGTAACGAGCAACGCCTGTAGAGACCAGGTAATTGTGAACAATCGAATATCGTGTTTCCTATTTTTACTTTCTCGTATACGTACAGAGTAATATACATAGTATAGAGAAATTCATGTAATGCTGCGCGAAAAAAACGGCGGATTTTCGGCGGGAAAAAATCATTACCGGGCTCTGGTAACAAAAGTGCGCATAAAACACGTTGCTAAATTCAGAGAAAAAATCCTCTACCATGTCGTGTACCCAGAATCTCTGTTTTGTGAGTCCTTGATGCCAAAAAACCAATTGGAAGCAAAACGTTCATTCGTCCATCCGTCTGTCCGTCTGTCCGTAGCGCCTAAACCGTGCGTAGGATTCTTTTCCAAATTGAAGAAAACACTGTCGATTTGGCTCTAGTTGAAGCTTCGAAATTTTGAAAAACCTTCTTTAAAATTTGGAAGTACTTTACATGAAGCCCTTCGGACATTTTCAAAACTGTCTCCAAATTTTTTCCTTAAATTTCTTGTCAAAATAGAGTAAAATAGCCTATAAAGGCGGTATAGGTCATATTTTCACGGTTAACTCTGAATTTCCGAAAATTGGTAAAGTTTGTATTATTTCCGGTGTCTTCCTACAACTACAAAATTAAAGATAGATATTTTTCCTTTAAATAAAATTTGTTGTCCATAAATAGTTCTTTCATTAAGGTTATGGATATTTTTAAAAAATTAGTAGTTTTCGCTCATAGTGCGTGCAATATTTGCAATTAAAAAAAGTACAAAACAAGATTTTATGAAAATATATCAAAATTTTTTCTTTAAATTTTTGGGAGGTTAGTGCCAAACAAACCCTATACGACCACATAAACTCCATATTGCTCTATTCTTTTGTTTGTTTTTCAAAAATTACAAAAATGTATCTTTTTATACTTATCTCTCACGTCAGTAAGCTTCACATTACAGACAATTTCTTCACATTATTATATTTATGGGCATATGTGCTTTAAATAATGTAAAATAAAGTTTCTCGAAAACTCAACAGTTGTCTTTCAAAATGAGTTCAAAATGCCGCATTTTCAGAAACGTTTAAAAGACATTTTCTCAAGAATAGCTCCAAATTTTTTCTTCCAAATTTTCAAATTGATACTGCTAAATGCACTATTTAATATGACGTAAAGTTTATTGTGTTGTATTCTATTGTTTTTTCAAAGATTACACAAATGTAGTTTTTTAAAATATCTCTCACGCCGTTAATATGCACATTTCCATCAATTTGTATACAATATTGCATTTATGAGTGGAAGTGCTTCAAATAATTTCAAATGAAGTTTTTCGACTTCTCAATAGGTTCTTGTGAAAAGAGCTTCAAATTTGCATTTACAGTAATGCTTAATGCCATTTTCTAAGAAACGGCTTTATCTTTTTCAACGAAAATTTCAATTTTGCTCGAGGTTTTATTCTTCTTTAATACTATTGAAGTAATATTTGGTTCTACTATTTGTAAATCCAAAAGTTGAGAAAACACCAAAAAATGTACTGTGTGGGAAGATAGATGGCAGCTGGCCAGAATATGGAGCAAGACAGTGAAACAGAGTATGGAGCAAGACCGTAATGTCAGTCCACACCAAGGAAACGAGAAAACTTTATTACGAGAAAGTCTGCGCCATTCTGTGGCACTACTAGTTTCGCAATGCATTGATACCATTGCAGTGGCCGAGGATGTGGGTGAGCGGGGCAAGGGAGGGTGTCACTGCTCGTGACTCACTGCTCACGTGGCACTCTAATTACCAACCCCGCGCGCGAGGCTCTTTAATGGCTGCATCACGAACCGCGGGGCGCGCGTCCACCTGGACGCTGGGAATGAAAATAATTCCATCTGAAAGCGGTCCACTTGAGTTAGGGAATTCATTGATCTCTGCGCTGGCTCCAAACATCAGTTGTCCCTGTTGATACTGCTTAAGTTGTGTCTGTCGGGAATTGTTGTCGAGGAGAATTCGAATTTCAAGGCGCTAAAAGTTATTACACGCTGCGTTGCATGCATTCTTCATTTGAAGAATGACAAGCAGAATCGCTCCTTTCAGTCACGAACGTAATGATTATTTACCACGAGTGGTATTTAATATGACTATTCCATAAGTGAAATTATCTTCAGAAGACTTTCAGAATGTGCTAATTATTTATTTTATTAATTAAACTCATGCTTACATCACGTATAACCGATGCATAGCAACTTATGATTGGGCAGCAGAGAAAAGTGGACGCAAAAATCGGATAGAAAAGGCGTTCTTTTTTTATATACGTCACTCTGAATGGGATTCACCAAAACGCTAATGTTACTAATTTCATGAATGAAACAGTCAATATAACCTTTCGAAATTCACAATTCTAGGCACTGAATAATTCAATTGAAATCCACAGATTGCCAGAAGTCTACTAAACACTTGGAAGATAATTATCTAGAGTTACAATTACCTAATAAAAAAATATTGATCAGCATTCTCACATGTCATCACTTTGGCATTGGACATCTGGTTAGGTCTAACAATCAAAGGCTTCAGAAACGTAATTTCAGTTGTAAATTTGTAAGTTATTTTTTTAATCCTGATTTAAATCGTATCATTTGTGTGACTGAAGATAACCGTATAATAATAACAACGATGAATAATGATAAAAAATAATAATAATATTAATAATAACGATGAATCTTATAACGAAATTTATATAATTATAATTAAAGAAAGTTATTGGATTCCCTAAGAAAATGAGTTTGAGCAGCGGCGTTTCATCGTGTTTCTCTTCTAGCTCGCCTCCACTCTCAGCGCCAAGCGAGGGCGAGGAGCGGCGTGCGGCCGGTTCCTTATCTTCCGTCACACTCTGCTTTCCGTTTCGCGTCCAATAGGTTGTAAACGGGCCCGATGGTATCTGCTTTCAATCATCATCGCTATTTCCAATATCACGCTCATCTATCACGGGTATTTGGCAGCCCATCAAACGTCCAGGCCAACGGATTTGCTTGATGAACGTCTTACTTAAACGGTTATGATCTCTCCCACGCGGGCGAGTCATGGCACTTACCGACACGCTCAAGGCGGCACGCGGCAGGTGGATGTAGCAACACGAGCTACTTCGTAACAAGGACATATGCGGCATACGTTGTTCAGCTCTACAAGCATATTCCCTCGAGGCAACACTCATTCGCTGCTATAAACAACAGCACAATATATCATCGAAATGGTCTCGGAGTACCCACATGTTTGAAACATTGATAAGCTTGCAAATATTATCGGCTGCGTGAATTCTTAAGAAAATGGATTAGTGCGAGATAATTTTTAAATATTGCCACCCAGACATTTTTGAACACATGTTTTAATTGACCACACGGGGATGAGGTCTACACAAACCGGTCATATTAGACTTATTGCGTGCACCAAAATGTGCACCAAAGCTTGTAGAAATGTATGCTTAAAGCAGAATTTTGATTAGCTCAGACTCAAAATTATAGCCGCAGTTTGTGTTCAAAAACTTTTCGCCAGGCCGTTTAATGTCAGGCTTGGCCCCGAGCAAAATTCCTCTGAAATAAAAATACGCGAGCTACTGTACTCCGTTCGCTCCACACGTTTTACGACCTCCATAATTCGTTTGGAAGATTATACGATGTGTCATAAACCTCCTGCTACCAGAACCAAGGTAAAAAGTATTTACAAGCCTGCCTATATGTCCTCTATCACAATGTGATTCTCAATTATTTATTTTTGTCTTTGTCGTGGTGATTAATTAAGTACAAATTTATGTTTTGCGATTGTCATTCTGTTTATCAACATCTTCGTTAGAAAATGTCCACCCAGAATGCGGTGATAGCTCAGACGGTAACACCTCTTCGAAACCAAGAACTGTAGGTTCGATTCTCGCATTGAGTCTATACATAATGAGGTACAGAAAATGGCCACAGCAAATATATTCAAAACTGTTTGAGGTATCGGGGTGCGATTTGTGCAAAGTTCATATGGACGGTGGAGGAGGGGAATATATTTAGTTTTTTTTGTTTCTAGCGTATTTTATTTGGGACATGTTGAAACAACTTTGATATATTAAATGGAAATATACTTTTTCACTCCAGTATTGTAAAGTTTTCAAATAGGCAAATACAATGATGTAGGATTGTTAATTATCGGAGAGAAAGGGTAGAAAGAATGCATTCAGCATTTCCTCGGAAGCCATATATTCTTAGCCTCCACAACGGTTTCCTGAAAGGCGAAAAGAACGTATGCTTTCGCAGGTGTCATACCGCTTCGTGATCTGGATGGGAATCTCAATCAAATTCGTGTTTTCAATAAAATTATACCTTTTGTACTGCATTGATTTCCTTTCTTACGTAGTGTGTTCATCTCTTTCAGTGCTGGCTTCCAGCATAACATACTATTTTTGTTAACACCTTGAGTAGAAATTTAATACAATTTGTATTCATATTCCACAGTGGAATGTGAACCAATTAACATAATCAGAAAGTACTCAATCACAAACTGTACTAGGACTTTTATGTATTCTACTTTTTTTATTTATTACATTTTTACACTGTCACATTCATAGATTCATCTGTTATATAATTTGCCTTTCATTTAATAGTGACATAATATAGTATAAGAATTCATTGTCCCTCACACCATATTTAGTACGCCGTTGAAATGACAAAAGGGCGATGTTTTTCACTTGATAACCAATATCGAAATGTATAATTGTCATGACAATTCTACCTCAGTCATTAAGTTTAGGATGTTAAATAGATTTAATTCATCATAATTGTTACCTCGTCTTGGGTATCACGTACCGTTCGCTCCGCCGCGTGTACTGTTGTCGCGCCCAGCGAGGGCGCACAGGGGAAGTAGAAAAACTTCCTTTACGAAGGTTAAATTTCTTGATATCGCTTAAAGAACTGCTTTTTTGATATTTTTTAAATTCTCGGAAGGTATTTTGATTTTTAAGGCAGACATTCATATTATTTCAATTTTTATTAATAGTTTTACAATTGTAAACAAATTCTGGGTTCTTAAATACGTTATACATACAAATAACGTCCACATACTGTAAAAGACTCGAGACAAAGAAAAAATTACAAAAAAAAAGACTGAATTTATGGCAGTAAAGCATATAAATGCACTCCCCAACCTAATGCTGATCAACTACACAGGACGTTTTGTATTTAACATCTTCTTCCATTCAGACTTTGGAGAATGTTCAACACACACAGTGAACATTTTGACCACAACAACCCTCTCAGTGGCTTGATCAAAACAATAATCATATTCGTGATCGTCTGCGGATAAAAACAAAACGAGCACTGCTTAGAATACTTCAAATCGATTAGTACTTACTGTAATTTACTATCATTTATGGAATGTTTCCAATTTCAAACTCCTAACAGAAAACTGCAGCTCAGATAATTTTTGAAAGATAAATACTCAGTGTCCTGACGTGCGAGCTAATTAAACGTTGATGAAAAGAATCTTTGCAACAAAATCAAAGTGGGAGGTGGAATATATTATCAAATAGAAAGAATGAAGAGACTCGTGGCTGGCAACGATGGCAATCATGACTTTGACGACAAAAAAGAAGTTAATAACATCGACGCGTGTGATGATCATAAGGATAGTAAAATGCTGTCAGTAAGGATATTAATCACTACTATGCCAGTTAATCAGACGAGAAAATGAGGCCCTCAGGGTTTATTTTGGTTCCAGGAAGGAAGAATAAATAGGGACCATAATTCTAGCGTTATAATGAAATTCAACTGGAGATAAAATCAAATTAAAACGTCGTGATGTTGCATATTTATGGAGTTTGCCTTGGATAAGAAATTTATTTTCAAAGAACTGATCCTTTAATTCTTGTGGATCGTGGGTCAGAGAAATCAGATATTGCGAAACGAGTAAATTCATTGTTTACCAATCTCGCCGAACTGTGCACTGGAATCCGGCAAGCTAGGACTCAACGGATAAAGCCGCGTGTAAAGCACGTAGCCACATTGGGTTTGGCTCCGGCGTATTGATGCAGTTGCGTTGGATCATAAACTAACACGTATCAGCCAGGCAGGCGCTCACATTGCGTAATGCGATACAACATCGTCAGTCTCAGAGATGCGATCCACTTGGCAATACTTCACTGTTCGGCCTATTGGATGCAGCGGCAGGTTGTGGCAGCGTGTACAGAAAGAGCGAATCGAGGTTTAGATTCTCAAAACCCGAACGTTTGTGGTAAATAAGTGACGTTTATGGAGGTGATGAACCCTTTCCAGTGAACAGAGAACGGACATCGCGACTTACGGCTATTCTACCGATCACAAAGGGATACCTTCATTCGGGCAGTATCAGTATATTCAGAAATCTGATTATAAAAGTAGAAAAGAGACCATGAGAAATAGATGTGAAAGCAAGAGACTCGATGAGCACTCCAGCTCGAATCTACTCATAGTAGATTGGAAACAAGCAAAAAGGATCAGAGCATCTCTAAAACTCTCCTGAGAAATCTCTAAAAAAGTAAGCTTAATTTCTAGTAGTCATGCACAAGCATTGGGAGATACTAGTTCAAGTCTCAATATTGAAGGATTTTGATTACTAGTAGATTATTAGTCATATTATAATCGTTGTATTATTAATATATAGTCATGTCTCTATTCAGTGAAGTGAAGTGAAGTGTGTGTGGTGCACGGAGGAGGGAGGGAGTGTAGTGCAGCGCAGTGAAATGAAGTGAAGTGAAGTGAAGTGGAGTGAAGTGTTAGAAAAGCTATAAGTCAACATATAGATAACTCAAAATTAATTATAACTAGGATATTAATCTCTAATTCTAATTGTAATTATATTTGTAAATATTCGTAATAGTTTTGTAATTGTATATCTAATTGTAATAATGTTTGCACTGAGCATTAGCTCAAAGCGAACTTTAATAAATCTATCTATCTATGCCAGTTATCAGACGAGAAAATGAGGCTCCAGATTTAGTTCTGTTCAGGAAGGAAAAATAAATCAGTGGGAACCAAAAGATACGAATGGAAGAAGTGGAAACGTTCATACGAAGAAGAATAAAATCAAATTAAAACGTGCGTGGTAAAAATGTTTCATTATTTATGGAGTTTTAGCCTCAAGTATCAATGAAACTTTACACTCTATACACAAATAGAACCGTACAGCGCCATCACTAAAATTAATTCCCCTGGTGATCGTGTGATCAGAGACACATCGATATTGCGAGACCGCGTCGGAAGTCTCACTCTAGTTTACCGGTCTGGTGCGAGGGATGGGAGTACTGCAGTGGTGTGTGGCAGTCCGGCAGCGCAGCTAGTGACTCGAAGCTCAGCGATGCAAATGCGCTTCCGTGTGGCAATGCAGCGTAGCCAATATGGGGTTGCGACGGGACCTGCACGGTGCATATTGATGCACGGTTGCGTTGGGGATGGCGATAGGGCTTGAAAGAGAGCTGCCAACACAGATATTCAGCCACGGCCTAAACGTCTCACATCTGCAGCGAATGCTGATACAACGATCCGTCGAGCGTTCGGTTCGACGAGATGCGAAAATGCAGCAATGCATTGGTGCGGCAATATTGCAACGTGGTGCGGCGGTTATGATGGGATGCAGCGGTGCAGAGTTGTGGCAGCGTGTAGTTTGTGAGTGAGTGAACGAGTGTTTATTGATTCCGAGCACAACCATAACTTGGTTTATTGGTGGTACAATAAGTGTACTGCACGTCCGGGAGGTGACGATACTCCTTTCCAGTTGAACATGAGAATCGACGCCAACCTACTCGTCGACTTACGGCTTTTCTCCCGTCTCCCAAAGGGATACCTCTCCATTCGGGACAAGCTTCAAGCTTTCGTCTGATCTCACGTGTGATTATGTAGTGCATGCAAGTGTAAGCGGAAGAAGATGAGAGGTGAGGAGGGGATAGGGGTGAGGAAGGTAGGATCTCCCGTGAGCCACCCACAGCTCTCGAATTTACCTCATATTGATGGGAAAAACAAGAAAAACTACCGATCAGAGCAGTCGTCGGCTAAAACTCTCCTCCAGACAATCTCTGAAATCAAACGAAGCTTATGTTTCTAGTGTCGAAGGTGCGACAACGTCAGATGGTCGGGAGATACTAGGGTTCAAGTCTCAATGATGACAGGATTTTGACACTAGCTAGATAGGTAGGTCGAATTTAATCTCCGTGTGGAGGAAAATTCTAGCGGCCGGTTGCTCTGATCGGTAGTGTTCCGTTGTTCCTCCGATCAACACCAAGCAAGTGGCGGAGCAGTGATCCAGGAAACGGGTCACAGACCGCCGCGATTCTTCCTTCCTCTTCCTTGTCCTATCCTCTCCCCTTACACACACACTTACACTTACAATGACTTCACTACCACACATTTTGGGGAGCAGTCCGAAGCTTAGAGCTTGTCCCGGCTGGGTAGGGTGGATGCGTAGGTCGGCGCCGGGTCGTGCCTTCCAGCGGGAGAAATAACAGCGCCACCTTCCGTGATAAAACACGCGGCGGGCCGAGCGCAGCGTTGGCGGCGGGGAGAAGGGTGGGGATGGCGGTTTGGAGGCGGTGCCAGAGTCTCACATCCGCAGGGCACGCGTGGCGTTCGCACCTGCACTACCTGTCCGCGAAGAGAAACGGCCAGAGAAACCGGCGCGGCGGGTGGGAGGGGGCGGCGGCGGCGAAGCAGGAGGAGGAGGAGGAGGAAGAAAGACTTCGCGTTCCGGCCGCTGCTGAATGGCCGACAGGCCGGGAAGGCGTTACCTTTAATCCGCTACCTCTTGATAAATGGCGGGAGACCTGAGATTACTTTTCTTCCGCTTCCCCATGTCATTCTGAGGAACCACCTATATGTATTTTTGCTTCCTGATTATCAGTTCAATCCAGATATTTATAATGTACGCATAAATATTTTTATCTGCGCCTCGGGTGACTCAGCTTGCTAGTTTTCTTTGAGGTGGTCTCGGATTTGATTGCCGGCCGAGACAAAAATGAAGTTATAGATTTCTAATATAAACTGTCTCAGTTTCTATAGCTGAGTGATGGAAGCTACGGTGATGGGAATGCGCCTTGCTCGCCACAAGTCTCCCTTACCCCCAGGCATGGGTAGTTAATGAAAACAGGGTCCTGGTCTGTGCACCCCGCTAGCTGGTTAAAGTCGGATTAATCCCACCCCGAAATGCCAAATACACACATTCAAATATTTTTATCGAATAATATATGTATAGGACTAGCTTGAGGACAATTTTGGTCCTTGAAATTTATTTTTGAGGACCAAACTATAAACAGACAATTAAAATTTCATCTTCCAGAGAGATGTGTATTTACGGTGTTATAATATGGATACAAACATGAAATTAAACACAAGATATGAAATATCTAATAGTATGCCAAAAAAACATGACGAGGAAAATACTACACATCAGACTGAAGGATAAAGTAAAGAATGAAGAAATTGGTAAACTGAGCGGTTTAAAGGATTTAGCAGCAAGGGCTCAACAACTTAATTGGAAATGAGGTGGGCACGAGGAAGATTAAAAGATGACAGATGGAGTATATGTTAACAACTTGGACCCATACGGGAAAAAGAAGCAGACGACTCGTAAACAATGATGGGCCGACGTCTTTAGGAATGTGTATGGCAACATATGATCAAGAATAGCAAAGAACAGGGAAACATGGAAGACTCATGAGAAACAAATGACACAAAGAATTAGTGAATGGAAGTGCTGAATGTGAATAAGTGCAATTGTAAATACTAAAGGAGATGTTAGTAAAAACTAAAATTAGAGTAAAAGTATAAAGAAAGTGAAATGCAAAGTGACCAACAAAAGTAACACTAGAATTTATCTAAAAATTTTAAAATAGTATATAATGAAATGTATAGCCAGGCTGGTACTAGTTAGTAGTACTGTAGTGATAACACTAATCTCTTAAGGACTGGTTTACCTAAAGAGATAAACAGAACCACCCCTGTGTTCTGACAGGAGGACCTTGCTCTTTTGGGGATTCAATGGTCTTATATCATCATCATCATCATCATCATCATCAATGTATGTATTGGGCATTTTGGGTCGATTTCCGACTTTTGGGGGTAGCTAACTGAATACTCCTTGCCTGAGTCTAGTTTAATTCCCACGCTTTGAGGGTAAGAGAGACATGTGGCGAACATGACGCTTCCCTTCACTGTAACTAGCAAACTTCGCCTGTCTGAGTTTTCCTTCGTCACAAAGCTACAGAAACTGAGACGATTTGAATTGAAAAGCTACAACTTCATTTTTGTTACGGCCAGAATAAAACCCGAGATTACACCAAGGGAAGCTCAAATGCTGCTGCCCGTACTAGCTTAGAGCCCTTTCTGTAGTAACGCTGTTATATTTTTGACACAAATATATGGAGTGAAGAGATAATCAGGAATTACAATCATCATTAAACAATTCAACGTTTTGGAAGAAATTGCAGATCATGTTGAGACAGATGGATTCTGAACCTTCATATGTATGATTGTCTAATAATTTAGTTCAAATTGAAAGGTAATTGTATATTCTAGAAATATTGAATTTTATGAAATGAATATATTTTACTATGCGAAATTACTGATATCCAATTGCACTATTAATGTTTTATAGTGTGTGCATTATACGAAGCGGAATTAAGAAGTGTCAACGCATGTATGAAAGTAATAAATTGGGGTAAGTGGGACCACAACGTTTGCATTTTCGCGAAACCGCACTAACCTCTAATTAAACCAGGACGTCATCCTCAAGACGTCAATGCGCTAATTTCATGTTGAGACGCATTTTTTTACCAGCTTCAAGCAGTAATTCCACATGAAAACACGCAAACTTTGATGTCATCAATATTTCCTCAAGAGACAGGAGGTGATTATTATTGTGACCATATAACATGAACTTTCAGTGTAGGATATTTATCAAAAAAGGAATGGTTTTACCTACCCTACTATCAACGTTCTGTCTAATGCGCACCTGCAGTTTAATACGCGCTAAGTACTGGCTGAATAAATGCATTGAGTTTAAAAATTATACTTATAAATTTTTCAAACCTCGAGATAGGTCTAGCCAAGAAAATAATTGTTTAAAATGGCTAAATAATCTAAATGGCCATCTGGATACCTGAGAGCATTCTAAAATATCTGATAGTACTTTTTATCCATATTATCAATAGCTACAATCGCACTTAAGACTGTAGCAGACTTGCATGCCTTTGTATCACAATAGGAATGTTTTTAGATCAGCAATGTATTAAAGCCTATATAGAGAAAGGCTAGCTAACACCTAACCATATACTTTTGTACATTTTATCAAAAGAGAAAAATTGTATGTATGTTCCCTCTAGACCAAATGTTTTAAGTTTTAAAATATTGTATGTCTTGAGGAATATTTCTAGTTTTTATAGAAAAAAACAGAGTATGAAGAAGCTCCGTGAAAGCTTCTGCAAGACCTTTCAACTTTATTAGTGTTTACGTTATACTCATACAAATTTTCCTATACATGGAAAAATGCATTTACCATTTGCCATGTACCATTACATTACCAGTGACAGAACGAATTGCGGGGCGAGAAATTCGCCTGAAGTTGAGTCATACATTTCTTAGATTCTCTGAGAAAACATATTTAAGTAGTCGAAAACCGAGTCAAGCAACAGTTAGAAAACCAAAGCAATTCCCGAGCTTCAAGATTAATGTTACTCGCACGTAGATATTTCTTGAACTAAAAACGAAACTAACCTCAGAGAGTAATGAAGAAAATGACTGGTAGTCATTATCCAAAACCGGTTTACGAGAGTAATCTGTCTTTCACGTATAAGCAGAAAGCTCGTCAGCAAACGGGAGGGGAAACGAAAAGAATGCCTCAATACCTAGAATTTATGTGTAAAAGCAAGGAAAGATTCCGAGCGAGGTATTCTATTTTTTCTATGAGATCGACTCCTTCTATGAGTTTGAATTTAAGGGATCGGTAATAGAGCTTTAAAAATGTATAATTCGAAGTATGTATCGATATATTTCCAATATGAACAGAAAGAAGACAAAAGTAAACAAATAAGATCCTTGTATACGAATGTACAACTACTTAAGAAATTAAATTACACACACACACAAAAGCAAGTGGTTGTGATTCATACGACGCCTGAAGTTCCATGCTTATTCTAAAATAAGACCAAACAAGAATTTCCAAGTGAACGAGATCACATTAGATTAGATTTTTTGCCTCGCTAGGTAGAGAATGGAGTGGAAAATTCAATAACCCACCATCACTCCTCTCCAAGGCTTCCCTTATCGCCTTGTTCATCCTGCCTCCTCTCGAGCGCGGTGGCGGCGCCTGCGGCCCTTCCGAGAAGCTCCTCCGCCCATTGCCGCCCTCCGCGCTGACGGCGGCGCTCGGGCCACGACATCATAGAGACAAAGCAGCACACTTCGCGACATCTCCAGAAACACTGGTGCAAGCTCCATCTAGGGGCAGAACCTGGTGAAAACTCGTACAGTGCTCTGCAGGTGTTTGTTTTCTGCTTCATTTCTTTTTATTTGATTGTCTTTCTGGTCGATTTCTGGAGAACGTTGACTCTCATATACGTGGCTGGTTGTGTAGTACCTTGCCACAAGTTTGTAGGAATACTTTATTGAATTTGGACGAAAATCAAAAATGAAGAAACTCGCGTATTCTGATTAACTAATATATGAATGCCACCCTTTTCAATCCAAATAAATTGGCTATTAGTTTGTTTTCTAAGATTAAATATGTTTTTTACTAGGATTAAATACGACTTTTTAAATTGTTTACGTCGAAGTTAACTTGACGTCAAAAAACAAATCATTAATATTCAATTGGAGAATATTTTATGTAAGAAGTACAATAATCTGTATATAAGCAGATGTATCAATGTATTGATACAGTGCTTTTTAAAGAAAGCAAATGAAAATAGATCAAATGTATTTTGAAATGAAAGTGTCAAGGTAAGAAAGATCTTGCATTTGTAACCACATTATTCTTGAAATAAATAAAACATTACTTTTGTACATTATTGTTTACCTAAATTTGACCCATTCAGTATAATTAAATCACAAAGAGAGTAGGTAAAAATTAGTCTCATTTCGTCAGATCGATTTAAAAACATGTATTTCTTCCATAAAAAGCACAGTGACGTTTCCATTTGGATTCCATTTGGTTTTCATTCTGAATCATCCGGTTCTGACACTAGGCGCGCCAGTGGTAACTTGTTTCCACGGGTTGCGTGGAAGAACTGGGAACTGTTCTGTATTGTCTCTATGGTATTTGCTCACAGCCACCGCAGGAGAGCGGAATAACATAGTTATTCAACGTCAAAATTCATTCATCGACCTGCGTCAATCGAATATTCTATTCGTTGCTAAGCATAACGCAAGATGCGTTCATTTCTCCGACTAATTCAAGGGAAAATTGCAAGAAATGTTGAAGATATTAAAGAATGTTAACCATACATTATTTTATAAATATCTTTATGTGTATTTTATGTATGAAGACCCCAACAATTAATCAATTATTTTAATATTTAAAGGTAAAATTATTGGCTATTGAATTTGAAAATATTAGTTCTATGAAGGAATGAAAAATGGGGACGTTAAAATTGACCACCGTCTCTACATGTGTATATTTAACCAGAGGTTAAATACGGCGTTTAGCTGTACGTTAAATAAATCGAAAATAATACATCAAAATTCGTATAAAAACATTTAAATGTATTCCTTTTCAGTACTTCGGTAAAAATTATATTTAGTAGTAATAAACTGTTATAATTTTGGTTACAAATAAAGCCTTAGTGCTACACAAATTTATTTTTGTTGTCATTTTTACTCTAAACCAATTTGAAATTTTTTCTGTCAATTATAACTGTAATGATATTTATTAACATAAAATATGATGCATTTTGTCCACAAATTTCGAATGAGTGAGTACCACTTACTTCTTTGTCAAAGACACTGTACCCAATCGTCGGAAGTTGATCAGAGGAAGGAATGGCGGCTGGGTGGTGGCAAGGGAATTGGTCAAAAGGCCGTGCGCAAGGGCGTCGGAGGCCCCGCCCGAGGGGGGGGCGGTCGTTCAGCCCGCGCGGTGGCGGTGGCAGGGGCAGAAAATCATCGTCATCGCGGGAGGCGGCGTCGAATTCAGTTCGCTACGCGCGCGCGCGGGAGCGGTGGGCGAGGGCGAGGGCAATGGGCGTTAAATTGGCGGGCGCGCGCCTGCCTCCCCGCGCCCGCCGCAGGGCCGCCGCGCCCTCGCCTCTGCGCCGCTCCATCCACGGCTGGGTTAGTGACTCCGGCGCGATTCCTAAGTCAACAGCTTAGGTCATTGGTCCCGTAAGTGTAGTGCATGCTTTTTTGCGGGAGATGGTGGTGATCTTCCTCCTCTGGATGGGGAGATCCGGCGCTGACCTACCGTTGGCTAGTGGGGTTTCCCCCTAACCAGGAGCTCCCGACCGGTCTCCCTGAATATGTGGTAGTGTAGTGCATGTTAGTGTACGTGTGTGTGTGTGTGTAAGGGGAGAGGATAGGAAAAGGAAGAGGAAAGAAAGATCGTGCGCGGTCCGTGATCCGATTCGCCTGGTGTTCATCGGAGAAATCACGGAAAACTCCGATCAGAGCAGCCGGCCGCTAAAATTCTCCTCCAGACAGCAACTGAATTCGGTCTTGCAGAAAAGCTAGTGTCTAAAATCCTGCCGCCGTCAGGACTCAAGCCAAGGACCTCCCAAACAGAGGCGCTGCAGTGACAAGTTAATGCACTGAGCTAACGCTCCCGGTCCGCAGCTGGGGATCGGAGGACTTAAGCACAGAGAAAGAATTATACCTCCTTTTTCTATGGTTTAAGTATAGAGAAAATAATTATATAGATGGGCTCCTCAGGCTTATTTTCAATTACTTCCTTTGAATAGTTCTCCGTCTGCGGATAGAATGCGCCAATGTCGCTAAATGTGAAGGGAAGAACAGGAGTGGTTGTTGGTGAGAGGTATTTGTAGGAAATGTCGCGCGGTGCAGGACATGAAGAGGGGGTGTTATTTCCATGGCAGCGGCAGGCTCAGGGCTGGGGCCGCCAACCGAGCTGGCTGGCCAGCCTGCCTGCCTGCCGACCTGGCCCCGTAGACGCCGAGCCGCCCCGTCCCCTGCGGTGCCCTCCTGACTAGAACGGAGACCTCGCCATTTGCCTCTAAGTCTACCTCCTTAGTCTATGGTATAAGTCACGACGGAAGCCGAATTTCTACTCTAGCTTCAGTCACTCCCAAAACTATTCGGACACCCGGGATATTCCTTTCACCTTCCGTAAAATCCAGTTTTCTTCTCTATTTGAAAACTTGTTAGGGCGCCCCTCGAGGGTGTACTCGATTATGTTTTTCTATTAAACCCTCACATAATGTCACTGATCGTACTGTATTCATCATTAACATTGAGCAATTTTTCGGCAGCTCTTACCTTTCATATGGTGAAATACAACCAGCTGATGTTGTTCGAAATACTGTTTCTCCCTCTGCGACTCATGTTACTCGTCCACAGTGATTCCCGCGCACTAAACACTTCTTCGTACAAGAGCAAACTGTCGCTGGCTCATGGATGACCATCAGCGTTCGACATCTGTTGATTTCAAAGGTTTCTTTCGATATTTAAAGGACTGATATTTCAGTTCAGTCGTGCTCTATCCGAATCGTTTTGAAGCCCACTGATTTGTACAACTGATGATTAAAATGTCATTTTATTTCGTGGAGCTACCTTTTTAAGAAGTCGTTTTTGTTATTTTCGTGTCTAACCCCCATTTACCTAAAGTATGTTGAATTAAAATGTAATAATGATTTGTGTAAAAAAATTGAACAAGAGTTCTTGAAATTAGGTGAGTCCGAATAGTTTTTGGAGTGACTGTACGTAGCTGGGACCAATTGACTTAAGCTTAGAACCATACCACATCAGCATCGACGCAGTCTTTGCAGCGACCCTGATCAAGAAGCCCTAGGGCTCAAGTCCCGACTCGGATATTTTCGAGATTTGCTAAATAGTTTGATGGAATGCAACCGCTATCTGGGGGAGAATTCTAGTGGCAGAATTCTGATCTGATTGGTTGTTTTCACCAATTTCTCTGACAAATACCACGCGAATGGTAGAACAGTAGTCTAACGAACGGGTCATGTACCGCGCGCTTTTTATCCTTCCTGTTTCTTTCCTCGCCCTTCGTATCCCTTATTTACACACACTTACTCTTAAACTATTTTAGCACAAATGTCTTGCGACACTTGAGAAGCTTAGAGCTTATCCCATTTGGGGCGATGAACCACTGGGAAAGACATCTTAAGGGGGAGACCGGCAGGACGACTTGTAGGTTGGAGGCGGATCTTATGATTCAACCGGGGGGAACACCGAGACATTCCGATGGTTACACTTAAAACTAGTGATATAGCTTGCAGGCGCGTCTGGAATCAATTCAGTCTCCACAGGTTGCCTTTTCTCATGGACGGCGCAGAAAAAGGGTTATGTTTACAATCGCTATTTGTGGCGATTTTTTCCTCGCTTATTAAAATTTTAACCAATCATCAGATTATAACAAACGAGGAACCAAACGGTATGTTTACAGATTAGAAACAATATAGACTGTATAGCTTTACTTGAAAATCACTAGGGGTGAAAATAACCAGGTAACTTATTCGCGGCTGCAACGCCAATTTACTTAATTTGCATTTAGGCACATTCTTTCACAGCAATCGGTAATATTTAATCAAATGAACTATGTTTTCTTTCTTTCAATTTCAAGCATGCGTCAAGAACGTGTATTATAGCACACAGTACATGAGTTTGGAAGAATCCATCTTGCATTGGAAAGGAAGAACGCAAACACTAAAGCATTGCTTTCACAGAAGAAAGCGATGGAGAATTTCATGCATCTAGTCTAGTATGTTCTTCTTCTTTTTGGTTTCAAGATTGCAATAGACTGTACATGTGCAGTCTGCAGATGTCATTGAATTGTGCAGTTGCTTGTGAAAACATTAAAAAGAATGTAATATAGCCTACAAAATAAAAATAAAAACTTAACTTTTAACGCTTTACGGTCAAGCCTATTTCTTAAAATTTTATTTCTAGTTGTGTTTCTCTTTTTTTTATGTCCTTGCCAATAATAAAATCAATATAAAATTCTCTTGTAGGAGTTACTTTCATTGAAAAGGAGGGATCAGAGTATTCTACGATGCACGTGCATCGTGTGAGTTGCATTGGCGCCCTTCAATGTAGCGCATGCGATTGCACACCCTGGCGTACTCAATAAGCGCATCGAGAGAACGTAGCGCGTTGGATTTACAATTAAAGCCCTTCTCATTCATCCTCACAACTTCTTTCTCCCTTGCGATTAGGATCAGTGTAGTAATGATTAAAATTTATCTATGACCTTCAGACTTTTGACATTTGAACAGCGGCAAAAATCTCCAGCCGCGTCTTCTCTGTTTGTCTAGATATCTGTTTATACGTACTACTTCTCATTTTTAATGTTATTTGTTTTTAAATTTCAGATAACAGTTAAAATGATTTTTCTTAAACTTATGTACAGGTAAATGTCACTGAAGAACTAGTTATTTATGTACAGAGTAGTTCGTGTAATTAGCTAAATTCGTGCACATTATTACACTAGTGAGATCTGACGAGGGGACAAGTGAGTTGAGGACTCACTGGGGAACTTAAAGAGTTTTAAGAATAAGAAAGTTTTTTTTATATAAAGAAACCGCTCAAAAATATTGACGAAACAATTTAAATATTTACATAATTTTAATATTGTTTATGAAATTCGTCTTATTATTGACTGCTCTTGAATATTTATACTGGAATAATATTTTCAAACTGTATTAACGATCATCAATTTCCTTGTCACATTAACACGATATTTTTATTTTCATCAAGACGTTTAAATTAAATTTTCAAATCGTATTTATAGTGAATCTGATGAAGAGGCAGAATTGTCCCCAAACCCTTATTCTGTTTTCGATACATCACATTATTTAAATATTGATCATTGAGATTAGAATGGAAATATGGGTTTTCAAACATCATTTTAAAAATCACTGCTTAATGAGATTTCCAAATTCTTTGTTATACTTTATGTAACTCTTGAGGATAGTAGGGAAGCAGAGAAAATAGGAGTAGGCGCATAATTGTCACTCGGGCAAGGCTTTTGCAGGAGAACCTTCGACTGGCTGCGCGCCCAGAAGTTGTCCGTAATTATCATTCATATATACGTAGTTGCGTTGGTAACATCCTTGGTTTGGTTTTTTATGGGAACCAAACGACTGCCAGGAAGGCAAATTTTACTATAATGCGCCTCTAAACGCGTGCTATATTCTCAGTTATATTACATATTTCTCAGGTTTTGCTCGCAAACAACTCTGGGACCCACTCTTTCGGTTAAACGAACGATCTATATGGGAAGAAAAGTTGGCATCAGGCTACACTTGACGACACAAAGAACATGTAACGGTTGGCGTACAGGAGGCAACTGGTTTCTGTAAATTACCAACATTCATAGAGATCTCTTGAAAGCTTGGGTGAGACCGAAAAGTATGAATGTCATTTCCGCGGAACATTTAGGAACACATCGTTTGGCCACCGTCCAAGGCGACTAATATGGGGATCCTCTTTCGCGTCTCAGGAGCATGCATTTGCACACGGGGGACGGGTATGCGAAAAGCTCTTCGACGTCACACGTTGCAGAGAAATTTACAAACACGGAATTACGGAAAACGGAATATGTATATTATTACTCCTGGTAAAACAGCAGAAATTTATGACGTGTGGGAAGAAATATAAGTGAAACTAGTGGTGCGGCAGAACGGCACAGGCTTTCTAGTACTAGTTTCCTACAATCTTGAGTATGGGCTAACGTCTTGGTATTGCCGCAGTCTCTTCCCTGTTACCATATATTGGCGTCTAAAAGACTTACCAGGGCGTCTCGCGGTATCTACTGCTCCTCTGGCGACATTGCCAGTGAAGAGCGCCTCCGCGCTCCATGCAAGCCTCTCTCGACCTCCCACCTTCCGATTTGCCCATTTCCCCATCTCGGTGCTTGTACCATTGTGTCAATCAATGTCATCTCTCATCTCAATCACTCATATGTCAATCACTCACATCTCACACAGAGATGCCTACCAGTCTTTCAGGTTTCGTAAGAATTGTATGGTAAAAGTGTAGTACACGAAGGACTCGAAATGCTCCCCAAGCAACGAACAGAACTTGAAACATGTTATACCTTAACGGTACTCACAGCCTTAGTATTTATTCACTTACTGGCCTCATCTTCCCCAAGCCCCTGCCTCACTAAGCCAAATCACTTGACCGTACTATTTGTAAACGTGGTACTGCTACGTAACTAATTTGATAAAACTATTAGTATAACTAAAACGATCTTTCTATTAATGCGTTCCTTAATTTGCTTTGTAAATAGAATCTATTTTTATATGAATGACTGACACCATTAATTTTAATAATAATGCAAACAAAATAAAAATCTATCAACATCTCAGTTAGTAATGAACAGATTTCTCAAAAGTAACTAACTTCAACAAATAAAGAAAAAAATATTAACAGCTTGTAAGAATGACATAATTAATTTTCATGAAATATTTATTGAAAAAAACTATGCTTTATCTAAAAACCCATATTGTTTTCATTTTCACACATTTTCGGTTCCCTAATAGAATTAAAATATACCTTTGAGAATTTCGTAGAATTGTAAGACCTGGTTCTACATTTTGTAAATTTCATTTAAACATTTTGATCTATTTTTCTGAAAAGGTCACCGGGAGAGGAGGCTCAGGGCATCAGCTGATTCCTTCAATTCCTCTGACCGGAAGTCCCGTCGGTGGCAGGATTTTTTACAACAGCTACATAGGTCGAATTCAGTAGGTATCTGAAGGAGAATTCTAGCCACCGGCTACTCTGATCGGTAGTTTTACGTAGTATCACCGATCAAATCCCAGGTCAATGCTGGGGGAGTACTTTAACAAACAAGCTACAGATTGGGCGCGATTTTTCCTTCCTCTTCCTTTTATCCTCACTCCTTGATTACACACTTACACGCAATTACATTACCATACATGTCAGGAGACCAGTCAGGAGCCAATCCTTGCTGGGGCGGTACCTCGCTGGTAGGAAGATACCTGGTTGGGAAAACTCCGCTAATTGGTAGATAGGTCGGCGCCGGATCTCTCTATCCAGCGGGAGATCACAGCCACCTCACGAATAAAACATGCACTATACTTAAAGGACTATTGATCTTAGCTGTTGACGTGCTCAGAATCACTAATCAATCTAAAAATGTCGTTGGAGCTTTTCTAACAATGCCCAATTTTCAACTCATTTTCAAGCTAACTTTCCTTACTTCGTAAGAAACATTATGCAATTTAATGACATACAAACATTTAAAACAGGCATGTAAATATTAATGACGTGAAAGGTATTTATAAATGAAGGGATACATAAAATATGTTTATGTCATATTATTCACTACATTTAACTCCATCCGTGCAAAAAGTTTAAAGAAATGATTTGGAACCGATATTGAGAAAATCTTATATTTAATATTGCCCATATTGCACTCAAAATCACATCAGTTCAGTTCACACAAAAAGTTCCAAAAACGGTCTCGGTATTAACTGACAAACTAATTGTGGAGAACAAGTTTAGTTTGAAACATTTTTAAAACTTTTATTTCGAAAAAAAAAAAATTTAAAATCAAAATTTGAAAGATGCTTTCATAAGCCGAATTACGCTATTCGGTAACAATTGCTGTCTCAGATACTACTTGCCTCTTCAATACCTACCTCCCTGTTTCATCTGTAGTCTGATGAGTTACTGAGTATCTGATTTACTTTAGAGTTTGCTTATCGTCTTTTGCGGATACGTATTTGCAGGATTATAGTATTTCTGAAATTAACCGAAGTATAC
Organism: Teleogryllus oceanicus; assembly: GCA_964035755.1. Lineage (NCBI taxonomy): Eukaryota > Metazoa > Arthropoda > Insecta > Orthoptera > Gryllidae > Teleogryllus > Teleogryllus oceanicus. The sequence continues at coordinate 127,352,295 of CAXIVR010000002.1, forward strand.
TCACAACGTACATTTGAGTTAGTGAATATTCAATTGAGAATTTTCTTTCATCATTTGAGGTGGGGGAAGGAAAGAAAACAGCGATTAGACAATATAATAATAACATTTATTGTATGCGTCAACAGTCAACAAGGGGAGGGCGAGGGCTACTGGTCCACGCCGGCCAGCAGCGCGGAGCCGGGCGGCGCAGGCGGGGCGGGCTGCGGGGGCGCGATGACGACGGCGGCGGCGGCGGCAGCGGGGGGGTCAGCCCCGGCGCCCCCGCGCCGCCCTCGGGCCCCTGCGCCGGGCTGGGCGCGCCGGGCCGGGCCCCGGCACTTTTGAAGTGCGTGCGCATGTTGCTGGACTGGCTGAAGCGCAGCCCGCACTTGGCGCACGAGTAGGGCTTGACGCCCGTGTGGTAGTTCATGTGCGTCTTGAGGTGGTGCTTCTTGGTGAAGGCCTTGGAGCAGACGGTGCAGGCGTAGGGCTTGACGCCCGAGTGCAGGCGCAGGTGCAGCGTCATGTTGCTGCGGTCGGCGAACGCCTTGCCGCATACCTCGCACGAGAAGGGCTTCTCGCCCGTGTGCACGCGCAGGTGCTGCTTCAGCAGCATCTTGCGCGAGAAGCTCTTGGGGCAGTGCGGGCACGCGTGCGGCCGCTCGCCCGTGTGGATGCGCACGTGCATGTTGTAGGCCACGCGCTGGTTGAAGCTCTTGCCGCAGTACTGGCAGCCGTACTCCTTGCGGTTGCGGTGGATCTTCATGTGCGAGCTGAGGTAGCCGCGGTCGTTGAAGTACTTGCCGCACTCCGGGCACGTGGCGGCGAACTCCTTGGTGCCCTCGTGCACCGAGCGGTGGTACTTGTAGTTGCGCAGCTGCGAGAACTGCTTGCCGCACTCCGCGCACTGGAAGGGCTTCTCGCCCGTGTGGGTGCGCGCGTGGACCTGCGCCAACACAAACACACACACACGTCAAGCACTCACTTAAACTTGCCAGTTATGGATCCAGTTTTATTTTCAATGAGTGATTGTAACATACTATAATATATCAAATACAGAAGTACTTTACTTCATAACATAGCAACATTCTTACAAAACATGCACAAAATATGAGCAAATACTAAGTAAACCTTTTATTCGCATTTTTATCTGAGGACATTTATGAAGACATTCTATTCAACTTATTTCTTAACTTTATTGTACTTCAGAATAGTATTCTGTAAAGTGTAAACAGACGCCAACAGTATTAATAAAAAGTGCAAATCAGTGCCAATAATTGTTTTCTGCATATTAAAATTTATTTACATTTTTTGTCAAAAGAAATGTTTCGTGGAAATTACAGCCATGACACACGTTTTCGAAACAAATTTATCGATAAGCAGAAATATTATTATTGGACATTAATATAGAATTATTTCTGCACAATTTCATTAAACTATATACATATATAAGATTGATCGAAACGGTTTCTGACGCTCATGTTACTAAGCAACATTGCAACCATTAACTTTAAATTTTTTGGCTTTGGACAGATAAAATTTGGAGTCTAGGGAACAGTCAGATATTCCATGTAATAGGTTGAAACGAGTGGTCGGCAAAAGCAAAAATGCTGCCAAACAAAACCAAACAAAATATTTTCCCACAAAATACGCACAGTGTTCAAAAGCAACAATTAAACATTGCACCAAATTAAATAATTTAACAAAAAATTCTTCACGAATAATGGAATTATGTAATGCAGTATATTCATACAGTACAACAGTTCTTTGAATGCCATGAATATAAGAAAGGTTGCTGTCCCAAAGCGCAATTGTGGCAAGAAAATATTTAACGCTGGGCGACTTATTCCTTGGAGGAGTCTCGTTGCCACATGGCGTCAGCTGTATCGTAAGCAGTGACGCACGGAATATGAGAATTCGATCGGTACGTGCAGTATGAGAATATGCGGAATAAAAATATCCAAATATTTTCATTTTCAGCCAAATGCAAGCTGTTTCATCGTTTTTGTATTTTTCCTGGTCGGAGATAAGTCGTCACAACGTCCAGTTCGATGTTCTTCCATAACTTGATAAATGAATATACAAGGTACTTAGCGATCATATTTTAAGAGTATCATAGGATACCTTCATGACAGTAGCAATCTGATCAAAAACATCATTATTACTCTACCCACAAATCCCACCCACATCCTCATTATTATTATTATTATTATTATTATTATTATTATTATTATTATTATTATTATTATGTTTGTCTGACGTTCGTTAATAATGCTTGACGTCACGAAGTCACAAAAGTCGCAATAATAATTTACTCACTATATTTGAAATTTTCATGGACTATCATCTAACGTAACTACAAATCAAGGGTTTGAAATGTAAATTGCATATTTGGAACAGCTATTTGCATCACGTCCGGAACTTGGATGGTATAAAAATGTTATCAGGACTGGATGAGAACCAGAACTTACAGAAGCCGAACCATTAAATCCTCATTGGAATTTAATACCGATCCATCTGCAACTCTTGATTTGTAGAGGCTGCATTGTATTTACCTTGTAAACATTGTTTATCATTTCTTGGAATGGGAAATCGTAGTTTAGGTTGGTGCAATTAGTAAAACTTCTGACATTTACATAGGGAGAGTAATCATAAATCTTTTGTTTCACAATGGCAAGAAATTGAACTTCAGAGATTCACAAGCATTACAGATTACTAGCACAGATAAGACGGAGAAGAGTTATTATATCCTTCAAGGATAATTAAATGCAGCAAAAAGTGGCAGTAACTTTGAGCGAGACGTTCCTTCGATAGATACGGTGTACCCAAATTACATCAGATTATATTCTGAAATTTCTTTCTAAATTTCAGTCTCACATATCATTCGTATTGACCGGGTCAGAAGATGACATCACTCTACCGAAGCTTAAATAAGCTGTCGATCATTCACGTCATTTGGTAAGACAAATTGCAATGCAATTCGTGCGTGTAAACGACGCACGACTGGAGATGAATTCTTTAATCGTCAATCCTTCATGGTGTATTTACGGGTCATTTTTCATCAACATTTTTAGTAGATAAAGTATCTGAAAAGTATCTAGAGAGTAGTAGCAAGCCTCTTCTAACAAGTGGCAGGGCCCGCCTACGTTCAATCATCGTCAAGGTCGTTACTATCATCATTATTTAATCAATCAATGCTTTGAAACAAGACACGGTAGTTTTCCTTATAACAACGTTTTCAGATCATACGATGCCATGAAATTTAAAATTGACTTATGCTAGTATTCAATTCAAAAACGTTTTTTCTCGAGTAATAAGTAAAATCTCCGTAGATTCCTGACAAAGTTTCCAGAGAAGGAAAGGAGAAGGGTTACGTATTTCTCTCGGGAAGCAGAAATGACAAATATGATTGGAAGTAGCATATTGAGAAGAGTTGATCAGCCATTAGCTCGAAGTGAAATATCGTAGAAAGTATGCATATGTGGAGATCGTTATCAATTTCCGGTATCCAGACGAGCCAATTAAAATTTTCACCAATTAGCATGTCATTGTGGTTATAAAACGTCCAGTATAAGTGTGATCAACCAGAATATCAGGTCTCTGTCGCTTGACGTGTGATATTAATAAACGTATTAAGGCATTATTTCTCGCAAAGCTTAAGATATGCAGAGATGGGCACACGTCATTCAAATGGCCGAATAGAAGACATTAGTTTTCTTTTGCCTTTATTTTTACCTTTTACTTGGAAAGAATAATGTTATCATACTATTAAGATTACGACCGTTATTCGCTTTTAATACTGCCTTATCAATGTGAATCTGTACCGTTATTCTTAGTCACCATTTAAACAGGAAAGATATATTGCTCTTTCACTATTCATTCGTGCCTTTGATAAAATGAAGGGTAGCACTGAATGAAAATAAGTAATATAACACATTTCATATTAAGGATCTCGAAAACATAGCTAATAAACTAAAGGATACAAATGGTTTATGATCGGAGTTCAAGCTCTTTAGAAACAACCTTTCGAATAAAGTGAATTAAAGGCAGGAAAGGAAGCTGCTTTACGTGTTACTGTTCCAGTCACTGGGAGCGAAGTATTAACAAGCCCCCTTAATATTACCGAATTCATTCGATTTCTACAAAAATAAAAATTTACATGTTCTAATTTTTCTCATTTCGTTCATCCCTTGTCAGTCTTTATGAAATTTTAGCTGTAATTGTTATAAATATTTTAATCATAAACATGTGTCAAAAACGCATTTCAAACACCGAATGCAGAATAAACCCACCGCACGTGTTTGGGGTGACTGTAAAAGCATAACTTATCAACATTAGCATACATCACCATGCATAACAGTGTATTCTGTATTCTAAAAAATCGTTTTGCAACACGGCAAGTTCGAAGATGAAAGACTTGCACATTGAAAATGGAGATAAATTCGGTTGTACGCGGAGTATCCGACCTGTTTCGAGTTTCCAAAGATAATTTTGATGCCGGCCTGACCTACTTGAATTGTTAACTCGTTAAGTGATGTCGTTAGGACGAAAGAACCATGCTCGCAAAACAGGAATGTTTTTGTTTCCCTCCCGTTCGGCTTCCAGGCCGGCCAGTGAACTAGCTGCCTTGGAATGTGGCGTCGGACTTTGGTTCACCACAGTCGCTTCTGCTGCTATAATGAATTTGTTAGTGGTGAAACCTTTATCGACAAGGAGCAATTTTTCTCTTGCGAAAAGGAATTTTCAGAATGAAAGGCAATCAGAGATTAGGTGCCAGAACCTATTTATCGTTACAGAATATACACGAAAAAGAAACAGTTTACACTGAAAAAAAGTTGTAATACGTGAGAATATGGCGATGGTATCTTGCCTTACAAAAGAGGCAGAAGCGATTTAAGTTTAATTGTATAATGATCGTATATCAAAAACTAAACATAATAGTTGAGGCAATCGTGATATTATGGAATTTCATACTGGAATAAGAAACTTGAGAGATAATACTTTCATAAAAACGTGTAATAAACGAAACGTGCAATGTGTTTCGAGTGTTTTTCTTCATTGTTGGGTCGCCAGTGAATGAGGTAAATTGAGCATTATAAAATGTTATTTGTTGAAAGGTTATCTCTCGTGTTTCATGCCTAAGTACAAGCCTTGTTTTAATCCTGAAACTAACTATTGTTAACTTATTTTTTGTTAATGTTATGAACGTATTTGAATTGATAAATATAGTGATTTGCTTTTTATGCTTATTTAAGAAAGAATGATACAGAGATGTGTTATCTAACATGAAACTAAGACATTGCAGATAGTGTTTTGATAATACTGAACACTGGAAATGTCGTTATTACAATAAAGAGATGAAACGGTAAATAATTTCCTGTTTTTGATCGAAAGAAAAGTGATTAGATTTCTTTTTAGTAAGATCATCTTGCGATATCAAATGTAAGGTAAACTGATAATTAAATAAGAACCAAATTTTTTGTTACGCATTCCTTTGCATAACGGAACTACGTTATATTCTTGAACAGAGTAGATCGGATCTGAAATGATTATAAGCATTCTTGAAGAATGTGACTAACGTTTAAGTATGGGTGAGAAATCGATATATCGATCACAAACCTGATCACGTGCAGCATACATAATGGCAGAAAAAACAAAATCAGCCTGATCAATACAAATATAGAATCTTGACGATTTTTACGTTCAAGATCTCAGAAGAGAAGTAGAGTCTTGAAATAGGATCCAAACAGATCTTACAATACATCAGTGTCATTCACTGATGTAAGATGTAACATAAAAGACTTGTCTGATTTTAGAAACAGAGTAACAATTACATACTATAACATTTACATTACACGAACTAACGGAAGTTCGATGAACAGAAGTGATTATAATATTAAAATTCCTTTTGTATATCACTTACTGCTGAAAATTAAGTTTAAGTTACAATATATTTTACTGTTACATACATTCCTATTTGTTTATTGGATACTTGTTGAAAAATTTTGAACAAGGTAAGAAATTAAAATGTAAAGCAATAAATGAGGATTGAAAAACTACAATATCCTTCAAATGAACTCTATTTAAGACGTAGGTACTGTGAACGTAGTTCAAATATTACACTCCGACTTCCAAACTTGGAGTTAAGAATACATTGCTGTACGGAAAAAGAAAAGTTGAGAGTTTTTTCTTAACTTAGCGTATTTAAAAGGTAAAATATAATTTAGGAGTCAAAATATGAACATCCAACTATCTCACACTTCTTAGAATTTTTATTTTTGGGAGATTCTTCAGAATATGTCATATTTAAATCCTTAAGCAATCGCTCGGGGTATGCATATTACCCCAGGTTTGTGAATACCAAGTTATGAAAAATACCTCATGTGCTTTGTATGCGTCTCCAGGGTATCAATTTTCTTGAAAAGCGACCCAATTTTAATTTAAATGTAACATCCTGCTCGACTATTTTCTTCAGTTTTTGTGGGGAAGATTTTCAATCACAATTTGTGAAAAAAGATATGACTAGTTTAATATTGTTTTTGATGTTAAATAACTTTTAAAATAGTTTTAGTTTTCTTAAACGTTGCATTTCCCATGTAAAACATGCTGTAATAAGTCAATGTAATCATATGACCAATCCATTAAAAGTGTAAATAGTTTTTAGTGAGTTAGTGTAATAGATCATCGAATGTGACAAAAGCCCATTAGAAGAGAATTAAGAAGGTATTGGATGGATACCACGGAAATGAAAGTGACAGTAACAAATGTTAGAACGTCCTCGAGAATAGACGTGAATCAGAATAAGTCGTAAAGTTCTCGAGAGGAGGCGTGTGTTCATGAAAGTTAAGTTCAGTACAGGAAAGTAAACGTGTTATCGAAGAATTTTAAAGTTATAAAAGCTGAACGAAAGATATAAAATATAATGAACTATAAATTGGAATGGGCTGTATTCAAGGTATTATTTTAATTCAAGACAATTTTCTGGTATTCATGTAAAAATTTTGGGGATAACTTATTTTGTTGTGATCAATTTATCGTTTCATTGGATTTAGTTAATTTCGTTTCGTTTAATTTGATATGCGTTTCTATTTTAAGAACAAGAAGTTTATAATTATTGACTATTATTAATTTCATTTCATTTCATTCTTTTTGTTAATAAATGTTTTTAGTTCGTCTGAACTTTGAATTTTGGATTCGACTTCAGTAAGATTATTATTCAAACTTACAACGTTATTGTAAGAATTATAACTCTCTTTTTTTAAGTGGATTTTATTTTTTAATTATAAACCTTCACTTTTTTCCAAAAGGAAAAATAGTACAATTCTCGTTCATTTGAAATATATTTGGCTTATAAATCCGGTACTTAAAAATTGAAAAAGTTTTTCTTAGCCTTCATTCCAATAAAATGACATACATTATGCAAGTGGTAAAATTTAAATACTTTCTAGTATGTATCAGACTCTCTATGTGCGATGTACAAAATAATTTTCTGGACATTTTCTTTTTAATTTTTCAGCGTGTTAAATTAGTGTTTTCAAATTATTTTACTTTCATTTCTTTCAAAAGGCATTTTTCACTACCCATGTTACGTATTTTTTTCAAAATACTTTGAATTGATAAATCAACATAACCTTTTAGTTCACAATAATATAACCCAATATCATCGCATCAATTTTCGTGAGTTCCTGTCCAGTTAGTCGTTTACATACTTCTTAATATGAGAATAAATTTTAATCCACAACTATATTTTTCGAAAGTGAATAAATTTATGAATTTCTTACACACTTTCATTACAAAATAATCTTATTCTTACTAATCATGTCAACAATGGAGCAATGAGTTTCTGAGTCATTTAATCTTTAGGAACACACTAGCCACTAGAGATACATTGAGTAGGTTTGGAGCATTTATCATTAAGACTCAGTGGATGTGTAGTAAGTAATGCTGGGTGGCATTTAACGTGTGTGGGGGCGATAGAGCGCCTTATCCCGGCATTTATAATCCGGCGTACCAAAATCACCAAAATAAGTCATTAGCCTTGAAATACCAAGTAATCCAGCTGAAGGATAAAATCGAGTTTCCTCCAACGAAATGACACATCCTCGGTAAATTTTGTAATCTGGATGCCGCTCTCACTCTATCTAATAATGCAATAACTAAATTCGTGAATTAAACTTCATCTATCTTAGAGGTTCCTTCCCCCAAAAGTGGATGTACCTGCAATTGTTATTGAGAGTATATTGTTAATCGTTCATACTATTGTATCATTCATAGTTCATAGTATTGTGTCTGCCTTTCGGCGCCACAACGTCTGACGAAGTCTGGCCTACAGCGCCATCCAGGCCTGATACTCGTGTTTAGCACGTAGGCATCCCTACGCGGTCCCCTCAAGCGGAGGCGTGAGTTGCGCAAGCCCTTGCGGGGCGGCGTGCGCGCGCGCACCTTGAGCGAGGCGCGCGTGCCGAAGGCCTTGCCGCAGGCGGTGCACGCGTGCTGCGGCGCGCGCTGGGGCTCGTGCAGGCGCTGGTGCGCCGCCCAGTGGCCGCGCTGCGTGAACTGCTTGGGGCAGTGGGCGCACGCGAACGGCCGCTCGCCCGTGTGCACGCGCCGGTGCTGCAGCAGCAGCTGGCGCCGCGAGAAGTTCTTGCCGCAGTCCTCGCAGCCGTGCGCCTGCCGCGCCGGCCCCGGGCCGCCCCGCTTGGGGTCGACGGCCGGCAGCGGCAGCGGCGCGGGCGGCGGCGCGGGCGAGGAGCTCGCCTTGGGCGCCAGCGGCGCGCGGCGGCTGCGCCTCGAGGGCGGTGAGCCGGCGGCGGCAGGGGCGGGGCGGGGCGGGGCGGTGGGGCGGCGCCAGGAGAGGGCGACCGGCAGCGGCGCGGGGGCAGCGGGCGGCCCGCACGGGCTGGCCGGCCGCAGCAGCTGCTGGAGCTTCGGAGACGCCCCCTCCGGCTGCAACACGATTAATAGCACATGTTCACCTTCTATGGAAATGAATGCAGAATCAACAAAGCAATCTTAAGGATAAGCACTCATTGGACATCTCACAATCTACGAAAGGTCATAGACATTAAGTTATTCATAGAGGACAGCTGATAGACGGTTATTTCTTATATGACTCTGCGAAAACCAGGTAGAGTCGCAGCAATTAGCGGTATCTTGCGGGATGAAACTCCTGTACAGTTGAGAACTTACCAGATTAATTATGAGAGAGAAAGTACTGAGAAAGTGAGGCCGTGGATTCTGATGTTAAGGAGAATGAGATTTTCTGGAAGCTAGTCACCTTTTACTTGCCGTACATTTCACAAATCCAGAACACAATTATAGGTCATAACAGAATATGGCAGACAATATGTTCTTAAAAAGGGTATTTTTAATTTTCATGTTCTACTGAATGATTCAATTTTTGTTTTATATCTGTCAATTCGCGGTAATTTTATACGAAGAAACTGCAACTCTCTCGAGCTGTTTACTGTTCAACGAAACAATTCGTATTTTGGTCACGTGTATTATAGCCCCTTGTGATAACAAGCATTTACACGAAACAAGAACACTGTAACATATGACGTGAACGTTACATTTATTTTCTCCTCTAATGTTACATTAGAAGCCTGTGTGTCGTGTGTAGTATGATGCTGCCAAGTGGCAGGCAGTTCGGCGCGTACGCCTTCTTTAGCCTTGCGGCCCACTCAGCTCCGCGGCGCGACGGTCGCGGGTCTGGGCCTGTGCCTGTCCCTCGGCCTGAGCCTGAATCTGCACCTGAGCCAGAGCCAGTGTCTGTGCCTGTGCCTATGCCTGTTCCTGTGTCTGGGCCTGGGTCTGGACCTGGACCTGGACCTGGCACCTGAACTGACCTGTGCATGGCCTGTGCCTGGCCTGTGTCCTGCGCCTCTGCTGTGACTATGCCTGAGCCAGTGCCTGTGCCTGTGTCTGTCCCGGTCTGACCCGGACCTGTGACCTGGACCTGGACCTGGACCTGGACCTGGACCTGGACCTGGACCTGGACCTGTGCCTGGCCTGGCCTGACCTGGTCTGGGCCTGGTCTGAACCTGACCTGACCTGGACCTGGACCTGGACCTGGACCTGGACCTGGACCTGGACCTGGACCTGTGCCCGTGCCTGTGCCTATGCCTGTGCCTGTGCCTGCGCCTCTGTCTGCCTGTGCCTCCTCTGAGCCGGGCGGGGCCCCGGAGGGCCAGCGCAGCGTCGCCCGCGGAATGAATCGCGATGCGCGGGCGCTTCCACCGCGGCGCCGCCCATAAACATCGGGCCGCGCGTCCATATACCAGTCAGCCGCTTCAAGCGTATCGGCGATCGGTGTTTAGGAATGAGCACTTGCAGTAATGACGAGCCGCGCGGCAGCGGCGGCGGCAGAGGTAACGAGCTGGGGGCGTGGTATCCTCGGGCGATCTGACGTCTGCGGCCCCGCGCCCGGGAGCCAACTCACAACAGCGCCTCCTGCCGAACCGGCTGCGGCAGCTCACACGCAATATTCTCTGCCTCTGCAGCATTGTTGATGATCCTCGGGTTCCAGTCCCGAAGACGGAGTTTCGACACTTGCTACATCGAATTCAACCATTCTCTGGAGACGAAATCTAGCGTCCGGCTGCTCTGATCAGTACGTTTCCATGTTTTCTCTGATCAATACCAGACAAATGACGGAGCAGTAGCCTAATCATCGGACCACGTACCAAGCACGATCTTTCTTTCCTCTTCCTGTACCTGTCTATTTCCTTGCATTTCCACTTTCGAGCATTACATTACCTCGCATGTCGAGAGACCAGTCGGTAGCTCAGATTTTCTTCCAGTCGGGACGGTGTCCCGCTGGGGAAGATACCTGGAGAGAGAAAACCTCGCATGCCGATGTGTAGGTCGGTGCCGAATCTCATGTTCACAGGGAAAGAAGATCGTCCCCTCGGGAATATAAAGTGCACTACATTTCCGGAAGTAATCACCCAAGATGACGCGTCCGGAATTCTCTCTCATGTACTCGCGTTCGACCCAGGCCGCGCTGCCCTCAGGCTACTCCCACCCACCCACCGCTCCCACGCCCTCTGGCGCCCCCCCCCCCCCGCCGCTCGCTCTTCGCTGCTGGCAGATTCGTTTCGCTCTATTTCGTTCTTTTATTTATTTAGTCGCTCCAGTTTTTGTAACAAACTCCTCATATAAATCATGTTACTAGTGGTATCTCTGTGTATCTACAGTTTAGTTAATGAATAGCCATCTTCATTATAAACTCTTTATAAGGTAGCAACCTATTTTAGTAAGAGCTAAGCAACAAAGTTCAGGGTACTGAAAATGTAGGTTTCCTTCCTTCGTCGGGATCGTCTGACCTGTTTATTAGCTATATATATCAGTCCCAACTAAAAGGTAATAAATGAATTCAACAGTTCTTGAATGAAAATTCCCACTGTCTTAACTTATGATATACGGAACTGGAAGAGGACATCAGTTAATTTAAAATCCTCCGTAAATAATATGGAATAATATTATTATGTCATCTCTGTACACGATTAATTCCATTTAATTCTAAATATAGTTAGAAGAATGTGTTGGCGAATTTCATTTGATTTGATTTATTTGGTCAAAAACAGTAAAAACTATATATGACGTATGGGGGAGAAGAAAATTTGCGCACGTTTTCTTGAACACCAGAATCCCATCCCAACATTTTAAAGATAAATAGTTGAAAGTTAAAACAACAGCAACAACAACAATAATACTAATACTAATAATAATAATAAAATGAATAATAATAATAATAATAATAATAATAATAATAATAATAATAATAATAATAATAATAATAATAATAATATAATAATAATAATAGCCAGTCCGGATAGCTCAAAACGCTAAGGCAGTAGTGCCGTCGCGATCTCGGACGGAAAGGTAGCGGGTTCGAGTCCCGCCTCGGGCATGGGTGTGATTGTAAATGTCTGTTTGTGTATGCCGTTCATTAATCCTTCATTATCATCATCCTTCCATCCCCCAAGACTAATAACCCTGGGGTATAAAAATCGGATTCAGCTTAATGCTGATCCCCCTGATTAGTTACATGCAAGACTTGCAACGTGATAAAATGATACTGAGCCCATGCAAGTGCATGTTTTGCGTGGTCCAAGATGGCCTATTCGCGAATCGAAGCGTGGGATCATCAACATTTGAAAAACTAGACATTTTCGTTCCCGAGTTATAGAAAAACTATTTACAACGATAAACCAACTGCATTGCTGTTCGCTGCGAAGGTTTTTCTGCATTGCTAATAATATAGTAACTCGCCGTCATCTCTATTGCTACCACTATAAGAAAAAGGATCCCTCAACAAAACGTGCTCATAGTGAAGCTACATTTATGTCCAGAAGCAAAGCAAGGGGCCATCTCAGCATTTGCTCAATGGATCAGGGTAACTGGACCTAAACCTGATCGACATGGGGTTCATTGACCCGGAAGCTGAAGTACATTACTTATTACCAGCATATCAAGTCTTTTTTAAAGAAATTATGCAATACTAATGTAAAGTAATCCATTATATATCATTGTTTTGTTAAAATAAACATTATTTTTCTTTTTATGATCAGTATAGTCTCTAATTGTATAGAAACAGTTGTACGATACTACGTGGATTTCTTATAGTGGGTTGTTGATACTGATACTTGATGAACGTGATTTCTAGAACGTGTATTGTAATTATAAATATCAGTATTGCAAGAAAATATGTTTCCACCGTTAATTTTGTCAGAGTTGACAAATATTACAGATTCGTGGATAAATAGGCAAGTCAATGGTAAGATTCCAAGCCCAATGAAAAGAGGCTTGCATGGATCTCGTGAATGACATTTTTTCATTATTCGAATAATTTTGTTTTGCAATCTAATGGTCACGGTATTACAGGATGAGCTTCCCCGGAATATTATACCATATCTCGGGCGGGAATGTATATTGGCAAAATACACGCAACGAGCTGCATAAAGGCAGATAGAATTTGAAAGAATTTAATGAAAAATTAATTTAATTTTTTAATTTTTATGTTGTTACTTTAACTCAATTAATTGCATATTGTTCATTTTCAGTGGAGCATGAGATTGCCGATTTGAAATTCAAAAATGAATTGAAACTGTTTTTCCTTCGACAACTATTAGTTTGTTATTACGAAACCAATTTGAAACTTCTGAATTGCACGATTTATTGCTTCATTGTTGCAAAGAATATTCGTGACATCGACAAACAGAACTGTTCTTCCATTTTTAATGAAGGAGGGCCTATCGTTTATGTATAATTGAAAGAGCATAGACCTAGGATCGAACCTTTCGGGACCCCGTGCTCAATTGGCAAAGAATTGGAAAGAGAAGTAAATAATGTCCTTTCGTGCCATTACAGTATTTCTACTCTTTTAAGTTCGATGTTTAAGGTACGAAGTAATCCAATCTAGGGCAATAATAAAATTATAAAATAAAACAATAAAATAATAAAAAACTATTTAGAGCATATTAGAAAATGAGATGTCATTAATACTGAAAGTGCAGGGTTAAATTTAAATAAAATAATAAAATAAATAGAATCTTGAATATTGATATAAATATCAACGAATAAGGAATATTGATATAAATATCTAAACACCTTCTGCATAAGAGCTATGTAGTCATTCTTTGAATCGACTACTCAAAATAGTTTATCAACCACAAAACTGTATATTTATATTGAATATTTTGTTAAGTTTTTGTTAACGTTTTAACATAATTAATAAGGTGACCGGGAATGGGCACCTTACTGGTGACCTTATGCCACTCAGTTTCACTGCGGAAACAACTACCGAGACCTGCGTGTGCTACAACTTGCGGCGGCGACGCGCGATTGCTTGCTTCAGTTTCAAACTTGGTGTTACTTGATATTCCGCAAGACAAAGCGGGTTCTATGTAGGTAACAAGAAGCACGCGACTGCCACAGCCTGGAGTTATCCGCTGTGCCGCACGAAATATCGATCAGTTTCATTAGCAGCTTGCGCCATCCCGCTACGAAAGCATCTCGCATTTTATTAGGCGAGTAAAAGGGCCTTGGGAGAGCGGTACGGTATTCCAATAGTGTAAGAGGCATTGAAGGATGTCAAAACTGCATTACGATACTTAGACACAGAGGACAATGCTTAATCAATTATGGAGAGAACACGAAGTCTGGAGAAGGATCAAGAGAAATTACTAATGGAAAAAGAACGATGCACACAATTGAAAAGAAATTGCTTTTTGAGGAAAAATAATGATATTGAGTCGGCCCGGTGGCCAAGTTCGCTAAGGCAGTAGGGTCGTAGTGATCGAGGGTCGCGGGTTCGAGTCCCGCCTCGGGCATGGTTGTATTTGTTCTCGTACTTACACCCCTTATCATCACCATTTCGTTTCATCTTCATAGTTACAATAACTTTAACTCCAATAGTGGTCGCTAATGACCAAGATGTTGATGCGACCTTAAATAACCAATAAAAAAATATTGAAATTTTCAGTTGATGCTGTTAATGTATTTCGATGTTTTTCTATATTAATAAAATCAATCCTTATGAAGAAATTCTGTTTCATTTTGATATCATCGGATAAAGTAAACCAAAAATGTTAGTCCCCAGAAGTTTACTATAACCAAAGTCGACTGTATTTTGTATGACATCTAGCTACGTGTTTGATTCGAATCACACTCACAACCAACTATTATAAGACGATGTCATAAAAGTACCTTGATTCATCCGTGTTTAAGTACGTTCTTATTAAGTTTCCGACCAGCGCATTTCCTATAAAGTAAGTCCCTAGTTTCTTAAACGTTCGTCTGCGCGAACACAGTAATACATCACGAAGTCTTAACGAAGGCTCGACCCGGAAGCCGCGGTTGGATGACGGCTAAACCAAGGAATTACGCGGAACAAAGCGAAGCAGCGGCGACAGACCGCCACTCGCAGGTGCCCTCTGGCACTCTGCTCCGCTGCGCCTGCGCTCCGCCGCCTCCGCTTGCATCTCCACCGACCCCGCTTCTCCCTCCGCCTCCACAGCCACCGCCTTAGTCTCCGCCTGCTCCTCCACTCGCGCCTCCGCCGCTCCGCACAGAAAGATTTTTCCCGCAGCTCATCACCGGCGCGGCGGTGCAACAGCCTCGCACAGAGCGACGTAGAATGGCAGGGTCGAATGTTCGCGCATCTCGCAGGTCAAAGGACGGGGTGATTTGTGGAGCGCTGTGCTGTTCTACGCCCGGCCTGCGCCGATCGCTCAATGGGTGAGGTGAACGCAAGCGCAGCTCGCGACAGATTCTCGCGCCGCGGGCTTTCTTCATATGCGCGCAGACATATTTCACAGTAGTTATTCCTTCTCTCGCTCTCGTAAACTCACAGATTTATTATACAACTCATACTTATCTGACAAACGAAAAACACTAAAAGTAAACAAAAAATGCAAGAAAACAAGATTTTTTTCTTGTCGTACTACGTAAGAAGATAAAAGGATTTTAATTGTGAACTGGAAACGGCGATTTTTGAAGAAAAATTCTTATTGTCGGGGCCCTGGTAAGGAAAAAGTGGATAAATCTCATTATCTTGTGTAGTAAATTAGTTTATCGAATAAGGTGTGAAGTCAGAATCCATGCTTTGTGGCTCCTTGATACCGAAAATTCGATTGTCTGCAAAACGTCTGTCCGTCCGTCTGCCTGTGAAAAATGCTAGCGGCTAAGCCTTTCAGTCGATTTTCACCGAATTTAATATTCCCCAATCGATCTGGCTGATGTCATGGCCGCAATTTTTAAACAATTATTGTCTCAAAAACGGTTTTAAATGTTTTCTTTCATTTTTTCCTCGCATGAAGCAAATACTGCAAGACTGCAAATCTGCAAAAACTTATGCTAATCTGAAACTGATCCTGATCCACTTTTCGACGAACTCTACATTTTCGAAAATTGTAAAAAATAACATTCCAAAGGTACAATATAATAATAATCAAAATACAGCCCTTAGTCCTAATTATTCTTAAAGTGACAAAAAAAACAGAAAAGGAAAAGATAAAGTATACTTTAGCCTACTATAAGGTGAAATATGTTTTATTTCTTAAGGAAGTAGGTGACAAAATGAGTGATAATATTGAATCACATAAAAATTCTATATTTTCAATTGTCCGTTACCTACTCTGCAGGAATTAAATCGTGTTCTATAAATTCAACATTGCGGATTTTTATTTAACCACCAATATATTAGTTCACGTAAAAACAATGAAGTGCTGTCTTCAAATATGTTTACAAATACGTTTCAGAATAAAATGTTGACTGCGAAAGGAGGAGACCGCAGGGTAGATAGCAAATCTGACGAATGGGATAATTGTTGGTGGCAGAATGACGAAGTCGTAAAAGTTAGAACAGTAAATGGGTCGTTCAAGATGAATAAACGCCAAGAGTACAGAAAACTGTTTAACCCCAATTAGTCACGGAACGGTACATGCGTGAGTGGAGATTGTTGTGGAGAAACAGAGGCAGAATTTACGCCGGTAATTGTTTCTTGAAGGGGGAGGGAGTGGAGACAGGAAGGCGCGGAAGTTCTCCGAGGGGCCGCAGTTCGAGGCGTCGGCCGTAGCGAAACGACGTCACAACGACCGCCACAGAAGACTAACAGCACAGAGCCACAGCATGAAATGCTCAAATGGTGAAGCCTGGCCATCATCATTATGATCGAGCTCACAATAAATTGACATCAGAAAGAGGACGAGAAATCAGCTGAATGTGGAAAGCCACGAAAAATGTAGTTCCATAAAGTTCGGAAATCGTCAACGAATTCTCACGAACCAGACACCTACCTGCAAAATGCATAATATTGCTCTAAAATGCACTGCTCTTATTTGCCAATGTGTTTGCGTGAATGATCAACAGAGACCATTTAATTAAGTGGCTTGAAAGGGGAAGACTGGAACAAGAATCCGAAGCATGTTATTAACTAACAAAGATCAGGGATTGAAAAGCCATTAAGATAAAGTGTTTCTCAAAATTGTCCAAGATGATAACTACCCTATTTACCAGTAATAGGTAGAAACCACAGATTATATCATAGGTTGATCAATTCTAGCAAATTCGGAATATATAAATTTGAATACTTATACGAATATAAATCTGATACTAGTACGATGGGACTTGATACTTTCTCTAACAGTTCTATAACACTCTCAAAGTTCCAAACATTTACTTCAAGTGGTACGAACACTGACCAAAATCTGTGACGTGAGATGAAATGTGTACAATATTGTACTACCGACCAACAAATCCACGCTGATCGTACGAGAGAAGCAAACTATTCGGGTATTGGTATCAGGAATTTGAGGAAAAAATCGAGTCTACTTGTAGACTAGCTGCGCCATGCGATTAAAACAAAATCAAAGAGGCAGAGAAACTTACAAGAGTTTGCACATGGAGATCAGCCGGATATGGGACATGGAGATCAGTCGGACACGGGGCAAGTTGCACTAACTGTTACCAAAAGTCTTGAATTTCTCTCGCAATAATAATAATAATAATAATGATAATAATAATATAATAATAATAAACGTCATAATAAATAGTATGAAGGCGACGCGCCACGACACCTGCATGGTAAATCTCTCGAAAATCTCGATGGTTTGATATGTGGGGATCTCTAGAGAGACGAGTTACAATTCTGAAGAGGATTCCAAAATTTGTGAACGGAAAAGTCAAATTACCGTAAATTATTGATTTTTGTCATTGCAGAATACGTATGAAAATTTTGATCTACATTGACAATAATACGACTGGAGTGGCACGACATTCATTTCGCAGCGCTTCACCGATGTTCCGAGAGATTTACCGCGCAGGTGTCGGGGCGCGTCGGCCTGCGGGCGGGGGGCGGGAGCGCCGCCGACGCGACGCGGCGGGGAGCCGTCTGGCAGCGGCGGCGCGGGGCGGCGCGTCTTCGCTTCTTACGAGCGGCGTAACGAGGCATGCGCGGTCCCAGGCCTGGCAGGCGCGCGGGGCGGGATGTGCGGGCGAGCGGTATGGGCAGGCGGGCGGGCGGTATTGGCGGGATGGGCGGGTGGGCGGGATGGGCGGGCGGGCGGTATGGGCAGGCGGGCGGCCGGTATTGGCGGAATAGGCGGGCGGGCGGACGGGATGGGCAGGCGGGCGGGCGTTATGGGCGGGCGGGCGTTATGGGCGGGCGGGGGGGTGGGTGGATGGGCGGGCGGGCGTTATGGGCGGGCGGGCGGGCGGAATGGGCGGGCGGGCGTTATGGGCAGGCTGGCGGGCGGGATGGGCAGGCGGGCGGGCGGGTGGGCAGGCGGGCGGGTGGGCAGGCGGGCGGGCGGTGGGATGGGCAGGCGGGCGGGCGGGCGGGCGGGTGGGCGGGTGTGCGGGTGGGCGGACGGGTGGGCGGGCGTGGGGATGGGCAGGCGGGCGGATTGGCGGACGGATGGGCGGGCGGGCGGGCGGGCGGGCGGGCGCTCCGGCGCTGTGGCGGCGCGGCGCGGGGCCTGCGAGATGACACGCCCGCTGCGCGCGCTAATGTCGCGGCTGCGTTCTTCTTCTGGTGAGGCGCGCGGCCCGGAAAGGCCGGCTGACTCACGCGCGCTCTGCCGCCCGTCAGGTGCGCTCTCGATCCCACACACGCGCGCCCTTGGGGTTGCGCCGCTGATTGGTGAGTGGTGCGTTCCAAAAAAGAAAAACAACCTTCTAAGAACGTTTAACGCGGGAGTACGCTTAATGAATTTGAGAGATCCAGGCTTGGGGCATTTTCAAATAACTAGAAGACGCGATTTTCTAGCGAACTGAGTTTCCTTGCGTTCTCCTCTTGCTCCTTTCTCAGTAATCCACTGTTACTCATCTCAACAAGAGGTTGCATTGTAAGCTCTGAGCAGAATGAAACTTTTCCCCCGCGTGCTGTGTCGTTTTTATAACAACATAGTGAGTCTTGCGTCAGTAATTTACATGTGTTTACTTCTGAGAAGCTGTAAGTAGTTATGAAATAAACGTTATAGAATGAAGGTTTTAATGTGAAAACATTGATAACAGGTGAATAGAGTAGAGGTATCTGACAGATATATTGCGGTTACAGTTGTTACAATTAACCTTACAGGCATTCTCGGATTAATTTATACAAGGGAGATTGTGAATTGGTGGGTACAGAACGTGTGCACTCATTCGTGGTACTCTAGTCAAAACTTGCCCACTTATATGAACATGTGGATCCTAACTGGCTAGGTGAGTAGAGTCATGTTGAGTACAAGGAAAACAATGCGATAGGTACTTATACCTTCCCTTAAGCCATCTCATACATTCATGGACCTTTCATGAAAAGAACCTTCATACACTTCCAGTTAGCTGCAGAAGACTCATCGTATAGAACCTGAGAAAAACTAGCTTTATTACGTCAGACAAAATGTAATTTGCGATTCCCCTGTCCAGATGAGCCCCTATCGTTCTGTTGCCGCGCTAGTTACTTCCATGTGCAAGCTTCACATTGGGGCTGTTGTGATGCAACCCCAAGAACGTATTGGTTATTTATTTGGTAGACCAAGTAGGTCACGACATCCACTTATAAAGCTGCTATGCGGAGCAATGACAACATTATTTTATCCCAATTGAACTTGAGTATAATGAATATCCAGAAAAACTATATTGATTACTGACAATTGTTCAGGTTTCACTTTCATTTTAATTAATTTTTGCATCTAGCATTACGTATACGTAGTACATGTAAACGTACTATACATTTGCATTTGAAACGCTCTATACGTACACATATACTATTTCCTAATAAGTGACCTATTCAAGGCTTTCAAAAGAACGGGGTGAGTACTAAAATTATGGATATCGCAATTCCATTTAATTTTGATTTAGCCTTTTTGTTTCTCTTCTATTATATGAAATATGATTTACGAATGATGAAATGCGAAACAATTTAAAAGTCACGAGGAGATGAAAACATTTGTTTCTTGACACATGCCTAAAGCATATTATGGCACACGCCGGGCGTAGTGTTTTTGTGGCTGGATTACAGAGTGCCTGCAGGGTTTTTCTTTAATCTTTTTTCGTCGCACTGAAACTGTGTTCTGCCATTTCCTCTTCAGCTTCTCGAGCTACACTAGCTCCCGCTGCGCTGCCCACCTGGCGGGCTGGATGGGTTAATGGCCAAGTGTTGCAAGTTGTCAAATGGTCTAAGCGCATCGGAAGAGTGAGCTTATTGCATCTAACGGATGTACGAAAAGGGAAGATACCTTATGTCTCGTAGCTCAGAGCGTGGGCGACATGTTTAGGCTAAATGTGTGTTGACGACCAAAAAGACAGAAAGCTTCACATTTATTTGCTTTGCTTTAAGCACGAACATGAAAAGTCGCTAGCACTTTATTGAATGGTTCATGTCTGTAGTTATTCAGTAGTAATGGCTGTTGTTACATAACTCTACTGTACCAACAATGCACCGCATCTAATGAGAAATTTTAATATTGTAATATATTATTAAATAGTTTATTTTCCTGCAATATTTGGTATTATAAAAATTGTATTAAACACGGTATGATTTTGTCCGAGCATGCGAGCATGTTAAATAACAAAAAAATGATTTGAATAATCTACTTTTGTCTTATTGAAGTTCATGATAGAAAGATGTGTAAACTTTGCTACATAACGATGATATTCATTAACAAAACGCAAATCGCTTACGTTTTACAGAGTGAGTTAAAGTAATTAAGTCATTAGAAAAGCAAGAAACACACTCTTCACAGCACATCAGTAATTACAACACCACATTAACTACGAATTCATCAACACGAGAAGGCTATTATTAGTTCTCTTTATTTAACAGGAACATTTCCTTTTCAAGTCGTGAAGGTTAGATGACACCCTGCCACAGCAAAGATGTTCTCAATAATTATTTGTCATTTGTGGCTAACGGGTAATTTTTCTCATAAAGAAGAAAAAGAACAAGAAGTCTTTAAGAAAAAAAACCTTTTCATTAAATTCTATAGCGTAGATAACGCCGTCACAAACGCACACCTGAAATTACACCCTAATATAAATAAATTTCTGACATATCTAGGATTGGTATCTAGAGAAGTGTTTCATCAAAACAACAGCATACGTTATACGAGACCCACTACCGTAGAACAGGGCACAAAATTGGTTAGAGATAGTGTCACTTGATGACGTGAAGCTATTAGTACCAGTTCTCGCCCTTCTAAGAACATCTGGAACGATAGAAGAAGCCAGATGGAAAAGCGAGCGCTCCGGATGTGTAGATCATCGGCTGTGCAAGGTGGACTTCGAACCAGAAAATGAAGCACAGAGAACGAGAGAACCTCGTGACCAGAAAACAGCAATTATAAAACAAAATACAAGGAATATTTCATAAATGTGTGAGGGAGAAGCATATGAAGTATTAGAACAATATGTCAGACGTCGATGTAAGTTAGCTTCTAAGCGCAGAAACTTAAGATGCTTTGGGGAAAAGAAACATGCTTTTAGTAAAACGGAAATGGCCTTGAAAAATGAAAGTATACGAGAAGACATGGTGCGCGTGGGCTCTGAATGAGAACCACAGAGATTGAAAACAAGTAAATGATAAAGTAAATATATAAGTGAACAAGTAGGTATGTAAAGAAGATGTAGCAGAACTTGCGTAAGGTCAGTCCGGACAAGACAGTAGTTTCATAAACAATGAAGAAGGCAGGTCAGGGAAAAATAATCACATTGTTAATATTGCTAGGTAGACATCGTGCAGTAGGTAAAGAGAGGCAATTTACGAAACGCACCAGCCGAAAGATCAGCTCGTGATAAAAGCACGCCAGCAATTATCGTATCCACCGCACCAGCACAGAAGATTCGAATCGCGCACAAAGTCGGCGCGAGGTGCCCTGACGATAGCCGAAAGCGCAGCCAGCCCTGGAGCAAGTGCGATGCCGGGCGACGCAGTGCCGCAAATGCAAGCGTGCACGTCGGCGGCGGTGCGGCCAACAAGGCGATAATTAAACAGACGACTAATGGGCGCAAAAACGGGCCGGCGAGGCGGCGGCGGCGGCGGCAAATGAGGCGGCGCAAAAAGAGCAGCGCGCCGCCGCCCGCAGCTATTCGTCCCCCGAGGCGGCAGGCAGTAGTGGGTGGCGGATCGCGGGCGACGGCGGGCTAGGCGGCAGACGAGCGAGGCTGGAGATGGGCGAGGCGGGGGGGGGGGGGGGGGGGGGGGAGGGTGGGAGGTGGGGAGGGGTGGGGCGGGCAGCGAGCAGTGGGTGTGGTAGGTGGCGAGCAGTGGGTGTGGCGGAGGGCAGGTAGTGGGTGTGACGTCAGCGGGCAGAGTGGTGTGGCGGGGCGCGGGTAGTGGGAGTGGGGGGAGCGGGGGGGGGGGGCGGCCAGTGGAGCGCGACGTCGCGTGGGAATGCCCTGCGCGGATCGCGTCGCGCGTCGGAAGCGCGGGGGCCGGTTCCAGGACGCGCCGCGCCGCGCCGCGCCGCAATGCCTTCAAAGGCGAAGCCCGACGCGCGGCTCCCAGGAGGCTGTGTCTGGGCCTCGGGAAGCGAATGCGGCTGCTCTTGTACGAGATTTGCTGCAGAGAGACGGGCTGCGTACCGGGAAGGCATGCGGAAAGGAGACTGCAAATTAGACTGTGCAGGTGAGTCTGCCACGTGTTGAGGTTTTGTCGAAAGTTTAATTAATTTTTCTTAGAAGTGGAGAAAATTTCATTAAAGCATTGCGTAACATTTTGCAATTTTCCGAAATGACATTGGTCCAAGAATATAAAAGAGAAGCGATTTTGTAGGAGGTTTTTCTGAATAATTGTAAGAGTAGTCGTCATTCAATATTAATTTCGAAAGAAACAACGATGCCACCTCCAGAAATCAGGAATTCTTATGTGCAGCCTCGATCCAAAACTAAGGGTGATGGTTGACTGATGTTTCCGGGCACGTTAACTGCTTCATTAGTCCGTTTAGTGTAGTGAATGTTTTATTTCGGGAGGTGTTTCTTTCCTTTTGGATAGGAAGTTCCGGTGCAGAATTAAAGGACGTCTTTGTGGTATACTCCCACTCCTTGTATCTCCCTCAGCGAGGCACCGCCCCAACCGGGAAAAGCTCTAATCCCCGATTGGGTTTCTGACATGTGATCAAGAGGAGTACATGTAAATGAAAAAGTGTATGTAAGAGGAGAGAAAGAGGCAAAGAAGACGAAGGAAAGATCGCTCGCGGCCCGTGGCAATTGGTTAATTCCGCCATTCGCGTGGTTCCGACCATTGATAGTAGAAACCACAGAAAACTATCGATCAGAGCAGCCGGCCTCTAGAATTCGTTGACAAACAGCGGCTGTATTCGACCTAGCAATGTACCTAGTGTCAAAGATCCACTACCTACCTGACTCAGACCCTAGACTTCCAGTCAGAGTCGCTGCAGAATCTGCGACAGTGCTGGGAGCTAAACTGACCCGGTAAAATTAGGTCGGCGAGCGTGCAAACGAAGGAGCATGCATCATTCCGTCTACCACTTTTATGGAAGACGACTTCAGTTATGGTTTCGGCTTCCGCTGAATAGAAGATGCTAGGGGAGATGATCAGGAGCAAAAAAATGTTAAAATAACAATGCATCGTGAGAAAAACGCACCATTGTGACTCTGTTAAAAACTGTGAAAGACAAAGTTCATTAGATTTAAACTCTGTTCTGAATTTTTGAATGCTTTCTAGAGAAAAGTAGAATCAGAGAAAAATATAAATACTGCTCAATCGTGATTGAACTTGAGAAAAACAATATATTTCTAAAATCATATAGAATTATAATAAAATATATAATAAAATCATGAAGAAGGGCCGTGAAAAGAGCATAGATCCTCGCAGAAGAGCACGTGGGCCCTAGAACTGCATCTCAAGAAAACCGGCCGCTGTGCAACCTGCATATCCTCTCCCGCCACCGACTTGGATTTCTCAAGTGAACACACGCACAACGAGGCGGCATATTTACTTTTCTAGTTTCCAACCACTTCTTAGGGAGCAATTAATGATTTCCTGCTATAGCTACGTGATGGGAGTTGGTAGATGTTAATCATTCAACTTGCAGTTTCTTCAGCGCTACAGATCAAAGCTCAAATGGCTGAATAATTAAATGGCAATCATAATTCGTGGCACTTTATTTTAGAATGTTCAAGAAAGTATTTTTCCGAAATGTTTCGGGCCATAAGGTAATTAATTTACTAATGATACGTCAAAAAAATTCATTTTGTCTTGTCTTCTTTGAAATAAATGATTTTCCTTCAGAACATAATTTTCTGAAGGAAAATCATCTGAACTGTTGTGCAATTAGTGTAAATTTATTCAAAGATGAGCTATATTATATACGATTTCTTATGTTATTGTGTTCATATCGTGTTTTAAATCATTTGACACTTATGAGTGCTTGACACTTATTCTGCCCACATAACACGATCGTTTAGAACATACGTCCTAGTTTTCCAATTTCGGGTAGTCTTCATTCGGTATTGTGATGCGAAATTAATTTAATGTGAAAATTAGTAATTGTAAATGAATTAATACACAATAAATTGCACAAAATGCAAATCATTTACATAAAGACTTTCAGAATTTTTAAATATAATAAACAATGTTTAGTATTATCTCTGCACAGACCTGTACGTTATAACGTTCTCATTAGTATGCAATGCAATGCAATTCCATTTATTCATGAATGCACAAAAGTTTGGAGCAATTCCCTTTTTGGTAAACATGGAAAGAAACGTGCTGAAAAATTGGAAAAACGTAACTTGTTTACCTAAATGTGAAAGTTTATTAAAACAAAGATATGGTATTTATATTATTTTTTGCGATATCCATTGGAAGTTTCTAGTTCAACAGGATACCAAACACTATTACTTGTTATCTGTAAAATGTGGAAGGCGACAGCAGCGATACACAATCCAGAACACTTTAACTCGCTCTTCTCCGCTTCACGGCAGTCCCTGTGCCTCAAGAGCACGCGTGTCGCACTAGTTTGCATAACTGGCGTGGTCGGCAGTGGCGCCTGCTGCCGTGCGGTGGTGATGGCGGCGATGGGCCGGCGGGGGCGGGGCGGTGGCTCCGCTGGGCGAAAGCCAGCGAGTCGTCGCGTCGCGTCGCGCCAGTTGGCAGCGCGGGTGCGTGCACTTGCATGGCGTGCGCCGTGGCGTGCGTCTGGCGGTGGCGGCGGTGGTGGCGGTGGTGGCGGTGGTGGCGGGCGGTGGTGGCGGTGGCGAAGGGGCGTGGGGTCGGAGAGGGGGCAGTCGGAGACAAGCTGCGGCGATGAGTGGTAGGGCAGGTGCAGAGCAGTAGTCGTCAGAAGCCACAGAAAGGAAGGGATCTTCCCGAAAAGCAAGTTAGAGGTTTTCCAGTTGCAGTTGCAATGTGTGGAGTTGAGACTTAACAGTTCTCCTTGGAGGTTCAGCAAGGTGACTTTCCTCTTAAACTAGTGCAGACGAAGCTTTTTTTTTTAGTTATTAATTACTTTGGGAATCGTATTGGGTGTTCGAGGACGCAGGTACGAGTAGATCTTTCCTTACCAATTAGGTCTTTAACACTTCTTTGAGATATTACCAACATACTTCATGCTGATTTGAGAACTGAGGTAATTACACCGTATTTCTTCTTGTCTGTCAACCGTCTCCATTCTTCACAACAATATTTAAAATAATAATAAAACAACAATAATAATAATAATAATAATAATAACGATAACAAAAGGAATAAAACATAAAAGAAGTATGCTTTATAGACATAGTAGTTCTCTAAACCATTGTAGTTCTCTATACATAATACTCATGACAGAGTGTCATGTAAAGATCCAGAGGTACAGAGAATGTACCCCTACCGTAAAACAAGTCACCGTGGACCTTTCTCAAATGGGTATCATTCTGAAGACCTTAATGCACTTATTATAATTACTCAGAATTAAAAAATAATATCACCATCACAAGAAATATGTTATACTCATTGTCATTAGATGTTCTTTGGTCAGAAAATTTCGGGGAAATAATGAGAGATTTTAGATTCTATATTAAGATTCTTATTTAGATTCTATTCTAATTGTGGTTATGTATCGATCTTTCTATACTGAAATCACAAATGCTCATTAGTTTATAATTTTTATATAAATATTAATATATATACTTGTATTCGTATATTAATGAATATATATTTGGGTATTATGCTCTTATAGATATCTATGTGACGTCTGTTTATGTACCAGTGAACCGAAAAAATATGTGCTCTCTAGATTCGCTTGCAAAAAAGTTAAAGGGTACACTTAAGTCTAAATTGAGGTACAGGGTTTCATCTTTTAGAATTGATCACAAATATTCTAGCATAGTCATGACCTTTCGTCATTTGACGCTGCCTAAATGTCTTTTAAATTTGACTGAAACGGCAAGAGATCTGTCATTTCTTAATGCGGCGCTAACGGCGGAAGGTGCGATCGGCAGCTATCGTCAGCGCCACCTAAATTAGATACCCACGACTTGAATTTAGATGAATATTGCCTATTTCAACAAAATGACTATACACATGTACCAGGAAGAGTTCTGACCTACTGAACATAATGGTTAGGGCGCGGATTTTGATGATCTAAATCACGGGCGAGAATGATCAATGAATTGATCTTAAAATGTTTGACAAATGCTCTAAAAGTATAGAAAAGTGACGTAAAAATGTTGACAAAAACCAGTTCACATGAACAAATCAAGATATTGGATACGTTATTCATGTAATAGAGGCTTCTTCCTTTCATTCAAGTGAACTTAGCGGGCAAACATTTTGTTCGGGCTGATCTTTACCAGAAAATCTCTCTTAAGCTATCACGAAATCGGCCGAACCGACAATGGCTCTGATACACGGCGTCGTAGGAACCTTAGATTACATACAACGGCTGACATGACAATTTCTGAGCGAAGAAATCGAATAGGCTACTCAGGAATTCTATAGAGAACATTTGTTGCATCTCGAAAATATTATTT
The DNA here is from genome assembly GCA_964035755.1 of Teleogryllus oceanicus. Classification (NCBI taxonomy): domain Eukaryota; kingdom Metazoa; phylum Arthropoda; class Insecta; order Orthoptera; family Gryllidae; genus Teleogryllus; species Teleogryllus oceanicus. The sequence continues at coordinate 127,379,235 of CAXIVR010000002.1, forward strand.
GAAGAAAGTACTATACTAAAGTAAAATTGATGAAATCAGCGAAAGATGCTTTCAAATGACGGGAAAAGGTAAAGGTGAAAAATGACTTCTAGTCGAAACTGAGAAAAATGAAAAAAAATATAACAATGAGATATTTCCTTTGTCATTACATAACTATGTCCTTAATGTACCTAAATGTTCTAAAGTGAAAAAAGTTTCATTAAAATCCGCCCCCTAGTAATGCAAGATAGCTAGCGGTCCTTTCAATTGAAGCCAATTACGTATTTAGCAACTTATCTGATGTTTCCGTGAGAAGCATGCATATTTAGACAACTGCGATGTGCAGATGGAACTTGCAGCTTCTATTGCAATAACGCGTTATCCAACGGGGGGTCTAACAGTCGTGCACGACGACGCCGGTGCTACGATTGCAATCTCTTCTAAGACAGTCGATCTTAACTAGCGGAAGAACATCACATGAGAAGAGAACTATAAAATTTACACCGCTGGGATTACGACAAGAAATCTCGGAGATCATTTCCTTTTGCAGTCTGCGATGGCCCCCTGTGGCGGGTAAACCGCAACGTATTTGACGAGTCGACTACCCACAAGAGCAGTTTTACTGCCAGTAAACAGCAAGTATCCAGCCGAGTTCATTATTGGCCTCTCTTACCCTTGTCATCGTTTTTGTAATGCACATGTGTGGCAAATAAGAGAAGCTGCAGAGGAACATACGAGACCTTACAGCCACATCAGATAACCTTGAAGAGTGAGTCATTTCTGCGTTTTCATTCATTTCTATTTGGCCCGTCAACAGTTATTTTCGTCAACACCTGCGTTATAACACGTAGGTATTTCCTTTTTTAAGCCTGGACTCCTTTGGTTTGGCCAGCACTTCCACTCCCATCTGCAAAGCCTGAAAGGTATTCTGGGATCTTCGCGGAATCCCATCGTTTCCTAAGTCGATCTACCCAGAGAAGAGCCTATATTACTCCCAGAACCACACATCAAGATTGCCCTTAAACCCATCTCGATCCTAACATACATAATTGCCTGAGGTAGCCCGTGAGCCTGTCTGGGAGCTTGTACTATTTTAAGGGATTCGGGAAACATTTTATCAGTAATCACAAGATCTCAATAGAACACGAGTTACCAGAAAAGTGAAAGTATTGGGAAAATATGAAAATCTAGAAGTAAGACTTGAGAGACTGGCAGTGCTCCCTTACCACATGTAAAAGCATCTTGTTTTAAGGCGACTCCGCGCATTCTGTATTCGGCGAGTAGCGATCGTCCGTTGGCTTAATCCCGAGTCGTGTGGATGGGGCGCTCACTATTTCCCGAGCGACGAACGTTCGGAACTCGCACTACCCACCGTGTGTCAGCTTTCTGGACGCATCAAAGGAAGCGAACAGTCACCGAGCACATCAACTGCTTGAGATTATGCGAGCAATAGCTCGCTATTAGGAGAGCGTTGCATGTATGGAGCCGCCTTTAAACGATATTCGAACAAGATGTCCTAATGACCGCGTACTTAGAGCCTTGTAGTAACAGATGGGCTACGTACTACGTTAAAATAATTTAACTTACTATTTATATTTGTTATTTGAAAATTTAATATATTTCATACGTGTTAAGAAAAGAAGTTGATGAAATTCGAATGTTAACGTTTTCTATTTACAAGAAAAATACGAACGATTGTATTTCGTGTTACTCCTGCATTTTAGTAGTAAGATGTTGCGGAGATACAATCTCAGTGCGTACGACCCATGTAATAGAGCGATGTTGCGGATAAGCTATGAAAATTATAAAACCCCTGTTGGAAAAGTAACGACAGCACTAAATTGTTAACACTGCCATTAGGGAACATAGTTCACAGACTATCGCCATTTTAACATTTTCACGCTCCATTAATAATTTAAATTTCACAACACTGAGCTACATTTTCGCAGCACGAGTTCTCGAAGCTACCGTACTACCATTAAGGGCAATTTCTCGTGACACGCATCGTTCGCAAATGAGCACCGGAGCAAACAGACGCTGCGTGAGCGCATGCGCGGCGCTGGACTACGTGGCCCGCCCCTGCGCCTCCCGCTGGCGCCCACCGAAGGGCCGCAGGCATTGGCCTCCTACTACGAACGGTGGACACGAAGCGAAATATATGCGCGGAAAGAGTTACTTTACAATTCACTAGGCATGCTGGAAACTATCTATTGCGGACCCAGTCACCGAATTAAAAAATTGATATTCACACTGACATTTAAATTTGATATCGGTAAGAGGATAATTCAGGAAAGGAATTGAATAGAGTAGATAAGGCATTAAAAACTAGATTCCAGGCACACGTTTTTCAAAATGATCTAAATGACCGGAGAAAATTGATCTCTCGGATCTGGTAGGAATACTTCACAATAAAGCCTCTTGTTCCAATTTCGTGTTCTGTTCTTTAAATGAAATTTTAAACACAGATTTTATTTGACATTGCTAGAAATGGCTTTTGAAATCTTATCATCTAGAAAGAAAAATTACTCAGCAATATAAATGCCAAACAATTAGTAAACAATATTTCGCTATTGTAACGGTCCAGTACAGCAATGCAATATTGATGTCTAAACTTGGCGACGCTGGCAAGTACCACCAATGTTCATAGAATACCGTTGATTAATGAGAAAAAACAAACAAAGAGTTTCTTATTACAATGGGAAGAAATAAACTTACACAACATTTGGCGATCTCTCGAATTGGATGAAATAAATGCAAAGGAAACATTGCATGTGACTTGTAAAAATATTTTTAACTTTTGCTCAAGTTTTATTTTAAAATTCATGTTAAACCGGTTTAGTTCGATTAATACCCTCATTATAAAAATTAATCAATGTGTTAAATAATATAAATTTATCAGAAACAAACTCAAAATATGTTGAACCTTATTTTTATCATCTAAAATTCACCTTAAGAAAAAAAATTCTTAAAAATACAAGACGAAAAGACAAAGTTAATTTAACAAAAAAAGGTATTACATAAAACTGCCACCCTTGTCATCAAACACATTGACGTAAATAATAAATATTCCTAATATAAACGAATTCCTCACAGACAACCATTAAATGTACTAATTTTATAATTTTAAAATTACTTCAATTATTAAATGCACTTTAGTAAGAGAGCGGTTACCTACTGTCCACTTTGCTGGTAACTTTCCAAAAGAACTTACATCTTTTTTGCATGCATCATAATAAAGAATCTGTATGACTTATAAGCAATCGATGTCGGAACGAGGGGCAAAGATGAAGATTGAATGAGGCAAAAGTAAATGTCACGCGATCCTCATAAGTCCTCTCCTACACTCGGAGTGTGCCAGATTCAAGAAGGAAGCAGCGGAAGAAAGTGAGCGTTGTCACGGCCGCCCACCTGGTCACAATTTACTGCCGCAGAAGCGAACTTCAAAGAGAAAACGCAATAAATCATTTATGTCTTTCCTTCATGCTAATACAGTCACGCCATTAGCAGATTTTTTACGGTTTCTTTATGGCACTTCCCTTGATGTACGTGCGCATACATTTAAAACAAAAATATGTAAATATTAATGTAAGACTTACTATAGCATCGCGTAAAATTTACACTGTTAGTGCTGTAAACAGACCTGCAATATTTTGTGGTGAAATTTCCAGATTGGATTTCTAATACTGTGTTGTTTGTAAAGAGTATGCTACCTTTCCACATAAAAGACAGATATAGTTTCGTGAACGTCTCATCAATGCAAAGGCTTCATTCAGAAGAAAGTAAATATTTGTATTTAGCCATCATACGCCCTGTAACGGGCAATTGACATCGGCGCCTCTAGATCCCGGCGTTCCTAGTCTGTCACCCAGCCAGGAACTCGCGATGTCTCGAATTTGCTTCATCTTCGTGACTTCATGTAGTTAACGAAATTGCCTAGAAACGCCGGCTTCGCGGTCGTGGCTTTTCAGTAGAACGACTGCAGCATTCCCCGGATGACGGAGGGAAACCACGAAAACCCCGGTCAGGAGGCCGACATGGGGATTGAACCCGAGCTTCCCGAATACGAAGTCAGCGCGCTACGATCAGAGCCACTTCACTCGGTAATAAAGTAACTAGGAAGTAGAAAATCGTAGTAGAAGACTAGTAGGATATAGTTTTAAATGTTTTTAAACTTTCTACATTTTTATGTAGAATAAAACAGACTAATTGTAGTAGTATAATGATTGAATCTTTTAAGAGTTTGTAGAGAGAAATGTGCTTGGATATTTAAAATTACAATGTAAATTTCTGAAAGTGTGTGTAATACAGTGTAGGTGTAAGTGTAATAATAATAATAATAATAATAATAATAATAATAATAATAATAATAATAATAATAATAATATGAGTATAGCCTTACCGAGGTGTGGAGGAGGGCGGGCGAGAGGCGCGGCGCGAAGACGGTGGCTTCCGGAGTGGGCGGCTGCTGCTGTTGCTGCTGCGGTTGCGGCGGGGGCGCCGTGGGGTTGGGGTTGGGGTGGTGGGCGGGCGCGGCGGCGCGGCAGCGGGGGCGTGAGCTGCGGCGGCGCGTGCGGCGGGGCGGGCGGCGCGTGGGAGGTGGCGAGGAGATGGCGTGCGGGTGGGAGGCGGCGCCAGCGCCGTGTGCGGGCCAGCCCAGGAAGGGCGCGTCGGCGCGGGGCACGGCGCAGGGCGGGCGGTGGTGCTGCGCCCAGGGCGACGGCGGCACGATGGCCGGCAGGCGCGCGGCGGGGCGGGCGAGCGGCGGGGCGTGCGCGGGCACGTGCGCGTGCGCGTGGGCGTGCGCGTGCGCCGGCGCCGACGCGGACGACGGGAACGCAGGAACAGCTGCGGGCAAGCACGCTTTCTAGCACCGCTGACACAATCCAATTGGCCCTACTTCATTAAATTGGTTGGTACACGGAGCTTCATACATTTCACGGTTGTAAGTCATTTGGGGTGACTTCAGAACAGGGAGAGTGGCGTTTTAATATGCGCCACTTTAGTAAATGTTTGTTAAATTAAATGTTGGCGTTTGTATTTTCAGTTGCTTTAACCATTAATCGATTCTGACGAATCGACAGAATAGACTAATGGTTTGAGACAAACATCAACATTTAATTTTACAACAAACATTTAGTTTAAACAAACATTTACTAAAGCGGTGCATGGTGCAAAGCCACCCTTCTGATTGTGTAGTCACCCAAGTGACTGGACTTCCTCATTTTATTTTACTCAAGACGTTTTATTGATTAATTTCTTATCTACTAATCTAGAAATAATAAATCATTTTCAATTTTTTTCATGAATTAGTTTAATGTTTCAATTTATTCAAATCATAATAATTTAGTTTTACTCATGTTACATTTAAAAACTTGTTGCTTTACACTTTTCCTTGTGTCGGAGTTCAGTGATCTTCTGAAGGAAGCATGCAAACGACGTGCAATTTTTTTCGGGTTTATAAGATACATATCCAGGTTTATAAAATTTAATATTCCTGCTTAATAAGATAACAAAAGATTTGCAACCAAGCAAATCTTTTGTTTTTAGCCAATTGCTTGTATTCCTGTTTAACTCTATTGCCTGCTATTTAAGTATTCCGAGACTTCCTCCCCGGGACAGAGTCAATTAACTCCTATGCTTCAGGTACGATCTTCGTGGCACTTGCGTCTCTCCCTCCCTCGCATTGAGGTGGCTCGCGAGTCCACTTCGGTCGTGTCCAGCTGATAGTTTCTTGTCAAATACTTTAAATTAATTGCGAGTAATGAGGAAACTTGAACCTAATTATGTACTTTTCATTTTATATTGTAGGCCGAATGAATTGTAAAATAACATTGCAATGAATCTTTCGCAATTGAACAAGATGCATTAATATAAAAATAGTTTGATTCTGTCTTAACAGAATTTAAAAATTAATCTTCTAATATTTTAATTTGTTCTATAGCAAACTAAGAGTATTCAATACCGTAGTTTCCCTGACACAAACTGGCCTTCGAGAAGTAAGTATGGGAGTATGTTTTAGAAAGTTTATACTATTGTGCACTGCAATTAATACAAGAATGGCATGCAACAATGTTACGCGATGCTCATTTGTATTCGACAGATGAAAAAACCTAAGTATATTAAAGCCCAGTTACTTTTTTACGGGTCGCGAGTAGAAAACAACAAAGTAGTTGCACATAATCCAAGAATTCTGAGTGCGTCTGTTCACAGGTTGTGTAGGATGTCTCCTGTCGACTTGTATGGCCACATCACACACGAGTCGTGTACAAAAGGCCTGTCAGAGTGAGCTGGCATTAGTTCTTGAATACTCACTAGGAAAAGATAAATATTTCTACATTGCCTTTCAGTTTCACCTTCATTGGAATGATGAATAGTCGTTCAATCTTTCCTATATGACGCGTCACCTCAATAAACACACTGTATGCACTGTTTTCGTATTTCATCTAACGAGTCTTTCTGTCAGGGAAACATACATTTACATGAAAGAAGCTACGGAGAAGCCACGCCTAACACAATAGGATTGAATTCGCCTCGTCCAAAAAGAGATTTAAAAGCCAGTTTCTCAGCTAATGGACTTTTGGGCCAATGGACGTCGGTTGGGCTGACGGACGTCCGAAGAAAGAGATGCAATCAGAGCGTGATGTAGACATGTCGCGAGGTTTGCTTGGTGTGAGATGCCGCGGCGAAAAAAGAGCAGTAGGCATTTTAAAATAAAATTTGATAAATCAAAGAACACGACAAACAATTTCCTCACAAATGAGCGTCTTGGTTAAAAGACCGCCTTCATTGATGTAGGTGGCCCGCGTGAAGAGAGAGACAGAGTGAGAGGGAGGGAGAGAGAGGAAGAGAAAAGAAAGAGAGAGCTCTGTAGGGTGATTATAAAGTAGGTTGACCAATTCCGGAGGCCAATCTAATTGACAGGGGCTCAAGAGACTGTGCACATTCAATAGGGATAATGAGAACGATATCTTGATTAGCGAGACGGTATTTGTACACAGGATGGTGGCGTGACCAGCATACTAGGAAGAAGAAATTCGAAAATGAAGGTACCCAATTTCGGTAATGTCATATTCAGTAATGATTTATCGTAGATAATAAAGAAGCAGGTACCGTGCCCCTATAAATATTGCATAAACGTGACAGTAAATAATTGAAGTAATATCCCGAACCGCCAAAACAGTAAAAAGGAAAGAAGTTTTAAATTGTAATTTCACAAAGAACATTAGAGGCGGAATATTAAACATTCGTTGAACACCATACCTAATATATGAAAAATTCTGAATAAAAGAGAAGAAACATTACATGTGATATGTGATAATCTTTTGTAAAAGACGTTTGAATTTTCTTTACAAAAGTTCATTAAATATATTTTAGCGTTGTTGATAAAGAATGAAATATGCTTTCGCAGTATTCTTTACAAAAAATATAATTGTTTCCATTATTCCTTTCTCTTCTAAAATAGTTTTTCAACAAATAACAGCACATAATACTTTGTAATCTGCTCAAGAATAAGTTATTCTTTCATAAAGAGAGCGGTTTTAGAAATCTACAAGGGAGTATTTTGCGAGCCCAGAGAGGTTTTACAGCACTATGTTTGTGCTGTTTAGAAAACAGTCGTGAATGGATAGCGATCTATACTGCAGTTTCCATCCAATCTGTTGAGTCGAAAGAAGTCACGAACTTCATCAGTAAACACACCCTTCTGGACAGCTCTATTCGCAAAGATATATCGATTCAACAACTAAACAAGTCGGGTGTTGAAAATTCTGCTTCTTACGTTGAGAACCCACGTCTTAAGCGGCCGAGGTGTACTAGAATCTGTGACGCGTCATTTGCAGCTACGAACGAACCGCTGTCAATGCGAATATAGAGATATGATGAATCAGATTGGGTTATATAACAGATTAGACTTATGTCATTTAAAGAGATTGTGAAAATCACATATCAGTTTTCGAAAGTTGTATTGGCAAAACCAGTGAAATTGTTTTCTTGGTGTTTTTTTTTCCTGTGGAGTAATAATTTAAGAGTGACTTGTGAACTCGTATTTTAATTTTTTTATTTAAGCTATTGAGCTGACCACCCATTTCGAATTTGGTTTTGTTTTCAAGGGTAGTTTAGCAGTACAGATATTTGCGATTTCAGAATTTACATTCCCCTCAGGCCGGACGCAAGATGTAATAAAAAACAGTAGATTTTACAGGATCTCTTTTAAGCACCCACAAAATTTATTGTAATATTAAAAGGCAAATTAGAGGAGAAAATTTCGTACTTGATGAATAAAAATAGTCCTTATTGATATGATATACAATATTTAATTTTCAACATTTGTCTCATGACACTGAGAGACTAGCTACATCAAAGTGACTCGCGAATACCGATAAAGCGCCGATAGATTTACTTATTTATTTGTCATTGACAAAATAAGAATCTTAAGACATCTTAAAAGAAAACCTAAAAGAGTATTTTCATAAGGTGTTACAAAACTAATAACGTATAACAATTAAACAATCCATTTCGTGTGCTTTTTAAAAATCCCAATGAATTAAATTTTCGTTTAAATGTGATTATTACAAGTGTGACATACTGATGTTGGTTGGAGTCAATAGGAACCATGGGTTACATAAAAACTGATCATTGCTGTTAACAGTGGGCCATGCAGTATTAGAACACTTACATTGAAACTGATGCGAGTTTCGCACAACCTGACTTAACGCACTGGAAGTGGGCAACATGCTGTTATTCGCCGGCTGGTGTCGTGAAGGGCGCCACTTACTCGGGGGCGAGCCGGTGGCGGGGGCAGCAGCGGCAGGAAGCGCGCCTCGGGCTTGAGGTCCGCCTCGCAGCGCGGCGGCGGCGGCGGCGGCGGCAGCGGCGGCGGCGGCGGCTGCTGCGGGCGCGAGGGCGGCGCGGGCGCGGGGGTGGGGGCGGGGGCGGGCGCCTCCGGCTCCGGGCCGCGCGCGAAGTGCAGCACCTGCGCGCACAAGCAGACATTGCTTCAGTTCGCGCTGGCGCATACAGAAGGTTTGCCACTAGCAAGCAACGTAAGATTTCCAAGTAAATGGTATTATTGTTTTTATTATTATAATTATTACTATTTCATTTTATGTACCAAGAAGAAATACAAAACGTACGAAAAAAAAATTGCAAAATTTTTTTTAAAGTAAAATATACACTTAAATTATAATTAAGTGTACTGTCAAACATTTCTTATAATTAATGAAGCAACAGGCACATAAAATCAACCGTTGGAACATATGAAATCAACAAATATTAGTTTAAATGAACATGAAAAACAAGTATCTTTGTGGGTGTTTTCGAAGGTAGGTAACACAATGTACAAGAATACGAGGTGTGCAGGGTGATTAATTTTCGTCGATTTACGATAATGTCACGAACACGATTCATTTTTCAATTTTATTATCATACGTAATGAGTTAATATGCTTCCTTGACAACAAGGTTCAATGAACCCTTAACAAATTACATTGCGCCAAAGGAAAAAGAAACTACGTATTCAGACCGGAGATAAGTTTACGATTACGGAACTCCACCAAAAAGTAGGGCAGCTGTGTAGCTGCATTCCCCTACGCGTGGATAAGAATCGAGCGAATAAATCGCAGCGCGATACCTCAAGAGAGGGAGAGAGAGAAAGAGAGAGAGAGATGGACAGAGACAGATAGAGAGAGGCAGAGAGAGAGAGGCAGAAAGAGAAGCAGAGAGGGGGAATTTGGAGGAAGACACGAAAAACGGGAGCCGTCCGTGGTGCAATTTAATTAGGAGAGAATAAATGGGTGAGAGAGAGAGAGAGAGAGAGAGGATGGTGGGTGCGCACCTGCACGTCAGGGCTGTGGGCCGGGCTGGGCGAGCGCGCCCAGTCGAAGGGGTGGCGCGGGCGGGCGGGGGCGGCGCCGCCCCCGCACTCCACGATGCGCACGGCCCCCGCGCGGGCGCCCCGCGCCAGCACCTGCAACACAAGCGCGCGTCACGCTCGCACTTCTCTTACAACGGAACAAACAAGAGCGAGTCATCATTACGCACCAAGGGCGCTGTAGGGCGACCTCGGCCGACAAAACGTCTTCAGGCCGAAAGCCATCGGCCATTTTATTGATTCAGATTTACGTATTTACTAATTAACTGGATGTTAACTTGTCTCGGTTTGTATTTAATATTTCCCTCCGTAAGGACAGACATCATTCAGCTGTGTTATATTTCCTCTATCAAGGTCCTCCGATATGAAAGAAAAATGACCTATACCTAAAGATGGCGTTCCGGCGTAATGACGTTGGTCTCTTTATCAAATGCACCTACCCGCAGTGGTTGGAATGAATTTAGTCGGAGTCGGTTTGAAAATGAACAGCATAAACTTACAATAAATAAATGCCTCATTTGGTAGAACATCTTTATTTCTAATGGTCAAATAGTATAAATGATGTATATGCCACAAAGCATAACAATGCTTTGAAATGAATGGAATTCGAGTACCGAACATAACTCCATGAAGTTCTTCTGACTTTTATTCTAATTTACAATAAATGTAAGAATATTTGGCTGGCCTATCGAATTATTTTTTGTTTATTTATACGGGTTGAGGGCATGAAAAGGGTCCTTGAAATTCTGACTTCATTTTCCTTGAACCCAGCAGTTATTCTCGAGAACTATTGTATTCATTTACATCAGGACACATGGAGACATCATCAAGACACATGGAGTTAATTTCTAAATTCTGAAAATTCACTTTCTTTGCGAATAATACTTTCATAAGATCCATATATATTTTTAGAAAGAAACAATTGTTTAAAAATTATCATGAATGACTTGTACTAACTAAATAATCCCAAGTAACAGGAATTATACTACTACAAGTCATCCGTTCAATAAGCGATAACTAAAATAGGCAGTTTTAGCACATTTGTTTTGAATATACGCACTGCGAGGCACGTCACTGACGACAGTATTATACCGTCGAACCTTTGTAAAGTATGACTTTACGTTTCACTTCATAGATCAGGACTGTGAGATTAACATTACACCAATGTGTTCAAAATGGACACCGTGCCACATAAGTCTAACGTTCCGTGATTTACAAGTGTCTCAGAATGTTACAAATATCCAGGGCAAGCAGGAGGTAGAAGATGCTCTTTGTGCCATTGAACGTGAGGAGAAAATTTCATATAAATGAGTTATTGATGTGACAATTACAGCCATTTGCTTCTCAATGGTAGGCAACGTTTCTTGCACTGATGTTTACCAGGTACACGAAATCTATTTGGCCGCGTCAAAACCCACGAAACATCAACGCACGATGAATTGCCTACCAATTGTTGGGCAAATATATCATCTGTAACTTTGTTATAAGAGCTTTCCTACCACATGTTCATAAGCAAAATGTAATCATCTTCGACCCCCCTAAGAGACCTAGAAGTTCGTAACATTTATTATGAGACACCTTGTGTTGTGCTTAAAGGCGGCTTCACACATTCGTTATTCGGCGAACACCACCGAATCTCGAGTAGTGTGATTGTGTTGCTTGCTGTTTGCCGAGTGACGAACATTCGGGGTTCGCCCTACCCACCGCGTGTCGGTCTTTCGGACACATTCGCCCTAGCTCGCTGCCGGCGGATGCCGAATGTGCGGAGGCCGGTGCGTACCTTGACGTCGAGCGTGTTGGCCGCCTTGAGGAAGGAGGCGAGGCGCTCGCGCGGCACCTCGGCGGCGCCCGTGTACACGAACGTGAGCAGCGCGCGCATGTCCTCGTGCTGGATGTCGTGCAGGATGATGGTCACGTGCTCGCTGCCCGGGTGCTCCATCAGCACGCGCTGCAACACAGGCAGGGCACGACCATTAACAATGGCTGTCACCCCTCTTTCAAACAATCGGCGTTTCCACCTTTCAAGGGTGTTGATACAAGATTTACATATCACAGGCTGAATCATCCTCAGGTCTAAGTGTCAATGCATTTCCGGCATTACTACGTTTAATTGATAGGAAACGTGAGCTTGGCAAGCATAGTTGGGTAGTTTTGTGTTTGTGTTTGTGTGTGTGTGTTGTGTGTGTGTGTGTGTGCTGTCACCCTGTTTCACGCAACCCGCTTCACGCTAGGACACTCAGGAGAGAAAAGGGGCAAATATGAGGAAGAGGAGGAGGATGAGAAGAAAAATAAAAAGGGAGAAAATGAGTAACCGAAGTAGCATGAAAGGACGGGCTTAAAGGGCTCCAACAAAAAAAGGTTTAAACAATACGAAACAATACAACATTTTCTTTCAAAGATTGCTGCGGGTGGGGGGTGGAAATGCATAATCTGCTTAAAAATTACTCCACGACAGCGAGGATGCACTCGGTACGCAAAGGAGAACGCGCCTTTCATCACAGCACGCGGACGGAATCATCCTGTCACGACAGTAAACATATTTTGAACGGTATTATTGAAGAAATAAAATAATAGAAAAGTTTAGGCAGAAAATTCGCGACTTGAACGGCTAGGCACACAAAGAAAGGAGGATGGAGACAACGAAGAAATAAAAAATGGGGTCCACATTCCAAACAATATGGGGAAAAGATGCTAAAATTCTTCTACATTATATTTTGCGAGAATTGCGTACGTAAATGTATGAGAGTATTAATATAATGGACGGTTAGAAATTGAAAATTCACATATTGTAAATTTCTGATAATCGTATTCTATATTAATTAATTTGGGCAATTTGCAGTTTTTTGACTGTTGTCAAGTCAGATGAATCTGATTTGTTAATCTTCTTAAAAAATACTTATGGAATAAAATTGTTTTACTCATTCTGGTAATTTACATTCGATTCTGCTAAAATAGTGATTCTCGTTTTTGATAAGAACTGTTTCTCGAGACACTGGGGCTGTGATCAACAGCCAATAACTAACATATGGAATAATCGTCAGTTTGGCAATTACGTTAAAAGCATTCGAAGGTATCTTCTGGTTCTCTGACTTGGTTTTATGAGGTACATATTCCACATTAGCAGTCATCCGAAAAGCAGCCGCCCTGGCGCGGAGCCCGAAGCTGTCCCAGCGCTTATAGGCTTAGCGAAATCTGAGCCACGCTGTCTAGTTAAGGGAGCAGCAGGTAACGTGAGACGATCGTGGCTCGAGAAGCTTATGTAGCGGCACTTCAAAGCAGCGGAGTTTACAGCCCTATTTAAAAGTAATGCCCAACTCGGGTCAAGTTTTCATCGGGTGGTCCATGGGACAAGAAGATAAGCAGTCCTCAAAAATATTCTCCAAATATCACGTGCAAGCCATTTTTACGTGAAATCTAATTATAAATCTTTAATTTGTCCATCGGAAACCGGTTTGAAGATCAGAAGTCGAACCAGTTGTCTTTCTGGGTAAATTCAGAATTCAGCATCTTCTGTTTATCACTATGTCGGAGATCATTGAGAAGTACCTACGGAAATAAATATTTTTTAAAAATAATTAATATACTATGACTAATAGTAAGACTTGCGTATGATGAAACTACTATAAACGACTTACCAATGATTTATCTGTGTTATAACGAGTAGGGAAAATTGTATTGAACTAACAATAAGATACCTTAAAAAAATTAAATCCTTATTTCAAATATGTACACTTTTTTATTCCAAACTTTCAATTTTATTTAGCAATATTCTATTTTATAGTTGTCTTGGTACTTGGAAGAGAAAAGGAAGGGAGATACAATATGAATGTGACCCATTTAGTAGCCGAGAAGATACGATCCTTAAAGAGAAAACTGCAAGACCATCAGTCTGATCCTCAATCGCAGGTTTCGATGAAGGCTCAGATATCCTTATCCAAAACACGTGTCATGAGCGTGTGTATCGACGTGGATGGAGATGGTGCGGCTTGCGGAATGGTATCTGATGGGCGCGCGCGTGTGGACCGCGCGTCTCCCATTTCCGCTTCCTTCCAGCGTCTCCCTGACGGCTTCGGCGCGCCGCCGCGGCGGGGCGCGATCTCTCCCGGGGCCATCACCGCCTCGGCCAAAGGAAGCCGCAACGCCCGCCTATCGCATACGTTGTGCATGCAAACAAGAAGGAACCCACAAATACACATGATAATGTTTTCTCGTTCTTTTTTATCTCTTTTCCGGGAACACCGGTTTTCCTTCCAAAATCATAAGGAGTGATAGGCCAAAAACGGATTGTAGATAAAATTCATGACCTGAATTTTGATTCTCATTGTTCTGTTACTTCCTCAAAATTTGCAGTGAGACATTGAAAAAAACTGATATCCCCTCATAGATCATTAACGTCAGACTTGGTTACTTCACTGATGATTCTACAAAGGCCCCATGATGGAATTTTATTTGTCTTAAGTATGCAAAGTTTCCAGGAATCGATTTACCTTCAAGCAAAATAAGCAGTTGCTTAAGAGATTTAATCCGTGCTCCCCCACAAAAAATGATTAATAAAATATTCGAAGAAATGATATAAAATGTATTTGTATTTGTAAAATAATTATTAATCACTACTAATTGTTTTCAACACTCAAATTGGTTTCAATACTTCAAAATTACTTTTTTTGTTTTTGACTAAATCTGAAGTTTTTTTTCCGGAGGGAGGTTCCAACGAGATTTTCTTTTTAGAGGCCCCACAGAACCTAAATACGGTCCTAAATGTTTATAACCGCAGCACTCGTTTATCTCTTTACGCAGCACTCAGATATTTTCATCAAGTAAAATTATACATCCTTTCATGAAGAGTAGTTCCAAACATGATATACAATTTCTGGAAACTAAATGTACGAAATCTTAAAATAGCAATACTTTTCTAATGGGCATTGGTAAAAATCGAATAAAATTAATTTTGTAGAAATAAAGTTTGTTTTGTCCGATCGCACTTGTACCATAGTTGTATATAAAACTTTGTTCAATAAAACAATACGAAAGACAATAATAAAGTTGATTAGATAATTATAACGTAGCTAGAGATGACAGAGCTTCTTAGTGTTTAATTACATGTATGGCGAAGTGCCAGAACAAGATCATCTTACACGCATATTTTGTCACACTGAATGCCCAAGTACCGAGCTTCGTTACACAAAACAAAGAAAATTCATCAACGCACAAATCATCCTCCACTTTTTATCAAATCATCTTAATTAAAACGCATCGCAAGGGGGGCGTGCAGTAGTTAGCGCAAGCCCACTTCCTAGGCATCGCGGGGAAAAACACACGAACACGTGTAGCCTTCGTCGTCGCTGGCGCACGCGCACGCGCACGCGAGCCCCAGGGCGGCCACCCGCGGCGCACTCGCCCCGCGCCCCCTGTAACTCACGGCTGCGGGCCTTCCACGCTTTATTAGCTACGCGGCGACCCCACTCATTGGCTGCTCCCTCTCGCACACTTCCCTCACTCTAATCTACGAAAGTACATTACTTACGGTTAACGTATTAACCTTTTATGTGCGGAGATCGTGCTGTATAAACAACAGAGGGGAAAATAAATCAGCTGCAAATAATATGGATATTATTAAGAATTACTTCCTTATGCGATTAACAAGATTATATACTACTTTTGTTACAGGCAGTAAGTAACTATTGTTTCAAAAAGAAAATGGTTTCAGAACATTGAAAATATTTATTATTTTTTGTGTTTATGTTAGTTGTGAAAGAAAGCATGACCTCTTTCTATCAGAAAAAAATTAATAGAATTTTACCTTCGGTGTTATTTTCGGTGACGTGAAATTATTTTTCTTGCGTTGGTCTTATGTAATTTCACAAATGGATTAGGAGTTCTGGAGAGCGATCAGTGGATTTAACGAGACTTTCCACTGCACAACTGATATTTACATGGTATGTCTATTTTGGGATAAGGAGTCAACAAACTCAAAAAGGATTTTTAAATAAGCAAGTAAGAAGAAGAAATAGATATTGAAATTTGAATATCCCAGTTCCTTATGAACTGTCTTAATACCAGTGCATCCTGCAATGATTTCTATAAGGAGGTTGTAGTGCGAAAACGAGACCTGAGTGTTTGTTTATATTTTAAAATACCTATTCATCAAGAAACAGATAAAAAGGTTAACATGCAACTTCACAAGAACCTTGTAACACCAGTAACTAATTGTATGAACAATTATTAAAATCACGATTACCATTATCCCAGTCATGCATAATGTTTGACATTTCTTCTCGTAACGTTTTCTGGACGTTTTGTCGAAAAGTTTCATAAAGCGACGTGGTCAAGATGAAGCCACGTCTATATGAAAAGAAAAAAAGTCTACAAAAGCGAAATGGATGCTCGCAAATTAGGCTGCACTGCATGATCCCGTCGACTCTTTCAATCAATTTTTAACAAAATTATTGCATTTTTTATACTATGGTTGGAATTCTAGCAAACTGAAGGTAATTACACATCTTCACTGCACCACACAATTTATTGTGGATTAAAAGTTCTATGTTCTATGTTTACATCGAATTCTTGCTGAAATCGCACGATATTAGTTTTCATGCTCTACGGGGTTCAATATATATGCCAAGATCCAATGTCCTCACGAATTTAGCATAATTTTGCATCCAAGTTTCAAAATCGAAAGCGTTTTCTACACCAACACGTTTTTGAAACACACACTAAATTTCTTGACATATCACGTTGCCTAGTTTAGAGTTCCTTTGCGCGTGGGATTGTGTGTTTGTTTGTGGTGTTGTGTTCGTTGCGTGTTCGCATATGTTGAGAGGAACCCGAGTCCCCCTCCTCCGCTAACTGTGATCCAGTTCCGGGGCAAAATATTGTCTCTCCTCCAGAGCCGGCCGTCGCGGGCGCTGCGCCAATTAAGCGATCTGCGCCTCTCGTTTGTCGGGCCGCTGCGGCTCCGATGCCGCATTCCGGCGCCGCCTCCGGAATTCTTCGATTCAATCCGGGCGACCTGCGGTGGCCAGGTGTGGAAAAAGCAAGGCATACACCTAGGTCTTCTTGTGTTCCTGGAGCTTTCGGGAAACTCACATCCATAAATGCTAAAGTGATGAGTCTGGATAATGCTTTTCATGAAATAAAAAAATATTATTTACATGCAGCAAGCCCCTTGTGCTCCTTAAGGGATGTTTAAGCCTGAACTCTCTAGTACGTCTTAACCTGTAGTGCTCTTTTTTACATACATGTAACCACATTTATGGTCAACTCATATTTTCACCTTTTTGCACTAATTTGCAAATTTCATTTCTTCTGTAGACGGGGACATCCTAAATTAAACATAAGCAAGTGTTTTTCATTCTTGAATGGCAGATGTCAATTTAGCAGTGATCATTGTACATTCCTGATCAGGGTGTACACATGACGTGCGTCGGTTCCAACCTTCATCTAAAACCTTGCTTAGCTGCTACATGCCTGTGGTGAAGTCCGAGAGGCAGGACGATGTAAAGAAGTGTTTATTCCCCACAAGTTAACGGTTAATTTTAAAAAAAAAATTTTAATTAAATTATTGCTATGAAGAAGGTAGCTATATACCTGAATTAATTTCAAAATTTTGAAGATTTTCTTCTCATAGGTGGTATTAGCGAGATACTTACGCATTTTTTTCAATAATAGAGTAACAGTGTGTCAAATATTTGTTCCGAGCTTTCTACAAGGCGAGGAAGGAAACTCTGAGCGAGTGGTGTCCGCGTTGGAGGGAGGAGGCAGAGTGCCAGACGGCACCTGAGGAGGTGAACAGGGATGTAGCCAGGGGCGGATCCAGCGGATCTTTTTTTTGGGGGGGGGAGAGCATCATAATTTTTATAATAATTAATATGGTTATTATATTGCATATTTGTAGTGTACTATGTGATACTATACATTATTATTTTTTAAATAATTACGTAATTATAACATAAATATTTAAATAAAATTTGGGCAAATAAGAAAAAGTAACAAACATTTTCCTCCAGGCCTGGGGGGGGTATCTTGGCCCCACCCTGGATCCCTGGATCCATGCCCCCACCCTGGATCTGCCACTGGGTGTGGGGTAGATTGAGGAAGCGGAACATTAGGGTATCGTGGTTCTGCAGCGAGCGTGGCGCTGTGCGGAGGGTTCGGAGGAGACGTGTGAGAAGGGCAAGGAGGGGCAGGGGGCGCTGGTTGGCGCGCCGCAAGTGCACTGGAGCGGCGGAATACCCGCGGACAGCATTGTTGAGCTCGCACTTTCTTCGCTTGTTCCTTTCTGCGCTGATTGGAGATAGAGCACCGATGTATCTTAGATGGTCTCTGCATTTTTATGTACTTTTTAGAAGATGAAAATTGTAGATGGAGATTGAAAGCATGGAATGGCCGATAAGACGCATGGCGTTTCTCCTGAACACCTTACGTAATAGATGTCGCTAGAATAACCACGTTTTATTAAAGTAATAAATTGGAGCAGAGAAAGATTGGAATGACGGAAGTTTGTGCATATTTATCTCGCACTTCTACTTACGAAATAGGTTTCTGAAAAAAATAATTGCTTTCAGTATTTTCTGCATTTCAAGGGGAAACGTCAAATCTATCTCTCTGGGCCATGTTTATACACAAAAGAGATTCGTTCAATAATTTCTAAGAAAATATAAAAATGATACAAAATGAATTAACCTATAGACTAATGCATTCTATTAGATCTGTTTATCAGGGATAACATTAAACAGGAAAATCACAAAACTTTTTAAAATGCCCTCTAATAAGAAACGCAGAATTTTGAAACGATTGGGAACAGAGACATTCAAGCTGTAGTCGGAGACTGCGTAACCCGCTCAAGTCTTCAGGAATTTGTCTCCCGATTTGTGATCTAGTGATCTGCTATCGATAACAAAACATCGATGTTTAGGATTAAAAAAATTATGTTAGTAATAATTTATGTCCTAAGAAAATTTTTTAAGCTCATTTAGCTGTGGTAATTTACATTAAATTCGTGCGCAACAAAGTTTAATATGAGAGTCGCCCATTAATTGATTTATATGGAATATTTAACTGAAAAACAAATTCCAAATAATAATAATAATAATAATAATAATAATAATAATAATAATAATAGAAATGGACAAAAGTGAACCTGAGCGCCCAGAATCATCTCAAAAGAACTGTCCTCACTTCACCGGATAAAGCCATGGGAAGGGGGAGGCCTTACGTTCGTAGTTCGAGCGTTAACCGCCTCTCCACGTGCGAAATAGGAAAGACTACGAGGGCATCGGTATAATCTCGGACGAGAAATAGCCTACTCCATGACGGTAGCACAAACAGCGTTCATTTGGTTCGAACACAAAACTGACCGTGAGATATCATTTACTATTTCATATTTTCACTTTAAAGAAATTGTTATTATAGGAATATTTCATTTCCAAACCAAACATCGAAAACTAAAACATCAAGCACAAACATCAAACATCGTTGTTACAAAAACCGGCTTAATATTTGATGTTCAAAACATCAATGTTTCCATAAAAACATCTACGTTTTGAAAGCATCCACATCGTTGTCACATGTGTAGTAGAGTGTCTGCCGTGGGCCCATCACTTATACTTTACCCGGGGGAATTCATCCCGGGGTGGGCACCTAGGCGCTAGCCTCTGTCCGCACCCCCCGCAGACGCTCAAGTACGCCTTTGGGCTGGTGTCTGGGTCCCGCCAGAACGCAGTTGACCCTCACGGCAACCTCCCCATCCAATGCCTGGGTCGCGCCACCCTTCTAGTTCAGAACTCTTAGCTATCCAGGCGTATCCAGTACCGGAGTCAAAACAATGCGCTACCCACATGCCTCCTCCTTGCCCAGAGTATCGGGCCACTGTCACGACAAAGCCGAGAGCCCAATTCGGGGACACCCGAACTGAAGTTCGGCTAGGCTAACGAGGTGACTATTGCCGGATCCTGGGCAACTTGACGGTAGGTATTTTTCCGAAGACTTTTCTATGTAGATTTCAGAGATTCCAAGAATCTCCTTCACCCAATCCTGCCAAAGGTCGCGCGCCAGGGGCCCGATTGGTGGGTTACGGAAGCCCGGCAACCAGGAGCTTACATCGCCTACTCACTGCCTCCCTCGTGAAGCTAACAACGTGAGTGCCCCCGAAACTCAGGGTCCGGTGGTCGTCTACGACTCTCCACCAGAAATCACGACGTCACCGTGCTTCCCCCTGCGGGAAGTGCATGCGTAGTGGGAGAGGGCGCTCGCGCCGTGTCGGTGGCCGTCGGCTGTCGCCGTGATCCGGGCGCGCTGCAGCGGCCCGCGATCGCCGCCATCCGCGTCGCCCTGCTCTCCCCGGGCGCCCGGGAGCGCGCAGGCGATTACGGTCGATTATGGCAGCAACTGCGTCACCAGGAACGCTCTTGACCCCGTGTCACCGCCGCAAGAACAGGTTGTAAAGCAGGGCTTGCCCCGCCTCGCCTCTCGAGGTGTGCGATGCCGCGCCAGCACTTGTTAAGAGGCGTCGGGGTGAGCATCGGGTCGCGGTCTGCAGGAAAGTGTTTGTGCGCAGGACAAGCAACTTATTGAGCGTATACAAGGTAGTAACACTGCCCGTTTGTTCCTGATAGATACGTGGAGTACTTACGTTTTCAACCACAGACTAATTCTTGATTTGTTCTTAACATTTCTTCTTCACATTTTTTAAAGCTTTATTTAACTTGAATTGTGCACGGTCATATAATGTCACATATTTTTACGCACATATCCAAGCTAGATTTACTTATTACAGAAAATGTAAATAACTTGTAAAGCAGTAATGAACTTTTTTTTTGGGGAGTGACTAACATTCTACGTAAATATATAACACAATACATGTAAAAATTAAACTAATAGTGCTACGGAATGGCACTGTCTTTCACATACTAATTAGTATCCTTATATTTTCAGTTATCTTTTTGGTTTGCCCCATCCTAGGTGCAATCTATTGGCACTTAAAATAATTATTTTTAAATTTTCCCATTTTCCCATTTTCCCCCTCTAATGGTAGGATAAAAATATAATTTTAAGACTATTATGGACGATATTTTCAGCTCATTTTTACCAAAACGATTTTTTGGAAAACTTTGGAAAAACAATAATTTATCAACTCAGAATGAAAGTATTAATGACGTTACAGATGTATAAAAAAATTATATTTGTGTTTTTTAAATCATAAGAATACTTTTGTGCATTTTATGCAGTTTGTGCATTTTGTGCAGTTTATGTGCATTTAGCACTATCGATAAAAAAATTTCAAAAACAATTTGGAGTCGTTTTTGAAAACATACTTGTTTTATAAATCCCCAGTATTTACTCAACGTTGCGCGAAAATTTCAACTTTCAAAAAAGTGAACAGACGTTTATTAAGGATCTAATGTGGGGGACAAATTTTATTTAAAGAAAACAATCTCCCTCTTCAATAATGTAGTTGAAAGAAATTTTTTAAACTTTTGCAGTTTTGAAAATTCAGAGATATAAGGGAATTAACTCTGCCTCTTTGTAATGCATTTCATTCTATTCTTAAAGAAATTTAAAAATATAAATTCGAACAATTGCTCAGGGGTTTCATGTAAAATACTTCCAAAATTTAAGAATAGTTTTCAAAATCGAGGGTTTTGAGCCAGTTCAGATTGGAAAATATTCGTTTTGACAAAATTCTTATGAATTGTTTAGGCGCTAGTGTTGTTTAAAGATGGACACGCAGACGCGCAGACCAAATGAGAGAAAACGAAATGAATTCGTTAAAATATTTTTGAAAATCTACCCGTACAAAGTTTTACTTGTAAATTATTTCGGTTGATTCATTTTAGAGTGAAACGCATAACAGTAATTTTTCAAAAAATGTATTAATAACCCCAGTTTTTAATTCTTAATTCACTGATCAGGTATTTCGAGGTTTCTGTAATTACTGAGTTCAGCAATAATAGATGAAACATATATCCTACATTTTGGATACTTAATGTTTTTTGTAAAATACAGAACTCTCACAATGAGCAGAATTTATTTTAATACTTCACTTGCCTACGTTCTCAGATGGATAAGCGTCATTTTTATAAATCTTGCTTTATAAATTAATTATAAATTATATTGTTTATAAATTAATGAAGATTAATCAATATAAACTTTAAAATTTGAGTTTCTTCGTGAACATTTGAAGTGAACATTTCGTGAATATTTTACTCGGAGGGGGAGGGATTGTCCACAGGTAAACTGTTCCGCCAACTTCATGTTTTCTCGTAAATAATTTTTTATTTATCCTGAATATAAAATTGCCTTTAAATGTATATTTATAATGTAAACAATTAATATTTTGAATGACTTTGGTTAGTAGAGAAAACATGTAAAAGCTGTATCATTGGCTTCTCTAGGGGGCTGATGTTCCCATGGGCGCCCTGCTGGAAATATTTAACCTTGAATTTCCCATTTGTCAAAGCCGCATCCTCACATTTATATTGAGATAATAAATATCTGAATGGATAATGTTTTTTAAGTGAATGTGATTAAAAATTACGACTGACAAATAAATAAATAATTGTGATCTCATTGATTGTCTTTAGCATTGTTGATACAATTAAAGTTAGAAAATGTTTTATTCAGAACCAATTCTCGTGACTTCTTTCATACTGTTGAGAACATTCTCTCGCCAACACAATTTTCCAAGGTCTGATGAAAAAAAATGTCATCAACAATGATGATATACCATCAATTATCACAAATAGTTCACGTGAATTATATTGGCAATAGAAGGATTTAAATAAGATATATGAAAACAGGCCACCAAACGCAAATGAGAAGTGTACTCAGAAAGCAATCTTTCATCGAAAACAGCCTACACGTGTTTTATCTCTCAATTCAATAGAAACGATAAACCTTCGCTCCTCTCGGAGGAATTCTTGTAGGAAACCTAACAGGAAGTCGTTACTCCGCTGTTTGAGTTTAGTTTTCGCGGAATGTGCCCTTTCCGCAATGACCGATTCAATTGTCTGAAGAGTGACTCGCAGAAATTCACAGCCACCTTACAAGGCATTCATCTGACCCAGAATCAGCTTGCGAGACCGGGCGGCGAGCCATCGCCGCCCGGCCCGGAATGTACACAGAGCGCATGTGAAGCGGCATTCCTCCGCGTGCGCGGGCGGCGGGCCGCTGGTCTTCCCGCGCCCCGCGAGTGGCCGAACGAATCCGCGACACGGCGCGGGGCCCGGGCTCACTGGACGCGGGCGTACATTGTGCTTGACCCGGGGTCACAGGCGGCAAGAATGCGACATGAATGGGCCTATCGTCGTGTTGGTGTGTCCTGACGGTATCGCTCGGCGATCTGCGTAGCAGTCGCGTTGGTAGCGCGGATGCCATCGGTTTGTTGAAGTTTGCGTGCGAAAGGAAACGAACCGTCGCGTGTAAGGTTACGTGGGAGAACAACATGTTAAGACTGGATATTGTCGGCGTGACGTTCATTCCCTTGAATATTGTCTTTATTAGAAAGAACTTATCAATGCATTCTAATGTGGAAGCATCTACTCTCAGTAGGGTAAAAATATATGAACATTTCAGCTCACTCTTCGAGTGGCATTACGGGGAAAATTACATTAGGACACTGGCAAGATTTACGAATGTATTAATCTCTGTCCATAGTCAGCCATTCAAAGAAAGCAGTCAAAAACGTCAGAATTAAAAGAAATTATTAAATGTTTCTTTCTAAAACAAATCAACAAACACTGAATATCAGTATCAAGATATATGTCAAATAAAGGTAGTATGATAAACGAAAAGAAATATGTAACATAGCTCCTGTCACGAATTCTAAGAATTCGTCAGATTTTTGCCTCTAATTTACGAATTCTGGCATGTATTCTGCATTTCTCTGATAGTTTATCAATATTATTATCTTAAAAGTTTCAGATTTGATAAAATAATTAAATAAAAGGTTGTGGAAAATATATTTTCAGCTTAGGAAAAGAAACATGTTTGAATAGTTGTGACATATTGATGAATTTGACATACGTACGAAAATATTAGCTAGAAGCAAAGAATGTCTCTCAAACATATACTGTGCGTGCGTCACTCCGTCCAGTCTCGTAAATTTGTTAGATGCAATCGTACGTCTTCTCGACTCCGTTCGCGGACTCGTCCGTGGCTTCCCAAACTGCAAACGCCTATGGCTGAATCTGGCGATGCAATTTCTTCACCTAATGATGCGTTCACATCTTATTATATATGGCAGATATGCCTACTATTACTTTTCAACAACATAAGTACACTTATTACCCGGGCGAGCGTGCGATGCCGCGCCTACGGGAGGCATAATTCAATAAGCGTCGGCGGCGCGTGACGCGCGCGTCCAGCGGAGAAATGAGGAAGCGCGAATCGCCGCGCGCGGGGCGGAATTAATTGCGCAGGCGGACGCCCTGACAACTAAAACGCAGGCGGACGACGCATCTCTCTCACCTTAGGGAAAGGAACTGGATCGGCGGCCCTCAAACGCCAGATACCGATCTAAACGATCGCCGAAATTGAGATTTGAACACGCATTCGCGGCGGCGGCGGCGGTAGTTTCGGACAGATGGTAATCGAGTGGCACGGGCGCTTTCGGGCGGGAGAGCGCACTATCGGGGCGAGCGCAGGGCTTTTGGGCTCACGGAGAGATGTTCTCCGTGAGCCGAGAGATGTACCGCTCATACATTTGTAGGCTATCTTTTGTGACCGACTTCCACCGCCATCGTCCTACCGGATAGAAACAAACAGTTTTTTCAGAATGTAAGAAAATGTTGAAGACGATTTTACCAATCAAATAATTCTGAGTTCTCTCTTCCTCAATTAAACAAATATTCACACACAAACTACAAGTTCTCATTGTCATCATTATTATTGATTATTTCGTGTTTAAATTAAATGCGTGGGCGTCCCTACGTGCGACTGCGTCCCTATTTGTATTGTGTTAGGGAAGAGAACGGAAAAGAAAGATCGGTGCGGTCTGTGGTCGTTTCCGAAGACATTCCGACACTGGCCTTTGACTGAATCGGGGGAACCACGGAAAACTATCGCTCTAAACAGTCGGCCGCTAGAATTCTACTCCATACAGCGGCTGAAGTCGACCTATTTATGAAGAGTTTATATTGTTGGTTTAGAACAACTGCATAAGTCATCTGGTCGCAAAGCATCCAGTGACAAATGACTTATGATGGGTGACTATAACCGGTAGAGGTGGCTCAGGGCATCAACTGATGACTTCCCGGGAGGATCAAGGTTCGAGTCCAACGATGGCAGGATTTTCCCCACTAGCTAAAGTGTAGGTGCAGTTCCGTCGCTGCCTGGAGGAGAATTCTAGCGACCGGCTGTTATAATCGGTAGGTTTCCGTAATTTTTCCGATCAATTCCACGCGAATGCACGAACAGAACCCAAAGAAACGGGCCATGGATCGCGCGCGATCTTTCCTTCCCATTCCTTACCCTATCCTGTCCGTTACTTACACACACTTACACTAACATGCAGTACTCTACGGCACATGCCGGGAGAGCGGTTGGGAGCTTAGAGCTTGTATGGCTGGGGCGGTGCCCCGCTGGTGGGAGAATCCTGGTTAGGGGGAAACCCCGGTAGCTGACTGTAGGTCGGCGCCGGATCTCACCACCCCGCATGGGAAGATCACCGCCACCTCTCGCGATAAAAAATGCACTACACTTACAGGACCTTACACTACCTTAGCAGTTGCCGCACCCGGGATCGCTAGTAAAGCACCCAAACAACGAGCGAGTGCGCCTGCCGAGCTGCCTCGCGCATTCCGCGCGCTGGCGGGGGCGATCGCGGCCCAGGCGTTCGGCCCGTAAATCGTCTGCAGCCGCCGCCGACTACCAAACGCCCCAGATGCCCCACGCCAGGCCTCGCGGCTGCCCCGCATAAATCCAGAGGACGGGCGCGGCGAATGGGAATGGATTTCGGGAATGTGGATCGTCGCGGTGGCACGGAGACCGTGCGAGCGAGGGAGGAGCACGTCGTCTGCGCGAGATGGACAGTGAAAGCAGGTGATATTTCCTTTAGGCGTTACTTTTACATCAGGCTGTCAAATGAATGGATCCCATACACGAGAATCCGTTTACATAATATCGCCAATTAGAAAGGAAGATGAATTAAAATTCCACATATTTGTATAATCATAGGTAATACCTTAGAGGAGAAAATAATAATGCAAAATATAAAAAACAACTGGGAGAAAGGACTACGCACGACAGGAAACAGTCTGGCGATGTACAGATATTGACAGGATCGAAGAAACAATCAAACTGCGAAAGATTAGAGTATGGAATAAAAATGTTAAGATCGTGTTCCTTGCAGCGACCAATTGACTATATTCACAAGAAAATGATTTCGATAATATATAGATATGGTCTTTCAACATTTAGTAACATGATTTTTAATTTGACGAGATCCCAGATAAACTGACTGTCATATTTAAACTCCTCCTGCCCCTAGAAATATATCACAATCCTCATAGTGAATGCTGCAAGATACTAAAAACCCACATTGAAGTTTAGAAGAGGCGAAGTAAGCGGTAATCTGTCAATTTTGCGTTAGACAATATCAAATATGAAGCACAAGCAACAATCATTGATATATGAACGTATTTGGCGTTATTGGTTCGGTAGTTCGGCTTTGCCGGCCCGCTACCGGTGTCCCCCGTGTCTGGGCCTAGTTTATATTTCCATGCTTGAGGGTAAGAGCGACATGAGGCGTACATGACGTATTCTCTTCACCGTAACTAGCAAGATCCGCCTGCTTGAGCTTTTCCTCGTCACCCTGTTAGGAAAACTATAACTCTATATTTGCCTCGACTGGAAATCGAATCCAGGACCACAGCACGGGAAGCTAGTACGCTGCCCATGAGCTATCCGACAAGCTTAACAATCATTGATCAAGATGATATTAAAGGCATTGTCGAAGTTACTGGTCCCTATTTAAAACATTACTGAAATGGTCATGCAGAAACATTTGTATTGCAAGTAGGGAACAATATTTTCAAAAACCAAATAAAAAAGGCAGGAATCTTATATCTTGCCCAAAGTGCGTAGTTATGACAGTGATGTATGGGCTAGGACATGATCAGAGCGCCTGCCACGTGTGCTACGACGCTCCGTCTAATGCGGAGGCTCGTTTCGGAGCGGGGTTTTTTGAACGCCAAGCAGTCCTTATTTGTTGGAATTTCACAGACGAATCATGTGATTCCAGAGTATACAAATCGGATGGCTACTCTGGGGCCATTGAGTATTTTTATTACTAGAAATCTCTTGCCGTGGCGTTGCCTGGAAAACGCCTAGTGTGGAGTGGCTTTCCGAATTGAAATAAAAATGGAGGTATCGAAACGTTTCCTCAACCGCCTACGCTAGTTATGCTTTAGTCACAGTTCCTTTTGATTGGTTGGTTGGTTAGTAATTCCGGGCACGTCAACAGTTTAGATCATTAGTACCGTAAGTGTAGTGCACGTTTTTACCCTCGGGAGATGGCGGTGGTCTTCCCCCATTGGATGGCGAGATCCGGCGTCGACCTACCGTCGGCTAACGGGGTTTCCCCCTAACGCGGACTATCCCACCAACGGAGTACCACCTCAGCCGGGACAAGCTCAAAGCTCCCGACCGGTCTCCCGGAATATCTGGTAGTGTTAGTGTAAGTATGTGTAAGGGGAGAGGATAGGACCAGGAAGAGAAAGGAAACATCGCGAGCGGTCCGTGGCCCTTTTGTTAGGGTATAGCTCCGGCATTCGGCTGATGTTGATCGGAGAAACCATAGATGAGAGCAGCCGGCCGCTAGAATTCTCCTCCAGGCAGCGACTGAATTCGACCTAGCTGAAAAGCTAGTGTCGAAAATCCTGCCACCGTTAGGACTCGAACCTAGTTTCTTTTGTTCTAAAGCCATAAGTCCACGTGCGAAGTAAAATGAAAGCGAACCTCAGAGCATTGCATCGGGAGCGGTGGCTGGGCCAGTGGAATGCGCCGATGGGCGTGCGGCGATGCTCGCGCCAGAGCGGCGCGCGAGCGGGGTGTTAACGGCCCATTGCCCTGCCCGCGGACAGGAGGCTGTGGCATGCTAACCTGGCTCCTCCGACTTTTATGCGGCGCACACCTTCGCTATCGTTGGGCACACGCATGAGGCGGGGGTGATGCATTGAGACGCTGACGCATTTAGCAAAAAATACGAATAACGATAAAATGTTTCTCGTGTGGTTTTACAATAAAATCACAATTACATTTTATTAGGCATAAATGACAATCAATGCGCTGCAGTCGTTACACTTCACTAATACGATACACTCACAATAATCTAATTATTGGATACAAGGATAAAAGGGAGTTCGGCTGAGTCATTTACAAACAACTCTTCTCAGCTGTATAATGTGTTTAAAATTCCTCTTTACTATACACACAAGTGTTTACTTTATTAGCTCTCAAACATTTTTTCTCCACTCTACAATTTATATTTTTTGTGAAAACTGTAATAGGCAGTTTAAGAAAATATCTTCAGTTTAAGATGCGTACTAACATGAATATACCATTCTTTTAATGTAAATTGTCATACTTTTTCTGCTGCCTTCTCCCTTCTCTTTGACGATAATCGTATGAAAGTACCGAATAGAACTGCCACATGTCTTCTTTGTAAGTGACATTACGTTGTGAATATAGTAGATTATTTAACTTGTACTTTGTATAGTACTATAATCTCTGTCAAGATATCATTGAATTCGCTGTTGCGAATCATATTTTGGTGACTGTGAAGGACGTCTTACACGAGATCATACAATTTTCTATGTTCTCACTTTGTAATTTCTGGATTTCGCAAAACTCTTTTATTGGCATTCATCCTGTTGTCCAATACCAACTTTCGATTATTATCTTTATGCAAGAGCCAGCGACATGTCAGCGCGAGGATGGTGGAGAGAGGAGATTCAATTTCGCCTTTTGAAAAGCTGCTGAACCGCAGTATTATCCGTCATGAAACAAGTTGTGCAACAGGATTTGGAGAAAATTACATGTCGGGTGGTAAACGCTACATCATTGCACACGGAATGTGGCTTACTCTGTGAAATGCATTCTGGATACGCAGAGGTATTCAGAGTAGTGTAGCTGCGTGGAAAATATTTGAGATAATGAAATCTTACAGGGCAATTAGCATTATGATTTAGCCACAGACATGTCTCCAAGTTTGTGATCGTTGAAACGATATTTACTGTTCAAAACATGTTTTTAAATCTTGAGGTTCTACACGTTCGAATTCAGAGGTTTTCAAAGAACATGATTTTTTAACTTTGGCACTGGTGAAGACCCGAAACGTTACCTTCCGGTAAAAATATTTTGTTGAACTAATTATGATGATGCCTTGGGTATTTACTTTTGAAGATCATACAAGTGCTGCATTTCCACCTCACGCATTCAGTGCATGAAGCAACAATTCTCGCTGCAAACTTGTTTGTTTTGAGTCTCAGGAAATGTCCCGTGTTTCCTCTCACGCTACAGGTAGCTGTCAGTCGTCCAGTTGTGCTCTGACATCTCCATCCTGAAGCCACAAAACCTAGGATAATCACCGCTGCGGCCTGTTTGTTTCAACCTGAACTTCTGACTAAACTTCTGTACCGGTTCGGTCATGTAACAGTGTAAGTGTAGCTCCTTGAACGGTGGTAGCGTTCTGGATGCTATAAATCCATTTGTTTTTCAACAGAGTATTCATCAAAGCAGAAGTGTGGGAAATCTATCTTATTTCAGATGTAAGTCTTTTAAAGATTTAAAAAGGACTAAATTTTTAGGATCTTCTAAAGATATGTTCGATGTTGGCAAAAACTGAAAATTATTAATATGGTTTACATTTATGTACCAGTTTTTCATGTGGTTTTAGAAGACAAATAAATATATTTAGCCATATGAATTCACAGAAAACGGAGCTTTAGTACTCAGGTTGTTGAAAGAAAACATCGCAGTTGTTTAATATGTTAATAATGCGGATTAATAACGTCTACTTCCTCAACATCGAGCCTTATTGCCGATCATATTAGCATTTAATATATGGGAAGAAGTAATTTCAAGGTCTCACTTTTACCACAACATAAACCATAAGAATAAACCTAAAAACAAATAGAATTGTGTGATTACGTCGCAAAAAGGACAAAAACATAATAGCGAGTCAATCAACTGCTATCAGAATCCTTTGAACAGATCTGCCTGCCTGTATTACACGCGGCAGGGCGGCGCTGGGACCAGGCTCCGCCCCGCTTTCGGCGAACCGTGCGCGGGGGCGGGGGCGGAGGGGACTGCCACCTGGTCGCGGGCGCAGTGGGGGTCCGACTTCCCACAGCCTCCCGAGGAGCAGCGGCGACTCTATTAAGATGCGCCTTCCATGCCGGGGGCCATTATCGCGCCTTCCCATTCACGCGCTGCGCGGCGCGGCAGCAGCGGGCGCAGGCGCCGGGCCGGAGCCCATCCGCAGTCACGAGGCGGACGCGTTCCGCACAAACAACAAGGGAAACAATAGGAGCGAGAGGCAGTCAAGTCCAAGGAGGACAAAAAAACACTACGCAAGATAATCCGGGGAGCGGAACTCGGCTAGGGCGGACGGTAAGACGAATAGAAAAACAAGGGAGTTGCCTGCGACAGAAAAAATGTTGCTGCCGAGTGTTTGCAAAATCAGAGCATGTTGTGAAAAAATTACTCTTCTGACATGTAATACGTGGCAAATGAATCTTCTAACTTCCTTCCTCGTCACATGACGTCAAATCTGGCGTAAGCAGTGACGTACTGAGTATGAGAATTTAGTCAAGACATCAGGTGTGATGAATTGAGGATAAACATTAACAAATATTTGAATTTTTCAGTCAAACTCGAAACTGTTTCATTGCTTTTGTATTTTTTCCAAATTCCTTGGTATTAAGAAAAACCATCGATACCTCTCACATGACAAGAGGCTGCTTAGTTTTCCGTCAATTTACTGGAATTTTCGAAACATACGGGACAAAGCGTAAACAAAGAGTCCAGAAAGCCAGCACAGTAATATGGAGAAATAGTACCAAAGTACCAACTACCAAACTAAAATGAACACAGTATATTGAAAACGATCACCAGTTCTTTAGAGCTGGTGGTATCAAAACGGGAGAACTGAAAGGGAATATGATGGCACAAAGAAGGATGGCGGGGCCAGCAGCAAGTAAGGAGGCAACAGCAGCTGCTGCAATCCGTCTTTGCGAGCGGGAAGCGATAACTCGCGGCGGCGAAGATTCAATTAACGGAGATGGATATCGCGCCGCGCCCCGCTCTTGGGGCGGTGGTGGGGAGGCGGCGGGGGGAGGGCATTATTATTAGCAGCTCCGCCTCCAAAAGGAACAAGAAAGACCGTGTCTGCATGATAAATATCCAATATCGAGGAGTTATATAAATTTAATGGGTGATATTTCTATAGCGACGGCTTGCGAATCGTCCGAGAAAACAGGTCTGGCCGAAAAGAGACTGACGTTTTCTCTAGGTTCACTCGCCTAATGGGAAGTGAAATAATGACGCAGATAAAATGAATGTGGATTATCTTCGGAGATGAGAAACACCAATGCTCTAATCGGTCTTTTTTAACCCTTTTTGCTGACAGGAGTACTTATAAAAACGAGCCGTGAACGCATTTAATGAATGCTATGAATTCTACGCAGTTTTCATCGCGTGCGCAGCCTAACGCACGTGAAAATATGGGCGCGTACCTCGTGAGAAGCACTTTTCCTTTTCGCAATTAGTCATGTCTACTGCCCAGTAACTTATCGCGTTTCGCACGAAATAAGGCTACTTCTTAGGATTCCAGTGCAGCAGATGAAATGTGTGGCCGCGGGCGTGGACGAGTGCACCAGGTCTCTGTTTCGCCTGTCGGCACATGCCAGGCCGCTCGCGGAGGGAATGTAGTCCCTGGCCGCTTGAAGGAAGCTAATAGAAATAGGTTTTGTTTGCATGCAAGGTAGCTATTCTTAGAAGCTATTAAATAGTTCTTGTGAACTACCAATGAAGAAAAAAGTAGAAGTATAAAATATTTTGAAGATACGTCTAAGTCCCCCGAACTACAGATCGCGCGTTGAACCCAGCTGGAGGCGACTGGAAGCTCTGTTTCTCAGTGAGCCATATCACTATAATGGATATAAAAGATCTCTACAAACTGCGGGCAAGACCCTCCTTCACTTCCCTTCTTTTCCTATTCTACAATTCTCTTCCTCATTTGATCCCATATTCCTCACTTAATTTTGGTTGAAACTGATGCATCCATCCTTGCAGATTTTCCCAAAGAGTCCGAAAAAGTCCGCTCAAGTCCACTAAAGTCCGAAGATCATATATTGGATTATTGCTTGCCGGATTCAACTAATGAGAATTTGATTCAATTTGTGAATATATCTGAAATGTATATTGAAAATCAACGACAACATATTCCAAAGCTGATATTAGTAATTTAAATTGACATTTTTGACAAGGCGAAGCATCTGATTCATTTCTTAAGCTATTTACCCACTTAATGGAGAAAAATTAAGGAAGATGCTAAGCATGGAATGCGGAAAATTAATGTAAAGTATAACAAACTTCATTTTTCTTTAATGACTTCCCGTAACATATTCATTCAGAACGAAAACATTATGCAAATAAGGACAGTTTTACCAGACATCCTGCAATTTCCTTACCCTCTGTTCTACACCAAGTGGACGCTAATTTGAAGCCAAAAGCAGTTCCTGCCCAGCGTCCTTGCCCGCGAATCAACTCGTCATCCAGCGCCTGAGCAGGTGCGGAGTGGGTTTGTCTGCCCCGCGTGACAAGGCGCGCCCCTTGGGCCCCGCGGATCCACGGGCCCCCCCCGACCGGCATTACCCCCACCAAGGCCACAGCCTTCGCTTCACCATCTCCATCACGGCCACCACCCTCTCCGTTGCTACCGCCATCGCTCTCACCATTACCATTACGGCCACCGCCCTCACTATCAACATCGCAGCCACCGCCGTTATCACATCATGGCCACAGCCTCACCATAACGCCTCCGCCTCGCCATTCTAACCAACCTTATCCCACCCCGGCATCGACATCACATCTCAGTCACCGCCACTGAATCACCATCACCATCGTCCGCCACCTCCGTCGCCATCTATCACCGCCACAGGCCCCAGCACCATCACCACCGTCAGCATCACTGCGCCGCCCGCACCTCCACTCCAGCCGCGGTCCATTCTCCCTCAGACGTCCGTCAAAACAGCCGCTTTCATTTCGGGAGCCGCCTTCGGGTTATCCGTCGCCCATCTCCCTCCACCGGCATTCTTTATTCTCCAGTCAGCCAAGGAAGGAGCTTGATCGCTGACTATTCGGACGCAGACAAACCTGCTTGCACAAGAACGCGAACTGCATCGAAGCCAGGATCTGTGTAGTTCCGTGTCAAAGAATCCCGCCGGTGTCTGCCTGTCTGCGGGGCCTAACTAGCTGTAAGGAGAAGGGACGCGAATGTCATGACGCTTTTCTAAACATTATCGACGAGATTCTCACGCTATCGATTATAGATATTACGTTCTTTTCCCAGGGTTAAAATCCTACAATTGATTAGAGGAAATGCTTGAGTTGAAGGACTATAGCTCTTTCAAAGCCTTCCTCTAAACGACCACTGTGAACAGATTATTGATGCTACAGTTCAGTTACCTATTCAATAGACACTATGTTCCGGTAGTCGACATTTTCAAATGCTACTGAATGTAGCAGAAGACGAGATCGAGATTACTACACTTACAAAGTGATGGAAATATTAAAAGACCGAGAAATGCTACGATGAAGTTCGTTGAAAAGCATTTGAGAAACCAAAGGCAGAATAATATTATTGAAAAACTTTCAAATTTATTTCGCAAATTAAGTCGAGAAAGCCTCACGAGAACGAGAAACAGATAGAAGTAAAATTATTACACCGTGTCAAATGAATGTTAACAAAAATTTAATTGAAAAGTAATCAGAGAAAATACTGAAAAAGGAAAATTGTTGGATATTTGGAAAATGTCTTAGAAACTGCTAACAAATATGAATAATGAACAAGTCTATAAAGGTTTAAAGGTATTTAAACCTGAGCAAATATGAATGAAAAATAGCTCAACGCTAACCAATGTGTAATATGCAATCGATAAACATCCCAGCAGATACATGTTCCACGTTAGAGAATAAATCGAACTGTACTTTATGACAATGATCAAAATATGATTATAAATCAATGATCAAACACTAAAAAAGGGGGAAAACACGAACAGGAAAAATCAAAAGATTACAAAACAGTACAAAAGTAACGGTAAATTTGCAGAGGAAAGAGTGAGAGAAAATCATTAGAAAGGAAAAATATCTTTAGAGGTGTGTACTAATTGAATGAACTCAAAATAGCAGCGGTAATGGCAAAAAAATTAAAGAAATGTCCTAACGGCAAATAATAAGAATGGAGGCAGAGACAATCCTATGATTAGTGCAAACATTTAATTCATCGCAAAAACAGGTACTTAAAACCAAGATCGCAGGAGAGGAACAAAAGAGCAAAAGAAAATAACTCTGCAGAAGTATAAAATAAGGCAAGGTGGTGCTAAGCGTGGAAAGAGCTGTCGACAAATGACGTGGCTTAGGAGAGCAGTCTGCACTTTCGTCGCAGCC
The DNA here is from genome assembly GCA_964035755.1 of Teleogryllus oceanicus. Lineage (NCBI taxonomy): Eukaryota > Metazoa > Arthropoda > Insecta > Orthoptera > Gryllidae > Teleogryllus > Teleogryllus oceanicus. Next base: position 127,413,750 of record CAXIVR010000002.1, read on the forward strand.
GTGCAACGCGGCGCGGGGGTGTGGCTGGGGACAAGAGGCGGTGCAAGAGCGCGGGTGGGGTGCGGAGGTGGGGGAGGGGCGGGAGCGGATCCACACAACGCAGCCACCGGCAGCTAATTACGCGACGCCGCGGGACACGACGCGATAAGCGACCCCTGCCGCCGCCGCCTCTTTCCAGGGGTCGCAGGCGCCCGTAATGGTTTAATTAACCTTCTTCCTTAATTAGCTCCCCGCCGAAGAATATTTTTCCCGGGCGCCGTCGTCTCCGTCGCCACCGACGCCGCCGCTGCTGCTGATACCCATCTGCAGGCGAGTTTCAAGGATTCTGTCGCGGCCAGATTAGCATCTGACAGTGAAGCATCGCCCAGCCGCAAAAAGCCACGCTGGAAACCAGTTGTCATTTTTAAAGCCGCCGCTACCACCGCCGCCGCCGCCGCCGCCGCCATGGGCCGGCCAGGGGGCGTTTGGCGGCGGCGGCGGTGGCGGCGCGCCTCTGACGCCAGACAGACGACCCTTGCGACCAATACATCTCTATCAATTATATTCGTCATATAGCCAAACAAATAATTTACCTATGTACTTTGGGGCTGGGCGGGGTTGTACGCGGAATATCATTGGAGCAGGCGGCGCTTGTGGGAAGGCGAGAGAGCGAGTGACGCGGGCGACAGTGCGTCTGTCGCCGCCCACGCCACTGCCCCTTTATGCACCAACACCACGCTAACGAGAAGGGCGGGCACTTGACTCAGGATGTCTTCAGATAAACACTGCCTTCTGTGCTCTTTCATTGAAGCGTGAACTGTGTCGCAAACACTTGAATATTATCACCATGAATCCTAAATACTAGGAAATACCTAATTATGCACTCTAGAAGTAATACAAAGGTTTCCTGAGGTTGCTCTGCTACAAGAGGTTTTGAAGAAATACAGAGCTTGTTTTCAAACTTTGTCGTACACTAAAATCGAAAATATTAAGTTATGCAATATTTTTCGACGTGATCCATAAAGCAAAGACGTCTGAGTATTCATGTACTGTTTCCCTAGCATAGGACGTTTTAAATGAAATGTTTATAATGACAATAAGGACTTTCAATGACTAAAAGTGATACCAGTGTATCTGCGTGTGAAGCTACAAACCCTATGAAGTACGTATACATTGTTCCTTTCCAGTAGCTCAAGAACAGCCGGTAAGCAACCTTCTGCCTTTCAAGCTCGTAACAAATGGAACCTGATGCCTGATTGTGGTTTCGTGAAACCTTAAACAACGCCGATTGACAAATACAAATACGACAGGGCCAAAGAAACGGGCGCACATCCGCTGGTGAGCCGCGCGGCCTCAGCCCACGCGATGCCGCGTCGCGCGCTCGTCAAGCGCAGTTTATCTTGGGCGGATTACGCCGCTCGCCGCAACGGGCGCGGCGCGCTGCTTGTCAGGGGAGCGCGCGTCGTCGTCTTTTTTTGAGCGGAAATGCTTCGTTGCATGTTGTCTTATTGCTATCCGCTGGAAGAGCACCACGACGATACTCAAAGGCGTAACGCGAGGCCCAGGCTGTGGCCGAGGCGGGGGAGGGAGGCCTGCAGGGGCAGTGGCGGCGGTGGGGCGGGGGATGGGGGAGGAATCAGGACGGGGATGGGGAACGGAGAAGACGACGGGGATGGGGAGCTGGGATGAGGGACGGGGATGGAAGCGGGGATGGGGACGGGGATGGAGGACGGGGATAGAGGATGGGGAACGGGGATGGGATGAGGGGACGCGGATGGGGACCGGGGTGGGGAACGGGGAAAATGACTGGGATGGGGGGATGGAATGGTGGACGGGGATGGGGGACGGGGAAGAGGATGGCGTCGGTGGTGGCGGTGGCAGAGGTGGCTGCGGAGGTGGCAACCTGTTTTACCCTCTGCGGTTGCGGCGGGAAGTGCCCAGATAAAGAGGCTACCTGTGCGGACGAAATGGACAGCAGGTGGGTCTACCACCAGAGCCTTCTCTCAAAAGAATACATTACTGACACAACACCGTGTTCCTCCACTCCCTACAAAAAAGAGACGTAATTTGATTTTTAGGATGAGTTTACAAAGCACTATTATATAATATTCAAACTAATAAAGTAGTTCGTGTTTTATTGCTCCCGCGCTACAATGCACTTCTATTCATAAAAGAAATAGTGATATGAATCAAAATACTACTCAGCGTGAGAAGTAATTAGATAAACAAAAGGTGCATATCACTCAACACTTAATTAAACCCATTGAAACATGAATGCAACTATCAAACAATTAATCGGGCAAATATATCCATATTACTGACTTATTTGAGAATTAAAAAAAAGTTATTTCACTAACCTATGGAGTTCTAATGACATTCTGAGAGGTATATCCGAAAAAAAAAAAAATCATGAAAAATGTTTAATCTTCAAGAAAGAAAATAGAAATTATATCTGCAACACACACAAGACATTCTGTTATTGATATGTCTTTTATACTGTTATAGGCTCGTTTCCCAGTAGAATGCAGGGCGATCCGGAGAATGGATGTAAAGATGCAGACAGATCGCCCACAACGAACGATTCATCACTTGTGAAAAGACGTAAAATCGATTCCTTCGCGGCGAAAAAGTTCGGGAAAAAAGAAACAGGCGGCAAACAAGTTTGTTTCCGAGCACAGGTCTCCTCCACATCTCATCGCCTGACCCGGCAGAGCGCACGGCGTGGAAGGCAGTTCGGCGTTGGCTCGTTTTACGCGTTTGCATGCACGCGTTCAGTGGACATATCTTTCCGAGGAACGTATCAAACGAATTACTCCATAATCAACCGTCACATCGTCAGTTCTTCGCCTCGGGAAACTGGTTTCGATTCTCTGGCACTCGGAGCAATTCCTCATTGGAGCGCCGCAACAGGAAACATATTTTGCGCCATTCAGTCGTTCCACAGGTTGTAAGGAATTTCACGACTGACAAGTTCTGCGTTTGTTTATTTGAGGCCCCCGAAAGCGGGACGTTCCGGGTACACAATCCGCGGAGACCGGCTCCGGGGCCACAATACGGGCCGCCTTCGCGCCCGGGACCCGCCCGCCCATTCAGATTGTTTACATTCTCCGCGGCGGCCGGGCGACGTCTCCGAGCAGCGGGTTCAGCGCCCCCGCGCCATTTGCATCACAGTAAAAAGCTCCCGCGCGGGGGCGAGGGAGCCGGAAGGGGGCAGGGGGGTGGAAGGGGGCGAGGGAGGCGGGTTGGGGCGGGAGCTGCGGGAGAGAGATGAAGGACAAGCATCACAAGGTGAGAAGTGAGCAAGTAAAGGAATTGCCAACTGACGAAACTAAGTAATTTGGCAGGCTGGGCTGGCTCACGTGTGGCATTATCGTTGTCTGACCGGAAGGTCCTTGGGTTTGAGACCCGGCGATGGTAGTTTTTTCCACACTAACCAAATAGCAAGCTAATATAATCAGTGTGGTAGAGAATTCTAGCAGCCGGCTGTTCCGGCCGGATGTTTTCATGCTTTCTCCGACCCATGCAAGGCGAATGTCGGAGCAGTAGCTTAAAAGAAACTCGCCACGGAACGCACACGATCTTTCCTTCCTCTTTTTTGTTTCCTCCCCCTGTTATACATACTTCCACGCACTAAAACCCACACAAGTTGGGGGCCAGTTGGAAGCTTAGAGCTTGTCCCGGTTGCGGAACGTGCCTCGCTGGCGGAGATATCTGGAAGAGAAAATACCCACGATCGGCGCCTGATTTCATATTCCAGCGAGGGAGGAACACCACCACCTCCCTTGATATAACATTCACTAAACTCACGGGACTCATGAACTAAATCGTTGGCTTGCCCAGAAACACCAATCAATCAATCAATCAAACTAATCAAGAAAAATGATCATGCAGAGAATTGCAAATAGATGAAACTAAATAATTAGAATAGAAAAATCTGATTACTTAGTTGCCTCATCATACGACTTTATTAAATCAAAATTGGACCTCTGAAAAAACTAAAATACGAGGATGGGTCAATGGGAACGAACATACCAAAAACGACAAAGACGCGGCTGAGAAACGATTGACAAGAATGAAGAGGGGCGTTCAATAGAGGAAAATATATCACGTAGTAGGTCAAAAAACAACCGTTTCTAAACCTAGAAAGCTGAAAAATGGCTTCAGCAAGACACAGCACCAGTATTTATCAACGCAGAACAAAATATTGAAATGCGAGTAGGTAATAGAAATGCGACTATCAAAAGAATGAACTTCATTTTGGAGGAACATACATTTACAACCAAACATTTCCTTTTACAGCAATAAACGCGAATACCAGTAGCATATTTTTCCTAGGCAATTTATTTCCACAAAACATTCAAACTGACACTAAACGAATTTATGAAAAAAAGTGTAAATGAGGAGAAATATTTTCGTCAAAAAGCTTAAGGAATGTTTGACTAATTAATGAGTTTCGAGTATAACAAGCGTAAGATTGGACTGAGACTACAAATCAAACACTAGAGGAGACTAGGTGCCTACCGTGCATTCCAATTCTGAGTAGGTGTCGGGAGGTAATCCATCTTCATGATAAAGAGATAAGTCCAATTAACAGGGCGATAACATAAATTTTGTGTAAATATTGTCTTTTGGTATTTGCATTGCTAAATATGTTGAATTCATTTGCAAGCAGATTTATCTGAAGTTTCCAAATCCTTCAAGCGAGTTTTCAAGCTGCTGAACACCTGATCTGCCGATAACATTTCGTACGATTTTTCCGGGCTCCTTTGAGTAATGTCTTTTCCTCGTAGCCTCGTTGCTACTAAAATGAAGGGAACACTAGTTGTGGCTCTGACTCCTTAGCAAAGGTATATTTCTCACTCTCAGTCTTATAGTTGATTTTTAAAAACTACTTACAGTCAGTTTTGTTAAGTGCAGTCTATAGGAGTATCAATTTCTATACTCCTATTAAACAATGGTTACAATTCCTCTTTGGCCACGAGAAAAACCATTTTCTTTCTTCTTAGAAACGCTAAAATGTTTTCAGTCACTCGTACGCTTTACTCGCTTTCTAAATAAGATAATATTGAGAAATGACAATCTCAAGAGGTATTATCATATCTATAGACTACAAACGACTAGTCTCCAGCCATATTTCTTTGATACCGGTGAATAAGCTGATAAGTCATACACACTTAATTTTACAGGGGAGCAAAAACCAACTTTTAACTGAATTAAAACAGGGATTAATGATATTAAAACGAAGGTGATATTCCAACGAAACTATTGGTGTGGAGATTTTAATTGTGTATCATTAACATTTACAGCATTAGTTTCAAATTCTTTTTTGCACCTTTTTTTAAAAATTTTATTTATCAGCTTATTCACCTGGGTAAAAGATTTAATAATTGGAATTTAAGCAGAACAAAGTATTTGGATTTATAAAATGACAATATGATGGGAATTTGTAAGCTATCATTCGTCGTAGTCAAGTAGAGACGCTAAGATAAATACTGAAGTTTTTGGATTTGTAAATATTCGAGGTGTAAATAAACACGCGTGATCCAACGGTTTGCGCTTGGGAGAGCTCTCCTTGCAATTATTTAGCAACACGACAATTGGTTATCTTCCAAAGTTGCAAAAACATGCTGCCAGAGGGCTCCAAAAATGAGCGTACACGAACGCGACAACAATGGGCGAGTGCAATAAGCACAAGTAGTTTGAGCGTTAATGGGTTAATTGAGATGAAGGCAAAGTTATATCAGTATTAAATATTATTAATACGCAGCTCATGATTGCGATTAGGTAACAATTTCCAATTATCGGGGGTACACATCACGAAAGAAGAGTCTCTTAGAAAACTTCAGAATTATTAGATGTCAAGGCCTCGGAATTGTCAGTGCAATTCAACATTATCAAGTAATCGTCCAGTAAGACCCGTGGCAACCATACATAAATTTTGTGTCAGAAAAATTTTTATTAACTTAATGGCAATTTTTTACTAGTGATGTAACAGAATGGCACAGACTTTCTCGTAGCAGTTTCCTAATTTCCTTGGTAAGGGCTAGTTTTAAGGTTTTTGCCCATCATCTTGCCAGCAGCCAAATATTGCCGCCTTTAATACATATTTGAAGTTTTCCCAATTTTGCGGTTTCCTAATGATTAATTAGAAATTTTACTTTCAGAACACTAAAGACGAGTAAAACCACATCCTATATGGCAATTTTCATTGATAAATTTGGAGCTGTTTTTCAGAAAATGGCATGTAAGCGTTACTGTAAATGCGAAATTTGAAGCTGTTTCACAAGCATCTTTCGAGTTTTCGAAAAATGTAATTTGAAGTCATTTAAATCACTTCCGCTCACAAACGTAATAATGTATACAAATTGCTGGAAAGGTGCATATTAACGGCGTGAGCGATATTAAAAAAATATATTTATGTATTTTTTGAAAAAACAAAGGAATACAGCAAAACTTAATTTATATCATCTTAAACCGTACAATTATCCGTAAGAAAAGTTTAAAGAAAAAATTTGGAACCGTATTTGTGAAAATCGCATTTGAGCATTTGTGAAAATGCGGAATTTTCAGCTCGTTTTCGCGGAAAACTGTTGAGTTTTCGAGAAACTTTTTCAGTCATAATTTTTTTAAGCACATGTCACTCTTTTAAAACACATGTCATATTTAATGTAATAATATGAACAAATCGCCAATAATGAAAATATTAACTAAATGCGAGGCTAGTAAAAAAATACATTTTTGTAATTTTTGAACAACTCAAGAATAGAGCAAAGTCACGTTTATGTCATCACATAGCGTATATTTAGCACTATCCCTAACAAAAATTTAAAAAAATTAGAGCTATTTTCAAGAAAATCTTGTTTTTGTAATTTTTTAAAATTACCCATATTTCAGGCAACATTGGCGAAAACTACAAAAAGTTTTAAAAAATGCACATGACCTTATTGAAAGAATTGAGTATGGAGAACAACGTTTATTTTAAATCTCTAACTTTAAATCTATTGAAATCTATATCTATTTTAAATCTCTATCTTCAATTTTGTAGTTGTAGAAAGACGCCGAAAAGAAATCCAAGCTTTTGCAATTTTCGAACATTGAGAGTCAACAGTGAAAATCGGATCTAAGCCACCTTTATAAGTTTTACTCTATATATTATATTTTATTTTACTCTATTGTCACACGAAATTTAAAGAAAAAAATTGAAGCCATATTTGAGAAAATTTTTTAAAAGTCCCTGGGGCTTTATGTAAAGTATCGCCCGCCTCCAAAAAAAATTTAATGTGTCTTAAAATCGCAGAGCTTCCACTCAGACCAGATAGAGAGAGAATTATTGAGTTTGGAAAAAGTCATACGAATAGTTCAAGCGCGTGTGTTGTTCACATACGCCAGACAGACGGATAGAGAGACGGACTAACGGAAGGACGGACGGACGTTTTGTAAGAACACTTTTTCGGAGTCAGGGGACCCCAAAACGTGCATTTCCGTTGAAATCTCGAAATCGATTTTCACTATACTATGTATATTACTCAGCATATACGTACGTATACGAGAAAGTAAAAAAACAGGTTCTATTCAAAGATACGCATGCATGAAGGAATAAATATTGATTTTGCAAAAAGAGCTCTTAAATTAAAACTGTTTGAAAGTAAAACAAAAATCAAGAAAATTGTATTATGGGTATATCACTGGTATGTTTACAGTGCCAACAATAGAATGAGACAAAAGAAGAGCATTTGAATTTGGAAAGATGACATATGCATTGCTGGCATGTCAAATTAATTTTTCTTGATTGCAATAAATATTGTTATTACTGAATGGCTGAGTTATCAATGAAATCTAATCCCGCATCTTAAACGTGGAAATGAATTCCTAGTTGTTGACTCTGTATGGAGAGCCGCAACCATGTAGTAAACGAAGAATTAAAACCAGTCGGGCAATAAAACAAACAAACAAAAAACTGAAGACTGTTACAACATTAAATATTTACTATAAAGTGGAATGAATTTTTATTGCGCTCGTTCCTGCAAGTGAAGCGCGACTAGAAACACAATTAAAAAGATATAAAAAGCGAAAGGTTTCAATAACTTGCCTAAACAGAAGAACGTATGCATAAATGATTAATAGTAATTAAATAAAATGAAACGTCCCTTGGAAGTTTAAGTTAATTGTTATAAAGGTTTACCATTTATATTCGAAATAAAGAGAAAAGTTTGAAAAAACATGTGCACTTTATCCACCTGAAACGATATTAATTGAATTTCGTTTTTAACGTTATTTTAGGCTAACTGTCGGCGCAGAAATCTCAGATACCTTGTCTTTGTTTCCAAGAGGATAAAATTGACATTACAAATTTCACTCGTGCTGACAATTCTTAAGTGGTTAAACTTCAAAGAAATCTCTTTTGTAACACGTTGCTTCGAATATCAAGAAGAGTAATTAGGCTGTATTCGTCAATATAATACATAGCTCTTAGGACACCAAATTTTGCAGACGAGCAGTACTTTTCTGACGACAAACTTAAGGCACACTAATAATCGAAATGTAATATAGTGCGAAGTGCCATCTTATCTATAATACTATAATTCACAAACTTTTGGTTACATTAAATAAGTTTTCATTGTTACTACAACTAACCTGAGAAGCAATCGTGCGATATAAATAAAGTAGCCTTTATAACTCGCACTACCCGAGTTTACCTATGCGAAACCTACCGTTGCTCAAGAAGTGACGCTGTTTTCGTTTTATGATTGTGATGTGAAATAGAAGGTGAATCATCACATTTCTTTAATCAACAGCCATTCGCTACCGTTCAGTCATTTACACCACAAACTCAGCGCCGTTCAGTGAGTGATAAGACCAAGGAAGGAAGGGCAGGAAGGAAGGTCCAAATAAAGATACCAAATAGCTTGTTACTTTCTTTTTCTGTTTGTGAAAATTGTGAAAAACTCTGTAACTTAACAGCAACTTGAAACAATAGAACTAAATTTCCTCTTCGCTAAAAAATGAGTTGCCGAAAAATGTGAGGGTTGTCTCCGACAACAACATGCATGTATAAATCACGCCACCAGAATGAAATGGTTTTATTCGATATTTTTGTCAAGAATGAGTTTCCATATGTTCGAAACCTCTGTGTTAAAACAATTTTCAAACCAGACTCGTAGAAATATTTCTAGAACAAAATAGCATTAAATTTTGTGCATTATTATCCGCAACTTCCGAAGTTTTAAAGAACTCTCCCATAAAATTTCATCAAAGTCGGGCGAACCGCTGCTTGCCTCAGAAGCTTGTTTTCACGCGCGAGACCGCGCTCGTTCGCGCACTGCATCAACACGATGCTGCGCGGAGCTTGCATATCGCCGCCTCCATCCGCCCGGCGTAATCCGTCTCCGCGCAACGGAAAGCGATAAACGGCTCGGCGGCAGTGCGGTTTCAATTAAAGCAGATCCGTATCGCGGGCCGGAGGTTGCTGGCGGTGGCAGCTTAGCGGACGAGGGGCCCACGGAGAAACCAAATCGCGGGTCCACGCCGCCCCCCCCGCCCCGCCCCGCCCCGCCCCGCCGGCCCCGCTTCACCCCGCTCCGCCATGCCCTACGCGCTTCGCCCCGCTCCACCTCTCCTCGCCCCATCTTGCGCCACCCCGGCCCACTCCACCCCACCACCCTATCCCCGCATCGCACCGCTTCCGCTCTGCCCCTCCCCCACCCCACCCCCCCCTGCCCTGCCCCACCCTGCCCGGGCCCGCTCCGGTGCGCCACGCCCGCACGATAAACCGTCGCGCGGCCGCGCGTGCTGCCTGGCGGTCACGCCGTCAATTAGGATGCAGCCGGGATTTATTGTCTCGCGAGGGGGCCTTCCCCGTAGCCAGCACGAGGTGACGATGGGCGGTCACGGATTCTCTACATTAGGCGAAGTGTACAAAGTATTTTTTAACGTAAACACAAACTCATTCGACTTTATCAATGTCGCTTATGATCATACGTTTAACATTTTCAAACAGTTCTTTCAAGCATCTGCGAACGTGACAATACTATAGTTTTGTTAACGATAAAACTTATATACGTATTACTGTATCTGTTATTATTATATCTTATCATATACGTTTCCCAACCACTGCCATAAAATTTATTCAGTAAGTATTAGGTTCATTTCTCAAATCAAACAAATTTGCTCAACGAATGAGAATAGTTTTAGTATTTACCTATTGGTTTGATTTGGATAATTTTCAATGTTTTAAAAGCACCTAACTACTGCCATAAAATTTATTCAGTAAGTATTAGGTTCATTTCTCAAATCAAACAAATTTAATATTTGTAAAAAAATAAATAAAAAATAAACTAAGCGTTTTTGAGGAAACACAGAGTGTAAATTCATAGATTTTACCTCTGTATCTCTACGTATCCAACGGGAATAACCGTTTAGGTGGCCGTACTCCAGAACCACTTTTAGGTGATGGTTAAGATTCTCACCCCACTTCGGGGTCGGCTCATACTATGTACTGACATCGTGACACCAATTGCCATCATGACATTCTATTGCCACTATGGCACCATATTGCCATGATTTTCCAAGTACTCCCATTCCATCATGCGATGTGGCCGGTGCGCCCTTGCACTCGGTGTGTTCTTGCAATACCTTGCCAGCATGGCCTGCGAGCCCGGCCGATATTAACGCAACGGGACACACGGTTGCACCTAGGTTGCATTAGTTGTGGCCCGGTGCTCCGTGCTTCGGCATCTCCGCCTCGCACTCCTACGGGCAGGCCGGATTGCCGACAATGTGTGGACTCGGTAAGAACAAAAACTTCAACACATGCAAAAGGAGGACCGATAAGCAACAAAACATAAAAAAAACAAGAAATTTTATAAATTATAAGTTGTTTATTTAGACAAATCAATATTTCTTCTTGATTGTCAAAATATGTTTACAAATAAAAGTATCCAAAGCTTTTTATGACAATCCTTTATTCAGTAATTTCACAACGTTTCGTAACTCGTTTTGTTACATCTTCAGGTGCTAAACGAATCCTTGTTCCTTGAATGTTCTGCTGATGTGGTAATTCAATAGGATAACGTTCCCTCATTAAGTTTAGCACCTGAAGATGTAACAAAACGAGTTACGAAACGTTGTGAAATTACTGAATAAAGGATTGTCATAAAAAACTTTGGATACTTTTATTTGTAATTTAGACAAACATCAGCTCTATTTCTTTCTTCTCTCTCTTTACGATTCAAGTAAAAAGATTCGTTCACAAAATGCAGAAGATGGTCTGAGCGTCTCTTTTTTATTTTAGCCGCTAGACAGACCTTATCATACATGCGTGTGTCAGCGTTCAGAAAAGTGATAATCATTGTTTTCTATTTTAAATTTAAGAATAAACGATACAACGTAGCAGTTGTTAGTTGCATGTGATATTGATAATGGCATGTGATAAAATAAATTACTACAAATGTTAAAAAAAACTAAAAGGAGGACATTTAAAACACAAAGAAAGACGAGTGGACAATGGACGTCAATGAAGGACTGTCCTTCCAAAAGGAGGACGGTTGGCCACCCGAGGCAGGCGGCGGGTGCTTGGGGGACGGCGCTGTTCAGGGACAGCGCGTACGTGTCTCACACATCACGCTCCTACGCTCCCCACACAAGCCAGGGAATATTCAATGCGGTCATAGAGGTGCCGCGTGATTGGTGGAAGAACACGTGGGTAATTATCCACACCCAAAGGAGATTTGAACCCACAGTCCAAGATTGCCACCGTGCGGCCTCTGGCCTTCTCGGCCGCCCACCCAGATGATCCAATCATTGAAACACATTAGATCCAATAGCACTGGGTGGCCATTGCTGCACTATTTGTACTTTTATGGCCAGAGAGGAAGTGCTGGTACTCTATTTTGAGAGTTATTTAAAATAAATTATGGAATCTTTAAGTATTTAATAAATAATTTTACATAATAATAATAATAAAATAATAATAATAATAATAATATCTTAATAATAAAGTCTTAATACATCAGCATAGTGAAACAAAAGAACGGAACATTTTTGCACGAGGAGCTTATTAGAGCAGCTACGCTAGTTGCAAATTAATTACCTTTATAGTTTCATTTCTATTTCTTCTTGTACCGTCTATTCAATACATTCCTAATATAGAATGTAATGATTGAAATTATTTTCCTATTTATAGGAGAACAAATTTATAAGATGCTAAATGAAAACGTAATAAGCATCTATATTTGCTGTTTCAGAGATAATGTGACGGCTAAAAAATTCTAGACCAGCGATCTGATTTCTGAGTCCCCTAAAACTTAACCTTTTTTAAAAATTTACTAAAAATTAACTTTTTTAATAGGACAACGCCTCTATCAAGTACAGAAAACCACAATCGTCAATAATATTGTGATAAATGAACGACTCTGATGGTTATAGTCGAATACAAATCTGTCCAGGGTATATACGTTCTTGCTGTAAAGAATACGGCATATTGGAAAACTAATGATTCTGCCTTACTGTTGGTACAAACCAAAGCATTCGGAACGTGTCGTTGAAATTGTACTGGGAGCTATATTTTCTTGAGAGCGTTGACAGGTCGTTTGTCTCGTAGCTTTCACCTGAGCCACATACTCGCCTTAAAATATTAGCTCTCGGTTTTCTTATTGCGTACGGAAATGTAGTATATGACACAAAATAATTCACTTGAAGACATTTTACGTCAGATAAATAGAAGTTACCGTCGAAGAAACAAAGTGAACGTGAACGAATAATTTATCAATTTCTTTCGCACTCTCCTACATTACGATCGTCTCACGATAGCTATAGTGACCATTTTACAGAACTTGAAAATAACGAGAGGGGTACTGGGGCTGAAACGCCCGGCTTTGTGGAGGAAATAAAGCAATATCATTCCACGTAAAATTTTATTCAACTTTTTGATAAACAATTGAACCTAAATTATGAAAATCATACGGATTACGATCACAAATTCACATGAAAAAGTAAGATTTGCTTCTTTGGAACGTGAACATCGGAATAAATTTGAAGTTCTGAAAACTCCCTCATATAGCCAGTCGTATATTCTGAGACTGAGGAACACATTCTTCCAGACGGTCATAATACAAAATCAAAAGTTCTAATGCTAAAAATGTAGAAGGGCACTCCCGTTAAAAACACTAACATAGCAAGTACGATTACGCAAGATAACCACTTGCGGATGCACCCAACATTCAATATCTTCTACACTATCGCCATTGAAATTTTTGAGACAGATTGCACTTTCCCACAAAGCGAAATCTGCGTCAGAAGCCAACGTGTACTACATATGACTGCAACACCAGCGATGGATATAAACGAAAGAAAGAAGTAAAGAATAAATAAAATATCTGAGAGTAAATGACACTCGCACGCCAGTCGACCTTCAGTCGCCGAGACAACGCGCTCTGCTGTTTCATCCCGGCGATGAGGCGGCTCTGCTGCCTGCAGAATTAGCCACAGCGAGCGACACCGCAAAAAAAGAAGACACACGGCTTTAGTCGGCGGGGTCGCGTCGCTCTTTCGCGAAAGTGGGCGTGAAGAATTTCGTGAAAATCGGGACATGACAGAAGGGGCCGTAATTTGCGCTCATCTTTCTCTCACCTGGAAGTGGGTTCCATTACGGGAGCGGTGACGCGCGTTATCATCCTTGTTGAGGCGTGATATGATATTCATTTTGCTGACGAGGATCATACCTCTTCAAGATGACTTCAGTTATTGCGCCAATCTTTGTCTCATGAAGAATGTTTTTGTTCTAAATATATTGCCGCACATCTAAGTGATATCTTGCCTATATGGCTGAAAAAAGAATGTTACGAGAAAGCGACCAAAAAACAAAACAAAAGAAATATCAACGAGGAGTTCCATTCTGTATCTCTCGTAATCCTAATGCAAACAATTATATTCAAATGTAAAGCTATTAATAAATACAGCAACATATTTCATTACAGCAACAAGGAAACAAATCGGTATTGTATACAAAAAACTTTAATCTTAATTTTTCTGGGATACATTTTTTCCAAGAATAACAAATATGGGTTTGATAATTCAGAACATCTATTCAAATCAACTATCAACAAATGAGCTTGATCAGACTTGGGAATAATATGTGTGGAAATTGCTGGGCCATTAATTTCATTCAAGTGGGTCGTCACGTGAAGACCTATAGACTCAATTACTTCACTCAAACTACCTTAGAAATAACTCTATCAATCATCTTAGTTTGGACAAGAAAAAATGAAAGTTCATTACTATCCGAGTTCTAAGACTTAATACAGATGGCCTACCTTACTTTGAGATATTAATGATTTTCTCTGGCATCCCACATAACACTACAAAAAGGCCATTGGCAATGCATTAGTTTTATTAGCATACTCCAGAGATGTTTGTTCGAGGGGCTATATACTTACAACTGTAGTTTATTGTGCGAAGTCAATTAGAAAATATTGGGCCAGGTATAATTTTGTAGAAGGGTAGCAATTAATACGAAACGCAATGATAGCCATGAACGTTTTGCTAATGACACTATGGCATTATTAACAAGACTTAACTAAATTGTTTGCGAATTTTCAAAAGCAATGAGATTTAAAAGTAATGATGTATCACGGCCGTTTTTTTTAATTAACCTTTTTTACTGTAGATTCATAAAAATTTCTCTCTTCATCTAATTAATCTACTTCTTTCAAGATGACCATAATTTTGCTTATTAAATGAATATCATATGTCGAGGAGGAAGTGTTGGCAGAATTGCCAACACTCAGATGTAAGTCCAAAGAATACTGGACAAGGGTGCTTTTTCACCTCGTAGCATTAATTCACGCAAACAATCTATAATTACACGGCACAACTAAGACATCTCGGTCTTTATGCGGTAATTACTATTGGATGTCTTAACACCATCTCTTATAGCCTATTGCACTTTTTTACATTTTGTAAACGTTCTTTCTGCACTGAAATGTTCTCTCTCACCGATAACATCCTCTCCCCACAACAAAAATGTTGCACTATCGTTAATTACTTTTGCTCACTTGGTACGAGTTTCTAGCTCAATGAGGTTGTTTCTATTGTTCTGAAGATAATGGCTGATTGGTAGCCGAGAGGAGAAAAACATTGCCTTCTGATTCGTTCTCCTTTGTTCTTTAATGAACGCACTTTGATACAAACGATATCATTGGACTCAAAACGGTATAGTCACGTAGTGTTTTTCCAGAATAATCACATCGAGCCGTGAAGATCATTAATAATGGCTCCTGACTTTCGTATTTTTTTAATAATGCAATATTGAATTGTTACTGTTATTGCGTCACACTTCATATACACATCATTGCTTTAGGTTCTAGCATACACTTACCCAAAAATGCTTATTGCAAGTGACTTAACCCTTATTCTCTTGTTCCACCTTTTTCTCGATCTCTTTTCTACATTGAAATTACATACACCTCAATACATCAAACGATCATTGCAATGCGAGTCTTTCCTTTTTTTACTATAAGGGTAATACAGTATCCCAAACCCATTCTGTGCCATTACAGCAACCTGTTGTTTTGTTCGTGGTGAAGGTAAATGAAAAAGAAGTTGACTTCGTGATTTGATTTGATTTGATTTTTTCGTGTTTCCGGACGCGTCCACTGCTTTGGTCATTAGTCCCGTTAGTGTAATGCATGTTTTTTTCGCGGGAGATGGCGATGGTCTTCCCCCGCCGGATGGTGAGATCCGGCGCCGACCTACCGTCGGCTAGTGGGGTTTCCCCCTAACCAGGACTCTCCCACCAGCGGGCACCATCCCAGCCGGGCCAAGCTCTAAGCTCCCGACCGATCTCCCGGAATATGTGGTAGTGTAATGCATATTAGTGTAAGTGTGTGTGTAATGAGAGAGGATAGGACAAGGAATGGGAAGAATAGATCGTGCGCGGACCGTGGCCCGTTTGGTAAGGTAGTTCTCCGGCATTCGCCTGGTGTTGATCGGAGAAACCACGGAAAACTACCGATCAGAGCAGCCGGCCGCTAGAATTGTCCTCCAGACAGTGACTGAATTCGACCTAGCTGAAAAGCTATTGTAGAAAATCCTGCCGCCGTTGAGTTCGTCAAAATCTCATTAGACATGTTATGAACCAACTCGAAATTCTTATTTTAATTTATTGCCCGAGAACTTAATTCAAGAATTATAAGTACAATATTTCATTCAATTGAATGTTAATTTTTGGTTTCTGACAACACTGCGTTCAAGGTACCTTAAATATTAAACAAAAACTGAAAATATCTTTGTGAAAACGAGAATGTAATAAAATCTAAGTTTTCATGTTGAAATCCATTTTCAAGCAATCAAATGAAACTTGATAGAGGAGGCTTGATAGGAGTTTTATTACACTTTTGAAAAAAATAAATTAACGTTGCAAAATTCGTTCGTTTTGCGTAACATCAGGCAGCAATAGTACGACAACAGTACAACAATAGTGTTTCTCGCGATTAATTGGGATCGACTAATATTTGTCTCAAATAAATGCATTTTATTAATGTAGAAAATTAAAATTCTTTATTTTTAGAAGTATATAAATATTTCTTGTGAAAATTCGTCTTCGTCAAACTTCTTATCAACATCTCTTGTGCAAAGGAAATTAAGTTCACGGATATTTAATAAAAATACGCGTATCTTAAGAGAACATTCGTTGATAAGAAAGGTAATGAAAATGGGACTGTGATCAACTTGAGATTCGTTACGTATGTAACATTATTACAATTTCGCACTTAGCAGAACAAACGCCGTTCTGCCTGCTAAATGCATGCAAATGTTTACAGCCAAACCAAAAGAGTGTGAACATTTATAGTTTTGAAATAGCTTGTAAAGACCAGGTCCTATGAGGATTGTTAGCGTCGATGAAGGGGATGGATGGTAATGTTTCCGCAGCCACATAATTAAGAGGGTGAGGCGCATTAGTCCTTTCGGAGTCTATTAACAAGCGATGAGTTGGTGTGTGGAGAGGCCGGCGCCGCATCCAAGTAAACGATGCGCCGAAACGAATTAATGAGGAGCGCCAGAGATAATGGATGGAAATTGGAACGGCGCCGCCTGTGGGAATCAGGTTCCGTTGGCGGTGGACGGCGACCCCTGGCGGTGCGACCACGGTCTCTCTCTCTCTCTCCCGGCCGAGGCGGGAACATTTGAATATCCGATATCGCTCTTCTTTTTTTACCCATTCAGCACACTACACAACTCTGCACCGTCTTGAATACCGCTAAAAAGCTAGCAAAGATACTGATAAATTACTGTAAAGGGGTACTATTTTATGTTGTCATTTTATTCATTTTTTAATGTCTGTTCTATATCCTACACTTAATGGGAAATCCGTGTTCAGGGGTATCTCATAAACCCATGGACGAGGATACATACTCCCCCGATGCACACAGTAAAAACTACTGTAATTGCTTTAAACTACTTATGTATTTTATCTCCCTAGAGTACACACAAGGAAGACGATTAAAAAATAACTGAACAGTATTTCATATTTATTTCTTACAGAATTATTTGGAAGATGTTTGATTTGGGCAATTGAACTGCGATAGTACAATCGTCTGATCCGTTTATTATTATTTCTTATAGAATTATTTGGAAGTATTTCTTATAGATTTATTTGGAAGTATTTTTGTTAGATTTTTCAACATATAACACGAATATTGATGGTTAGATAGCAGGTATTTCAGGAATGGTTGTTGGTTAGGATTTTAACGGTTAAGAACAATTGAAACAAATGAATTGTAGCTAAAGATGGCGTGTAAATTCTCATAATAAAAGAAACGTTTTTCTTATTTCTATGATTTTTAATTTCTTGCATTCGTCTTATTTTTGGGGATTCTTTACGTTAAGTTTCGACCACATTTTCAAAGTTTCTAAAAAAGGATCCAGATTTTGGAATTATTTTTTCTTCTGACAGAGAAAAGACCGCTTCAAAATGGTATCGTTTTCATTAAATTCTTTAAATTTTCGAAAATTGCCAAAATCAACTTGTTTTGGCGTCATCATAGAACTACGCTTTCGGTGGAAGATATTTTTTTCGTACTATTGTCTGTTTTTCAAAAGCAGGTGTAAAAGTACAATTTTTCGAAAAAAAAGAATAAATTTCATATAAATTTGCGCGAAATTTTGGCATTTTTTAAAAACGATGATTTTCTGAGAAACGACTTCAGATTATTTTCTTAGTTTTTTTTCTTCCAATTGAGCAAAGAACGCTAATAGAAGTGGCGCAGGATCCATTTTCGGTGAACTATCTTTTAAATTTTTTTACTAGGGCTTTCATGCAGCCTACAGCCAGTTACCTTTTTACGTCCCGATGAGACGCACATTCGACCACACACTAGACGCCTACTCACTTACGGGCTCCTCAGATCTGGGGTCAGCAGAACGTCTGTCAAAACAACCATGCCCAAGGCGGGACTCGGACCCGGGACCCTTGGGACCTAAACGTTGAGTCGGTACATTCTCTTAGCCACCTCGGCCATCCAGGTCGGCTAAACCCTCATTATTCACGAAAATTTGCAAACAATTAACATTGTGAAACTACAAATTGATAATAAACGTTTTCCTTAAAGATCTTTTCTTAAATAAATTAAAAAACATATCTTTAAATAAGGCAACGTACAATTTTTGAAAAAAAGTAGTTTCGCGTAATTTTTGCATGATTAAAGGTAATTTATACTATTTAAGTTCCGATTTTTTCTTTATTTTTCCCGTCAGATAGAAAAAAGGCTGCTTAAAAATACTTACTGCAAGTCTCATTTTTGTTGAACTCTCGAAATTTGCAAAAGTTTCAAACACTTTGAGAAAGTACGTGCTGTTGTTGCACCACTAGTTTCCTATAAGAAGGTAGCAAAGTAAAACATGCTCAATCTGGAATCTCAAGAAACCAATCCTTTTTTCCATGTTAGGCGAGATTCTGCATTATGCATGTAATAGTGTAGAATTTATGTTTGGCTGGAGCGCTATTTATGTTCACATTAGGCATTAAAAACGTTCCACATTGAGCAAGTTTTACTGTACTACGAAAACAAAGGAAGGACGCGCGTTGATAGCAACCTGCAGGTAGGGGCTGCAGGCGGCGAGCAGCACGCGGTGCGCGCGCAGGCGGCGCCCTGGCAGCAGAGGGTGACGTCGACGAAGGCCTCGGCGGCCAGCAGGCGGCGCAGGTGGCGCAGCAGCCCCGCCTCGTGCTGCTCCCAGCGCACGTGCAGCCGCCCGGCAGCCGCCATCCCTGCAACACACGCCCGCCGCTCAGTGTGGGGCATGCTTGTGCCTCGCGAGGGGAGAGATCCGCCCGCCACCGACCTACCTTAAACGGGCACCTCCCACCAGCGGGGCACCGCCCCAGCCGGAACGAGCTCTACGATAAGAATGAGTTAATAGCTAACAAATAGTGGTTGAAACAAGAAAATTGGTTGTGTAGAATTTGTGGAGTGCGGGAAGAGATTTGGAAACACGTGTTGAGTGATGTACGGACGGAGGAGGTGAGAATCAGGGAGAGAGTAGAGAGAATAACAGATTAAAATAGTTTTGTTAGAATTGTCAAAGGTGTTTATTAGGAGAAATACACAAGAGATTAATGATGCATTGAATTTGAAGTATAAATACGCACCAACTGGGATGTTTGTGAATAACGTACGGTTGTAAATAAAAATGAATGTACATACTAATATGTACTGCGCGCTAATCGAATGGCCATGCAACTCACCAACAAAAGTATATTCTTTTTGTGCGCTTACATTTATATGTTGAACACACTAAATCCAAGGTTTTCAAATTTTCACCAACCCGATCGTTGACAGAATACGATATTTGGATATCTTTAACCTCACGGTACAACGAATGGATCAAGTTATGAATTTTTAAGGACTTTTTGCATCATTTGTTCATTTGCCATCATCAGCATTGAAAAACACTTTTTTTAAATGCGAGAAATGAGAAAATTATTTGGATAACTATCCAAAAAAGGTTTATTTTATCTTGTTTTTTTATTTGGTATCATTTAGGTCATATTCCGGCTAGACAATCAAAATTACAAAATTCCGATCAAAACTACAAATTTTACTTCTCGTTCTACCATGAATGATAGCTTTTTGAACGCATAACAATGGTAGTACATATGGCAGAAACACGAATTTACGAAAGTATTAAAAAAGCAAATATTTTCTGTGAGACATATTGTAAAAGAGTAACGAGAGCTATTTTATACTCTTAATAATTAAAACGGCAGGTAAATTCAAAGTTACTTAGTTTCCTTTCTTCATATTTTGTTAGAACATTGAAGATCACTACTAAATTAACAACCTAAATATTAGTTTCACTCAAAGAAATGTTTGGATCTCATTCGTACGTCCGTGGATCAATAATCCGAAATAAACTGGTTTAGTATGTCACGCCGTACTAGCTAAAAAAACACTTGCCTGTAAGGCACCTTCACCAACATGCCTTCTTTGGACAATGAGTTCGCTTTCAACATCAGATGACGTGGATATCCTAAGTGAATGGGCAGAATATCTGTACGAATATGACAAGGTCAAACACACACACACACACACACACACACACACAAAAGGCATGCGATTTGTAAAACCGTAAATTTGATTAATTGTTTCTGAGTCAATTTTTTAGCACTGAGTTTCCATCACAGAGTCTTAATAATAGAATGTGATCATGAATTAATAAAACGAAAATGCTAAATTTTGCATTTTTTCTCTTCTTAATTTACTTGTTAGTATATTTATTGTATTACATAATTTTAGTTTATGACTAAACAACCATCAATCTCATGAAAACAAGAGCTGACTGACTTCCTCTTATCTTTCGTGGTAGACTTTTCTTAATGAGAGCCGTCGGTACGACACTTGTCTAAATGGCGCTCATTTTTAGAGATCCGGTTAGTTCAATGCTTTAAAGACCTTTATAGTTTAAAATTTGAATATTGACGAAGATTATGCAATATGATGTACGAAATACGTTTACTTAAGAAGCAGGACCTACTTTTAAACTTCATTAAAGACCTGTTAGGTATAAAATGTTGCGGAAGCAATTTCCTCTTACATACGGAGAAGATCTTTTAAACTTCAAAAGCACATACATTAACCACGCGTTATCACGTGAATTTAATATGAACATTTCCCATTTCACTTCGCAGTGTTATAATGGACTACAATAAATTAGTTTGGCAGAAAAATTTTCCAACAAATTTCTTTCCATTTAAAATTATGTTAAATGTGCATTATCATTAGTGGGCGGGTAAAATTATGTTAAATGTTCATTATCATTAGTGGGCGGATTTTGATGACCTAACGAATCGCCAAAAATGATCAATAAAATGCTCTTAAAAGTTTTAAAAAAAGCCCTAGAAGCAAATAAAAGTAACGTAAAAAGCATATCAAAACCATTTCAAATTAACACTCATGCTGTTAAATATGTAACGGATGTAATCCACGCTCCTTTCATTGAACATTTCATTTGGACAGTCCCCTAATTAACACCAACTCAACGATACCAGAATAAAAATTATAAATAAAAAAGGAGATGAAACTATGCAGTATTTGTCAGTGGATTCCAAAAATATAAGATTGTTATTACTAATTTCCTTTATCTTCTGGGAAATTGCCAGTTGTTTGAATTGGAAACGCAATAAATAATTCTCGTTTAACCCTACATGTAATTTAATTTCATGGATGTCTCAATGTTAAAAAATGTTCGAAGCCATTTGAAGGATGCATAGAATTTCCCACTTTGTGCTTTAACACGATGCTCGGTAATAAAAGTGTTTTGTAAGATTTCGATTACTCTTTTCGTGATTAAACTCGCTGTAAAGCATGAGAAGCAGGAATCTTCCACGTTTTGGTTGAGTATATTGCTGGCGTTTTAAACTTTTATGGCGCAATATAATATCAGTTGGTGCTCACACAGCAACAAAAGGTTTTGGATCACTTAGAATCTAAGACCTTAGGCAGCACGAGAACAAACACCGGATATCTTTTGTCCTCATTAAAATCGTCCTCGTAAAATCGGATTGAATATTTCGAGTTTACCCTGAAAATATGAATTTCGTTCCGAAAATATCAAACAGCACACAAAATTTGTGTACTATGCCTGAATATGATTCATTGTGACAACGTGTAGGAAATCATTTTCAATTTGATTATCAGTTACATATCATCAAAAAAGATCTTTAAAATGCTAGAATCATTCCAGTGTTTTACTTTCAAAGTCATTGATAACACTCTTACTTTTAGAGTGGAAACCTTAAAAGCGGAACCCACGAAAGAACGAGTGAAACTATAGGAAAATCAACATATGAATGGCCTATTTAGTTGTGAAAATCGAATTTTAAACTCTTATATGGCACTTTTATTACTGATATCTAAAGTTCCTCTTGAAGATCAGAATGTCCAATTAATGCCAACAAATCAAATTCGGGATATTTTGCAATTCGTGATTAATATCCGTGAAATTATTGTTCATCATTTTGCTGGTAAAATATCATGCAATGGATCTTAATCAGGTCGAAAATTCGTCACTTCGAAGCAATAGTAGACAACTTCACTTTCCAACTAGGTTCAGACGACAATTACATTACTGAAACTAGAAAATTATTGATTGTGATTAAAAATCATCTTAAGCATTTATTTCAAATGCGTTACCTCACACAAGAGTTATTCAAAACACGTTTAGAATAAGACAGAGAATGGATATAATCTCAAACATAATCGCTCACGATTGGCAGTTTCGTCACAGCCACCTGCCAATAGCCAAGCAGCGGCCGGGCGTACTTCTATTCACGCGCTGCATCCCAAGCGCTAACAAAGAATGGTAGGCGTGCTCGCTCGGCTAAGAACAAGAGGTGCGAGTCCAAATGGCAAAGATGATCTCTTATCTCCAGACTTCTCTGCCCTCCGCTTCAAGACAACACCCAACATCCAGATGGTCTCCTCTGAAGGTCAGTCATGAAGTAGAAAGGCTATAATCCAGTTGTGAGATCCCTATGTCTGAGACTGGAGTTCTGAATCCGCCTGTTGACAATATGCCAAGATGATTCGAGTTACATTGCAAGTTAACGTTGTATGCAGCATTATTTGCAGTAATAAACAATTTGAGAATTATGCAGTTTGTATTCCACAAATCTTACCCGCTGCTACAATTCATTCATTAAATGTTTTAAAAATATTTGTGTACAATGAAGGTGCAATCCCGATTAGAAATGCAAAAATACAAAAATGAAAACAAGAAAAGGAAAAATCAGGAAATTAGATTGGTGTACATTAAAAATTCAACTTCGCTCCCAATGCTAAATATAATGCATATTATTATAAAACACAAGAGCAAGAACAGAATGGAGTCCTAATTATGTTCTATTCCTGTAAGATTAAATATCATTCAATATACACAGTTTTCGTTATGTGTGTTCATTTCTGTATAGCATTATTTGACAATTTCTTACGACTATGGAAATTATGATGAGATATAGTTGAACGTAGCACTTCGTATGAAATTATAGTCATTATTGTAATTATTATCGTTGTCAAATGATAGAAATCATGCCTATAATTTCATGAGTTTCTTATAAGTATATTTTGATTCTCTTGATGCTGTAACTGTTAAATACCTTTGTATTGTACTCAGATCCGTGATCAGACAGTTTGCTATAGGCCAGAGAGTTTAAATAAATAACAGACACGAATATAGAGAAATCGGCCGCAAACCTCGTTGAATTGCGTTGTTCTGCCCCGAGAAGACACGCCCGCCGCCCGCCCGCCGAGCGCGCGCGCCGCGGAGGACGTGTGAACGGCCTCCCGCGCCGCGCATGCGCCTGGACGCGCGCTCAAGTGCCTTATCGCGGCGCGGTCTTCATTAGTTTTCCGGGCGGTCGCGTCCGCTCGCGTCTCGCGGGAGAACCGCCGCGGGTGGGGAAGGGTCGACAGGTGCGAAGTCCGGCGCCCAGGCGCATCAGACCTCCGCGGAGCGGAAGGCACAGGGAGAGGAGAGAAGAGAAAAAGACGCTCTGTCGTCGCTCTGGGATTGCGCGTTTGCAGCCATGCGTGATTTAGATGTAAATCTAATGGAGTTTTTATATACACGATTTCTTACAAGCGAGAACGTGCCAGGAATATAAGACCGTTTCGTTAAGATCTGCAACTAGTCTGGCGGAAACAACATCGAAGCAATCGCCCTGAATCCGTCGGGAATATAAATTTTCTCACCTCTCTGTACTGATTGGTGCTGACTACATTGCACTAGGCTAATTAGCGATGAAATGCTTCCCTATCTATTAACAAGTCATCTTAAGTTACAGTTTCTAACACTTGGCCAAGACGTTGATAGATGAGCTCTACTTTAAAATCTGTGGAAGTCTTCTTAGAATGTATTTAAATATTATCAGCATGAAAGTAAAATAGTAAAAGGGGTAGCAGACAGTAGAGCTCGTTTTCATAGAAATCCCCTTTTTTTCAGAATTGTGCTTAGGCGTGCCTGTGCATGCCTAAAAGAAGCATAAAATAGAAGCGTAAGCCTAAAAGAAGTGGGGTGCGAAGTGCAGTTTGGGGCCCTCTGGACCTCCTTTTCCATTCGACATTATTTACATATTGCATATTATCAGGAAATAATTAAAACGGACTACAAAGAATGAAATGATAACTTTCGACAAGGTGGATTGTTTGGGGAGCCTCCCCCCCAAAAAAGAATAATTCCCCAAATCTTCGAGTTAAAAAAGTGGAAAATTAGGAATTGATACATAGGAAAATGTTTTATTACGTAAGGTTAAAGGGCACCGTGGGGGCTCTGCGTATCTCCTGAACTCCCCCGTGCACACGCCTACGAGAATGTGTGTTTGTTGCATACGTACTGCGAACGGCACACTTGTTTTCTCGCGTCCATCTGCTCGTCTCCTCCGTGAGCGTGCCGGGTGGGCGAGGCGACGCGGGCGCCCGTGCGTCGGGGTCGCGACCGCCCCACAGCAAGTGCTGTTGGCGCCTCCCGCGGGAACGCGATTGCATCATCTCCGGCGACAAAAAAGGAGGCGGCGGCGAAAGCAACGGCGGCGGCGCCGAGCGGCGCTGCACTCGCGGTGATGCAACGAGGCCTGCCCCTGGCCGGCCCCGCAGCAGAGCTCCTGGCGGAGGGCGGTCGCACCACGCCGTTCCGCAGTGCTGGATGAACGCGCGTATATTTGGAAATGCACATGCTGACACCTTTCAGGATGAGATGGGAAACAACATGAAGTTCTAATTGCATTTCTGCAATTTTTAAGGTGAATGTTTGAACCATCTACTGCTTCGTACAGTGTGCCCATACGGGCACGCTAGGCAGATAAGGGTTAAAACATTATACTTCGATCGGTTTAAAGTGGCCGATGCCACAATGCCATTGTTACACCACTTCTTCTTTTAGTGCCATACGTAGGCTAGCTTCCAGAAGCCCCCAGCGCCTTCTTGTGAGACTTGTCCTGGGCAAGTATACCTGGGGCAGTTTGCTAGTGGTTTCCCTAGGGTTGCTATGGAAATTTTGATGTTTGATTTTTTAAAAATTCATTTAACCAGATCAGTGGGATAACCACTTTACAGGTGAATACTAGTTTCATGTGTTATTATAATCAGTAGTGGCTTGAAGTTACGAGTAACTGTAAATTTGCACACTATCATAATCCTATTTGTGATCGAGAACATCCCCACCGAGTACCTCTATGATGATTGTTGTTAATGTTGTGACGAGGAAAGAAATATAGAGAGTGAGAGGTGAGATAAAAATTTCTCTAGGTTATGGGGAACGGAACAGATCTTTTGGGAGCTGAGATTTAATTCTTGTAGGAGCAATGCTGTTTTTTTAGGTTAAAGTGGCTGGTGCAAAGATCAGTTTCGAGGTTGAAAAGAATTTGAATGACAAACAAATGCAATTCAGGCCACTTTTCACACGAGTAAATTTCGCACTTGCCGCACAATAAGCATTTACGAAGTTTCTTGGCATACTCTTAAAGTTTTTCGTTTGGAATTAATTAAAAATGGGTATAAATTAATTTAAAGTATTCATAACAATTAAGATAATTAGATATTAATAACAATGAAATGAAAACGGTTTTTGGATTATTTTAGAGAAAAGCTACTCGTATATTATGAAAGCAATGTGGGTGCTTCGAATATTTTATACAAAATTTGATGAAATTGTTAGTACACAATATTTAGTCACATTTTATTTAAGACTGTTTTTATAGTTCTCTTATTGAAACGCTCCCAGTTACTTCTCGATAATCGATAATCTGAGATAATGATTCTGATAATTTTTTATCTTTTTTATGAGATGACTTTGGTAAGAATCGGTCAATTACAGAAGTGTATGATGCAGACCGCGTTTGCCCCGAGTAGTCAGTTTGACATCTCAGGTCCTCCGGCGAAGTGCTGATCAACTGTTTCATCTGTCAAAAAAGTGAAAAGGCAACACTAGGCAATGCTTTCCCCTACAAGTACAAAAGGGCGGTGAATGATACCCTGATTTTGATCTCCTTTTCTTATTCCCTTTCAGTAACAGGCTTTAAATTTCAATGACTCTCATTGGGACCCAACTGAACGTTGGGATGCATCCAACCGGTTTGCAACAGATAATCATCGTGCACTCCAGCATATAACCATTTCCATTCGATTCATTTCTTCGTTTCTCTGCTTCATCTACCGTTACTCATTTACATTCCTTTAGTTAACTTGAAAAAACGATTGATGAGCTAAATCGTTAAAAAAAATTATAAAAATGTTTCACCTACCATTTTAGCAGGAACAAAACGGTAAAAGAAAACAACCAATGCTTTTTTAAAAAGATAATGACTCAGAAGTTTTTTGTAGTGTCACAGCTGAGAGAAATTAGTTTTGTTCTTTTCTAAAACATTCAGAAGCGATGTATTATGGTGTTTATTATAATGCAATAATTATTCACACTTAATTGCCTTCACGTGTTTGAATCAAATAGTTTATAAAATTTGAGGCGTGGCTGTAATTTCGTTTTAAAGAAAACATCTCCTGCCAGCAAAATGCTTTCGGTAACGTAAATCACAACTCCCTTCGTAACTCATATCTATCCAAGTAAACAAGTATGTTGTGTTGATGTCAGATGAGTGAAATGTATGCAAAGAGAGAAGAGTTTACTCACACGCGAATGGAATGGCGTGTAATCACCCAAAATAGACGATGGGAACAGACGATGAAAACCTGGAACGTCGGGCGTTGCGTGTACTAACATGAATTTTATTTAACACGAGGCCCAACCCATCATCAAAGGAATAATTAAATTAAAAAATGGCACCGATATGTTCTCTTCATTTTGAGACATAGCATCACTTTAAATGCTAATGTCTACGCTTAGAGACGTATTAACTGCGAACAAATGAGGTGGATACAAAAACTGTAAATTGTTCTTTCGACTTCGCAATAATCGTCCGTATGGAAACTATGATTCATGAATTGATTAGTTTACCATAATTGCTATAGTAGGCTGCTCACACACATCAAACAAGAACAAATTGCTCCTCCGCGCGCGTTCTCGAACTTCCTCCCATTCGAGCGGCCGACAGCGCGCCTCACGATGTGTCCCGCGTGATGCATGTGCCACGTGTGGGGCACCGCTGACCTATAAAGTGGGCTGGCTCCTCTGCGGCGGCGCCCGCCCTGGGCGCCAATCTGCCTAAATCTCCGCATTACATGGAGCTCACGGGGCGCTCGCTGCCTGCACGGGCGGAGCGCACAAACCCCTTCCGCGTACAATTTTCTTCGCCCCCCGCCCCCTCCACGCCGTATATCCACGTCTTGCTTTGAATTATTGTTATTATTTATTCGCGTCCGCGAACAAGCCGCGCTGGCGTACACGAACAGCCGTGTATGGGTACGTGGTAGCGATCAATCCCATTACGCAAATAAAACGACGGGTCTGCGCGGGACGGGCAGGGCGGGGGGGGGAAGACGGGGTACACGAGGCTCTCCAACGACGCCGGGAATCGCCGAGATCCGCGCAGCGGGGCCCGGGCCGGGCCGGTTCCTTATCTCCCCACGGCCGCGTGCGCGCACGCCTCTTCCCGTTCAGTGAGTTCGGAGGTTAGCGGCGGCCCGCACGGGACGGCGACGGGGACGGCGACGGGACGGGGACGGCGACGGCGACGGGGACGGGGACGGGGACGGGGACGGGACGGGACGGGGACGGGGACGGGGACGGGGACGGGGACGGGGACGGGGACGGGACGGGACGGCGACGGCGACGGCGACGGGGACGGGGACGGGGACGGGGACGGCGACGGCGACGGGGACGGGGACGGGGACGGGGACGGGGACGGGGACGGGGACGGGGACGGGGACGGGACGGCGACGGGACGGGACGGGACGGGACGGGGGGGGGGATCGGGTGGCGGTGGGGCATGTCACCCGGCGAACGACTCTCGCTGTGGCCCACTTTTTTCCTTACTTAATCGCCCAAGTGGGTGCCGGCGCAGGGGGCGGGGTCCGACTCGTTCGATGCAAAGCAGGGGCGGGGGGGGGCGCCCTGTGCGGGATTTAAGACGAGGCTTCGTGGGCGCCGTCGTAAAACAGGCGCTGCAGGAAATGGGTACGAGTAGAAGACAGCGAGAGTCGATTTCAGAGGCAATTATACAGCGCGAGAATGGACACGACGGAACTAACCTACGTCTTTATATCTTCCCTTGTTACGAAAGCGTTAAGATATCTTGCTTTCGCATGTTAATTTGCGATTACGTGAAGTCGATTGAATATTTTTAAATTGAGAGACTTTGCTTCTATTTTTTGAAGCACTGACACCGATAACCCTGAGTAAATAGAAAGGACACGTTTTCAGGCACTTGTTGACAACTCCGATTAATGAATTCAAAGAATGACAATCAATTACCATTAATTTTCGATTTTTAACTATGCATATCTAATTATGTACATATCGCTAGTGCGCAAGAAAAGACACACAGTGATACAGCTCAAAAATTGATATTTAGTAGGAAGACTGTTTTATCCCGAGTGAGGCCGTTTACTATACAGTAAAAAAATAAAGTGTAAGTACAGTAAAATAAAATCTTAAATAAAGGCTGTTTTGAGAACTATCTTTACAAAATGTTTACTAGTAAAATTATACTATTTCCTTCACTTAAATAAAAGTTGGCAATATCTAAGATGTGTCAATTTACTCGTATGCCGACCCGGTAGCTTACATTTAATTAGAAATAATATTATTTTTTCAACAAGTGGTCTAGGAAGTATGAAATACAGTCACACTATCTTCGACTATCAAGTGTTTAATAATGAACTGTGTGTAGCAACTGTTCTATATGTATAGTAATATACAGTAACTGTTATGAAAGTACTGTTATGTTAGTAACTTATGAAAATACTGAGGTGTTGATGAGACGTACGTAAATTCTGATTAAAAAAATATTTTTTTTACCAAATGATCAAGCACAGCTGTAAATAAGAATTATTTATTTCCGGATCAGTCTTCTTAAGCTTACTCCTAAGCTGTAATGCCTGATGAAACACGATCATTCCATTCCTTTCAATAAGATTGTTTTTTCGGGGCGCATGCGGACAACGTAAGCAACCTTTCTGCAGTGCTGAGCAACGACATAACGGTTCACTAACATCTTGTCAAGAAAGTCCTTTCTGTCTCGAACACTACAACTTTCCAATAACTAGGAGAAACACATGTAACCAACAAAAGTGTCCCTTTAAACTGAAGAGAAGCTGACTCAATGGTCTTTGGTAAAACAGGAATGGTTTTCGTATCCATAAGAAGAGCTTTTTATATGAAGATATCTTCGTCTGGAGCAAAGATTGCCACTGGGCACGATGTCAACCCCCTGAAGAAGGGATTTATGATGATCAGGAGGTCGATAGTCGCGTGTCTAAATGCATCGCAACTGATTTGTATAATTATATCAAGATCTCATTGGTAACCAAAATATATTAATAAGTTGATAGTTGTTTTCTGAAACAAATCTCGTATCAACTAATATACATTACAAATTCTGTCCTCTTGTGCAATTTCACATTATTCACATTAATTAAAATTGAACCTTTGATAATTAAATCTGTGATTTTGTTTCTAAAAAGTTCTTTATCTTTGTAAAATTGAACATAATAATAATAAAAGCATACATAAATCAAAAATACATTTTTTAAAACAGTTTATATTCTTTATTTAATTGTAATATTTAAGTTGTTCATGAGCAATTATTTGTGTAATAATTATGCTTTACGCTGTACATTATAGAAGAGAAAAAGTGGTCGATGACGCAAACTCATGTTTTAAAGGAGTCAATCCAAGAGAAGGATTGGGAATCGCTAGTCTAGACATAATACCGATTGACTTTCCAGAAACATCGGAAGTGAAACAAGAGCTCGCGTCTGCGAATGGAGCCTGTTCCCCCAACAGAGCAGC
Source organism: Teleogryllus oceanicus (assembly GCA_964035755.1). Classification (NCBI taxonomy): domain Eukaryota; kingdom Metazoa; phylum Arthropoda; class Insecta; order Orthoptera; family Gryllidae; genus Teleogryllus; species Teleogryllus oceanicus. The sequence continues at coordinate 127,444,182 of CAXIVR010000002.1, forward strand.
GAAGAAAAAAAGCTCTAGTAGGATCACTTCCGCCATTTTTCCCCTTCGCCTCGTCCGGCGCTACCGCCACTTCAGCCCTGAAGGCCTCGACTCCCGCCGCCGCCGTTGTCAACCCCTTCGCCTTATTACATTGCACAGTACGTTACACTGTTTAATCCACACTTCCTAACATCACTTCTACGCTCTTGTTTCCTACATGTGTGTGTGTGTATATATATATATATATATATATATATATATATATATATATATATATATTGTATCCAATAGCAACAGTTCTCAGATAGAATATCACAATAATAATATCTGGAAATAACAGATCTCAAATCACTCTCGGTCGGAGTCGTCCTTACTAAATGAATCACATGTTTGGATCAGGTAGTACTATTCCGGGATACCACTCTAGTATTAACCAACCAGGACTATGAAATGGCCCATATGTATAATCTGTGAAGGTTTTAAATCCTCGTCCATGCATCCTATGATTCCAGTCGTGGAAGGCAACGTCACCTCCATCACCACCGCCGCCGCCGCCCCCGGTCCCGCAGGTGCAGCCTCCGCGCCGCGGTGCGGCAGCGCTAGTGCTGCCTGCAAGGCGCGATTCGCCTCGCCTCCGGCCGTAAAATCCGCAAGGGTAACACGCGCGGCCGCAACGGCCCGATAAGCGCGCGCGGAAAGAGAGCCCCTGCGAAACAAGCGACGGGCACGGAGCGATCGAAAGCGCCTCTGCAGGAAGTGCTCGACCAAAGACAAAAGCAAAAAACGCGCTTCCCAGACGGGAGAAGAACTACTGCACCTCGAAAAACAACTCGTAAAAGTCGGCGGCGGAAAATCGCTTAAGCTCGTCTCGCGAATCGCCGGGCAAGAAGTACTCTTACTGCACCGTCGACTGAACCAAAGAAAGAAATTTTCGTAATAAATTGACTTCCCTCTTCGTGCAGTATTTACATTTCACACACGAAACGAATTGCGACAAGTAATAAATATTTCAGATGAATTTACGAGTTACACCGTGCAGATTTAACATCACGCCCGTGCATATCTTCCAGATAACAAACATCTATCCACATAAAGAGAACTTGAATTTTCCCCGTGAAATTAGAGAAACTTTTGAAATGTGGTGTCGTCATATTTTTAGCACTTTTTTAAACTAGAACATAGAAACGCTACTTCAGAATTATTTATTGTCTCATTCATTCGTTTCCCACGCATCAAATTTTATTATTGAACGAAGCTGCTGTAGCATGAGAAAAATGGTAATTTACGTGTAAATATAATTCATTTTCATACGAAAAAATAATATTGCATAATTATTTTTATATTTATTCGACTATTTTAGTACATTATCTCCCCAAGTATAAAAAAAGCAATAATTTGATTTCTTTAATCCAACATTTGAGTACAAGTTGCATCACTAAACTCTCATTTATTTAAAAATGAAGTATGTTAATTCGATTCTTGAATGAACAAGAAATTTCGAAAGAAGTATTCTTCACGCTACAACTGGAAGAGAATCCTGAAATACAAAATAGCAGTCGCGGACTTCTTTCGCAGAAGCCTCGTTTCGTCCATTCGATGCGGCTCCGGAGTGCTGCCCCGAAGGCGCGCCGGGCGCGCGATGCTATCGCTTTAATATTGTTTTAAGCGGCGGCGTGCGGAGGGGCGGGGCCGCGCGCCCTTCGCCGCTCAGGGGCGGCGCGGAGGCCACGCGGACGCACGACCGCCGAGGGGGAGGAGGAGGAGAAGAAATGGCAACCAGGTGGCACACTTCTCGTTTACGTTCCATTTTCTCCTAAGTGTGGGTTAGCTTTTCGATTAATTGATTGGTGGTTCGAGGCGCCTCAACTGCAAACGTCATTAGTCTCGTAAATGTAATCCGTGTATGTCCTCGGGAGGCAGTGGTGATCTTCCCCCGCTGGATGGTGAGATCCGGCAGCGACCTACCTCTCAGCCAGCGGAGTTTTCCCTAACCAAGACTCTCCCACCATCGGAGCACCGCCCCAGCCGGGACAAGCTCCAAGTTCCCGACCGGGCTCCCGACATGTGTGATAATGTGGTGCATGTTTGTGTAAAACGAGCGCGGTCCGTGGCCCGTTTGTTAGGGTACTGCTCCGGCTTGGTACTGATCGGAGACACCACGGAAAACTACCGATCAGAGCAGCCGGCTGTAGAATTCTCCTCCAGACAAAGAGTGAATTCGACCTTGTTACCTAACTAGTGCCGAAAATCCTGCCACCGTCGGGACTCGAACCTAAGACTTTTCCGTCAGAAGCACTGCAATGAAATCAGTTGATGCTGCGAGCCATCTCTCCCTGTAGCTTTTCGATGTTGTCCCATCCTCTTCCCAGCTGCTATACAGCAGCTGACGCCTAATAGAATATATACTGACGCCTAATAGAATCAGAGGCGCTTGAGATATCTCGTCTTAGCGGTGGTGACACCTTTGCTCGCCTGAAGGTCGCCTAAACCTTTCTCCATCATATATCTTTACAAATTTGCCCATAGTATCTCTTGGTCGCATTTTTTATTACTTGTCCCATCGTTCCGGGAACGGACGGACGGACAGTCGGTTGGTCGGACACCTGGACAGACGGACCAACAGGCGGATGGACGTTTTGAAAGTAACCTATTTTGTAGTAAAAGGTGATCTCCAAACGTGTACATCCTTTAAATTGTCGTAATTTTCCGCAGAATTACGTAACTCTCTTAAAGTACGACTATATTAATCCATATATACGTACGTATACGAGAAAGAAAAAATAAATCAAAAAGAAGTAAAAAGCGAGTCAAGAAAGAAGGGAAAAGCCAGGTAACAAACATGCTGATAGAGTGGCGATGTACACAACGCTGGTGAGAGGTGAGAGGCGGCGGTGATGAAGGGCGAGGGGTGTGGGGCACAGAGGCGGTGACGGCTGAACACCGTTCGCTCGCTCTCCGCAGCTCATTACGGCTTATTACGTTACGCTCGCGCCGATACCGTTAATTAAGGGCCGGGCGAGGGGCAGAGGAGTGGGCGGGGCCGCGCCCAGGGGTAATCGCCCAGCGCCCCCCGCGAGGAGCCCGCCGTCCCGGATCCGCCGGCCAGCCCGCCCGGCCGCCGCCGCAAGGCCGCGCCGCCGCGTGGCCGATGGACTCAGTCAGCGCGCTCACTTCGCATTCGGGAGGACCGCGTTCAATCCCCGTGCCAGTCATCCTAACCGGGATTTTCTACGTGTCCCTCCGTCATTCAGGCGAATCTTGGGAAGGTTCTACTAAATGGCCGCGACAGGCATCGCTAGCTGAATTCATTAATTACGTGAAGTCATGAAGTATAAGCGAATTCGAGATATCGCGAGTTCCTGGATGGGTGACTGACTAGGAACCGCTGGCACCTAATGGCGTCGAGACCAAATGGCCTTTTCGGGACATATAGGGCCGAATTCATAGTCGTCACTTATAGGAAAAGAAAATACTTAAGCTAAAAGAAGTTAAGTTTCGATTAGGAAATACTTATGCACATTTGATATTCGATAGACGATTCTTAACATAAGTACGACACTAGCAGTGTATGGCGTTGTAACAGCACATTGGCTATTTCACAGCCACACTGAATCCTGCCTGAATCGTCCTATCAACCTGGCCGTGAACAAGTGCTATGCATGCATCCGTAACACCCGTGATGTAACCTAACCTACACAATAACTTAAATACTGGTAGTAATATCTTAAACAGTGTCTTAAATAGTGGTAAATCGGTAAACCCCTATTAGTTATAACTGATGTTTTCCATCGTTACCAAAACGTGTACTGTGGTCTTGGTAAAACGATATCTTTTCTTAAATATCGATCGATGTGCATTTCCGGCGGGTTTTATGTGTCACGTAAATATAGCTAGTTGGTACGAAGAACGATGCCACCATAAAAATTCTTATAATCTTCAAAATCGTAGTCCTTTTCATTTCTTTCAGACTATTTTCAACCCACCAAAGACGGTTCATTTATAAGTGAATGCTGGACCTTCTTATAGCTTAAGGATTTCTTTTGTACGCGGATAAGTTGCGACTATGAATTGAAAACAGGTATAAGAAACTCCTTAAGGTTTTCCGTATTATATGATAACGGGAAAAGTGGACAAATCTAGTTGTTAAATTAAGAGAAAAAATTCCAAAACACGTTGTGTAGCCAGAATTGCTGTTTTGTGGACCCTTGATGCCGAAAAACTAATTGAAAGCAAAACGTTCGTCCGTTTGTGAACACTGCTAGAGCCTAAACCATGCATAGGATATTTTCCAAATTGAAGAAACGCCTGTCCATCTGGCTCAAGTTTTAAAATTTTGAAAAACATTCCTTAAAATTTGGGGTACTTTACATGAAGCCCCAGTACATTCTCTAATTACAAAACCGAAAAATTGAGTATATGTTTAAAAAAATATATTTTGGCGGCGATAGATGGCAGCTGGCAAGAGGATGGGGCAAAACTGTAGAGCCAGTCCACACCAAGGAAAGTAGAAAACTTTACTACGAGAAAGTCTGTGCCATTCTGTAGCACCACTAGTTTCCTTTTAGGTCGCTTTTCACCATCTTGGTCATACAGCGACCAATGTGATTTTTAAACTGCAAGGGGAACTGGTAAGGGCAAAACACATAAGGTCAACACAAAAACAAACATCCATGCTTTCGAACTAGCAACCGAAAATTGTTATAGAAATATGACATAGTTTTATTATTCTTTACCACTAACAGTTTCTATAGGGCATTGTTGGATAGTCACAGTCAAAGCGTCTTACATCACCTAACATCCTTACGTAGTACAATAAGACCTGCATAAAAGGAGAACAATGAACACATACAAAAGCCGTCGTGATCCATTTTGTCAGATGTAAGAAACACATAAGTGATCCAGACCTCCTTCCTGTCACGAATCTGACCATTGATTGAATAGGTTAATGGTCACATTGAATTCAAATTAAAGGTGAATACATGACTTCTCTCTCTCTCTCTCTCTCTCTCTCTCTCTCTCTCTCTCTCTCCCGATAGTTAACATATCTAATGTGAATGGAATTCGTAGATCTTAAGTAAGTATCCTAGAGACACCACGATGAAATATTCAACACGGATGTAGAATATAAATAATGATTTAGAATAATCATTAACTATCTCTTACGGTAGTGTTAACACAGCAACGAAAGAATGATGATTCTCGGCATTTTTGTAGTAATAACATCACGTAAATTAGAAGTTAAAAAATGGGGCCGGTCGCCAAGGCAGAGGGCCGTGACTGCTTCGGCTCGAAGGGTCCGGGTTCGAATCCTACCCCGGGCATGGATGTTTGTGTGTGTTCATTTTGCCCTTACGTGTTCCCCATTCAGTTACCCCAATGATAAAAAAGTCACAGTGATCGCTATATGACCAAACAGTTAAGAGCGACCTTAAATTTAAAAAAAAGAAAATTTCTCAAGCGTAGTAATGGACATAAAATTGTTTAAACATGGGAATCATCCCAACATGTGAACATAATTTCTTGGATTCATCAGTCTCATCAGCGGTATGTGAACATCCACTGCTCATAATGTAATCGCAGAGATTAAGCCAAATTTAATCATACAATGAAAATTCACAATTTCACAGGAATTTATTTACACCATTAATCTGTTGTTCCACGAGAGAAAACTCAAGAGAAACAAATATGGTTGGGCTGCTGGCTACCAGGACATATGAAACAGTGGATTGTACAAATTAAATGAAAGGTCTCAATTACTAACAACACTTCACATCTCGTTACAACTTTCACGGTATGAGTCTCACAGCAGAAGCAATATACTAAGTCCCTCAGAATGAAAAGATTATATGCATGTCTTCTTAAAGACAGAACGGATCTGAAAAGCTTTTTCTGCAAAGTGAAACGTTCAGAAAGGACGAAAATGGACGTTATTTAGATTTATTTCGGAAAGGTAATAAATAGTTTCCTTTCATACTATATGCAATTCATGAAGTTGCATATGAAAAGAAAGAGTGCTACCCGAAACTCAATAGTTGATATTTAAAATTGCAGAGTAAAGTTGCTACGTATTAGCTCCTTTAATTCCTTTTCACCCGATCTCCGTTTCTCCGTTCCGTTTCTTGCCTGACTTTCTCATTTGGGAATGACAAGGGATTATTCTTCGAAACTTAAAAATTGTTATATGACTTAAAAATATACCCTCTTCTTCGTGTCATCATTTTGAAATTGATTAAAATGTCTCCTTTAGAACAATAACTTTGAGATTCCTAAACTTCCTCTCATCTTGTGATGAAATTAAAATATTGGAATTTTAAAAAGGGTTTAAAATGTTATAAATTAGTTGTTTCACATTTTACACCTTTTCTTCAGTTTATAAACCGTTAGGGGAAATCGGAAATGGTTGCGACACGGATAGTCAATAAACTTGCTGATATTTCCCTAATATGAATTTGAAATCTAATATTATTTTTCCTCTCTATATAGGGTAAGTACTGCAATCATCGCAACAATACAATCTCGAATTTTTTGTTACAAAATCAGTGTTTAAAGTTCTTTTGAGCTGTATCATCGCACACACGTCTGAGATGAGGCATATTTGTGCTGAAACAGAGATGCTTAAGATTGGTGCAGGTGGTGAGGAGATATATGCAATTTTCTTCTCGAGAACTGGAATGTCTGGATGGATGGAAACATGTTTCTGTCAGATTATAAGCCTTAGAACTGAATATTGATAAATAACTCAGAAGTGAGATCTAGTTATGCCATTTCGATGATCATAGTTATTTGAATTTTTAAGGATATAAAGGATATAAGTATTTAGATGCAGTTTTGTGACATTTTGAATTTTTTTAATATGGCTGCGATTCTCTTATTTAATTTTTTTTGCTGTAATATATGCAAGTTATTTTACATACAGTTTTCTTAAAACCTGAAAGTGTGGAAAATCCAAACTTAAAATTTGTTTTGGAACCGGTCCTACATCTCCAATATGGAAGGCAGATATTTATTTCTCAAATAATTTATTATTCAATTTTATATACTTAAACGGTGTCAAGCACTTAAAAAAATAAGAGTAGTTGTTGAGTAATGACAGGTAAAATTAAAAGGAGGAAAAGTTTCGGTATGTCGAGCATTTCCACTAGTCTTTTTACCATGTTGTATAGATTGCATTCGGTTGGCCCACAAATGTACATGATCCCCGACTGAATCTGCGGCGATTAGGAATAGTTTTGCGACTTTCAAAACAACTGAAATATTTTGTAGGGTGATGAACGTAAGATCGATTAATATAATAATATGATTAATTCTGAAGACTTTGTCGTCTCCTGTGCTTGTAGCTGTAATTAATAGCCCCATACGCACATGGATTTTATTCAAAACAGTTAATAAGAATCGACGAAATAAATTAGTTAAAAACAGTTAATAAAAATCGAATATAAAGCGGTTGATTTTATCCTTGGACAGTCCATCCCGAGAGACTCCTTTCCTGAATGAGAAAAATATGAAGAGAGTGACGGAGACTTTACAAATGCTGAAGCTGTCACTGCAGATAAATGTAGAAGTGGTTAGAATTCCATTGGCAAAAGGGAAAGTCAAAAACTTAAATATGAAGTTCTAGAAGCAGATAGTGACTTCTAATGTTTTTTTTCATTTTGTAGTGGATATGTATTTGCCAGTATATTCCTATACATGTCAACACTTGTACAAGCTATTACATGCCAATTCATAGACAGTATTTGCCAGTACTTCCATCTAGGCTTACGGATGCAATGAGAAAAGGTCCTTAAAATGGCAACATTTTCATTGTAAAATTGATAATTTTCATTTGTATCCTACGCAACATAACCTCTAATGTTAAAAATGACAAACTATTTCGACTCTATAGTCCAGAGGATGAAGAACAAGAGGTGGCCAAATGAATGCTCTTCAATGTTTAGTAGGTGTTTCCAGTCTTAAATTTAGTAAATTCGGAAGGGAATGCAGGAAGAAATATTTTTTACCAAACAGTTATTCACTAATATAACGTATCTGGTTAATTGTCATGAGAAAACTGCGTGGATACTTGCTTACAGCTTACAAGATACTTGAAATGGCTCGTGAGCGTTCCCTGGGAAAGTGAAAAACGGCAGCACTATTATCAATTAAGATTCTCGATTGTAGTGCAGATTACAGTCAATTTACGCGTTCAGTAAATTGATGGCTTCACTGAATAAACACTGCATTGAGGATTAGTAATTAGTGGCTGCAAAACAGGGTTACGATTTTATAAGTTTTTGTGCTCCTGGTATCATCGTGTGTGGTCAGAAATCATGAAGAATGAGCCCACAAACCTCATTACAAAATCACTAGTGAACATCCTATGCGTGTGAAACACCGGAAAGTCACGACACCCGATGTAAATACTCCTGGAATATACGCAGAATACACCGAAGGTGTAACACGGAGATCTTGCAGATAGCAAGAGTAAATAAATAACTTGCATATTTTAACAACAAAAGAAGTTCGGCAGATGCTTGAGTTCTCACACACTCCTAAGTTAAATGCGAAAGAATGTTTAGCTTAAGTGTAGCTTATGAATAGAGTAGTAGAAGAACCTCCGACAATCACTTGTTGTGGCAATTGACAATACGGTACACGAGAAAGGTTGACCGGTCTTGTAATGTTCATGCCAGTGAAGGCATCCGACAGAGTTTAGAGGCACATGTATCCAGAGATAATGCATGGGTACGACTAAACTACACGAACTGGAAACCGCTGAACATGATCACTTGAACTGAACCGTCTACACGTTATGCAAAGTATAAATCGCACCAGTACGATGGTTGCTCCTGATTGCAATCAGGAACGAGACTAGACTTCACGGGAAAACAGGATTTAAAAATCTTGTTTACAATTAAAATGGAAAAATGTGCACTTCGAAATGATTCACAATAACGCGGAGGAAATACACCTAATGCGATTAAAACAATTTAATATTTAGAATATGATTATCATTTTATGAGGCATGATATAATTTAATAATAATACTAATAATAATAATAATGAAGAAGAAATAAATTAGTGGCAACAGTGTAAACGGTAACCCACATAGGTGAGTTGTATATTTTGTTTTCAACGATGACTCTAATGAAGTAGTTAGAAAAATTTCGAATTCATAGTAGAGAGCAATGTTTTAAGTATAAAGACATTCAAAGTTAATCCAAGAAATTATTTCCCTTGAACACTTAAAATACAGACAACTCGCTTTATCTTCCTGTTCTTAGATGCCTGTTGTTAAGCTAACAGAAGGTTGATTGTCGAGCGCATTGCACGATTGTGCATTCCAGCAATCTCGAGTAACGGTTGTGCCGCAAATGAATATAAGTCAGGTCATCACAAAACACAACCACAACCAGCCATGTGCACTCACGTAGGCAACCTCCTTTCTCCTGATATGATTAATTATCACCCTCCACAAGGGCTTTGCATCATTACGCAAAGTGCGCGCTGCGTTACCTGTCGCTATTGACATCGCCACGCCAGTTGACAAGAAAAGCACCGCAATTGGTAGACATAATTAAACACCCTGCAGGGAGGGAGCGGCTAGAGCTGTCCTATCCGTCCGGGGGCCTCGCCTCCGTCCTCCACCATCTGAAGCCATATTAATGGCCGGCCGCAGGCAACGCTAAATCAAGCACTGACCGCTTGAGGCGCTCTCGTCGAGAAACAAATCGCCGCCATTTTCACCGGCGCCATTTGGTGAGATTATTGTCGTCGAGTGTATGTGGAGATATTACCGGTTTTTGCGCGGCCTGACCTTTTGAAGCAAGCTCTTGTAATGCACTAGGGGAAAGGCAACTTTAAGAATTGGGTTAAAGGACGTTCGATACGTTATGCCATGCCCAAGCATCATCCTAAGATGAGTTATTTGCTAAAACTCTGGGGCTGTCTCCCAAGATCATGAAGGAAAAGTTAAAATATCTTTAAACGTGTAATATTTTTTGTAACACTGTAATGTTATAATGTCATCATAACGTAACCCTAAAGATGAACGAAAATCCACTCTAATAATTATCGCCCTCATGACGTCACTTTACATAAGATTTCTGAGCTTGCCTGAAATATATTTTCATAGATATTGGCTTCGAGAAAATCATTCTTCGATTTTTCTATTAAATTATTAATAGAAGAAATTAATTTTTTTTAAAAGGCCTAACTACAAATCATTACATACTAAATCAATTTACATAGTATTACCCGAACAAAATTCCCGTAGTACTCAATGAATGTTTTGAACTAAAATGGTTTTACTACTTTCCTTATACCGTGCACGTTGCAGTTCTCCAACGAATAATTGGAATTACTTCTATTGTTTGCAGTCAATTTCTTTGTTTTCTTCCTACACGATTTATGTGTGTTTGTGCTTTCTTCGAACACCAGGCGGTGGGGCCTCGGGGTACCATCAAAGAACAAATCAACGTCACTTAGACTGGAACCATTTGGTAAGATCATTATCGTTCCGCACATGCTGATATATCGCAGTATTTTCCTTGTGACCTTTGGAAGGCGCTCTTGAAGCATGCTAAAGAGAAAGGTGGTTCGGAGTGATGTGTAATTCCTTTTTTATTCGGGCGTGGCAAAGTAGTGATAGTGACTCTATTCGTGAGGCCCGAGGTTTAAACCTTAGACCTAGGCCTTCCGCCCAGTACGAGGTTAGCTCTTGATTACCTTGACCTCCATTTAACGAATGTCGCAGACAAAGCTTTTTACTTCAGAGGGTCTCAAATGCAATAAACAGACAGGCGCTAAACGATGGAAATTACATGTTTTGCAAAGCAAGTTTTTCTGGTTGAACTTAATACGAAATTGTAAAATGGACAGTGAAAAGTAGTACCTGATAAAGGTTCAATAGATGCTTTTTTTTTTTATTTCATAGATCAATCTTCTGAATTCTGTGATATTTTAATCTTCCTTGTCAAAATTTAGAAATACAGAAAGTAAAAGGGTTACCTTGTTCTGTATTCCATTTCGTCACGATTTCTTTCATTCCAGACGAATGCTTGGGAAATACAGTGTACATTCCCGAAACTTGAGAATACTATTCATATATTCCTGGTATCGTAGTTTGATGTTCAAATCGATACCACATTAACTCTGAATATTAGATTTTTAATTTACAGTAAAATATGATATTGAAGGAAACAAATATGCATGTTGGCTCAAAATATAAAGACATTTCGTTTTTGTTGAAGTACTTTGATCATAGTAGGAAGTGATTTAGGGCTCTGTTGTTCACCCCTTGATCCTACCTCCACTAGTACCTCCTAATATATTTCCTTCTGTCAGATCTTTTTAAGAAAATTTCATTCATAGCAGTCTTTTAATAAGAGGAAATTGCTCTAAGGAACGCCGATTCTCTACCTGAGCCCCAGCCGCCTCAATATTGGTAGACAGCTTGTTTATTTTATACCCTCTAAAGGACCCTGCGTTGCCCGGATATTTATTAATAATAATCACCTATTAAAAAGGAAAAATAATGAATACGAAGTTGTGTCTCCGCCCTGCCCTTTCTTGCCATGTCATAATCCGCCGTGGCCTGCCCTCCTCCTCGTCCTGTCTTTCTCATCTGCTTCCTCTCCCCCGCCCAGCTCCAGGCGCTCCGTCTCACTCTGCCTCAGTTGGCCCACCCTGTCCCTTGTTTTCTTATTAGTTTCTTTCTTTCCTGTTCAGCAGATCATGCTTTTCAGGGAATTGCACTGGTACATGATATGAACATTTTGGATTTTTATCTTAATTTTGCTATTTTTCTTTTAGCTAACGATAATCTTTGACTGGTGGCGATTATACGTATTTTTAAAAAATGTTTTATTTGTATTTTGACGACATTGTTTTAAACGGCTTGGAATACATGCTACTTCATTATTTTCTTCTGTCCGTAGACCTGAGTACAAATGTCTATGGAGATCGTAAATCGTTTTTAGGGAAACGGGAACCGATTCTGATTCTTGAATTTGTAGATTTGCCAAGGTTGAAAATAGGGGTGCTAGGTAGGAACTGTAGTTTAGAATAAAATTATTCATTTAATTTGGTTGTTGTAATACATAAGTTGTGCCCGTCAAAATACTCTACCTTTCAGTGAAAATCGCATCGAAATCGGTTCAACCGTTCCAGAGATTACCCCAAGCAAACATACAAAAATCGTAAAAATTTGGTTTTTGTTTCATCTAAATAACCGTATGCAATTGCAAAATGGCAGCTATTTTGGGATAACAGACTTATATTCCAATTTTACTTATATAGAAACTTATAATTAAAATTATAATTAAAACTGAATGAGAATTTACACTTTGTGTTATTACTGTTTTAATTAATTAGTTGAACTCGTGGCTCATTGCGAAGCCTTTCACCACTGAGGTCCGGGTTCGAATCCCGTCGAATGTCATGTGAAATTTGTTCCAACAAAACGAGTTTGGCCGCTTCACATGGGCTAGTCCAACCTCTGTGAAGTGTCCTGAGCCCTACCCCTTTCCTAATTCCTTCCCAATTCTGGCCGATGGGTGGTTACTCCACGCAGGGGCGCGTGGAGTAAGAGGCGCGTAAGCGGAGATGCTACCTGGCGGCTCTCTTTGGCAACTGATTGGAGGAGACGAGATTGGAATTATAAATACAGCTTGATAAGATATTAATGGAGGATTACTCCGTGAGACGCGCTCAACGCTCGACCAGGAGCGAAGAGACGCGTTGCGTCAATAAAGTCCGAGTAAGAACGCAACGAATTAAAAAATAAAATTTACTTCTTACATTATATTTTGTAATTAAAAGTGCATTATTCACTGTAGCACTGAAAATGTCCATATACAGCCAAACACTGTATGCGTCATTAAAAAAATGTACTACTACGACTGAACTTTCGATATATACACTAGTCATACCGAACTATCGAACGTTCAGCAGTGGATTTACATGCCAACAGAGTTATTTTCACACTTATTTTAACACAAGAAATAGCACAACAGTGTTCATGTATCACTTATTCCAGTCACCAGCAGAGAAAATAGCGACCTTAATGTCGTGGTCTTTTGGCAGTTACGCAAGGTGTGATACATGATAAGTTTTGTTAACCCGAATACAGCGGATATCGAGTTCCATCAAAAGACGTCCAGTGGTCAACGTATTAAGGTCCAGAGTGACAGTCACGATTTCGCTTGCTTGTCTGAGAGACAAGTCCTTGCGCAAAGAGACACGTGACATTTTGGTCTGCCTTCCGAGTTCGGATATTCAAAGGCACAAAACTGCACAGGGCAGATTCTGGTTGTTAAATTTCAGAAATACGATCCTAAATCACTAATTTTCTGAATTAGGCTTCAACTACTACTGTTCGATTGAACTGAAATTAGTTGTAGCCATACTTCGCACTGCAGGGTAACGCTAGCCCACTTGAAAAGGGAGGGGATGGGGGAACTGTCACATTTTCCAAACTTGTCAGAGGTTTTAAGATCCAACATTTATTTTCTTCGGATCCCATGGTGTAGTCCTATGCAATTCATGTGGGTCCATCTACATCTTGGTCTCCCCAAACAATTTTATTCTTCTAGCTTCAGACTTGCATTTATTAATTTAGTTTTCTTCCCAAGATCGTCATTCTTAAACGATCCCGGAGCTTTGCATCAAGCTTTTTTCTTTCAATTATTTTTTCCCCAAATTCATTAGTAATGACTTGTTTTGATGTTGAGTTACCATGTTTGAGCTCGTTGAAAGTCAATTCATATGCATTACTTCTTAAAACGGCATGTACTTTCTTTACAAGAAAGGTTTAAAAAATGAGAATGCAATTTGAAATAATTTGAATCTGTTATTGTATAGTTTTTCTCGCCAATACTGAACATAGCTCACGCAAATATTTACAAAAAATGAAGATCACACTTGGGTCTGAATCCTTCAGACTCGGTAACTCGTCAAACAGGTTCCTTTCTCGAGAGCAAAATTCAGATTATATTGAGACATGTCAGTTTAAAACTAGTGTGGGGAATGTAATTATGGTAGTTGATTGTCACAGTAAATTGAACAACAGCTGGTAATATGCAGCTGCACGTCGCACGAACATACTGTCGCGCGCAATATGATCCAAGGCCGTTGTTGGAGCTATCTGCTAGCGATTATTTGCAAAATGTATCGGCAAATTGGTCTTATCTTGTTAAATTATACTGCGAGTAAGCTCGAAAGCGTCAAAGGAATATCGCTTTGAAAGTAGTGTAGGAGGAGGAGTAGATTGGTTGTTCAAGTAAATAAAAGTCTAATAAACGTGCATGAAATATCAAAAACAGCCTAAAGAACCACATCTCTGGAACCTCGAACATAGATAGGAAGATTCGCAGTTTTTCCTATGCTTTTTCCTGTGTAAAAGACTGCACGAAACGAACTGTAAGGTTGCATCAGATCAAGCATAACCTGCGTAACACGTTACATGTATCATGTTACATGATCATAATTTCACTGTATAATATTGCATGTCCTGATTTCCTTAGATTGCTGCTCGACGCACCGTAAGTTAACATCACGATAATGATTATAACTTATCAATCAAATAAAATCTCCATAATTGTTACGGCTTAGTTGCCGCAGAGGAATCCTAAAAGAGAGTGATTTAGAATTAGTTCTCAAACAACATCAATAACAATAAACAATTATTAACAAAACCTTTCCACCCGAACATTGCTTCGTGCACATACTATCGAAACAACAAAGCAATTGGTTAAATTTATTATCGCTTCAGCCACACTCGTGCTGCAGTCTGTGGACAAATAACTACTGTAAAAATTATAATGATAGGAGAAGAAATGTCTGCATAGGTAGAGAGATGATATTTTGACATCAGTTTACTCGAAACGACTGAAATGTTTGTTGCCACCTTGTCATTCGGAGTTGTGTCCATTTGGAATTCCAATTTGGGAAATTCGGAGATTGCCTAGAGTAGTATCAAATTTAGCGCAATGCTGCTGCTACTACACATATCACTACTGCTAACATTAATAATAATAATAATAATAATAATAATAGTAAAGTTTAAAAGATCTGAATATTAATGTGAATATTTATAAGACTATGCAGAAGGCTGTATTCATATCAACAACTCGAATAGCTCGAAACTTCATGGAGGCAGGGTAGATGTGAATTCCTATCAAACAGACGTTGATAAACATGCTTTGGTCATGTGCAACCTGTCTATTTATCCTTATGAAAAAAAGAAAATGAAGGTGAAATAATAATAATTAGCAAATTCAATCACGGGATTTGGACGTAGTGAGTAGAAAAATTAAAACATTAGTTTGCCAACGCTTCGGAATATTTTTTACCATCCTCAGGGCTTACTAAAGAAATATAGATATTTACAATCTTTCAACAGCATTTTGGCCGGATTCCAACTCACCTCCAAATGGAGTTGCGGCAGTACGAGAGTCCATCCCGCACCACGTCCAACTCAGACCCAGGAACCAAAGCAAATGAATGAGAAATTTTTCTATAATTCAGTTGTAGAGTCAGGACCTCGCGCTACAGCCTATCCGATATAATTTTGAGGATCAAATTGCATTAAAACTGTATTTTCAACAATGTAGTTGGCAGAGAATGGTCCAAAATGTTTTCAGCTTTTGCAATTTTTAAAAATTCAGAGGTGACCGTGATAATAGAAGCTGTTCCATTTTTGTAAGCGTTCATCGTTCTCATTGAGTAAGCACTTTCATAAAAAAAAATTGGAAAACCCCAACAACATTTTTTGAAGAAAAGAAATGTCGTTGGGATTATGTAAAACACTCTCCAAAATAGGGCGGGCAATATCAAATTCGAAGAACCGCGACATCCACCAGATTGAAAGGGGAATATCAATTTTGGTCAAATGGTGTGAATGATTTAGGAGCTAGTGTATTTCACATTTGAACAGACGGATGGACGAAAGAGAAATTCTCGAAAACATTTTGTTCGGTATTAAGGAATCGTAAAATACAGCTGAGCTGACGTTATATTCGACAGCCAACCTCCCTCAGCTGAGGAAATTGTTCACACCCATTTGCCGCCATTATGTTGCAACACATAGTAACACTGCACCTATACACCTCGGTGATTTTGATATATAATATTGCGCTTGAAGACTTAATTAATGTCATTATATTGATGACACGGACGTTACTACTCTTGTTTAGATAATCTTTAGTGAGTTCTATCTTCTTAAGTTGATATCCAGGCACCATTGAGAAATAAATATTTTTTTTATATCTCTGTTTCTTCAACTTCTACCAAAAATCTTTAGAACTCATCTTTCACATGACGGCCTCGAAGAGAGCCAGACCTGGAGGCTACTACAGCTAATCGCGCACTCAACCTCCGGGCAGCGACCTGAGATTGCGACCAGAAGTAATCCCACAAAACGGACCAGTTCTACGTTACACGTTTCAGAACCAGACTAACGATTTCGAGCAAGGCTGATTCTCTTTCAACGTCGGCGTCCACTTGCAGAAATGATCGTCGCATTTTGGGACGAACCACTCTCCCCAACATCTGCTCAACATGGGTACATCCACCGGCGGAGATTTCCCCAAACGACTCTTTCTTCTTCCTCACCACCACCCCCCCCGCGGGGCGGCGGCGCGGGCCACAAGCGCGCGGGCGCCGCCCCAAGGTCGTCGCGGCGACAACCGGCGGCGGGCCCGCACCGCCCGCCGCGGCCGCACGAGAAACAAAAAGCAGGCACGCACTGGCGCAACCGGCCGCCTTCTCCGCCGCCGCCACCGCCGCCTGCGCCGCCCGCTGCGCCGCCCGCATCCACTGAAAAGTACAGGGGGCCTGTCAATGTTTGACACGCGAGGAAAAGCTGACAACCCCGCGATTACCCTTCTTATCACAGGCATCGGGGTCTCGGCCCGGGGAGAGGCGGCGGGCGGCTCAGCGCGTTGCCGGGCGGCTCAGCGCGCCGGCCAACGCGCGTTGAACGTGCGTTGGCCGGCGCTGGAGCGGCGAGGGAGGGGAGGCCAACAATCGGCGACCGTGCTTCTCGGTGCAAAAAATCTTATTACGCTTGTGAAATGTATCAACGAGTCAAAATCAATGTAGAGAAGCCAGGGATGAAGAGAGTGGGAGCGAGTGGTCGGACGAGGATCTGGACGAGGGTCAATTGCTCAGCTGTCATTAGCCCCGCAAGGGAAGTGCATGTTATGTCCAAGGCAGTGGAAACTCTGGAATCTCTCGGTCAAAGATGCTGCAGAGGTAACGATGTTGACGCTGACTTCTCACTGCCAATCTCTATGAAGAAGCAAGAGATATTTTGTCACAATATTTACACGAGAAAGACGGTTCACGGTTAGAATTGTATTGATTCAAACTACATGAATTTTTCTTATTGTTACTCACTTATTATTGTTATTCCACGTTTTGTATCACTAAATATTGCTATTAATATGAGTCAAAACTATATGCATTATTGTGAATACAATCATTATGTTATCTGTACACTACTACTCCTGTAACTAAATGTAAAATGCAATTGTAGCTAATGACCCGCGATGTTGATGCGACAGTAAATAAACGAAAAAAAGATGAAACACTTTCAGTTCATTTCAGTGTCCCGTAGAGAATCCATCAGTAGAAGGGGAAAGAAACGGTAGAGAGAAATGTGAAGGTTGAATCGGACAGCTAATTTTTCCCTTCTTATGGGAATCGAGTTGTCTGTGAAGAAGTAAGTATATAACAGATCTAAAATTATTTTTTTTATTCGTTCCGACACTTCACTACACTCTTTATATATGCTATTTTTTCTTGTTGCCCATTTTTAGTTCTACACAATGTTTGAAGCGATTGTAAACACAGTATATTCTACACAAAAATAATGTTTGATTTCGACATTCAACTATTCATAAAACCCCCATATTATTTATTATGGTCATTAAGAAGTAATTTACAATAATCAAATTATATCTCCTATATAAGGTTCAATTTCGTCTTCAATGTCCCACAGCCTTTCGGCCTTACTGGGATGGATGAGTTGGGAATGGAGTGATGATCTTGATAGTCCTATATCACATTGAAATAATTGTGAGAAATAAGAGTATCCGGTTGCATTACAGGCATTCCTAGTCACAGAATAAGAACAGAAGTCTTCATAGAATAGCCAATTGTCCCACCAGCATCGCAGTATTGGCACAAATGTAACCACTAATAATCGATATGGCGAGCATGTTACTAATATTACTGAGTTATTGCACGACAAAGCGTTACAGCAATCGACATTAATATCGATCTTCTTCGCATGCGTCATTCGAGTTTCGCATCACTTTTGTGTCTCTGCTCATGTGCAGAAGATAGAGGTTGCAATCCATTGCTGACCGTTATGCCGTGCAAAGTCTCTAATACTTTATTTTCGTCGAAAATGTGGCATAGGATAGAATCGAGCCCCTCATTGATTGATTGATTATTTGTTAGTGATTTCGGGCGCGTCAATTGCGAAGGTGATTAGTCCCGTAAGTGTAATGCATATTCTATAGCAGGAGGTGGCGGTGAACATCCCCCGCTGGATGGTGAGATCCTGTGCCGACCTACTGCCAGCTAACGGGTATCGTCCAACCAGGTATCTCCCACCAGCGGGGAACCGTTCAGCCGGGACAAGCTCTGAGCTCCCGACTGGTCTGCCGCGATATATGGTAGTGTAGTGCATGTTAGTGTAAGTGTGTGTATAAGGGGAGAGGATAGGACAAGGAAGAGGAAGGACAGATCGCGCGCGGTCCGTGGTGCGTTTGTTAGGGTACTACTCGAGCATTCGCCTGGTACTGATCGGAGAAACCACAGAAAACTACCCATCGGAGTAGCTGGCCGCTATAATTCTCCTCCAGACAGCGACTGAATTCGAACTAGGTAGTATCTAGTGTCGAAAATCCTGTCACCGTCGGGTCTCGAATCTAGGACATCCCGGTCAGAGGCACTGCAGTGAGATCAGTTGACGCCCGGACCTCTTCCGGTCCGAGCCTTTCATACATTCTCGTATATAACTCGTATATAAACAAATATCTCGTATATAATCAAATGATAAAGAAGCAATAGTGAAATGAAAGGTTGAGGAAACAGGAGAACCTCCAGAAAATCACTGTGAACGCGTCCTCTTCACCATAAATTCCACGTCGATGGGCGAGGATTTGAAACCCCGTACCCAGAGATGTAAGGTGAATAATCTAACCAGGAGCGTCTCAGTATGGTAAGTCAGAAAACAGAATGCGAATTCCAGGAATGTAGTACAAATCGTAATCTGTGAAACTTTATTTCTTGAATGCCTTTTTCGTAACCAACCTTTTCTACTCGAATTTTTTGATTGCACATCTCTCCCACTTCAGGGAATATTTTGCAAACATTCCAATTTAGCTCGAAGGAATGCCGATTGAAAATTGAGGAACAACAACATTTACATTCTACTGAAGAGAAAGACGTTTCCTATATTTTTTGGGGAGGGGTATTAAATTGTTATTGAAATACGCCAAAATATTATGAATATTCCCCATACTAATGATACTTCACTATAATCTTTATAAGAGGTATCATTTATTTTCAGACAACCAAAATAACATTTATTTCATAGAAAGGCGTCTTTATTGAAATTCTCTCATTATAAATACATACGACGTTTTGTAACCTGAGTTATTACAATCCTCATGTAGAACATATTTAGGTCTGACATTTATTAATTAAATAACATCCCCCAAATAATGCAATAACTCGGAGTTATAAATATTAAGACATATAACAACATTTCAAAGCCAAACATAAAATATCGCATTTTGTATACTGTTTTGAAGATCGAATAATGAATTTTTGAAATCGAAAGTCTGTTGCACCTGAGGATGTAATCAATCGGGTCACGAAACGTCGTGGATGTTTGTAATGAGAGAGTTTAATAAAGGTTTCCCTTATGTAAAACTGTTATTTTCACTGTCTAAAAAAGAATACCTCTTTTCAAGATTAAATACTAAATCTTTAAAGTTCGAATTAGCAATTTGTTCACGGTTTGCTCCATTTCCTCGGTAATAGGCAGTCGTAAAGCGAACGAAAGAACGATGTGAGTTCCATTTACATTGGTAGGTAGGCCATCAATTCCCCAGAGGTCGTGCGAGGAACATGTTACCCCGCCCAGAATGTCCTCGTTGAGTGGAACTGTCTAGAGAAGAATTGTGCTACTGTCTGTGCTACCGATTGAATAGGACGTAATTCACGAAGAATAGAATAGTAATATAGAGGTTGTCCTAGGGAGCAGATATATTTTCCATAAAAAAACGTGATCGAATAGGTCCATGCAAGAAAGAGAGACAAGTAGCTACTAATCAAGATTTAAAATTTAAATATACTCAACACCTTTTCATATTTGTATGTTGCACTTATTTATATTACCGACTGCAAATAATGTTTGCATTGTACTGCCTAGGCATTCGCCCCGTATTGCCTACATTAAATGTTTTAGGTGAAGACACAATAATTAACTAAAAAAAGTATATGGAATGAGAAATTTGTGAAATCAGAGTTGTGAAAAAATATAGTGGAGGAAATGAAGAAAGAAGCCACTGAAGATAGAAAACAAGAAATTAATTTTAAATATTGAAAATTCAAAATGTGATATTTAAATACTTTGTTTTACCTTTTATTGAATTCTCCCCCGAAAGATTCATCCCATCCAGATTTTACTCATCTCAATTACAACATAAATATTCTTATTAGAAATAACCATAACTTATTATTCACAACAATTCAGCGAAATAACCACACTAATGTCGAGATCTAACAGAATAAGCATAAAAAATATCTATAGATTTGAAAGATGAAAAGTTTTGACATTAGTGCTTCCTTATTAAAGGGGTGGCCATGAGTGGTCAGAAGTGGCCAGGGGTGGACATGCGAACATATGTGAGAGGCCCGCCGAATCACTTAATCTGTTAAATTTTGAATGTAATATCATGGATTTTGAACTGACCATTCAGTTCATAGAGCAATAGTTATGACAGAAAAATGACTCAACACGTCAAAGAGTGCGAAATCGCCTACATTTCTCGATTTAATTTCAGACGATTGGAACTTTGAAATAACGCTGGCATCTTCCACCTCTTCAAATGAACTTTTCCACTAGTCACTTCCACACAATATTTTTCGTCGTGTTCTGGAATTGGATGAAAACGCCAACTTTGCGTCAATCTTCCCATTTCAAAAATAATATATTTACGGAAGATTTCAAACAACTTCTAACTAAATCACAGAGGGACTGAATGACAGAGTGAATACCTGAATCGTGAGTAATTATCTCGAAAGGATAAGTATATCATAGAAAAAGTAAGCAACTGAAATTTTTTCTTACAATATAACCAACTTCCCAAGAAGGAAAGCTATTATGGACTGATACCTAACGCCTTGTCATGTAGATTTACAGTATCCTGTTATTTTTATTTACCGATGTTACATGTATCCTTAACTCCATCAACGTCCTTACATAAGCACAGACAGCGCACTTTGAGGGTAGGGAACGCTAATCCGTGCCAGTGGCAACCACTTTTACAAGACTCGGTTTCAACGAGAGAGGACTGAAATGCGGGCGAGAGGGAACCTGTCACACCCATTTTCTAGAGCGCGCCAGGAAAGACTCTGGTGACACCACACACTTAAAATTCATGAAGCAGCGAGAGCAAAGAAAGCATGTAGAAATAAGGGTGGCGATCACGTACATTTTAGGAATGGATACAAAGGAAGTCAGGAGAAGCAATATGAGGGCATCAGATGGGATACGTTCTTGTTTTCGGACATGTGTGGTGGTGTAGTGCATGAAAGTGTGTTTGTGTAACTGGAGAGAATATGAAAAGGAAGAGAAAGGAACAATTGCGCGCATTCAACAGCCCAATGGTTAAGGTATTTGTTCTTGTGATCGCTTGTGATTGTTATTTGCCTACTCGTGATCGGACAATTCTTTTCATCTTTATTGCAGAATGAGCTATACAACGTTCAGCCACATGGCTTTTCAGTTGTTAGAAGCGAGTATTTTCAGACGAAAAGATGCAGAAGGGGTGTCTACGGTGACCTCCTATTAAACATAGAATGAAGTAGTGCGAATATAAAAGTGGGGCAATACATATTGTCGAATGTTGATGGGAGGACTGTTTATTTCATTATCTGATATCAGCCAGATTACGGAGGAAGATGTGAAAGGGGAGTCGGTTGCTTAGACGAGTTTCTACGGGATGCTCTTTACCAATATTGTAATGAGAAGCACCGGTAACTGAGGGTATATTTTGGAAGAATGTTTGGGAAAGTTTGGTGATGTATGTTAGGACGGGCTCTTTGGCTAGGTCTTTGTGGAGATTCGTGTTGCTTATATGCCAAGGGACGTTAACTGTAGTTCTTAGGACCCTTATTTTGGAATATTTTGATTTTGTTAATTGTTGTAGGGGTGGCATTTCAGCAGACTAGATAAGCGTACATGAATAACGGACATGGGCAGTTGTGGAGCATCATGGTATTATTGCCGAGTCAAATTTTAGTGGAAGCGGGAAGTCTGGAAATCGTAAAGTGAAAACTTTGGATGTGGACTTTCTTGGATTTATCTTAATTTTCCACTTTCTACACCATGTTTCATTGGACGTGAGGTGTCCCTGAATTAAGTTCCTTGTAGTATTGAGATAGTGATCGCAGGCAAAAATGACAGTATCGTCTACAAAAAGGGCAGTGTGTACATTATGGTGCGTTGGAATATCTGAAATGTAAATACTGAAGAGCACTGGCGACAACGGGGAACCCTGCGGAACTCCTGCTGAACTTCTTCGTAGTGAAGAGAGGGTTGAGCCCACTTGCACAATAAATATGCGATCCTTAATGAAATGTGATATGGTTTTGATTAAGTATTTCGATATACCTAGTTTCCTGAGATGGTATATTATCCCTTTGAACCTGTCCCTGTCGACTGCTTGAGCGACATCTAGTAGGACTGCTAATAAATGATGGCCAGCATGAAATGCTTCATGGATATTTTCGGTTAGACGTAATCGGTGATTTGTGGAATAAGTTTGGGAGAAACCAAATTAAAAGGTAGGAATAATATTGTTTTGATTTATAACTTTACGGAGTCTCTTTAATAGTAATTTTTCTAACATTTTTCACGATCGGACAAATCACGAAAAACTCCTGATCAGAATAGCCGAGTGCTAGAATCTCCTTCAGACAGATGTGGAATTCGACCTAGCTAGGTAGCTAGAGTGGAAAACACTCCACCGACGGGACTCGACTTGTAAGACATCACGAGGAGACGGACCGCGCAGTGCGTGGGCGGTGGGGCGCGGCGCGGGAGGGCGCAAGGGCAGGAGCACGGGGCGTAGGGTGCCTCGAGAAGCTTCTGTTCACCTGCAAACCGCGTCCGCCCCGCCCGCCCCGCCCCCGCCCACCGGCACCCTTTGCGTAAGCGCACGACCAACCGTCAGCCAAGCGATTTACTCGGCGCCGGCTGCCTGCTCTTTGATACGAGCCAGGAATTCGCTGCCGGCTTAGCCGGTTCCCTCGCTGTGCGAGGCTTCTCTGGTGGGTTGGCGGTGCCACGGCGCCCAGTACGGTTCCTTATGATTTACGCTTTCTCGTGATAGGAACTTCATACACTTCGTATATCTTATTCACTAAATACGAATCCACATATTTTCGTACACACTCTTGCATAGTTATGAAACACGACACTTTTCTCACAACTCGTTACATGAACTTTGAAATTTGTTCATATATCACGTAAATAGAGGAATTCGAAGAGTAGAATTAGAAGTATAGATGAGAGTAGTAGAGTAGATTAGGAGAGTAAGAAGTATAGAATAATTACTTTTGTCATCGTCATTAAGCCATGATTGCACATAATGATTCATATTACAAAAATTGATTCAGATTTCTCTTACACTTGCTCAATGTCCCGGAATACGTTGGCCAAAAAAAGGTCGATTACACGGTAAGAAAAAGTAGATGTTAATTCGGACTATGATGACACAGATGAATATTGGGTGGTGAAAGGTATTACTTTTCTAACATAGCAAAGAATCTAATTTTGATAATTTGTTCTTGATCTTTTAAAAATGATATTTTCTTAATTGTCAGTGCAAAGTATTGTTTTATTCCCAACAGTATTCTGTTCCCGAAACTTTAAAAAATAATAGCAAATTATCACAATATAATTAGTTTTACATTTAACCTATGTTTGTCATAAATCATTTTGCAAGGAGGCCTTTTTGTCAGGCAATTTTTGCTTATGCTAAAGAATCTACTATCGTTGCTTCAAGTTGAAAAACATCAACGAACAAGTTATATGATGTACACTCTTTATTGCTCGATCAATCCTGATTACGACTTTCAGGCAGCGACTGATTGAGTAGCGACCTTTCCAGACGGCTACGGCGGGAAGGATACATGGGCCAGATTTTACCAAGACGTGTCCAATAACCATAAACTCATTTGCAAACCAAACTTACCTTTCCAGCGATCGTTAAGTAAATTAAAATACGAGGGAAAGCATATCTCGGTCCGCAAACCTCGGAATCAACTGATCGTAAAGCAAATACCTTGAGTTGGAGATGTGAGTATACTTCTTTGAAGTACATTCCATTATCCTTCGAAGGTTTATGACTTGAAATAAATAGCATACATCAATAAATTTAGAAGGCCGAGTCGTACAATAAAATTAATTTTTAAAAAAGTGCAAGTTCACTCTCCTTCTTTCTTGTAAGACACGCAATACTATTCTTGTTCATTTGACGGCAATTATTTGAAAATTCAAAAGTGGCTAGGAATGAATCAAGATGATATCCGAAAACGCAGAAAGTTCGTATATACATCGGGAACAGTTAATAAAGAAATATGAAAATCAGAATAAAAATCATCACATTCATTACTATATTACTTATTCACTTTAGTCCGTCAGTTGATATATTTTCTAAGATTAAACAACCCTAATAGGAATACTTCACTTTTGTTTTGCATTGGAAACCATTCCTTGATGGAACAATTAAGATGAGACAACGTGTAATTCAGTAAAACTACGAAGTTATAATTTTAGTTTTCCAGATTTTTGTTTTTGAACCTTCTTTTTGATCTTCAAAACTTCGTTTTTCGTAAGAGAAAAAGATCTCTACAAAAACAGGACGAACTTTGCTGAGCAAAGATACGACACTTTTTTGCGATACAGGCAATGAAGTGGAGTGTTCCAAAAAGGACAGTAACGCAGCCTCGACAAATGTGGCAGAACTCGTAAAACAAGTAAAAATGAGGTAAACATGTAACTGCTTTCGTGAGATTTGACGCGTTCATTCCAAAGCAGTTAGAAATGAAATGTGTAATATAACAAGTAATTTGAGCTAAATATGAATGTACGGTATACAATTCTAATTTAAATACGATGATTGTATATACGAGTATTTCAATATCCTGCCTTGTTTTAATCTTACTTCGCAATAAACGACCTGGTTTTACTTCCAGTTTACAACAATCCTGCATAAAATCTGTCTTTGAAAACATACAAATTGTGATTTGTTATTGACGAGTAATAATGAAATCATCGGATTGTCAAGAGAAAGTTACTAGATATGGGAAATCCTTCAGGATACTTAACTCTAATAAACAGACAACTATGAATTATCTCTTTTTATTTAATGTTCATAATTTTTCTTCCATGAAGTCATTTCTGCCTATTAATCTTGAGTCCAACAAAACATAAGGTAGCATTCACATTTTTGTGTATTATGGTTGACGATTTCAAATACTATTTCACCAAAATGAATGTGAGGTGTTCAAGAATTTCGTATCTTATGAACTACCGCAACGATAACCTCTTAAGAAATGATCGCTTTTGTATGATCTGTTTCATTTTATCATATGATCGTGTCTTAACAGGTATAATGAAAATTAATTTTTAATCAATCGTTCTTCGTTTTGTTTCCGTCATATATTTATTGAATAATTGGCGTATTTTGTTTCTTTGCGGCAGAAATTTAATATTTCTAGTTAACAAAACATTCTTATTATCGACTATCAGAGATTTCGACACACGTGTCAAAAATTAAATAGAATTCAGGTACTTAAATTATTCCTGCAAACATTTCATTATTTAGACCCCCTAACTGCGTGGAAAAAACAAAGAGCACTCAAAGTTCTGAGTTTCCGTTATAAGTGCTCAGAACTCAGAACTTTTCTTTAGACTACATTCTTAATCTACATTCTTAGTCCCCCCACTGATTCTAAATAGAGACGTCAGTGGTGTTTCCAGGACGAACCATTTCTCTTCAATGGGCAACAATGAAATATGGTGAAGTAATAAGGGACGTTAGTGAACATGTATAGATCTTGTATCTCGGTTCAACTTTCTATGACGGGGGTAACAGAATACTGTCAGAAAGTACTATAACTATGTGTTCTATTGATGAAATATATTAAGGGCTTCGCTTATTTGAACAAAAACTAAGTAGTACTTCCTAGAGCTAGTAGGTTTCGATAAAAATTATTTTAGTCAGATTACCAACTTTCTTAACATGCATCACACTTAAAGGTTTCGTTTTAAATAATCATACGTGGTTAAGAAATCGAATAAAAGCTTGAAAAGAGTTTGCCCCAAAACATTAAGGGAATGATAATATCCCAGGGTCTAAAGATCACGAAAATAACACAGTCACGAAAATTGGGTTAGGTTTATTGCAGTTGTGACGCTCTACCATGAATTAAACCCATAAATTTTCCTACTTTAAAAGAAACGCTTCTGCTGAAATATAATTTGTCTTAATCGATAGAAAGTCGAGTCCGCGCAGTCCATCGTCGCGGTGCAGGCGTCGGGAAGATTTATTTGCGTCGTATAGACTCCTTACTCTACTGCTGAGTAAATGTCTACGAAATGCTACCTAGAAGATTTAGTGCGAAACATGATTTATTTCCGTTAATACATACATAATGTAACACTTGCGCCGCATAGCTCGCGGCGGGGCAGCAGGTCCGCATTGGAACGAAAGGCGTTTAATGAGGGATCGTGTGTGTATGTCTGTGTGTGTCTGAGAGAGAGAGAAAGAGAGAAAGAGAGAAGGAGAGAAGGAGAGGTGCAGCTGTGGAAAGAGAATGAGTGCAGCTGTGGAAAGTTTGGAGCAAAGAAATCATGGGATGACGGGGAAGATAAAACTTGACAGTGAAGGAAGTAGAGAATAGATCTGGTAAAAGTGATAATGAATCCTGTGGAGGTTATGCCAGATTTCGGTCTGCATATTTTTTGTCTGGATGTCCATTATCTGCATTGGAATGAAATCTAGGCTAAAAGGCAAGCAGATACCTTCATCCCCTTACTGAGTTTATTTTGCACCGGTCACTTTGGTCACTCGTAGAAAATGAAGCATGTGATTGAAAAGACATCGTGAGAGATCTTCACGGAATATACGTCACAGTTTCATCTGCCACTCTATCTTTTGCTTATTCAATTTCCATTCATCGTTCTACCATTCATGTACTCTTCCTTACAATCATTTCAGTTCGTAGTACACAGATGGCTTATGGACGAGAGCCTCCCATTTTTTCAGCCGAAGAAATGTAGTCCTGAAATAAAATCGCATTCGCAGATGTTCTTATTTATCGCGGGCAAGTCAAGTCACGTAAAGGCCAAGCTTTACAAGAGAATTCAATTCTGATTATTAATAAAGTATTATATTTTATTTCAAAGTTAATACATTCCTTGAAATCTGAGTTATTATTACCGAGACAATGGCAACTGCTTACACTCCTGCAGCTCTTTTTGGCAGTGCCTGAGCAGACAACTCATTCGCAATCAAAAGCACCATTAACATAACAATCACGTGATCTCCCACATAGCTCAACCCACTCCGTGAGCTTTCAAGTGAGTATGGGAACTTTCTCTGAAGGTTAGTCGGTCGTCTGGTGTCGACATATTCATCTTCTTGCGAGGGCTCTAACAGTCTACGTTCGCCTGCAGTACTTGAGAGAACTCCACGCATTCATTGCTCTCAAGAATCGTTCAAATGCATCCATGTACAAGTGGGATATGCCATTGTTATGTCATTATAGATCATGTGAATGTTTCTTCATTGAAACCTTTGTGAAACACTCACTAAGGTTCAAAGAAGTTTCATGAACACGCATTGCACAAAGGCTGGTTATTTCTGCATCAAATTTAACAACAAAATTAACTGCATCAAAAGTTTCATAAAAATATTCGTTTAGAAAGTCACAGACCATTGTCACAAACACATGTGAATCCTTCGGGCAACTTTTAGAGAAGAAAATGAACTTATACGGATGGGTAACTAGTTTTACCGAGTTACGATGTTGAACTCTTCTTTGCTGTACGATACTTGGTTCCATTTTAGCTGCGCTAAAACACCCATTGTGTAGAGAGGAACGCAATACTACATCGTAACGGTCTCAACAGCTTTTTTGGAGACTTTCTTGGTTTATTGTGACTCGGAACACAATTTATTATAAACTCAGATGATATGCAATTAATGATGAATCTCTCCTTATTTTATCACAGTTGGCCGAATTATGTACCTGTCAACTGAGGTTCCGGATTATGACCTGTCAACGCAATCAATAAACACGCTGAACATTAATGGTTGACAATAAGGATGAGCGTAAGAAAAATGCACTTCCCTACATAAATAAAAATAAGTTATTGAAAATCATGTGTTGAAATGAGAACAACATTAATGATACTGTACATAAATGTAGGGTGGAATTAAAATTACTAGATGTTAATATCATTAATTATCTTGCAGAGTACGTTTGTATACTCGATACAATCATTTATTGATTTCAACAATATCTGCGTAATTTCATTCGCTAATGAAGTTACTGTCGCTACAAGACACAAGGTTCCGCTTTACAGTCACAGCGACGTAGTAATAAACACAACAAAGTAGAGAGGCACACGCTGCGAGAGGAGCATTCGGCGTCGAATGGAGCCGAGCGCGGGCGGCGTCCCGCGGCTACTTAGCATATAAATTAAACCGACGGACGCGCGCGCCCCCGCGCGGATAAATATTTATCAACAAGCGCTTCGAGTGCGATCGGCTGCCAGCCTCTCGCGCGCGGCGCCGCGCCGCCCCGCCCCGCCCCGCGCCCGACGCCCCGCGCCGCGACGCGCCGACGTGACTTACGGCCCCGCGGGGTTCCGTCGCGCCGCCTGCCATTCTTTTGTTTTCGGTGTCGCGGGCCGTGGCCTCGCGAACCCGCGCGTCGCGGAGAAGACCGCGCGCTCGAGACTTTCATTGATGAAAAACGAGAAATAGAAACGAAAAGAACAAAAAACTCGGTGAAAGGTTGAATTGGGAAACTCGATTATACAACTCTCGAAATTGTTGTTTTCAGATCTAAAAGCTATAAATCAATATAATATATATATATATATATATATATATATATATATATATATATATATATATATATATATGTGTGTGTGTGTGTGTGTGTGTGTGTGTGTGTTAAATCTGTATCTACATTCATGTAATAAGCTTGATTCAGACAACGGCCATAATTTCATATAATTTGTCTCAAAGCTTACTAGTTCTATCCAAAAACCAAGCAACCTTCAAAAGAAATAAATTCTCTCGCGAAGGGTCATGAACCTCGGGCGCTAAATGGCAAAGGAAAAAGAAATCATTCATTCTCACGCGCTCCTCCGGGCCATTGATTCGCAGAAACGGCGCTCATGGAATTATCCCTTGGAGACGTTTTTATGACCACTTTTTCGCCGTCCCGTCGCTCTCTCGATGGAAATGCAGTGCCCTCGCCGGTATTTCTCGCGGTGAGT
Source organism: Teleogryllus oceanicus (assembly GCA_964035755.1). Lineage (NCBI taxonomy): Eukaryota > Metazoa > Arthropoda > Insecta > Orthoptera > Gryllidae > Teleogryllus > Teleogryllus oceanicus. The sequence goes on from CAXIVR010000002.1 coordinate 127,473,967, forward strand.
CGCGACACTGGTGTCTGTATAGGCATAACTTACACTTCATTTACATTTGTTAGCGCTTCGAGATTTAAAGTCGCGTTTGCGCCAAAGCTTCCTGGAACGGCGGTTAGTAATCAATGATCGCGCGGATTCAGAAGAAAACATCCCAGTTTTTTCGAGAGACCCCATCAGCCTGATGTGCCGTCTGTTTCAAGAGTGACAGCTCCCATTAATTTGGAAGCAAGAACGTTGCATCTATCATATTAAACCGAAGATGGAGATTCAAGTATATTGCTCATTACAATTAGGAATAATATTTCTTTTCGAACATAAAAAATATAACTAAAAAAAGAAAAAATGCAATACATATTCAAAATGTTAAATTTTCAGGAAAACAGAGCGATTAATGGTTCTTTTATGAAGCAAGAAAAAAAAATCAACAAAATTATTTATTCGTCAGTTCATCAAAAATTTATCAATATTGAGAATGATAATGCTTGAACTTGTTTAACGTTAATTAACACGATTTATGTATTCCTTTTTCTATTCCGACGTAGCTCATTACACAACAAAGCTACATAGGACAGCAAATACAAAATGAAATTCCCAATGTTCTCACACAGCCCCCTGAAATACACGCTGTCGTGTGGCAGAAGATGTTTTTTGCTCGTCGTGCGCACATGCCGGCAGATGTTTCAGCCTACGCTTCCGCCGCCGCCCCCGCTTCCTTTCGCCCGCGGCGCCCTCTGCGTTCAGATGCAGCCGCCAGATAAGTCACGGCCACGGGTCACGGGGAGCACGGCCCCCGCGGGCGCGGGCGCCGCTCCTCAATGGCCCGCGAACGGAAACACGCGGTCCGGGCGCTTCACAATAAACGCCAACGGGAAGAGGAATATGAAGCGCTATGAACCTGTAGCGGCAAAAACGATAACTTCAAGAAACAGTTGCCGAAACCAAAGCACTTCGAGCTACGTTACTCTGTTCACTCTTCGCTTTGCCATCTGTCTGTTTGCGTGCGCTGCTATGAGTTATGAATACTTTAACGAAATAATATTAATTAAAAAGAAATTATAAGAATGAATGAAAGCAAAAATCTACTACGAACTTGTGGAAAATATAAGTCACTAAAATTGTATCAATAAATGAACAACTTCAATGTACTTTAACGAAACATAGAAGAAATATTTTTGGGGTGAATTTTAATTCTAAGTATGAATATGAATAGAAAAACAATTATGGTATCGTAGGCTTCCGCGGCCAGAGTCATGATCTGGGCTGTCCGGGTGACGCCGCGTCGAAGGCTGGGATGCCGACGCAGTACAGCCCTGAAGAGGACCACGATATGTCGGTCGAAACGTCGGCACCCCAGCCTTCGACGCGGCGTCACCCGGACAGCCCAGATCAAAAACAATTGTTGTAATTACTAAAAAGAAATCAAACAACTCAACAACGACTAACAAAACCCTCCTCATGCCCTAACCTCGCAAATACACGTTCTAATCTCAATATCGCACTACACTCTCAATTCCGCTCCAGACCAGTGCCGCGCGCAGGTCGCGCGCTTCATCAGCTGGAAAGCTTCGCCGCCATTTGCTGCACTTTCATTGGTCAAGAGGTTTCCCGTTCCCGGGCCAATATAAATGTTGACCATCCTTCCCGTCAACTTCGCGTGCCCGTCGTGTTGTGACGCCTGCCTGAGACGTCAGACTTTCCACTTTCTTTACGTTCCCGTTCGCGTTGCCGTTCCTGTTCGCGGCCTTGAGACGGCGATCAGGGCCGTGGAGCCGCACCGTGCCGCGGGCGGAAGAATGTCAGGAGGATGCCACTTGGGCACCAGGCCCGGATTTGGCACCCTCACGCCCTGCGGTGGTCGAAATGGCGCAAACGGCTGCGGCGTGGGCGGCCTCGCGGGCGGAGCAGGGACTGGGGCCCTTTTACAGAAGAGCTCTTGCAGGCGATTGGACACTCCCGTTGGTTTGCCCAGTTGCTCGGTGTCACTTACATCCTTAATCCCAAGGTGGGCGCAGGGAGACGTGATGGTCTTTTAGCGATCAATCCACCTGGTGAACTCTTCGCGGGCTCTGGGTTTGTCGTGGTAGCACCCCATCTCAAAAGGAATTGAGGAGGATTTGCCTTGACGTATGTGAGTAATGTAATGTACGACTCCGGTACCAATTCGAAAGTCTGGTAAGCTTCGATCGAAGCAAATTGATACCATCCCGGTTATGAGTGGAAGTTTAACATTGCGTTTCGCCGTATCCAGATGCCAGATTTTGATAGACCCCGTATTTTGAGAACTAGAAGGGGATTGAGAAAATAGCTCACGGCTATGTGTCCACCCCGGAGCCTGATCCCTCTGAAACAGGAAGTCAAACAGGTAGTTAAGAGGCTGCTGACACAATCGACAAACAGCTGTGGCGTTCTACAACAGGCTTGTTTATCCCATGTTAGGTATGGAATTTTTCAGCAATCCATTGTGACGAAAGCAAAGGCAACCAAATTATAATATAATAATATATCATTATAATATCTTCGAAATCAGTATTCATCACCTCATTCATAATTGCCAGGTAACCGGTTCTCTGATATTTTTCGTCCACACCTCGGAAAAATATTGCGTCAATTATCATCAACAAAAATTACAACATTAACTTTATTGAGATCGTTTACGATTTTCTACTTTTCATGTAATGATTGGGTCACTCTTTGCTTTTTAAGACGGAACATTCTCACCAACCACGCTCATTCCCCTTCTCATCACACATCCGCACAGATAAATGTACAAAAGATACTCCGATTAACTAACAGCAAAGCAGTGTGTTTTAAAAAAACGAACACACTCGTGCTGAATCATTTTCTTCTCATTAAAAAAATATTGCTTCTTGAAACATCTCTCTGTTTCGAGTCTAATTATTGTTTTGTATCAGCTTTCCTACACTAACCGAACCAGTTTGGGGGCATTTATTAGCCCCCTGTCGTAGCAACTCTACAACTGCTGCTACCCATTCCGACAAAATAACCAATTAGCATCGTTTCGAGAAAGTTAGCAAGAGAGAAAGGCGTGACAATGCCTCGTGCTTCTACCAGCATCATTGACACACACAAATGTCCCGCAACGGATTAAAAAAACGAGAAACGACGTCATACACCTGTGTGTGTAGGGTATTTTTTAGCATATCCCATGTCATTACGAGGATTTATTTGGTTTCAGACAGAAGAAAGGTCAACGTTACATTAAAATTTAAACTACATCAAATTATTACGAAATGGGAAGACATTACAGGAACAGCAACACGCACATTAATCTCTGATCTCTGTGGGCCGGAAAGTCCTCTAAAACGTCGTAACGTATCAAAACTAAATGAGCTATTGCAAACTTTTAACTCCAATTCGGTTATTCGCGGGCCGGCACACGCGAAGCTTTCGGCGCGGCCTGCCTTGAGGGGCACGTGGCCCTCCAGATTCCAAGCTCATCCGCACCTGCACGTTGCAACAAATATTTGGAAAATTAAAATAAACCTCTAAAAATTAGCAGAAAAAGTAAAAAAAATATTTTAAAAAAACACCCATCTCTCACTGCCCAACGTACTGACACATTATAAATCGCACAATCGTTCAACGCAAATAGGTGCGTGCCTCTCTATTTGTCCCTTTACATTTTTGCAAATATCAAATAATTTAAAAGGTGCTCTTATTATTTTTCTCATCCGATTATTAAGTTAAGCTAGGAATAATTTAAAATTAAATTAAGTTAGCTATAAATCTATAAAACACAAAAGTTTTATGTAAACAGATCCATATAATCTCAATAATAATAATAATAATAATAATAATAATAATAATATAACTATTACCACAATTTTTTTTAAACAAGTGCGTGATATCATTTAAATACCTATAATTGTGGAAAAATGCATTCAGACAGAAATCTCTGGCTTTAATTTTGGAGTTGAAATATAAATTCGAATCATATTTGAACTTTCCTAGCTTTCAAAATTTCAAAGGTTTTAATGCAAAGCGTAACTGTACAATATTTATGAAAGCACTGTCCTCCTTCCCAGGAAACAATTTAATGAAAATGTGCACCAAGGGTCAGCTCGATAGCTTCTCATCTGGCATACTCTCATCCATCCGCACCTTTATCTGTACAAGACACGCCAATTTTGGAGAACAAAATTGCGTGTATCTCTTCGCTACGTGCACCAATCTTAACCATATTTCGATCGGAACTAACAGATCCTAATCCTACATTCTGCAAGGTTGTAGCTGTTAAGAACCTGATATAGGAATATTAGGACCGAAAATTCGGGATCGTATCGCTAACACTTTTCCTCCCTATATAAATAGTAACGAGAAGTAAAAAAAAGAAAAAAGAAAAAACGTGGGAGTTGCGCGGGGTGCGGGGCAGCGTGCACGTAAGGCCAAGGCCGCGCGGCGCCACGCTGCCCGCCTTTCACCTGCCGCCCACGCGCCCGCGCGACCTTTGCCCGCGCCCCCGCCCCACCTCATTAGCGCACTTGCGTCCAGCACGAGGGCGCCGCTGTCCGGGGGTTATCAAGCGGTAGCCGCGTCGTTAATGCGCCCGCCACGAGGGCGCCGGGCTGGCGCGGCCAGGGGACGGAGCCTTCCGCGGACGGAGGCAACAGAGAGTTCGTGCACCCTCCAACGCTAAAGCACTATTGATCTTCTGCGCATCACGCAGTTTAAGTTTCGCATCACTTTTGAGCATCTGCGCAAGCGCACAAGATCGATATTCGATTCACTAAGCACAAACTCTCTAATAGGTACTTGGCTTCCGGCAGACACCCCATTGCAAGGACAGTTTCAATTTTAACACATTGCCGACAGTTATCGTTTTGGCACTCATCGATATTCCTCAGGGCGAAATGCAAAGCCGACCTGAAGAAGGAATTTTGCATTTCACCGTGGGGAAGATCGCATTATGCAGTATGTGTTTTCGCTCTGAAGAAGGCATTTGGCATTTCGCCCTGAGGAAGGTCGCAGTATGACAGCCGAAAAGTTGGCAACTGTCTACGACGCGGCGTCTCCCGGTCAGCCAAGTATCTAGTGAACGACTTAGTAGGCGCGGGTACTGCCGGGAGCAACAGGTCAGCGATTGTCGACCTGCTTTCGACATTGAGTGGCGCAGCGGATTAACAGGGAACCGAGTGGTCAGGGTTCGAACCCGGTGGCGTCGGCTGCCTTTCTCCTGGAAGACTAATACGGCGTCGAGGCAGGCAAACGTGCTGTGCAGCAAGTTACAGAAAGGCGTCCTCGTAATGTCGAAGACCAGTAATTATGGAGCTATCAAAAACTGAGACAGTACCGTTTTAATGCGCGAGGCGACTGAATTGCCTTCTTATACTGAAAGAAAGGATATCCCTTTCTCTTTGATCGCTCATTATGACTTTCCGACTTGCTTTGCCTCTTCTATAGCGATTTTCAGAGTCCTCGTAATCTCTACAGTTTCTTGAATCGTCGACGGTAGTTGACCGTCAGCAAAACGGACCCTTATCTGAAACTGTCACAATAAAACGAAAACCGAGTCGCATTGTAGAAAAAGCTGGAAAATTTGAATTGTGATTACAAAACAGCATTGAATCCTAAACACGCACCTAAATTTAGCTACACAAAATAAAGATTATTAATTCAAATAATACATTAATGCATGTTTTGTCATGAATGTAGTCAGAGCAAAAAAAGAATTAAAATCCGTTCTTACCCTAAAAAATCCATAAGTTTTACCTGAAGTATTCCAGTTCACAATTAATGTAGTTACTTTTTGTTAGTAAATTTATCACATTCGTCCCCGTGATAAACGTTCAAGATATGCAACACTGAATAGAAAAGTAGGCATTTATTCGCCCTAGATGCAGTTGGCAGGTCCGATCTAGATGTAATGAACCACGAAATGTTAATTCTTAGCACTTATGAAACGCGCATCTAATCGATTTTCTTTAAATTTATCTCCGCGAAAATGAAAGAAAATCATTACGCAATCACATCGTCTTCTAGGGGCTTTTTGGCCTCCCAAGCTCCAGACGGCGAAATTATGTAATAAGTAATAACGCGAAGGAGATCCCCATTCGATCGTGCGTGCGATTGCACATGTAGTTGAGCGCCGAGGGCGGGGGAGAAGCGCCCTCGCACAGGCCACGCTGTGGGACAGTTCAGCTCCGAAGGCACACGAGCACTGAGAGGCAGCCTTCGCACGTCCTGGCAAATAACGTAGCACTTCTTCTTTCTAGGGTTTTTATCCAGCCGACAGCCAGTTACTCTTTGCGTCCCGATGGGACGCATATTCGACCATACACTAGACACCAACACACTTGCGGGCTCCTCTGATCTGGGGTCAGCAGAACGCGAGGCCCTCCGCGAAAACACATACATACAACGACAAGGGACAAACAACCATGCCCAAGGCGGGACTCGAACCCGCGACCCTTCGGACCGAAGCGCTGAGTCGGTACTCGCTCTTAGCCACCTCGGCCATCCAGGTCGGCATAACGTAGCACTTATGATCGAATTTATTTTCGGTACGCGGACCTGTTGTGGAGAGACGAGTTCCCTCTGCACACGGCATTCCCAAGACTAAACGTCTGGCTCAGGGAATATTATTATTTGTTACATAATCTTGTTTTATAAATTCCGCTTATTTATTATTTTTATTCCAGTAATAGAAATATTTTAAAATTTGAATTAAATAAATATATTGAAAAACTGTTTAGCAAATAAAATAGTTAAAATTTGCTTTCCTATATTTATGAAGTAAAAGAATTTGAGGCTTCTATTGAATTTTATTACTCCCCCTCTAATGTCAGGCCTCTAGGGGGGATGACCGCTCTTGGGCCGGGGGTTGCCAATGCATCAATCTCCGGGGCATTACAAACTCACATCATCGATAAAATAGCAATAGATGTAAAGACACATCAACCGATCAAAAACATTTGTATGTGACTTATTTATTTTCATTAGAAAATTCTAATGTATGGGTGCTGTAGATGAATGATAAGCTGAGCTTGTTTCAGAACCCCTTTCACTCTCCATTGCCTTAAAGTATATTTCTTGACCCTTACTTTCCTGGTGGAAATTTTAATACCTATAAACATGCAACACATAGCCCTGTCTCTGTCTCTCATTGATTTAGTGTCAAGAAGGGCATCTCAACACCAAAGTTCATCGAAACAATAACTCATGAATGATTTCATCTCTCTCTTCGACAACGACTATATACTAGCGTGAACGTTAATGATTAATAAAATTGAGAAGCGATTCTTCTTAAGCATGGAGTTAACGCTCTGGTGTAGAAATAGATGGAAATCTCTCGACCTCTTATGTAAGAGACTAAGACGTGAACAATTTCCATCTCAGGTTTCTGATTGTCGTCCCTCAACTTATATAACTGCTAGTTGCAATCAATTTTAAAATCGAATATTTGCGAATTCTAAGCCAGAGAGTAAGTGAAATGCTTTTATTTTGAAGATGTGTGGCAAAAATATGAAATCCTGTTCAATCGCATATTCCCGACATGACAATCAAAGACTATCCAGAAAGTACTTAGGGAAAGGCCTTCTCACTTGGATCCACCACTGTCACTTTCTCTTCTCCTTTCCAACACCGGAAATGTCAGAAAACAACAAGACGTATTCTTTTCCTATGGTGATTGAAAAATAAGAAAACTCAATGAAGCGATGTGTTGTGACAGCCTCACAAGTCAATACGTCGATTGTTCATTTCAGAAAAATGCGTCAGCTATGTTGGATAATCGCTTATGATAAATGACATCTGATTAGTTGCGTAAACGTGAACAAGGATTTTCATTCATGAAACCTACGTTTGGGAATGAGAGGCTAAAACTGTCTTGAACTCCGAAGATGATAAAATAGTACGCGTTACTATACTTATAGCTTAATACCAAAATGTGGTAAAGAGGTCGTCGATGGCATGTTCGTTTTAATGAAGTTAATAATATAAAATGAATGCAGCAAAAGTTATACACATAAAGAGACTCAAGAGAATTTAAGAGATATCATCCAGGAATCAAAACCCTAGGGTGAAGCATAATACCAACGATATTTGTTGATGCGTACAAGTAAAGCTTTACAAATTAATTAACCATCCCATTATTTTAAAGCACTTTTTTATTTATTTCAATTCCAATTTAATAATATATCCATGTCATCACAGTTTTACTTGCTTTACTATTCTAGTTTCATATTCTTTCAAAATCCTTTACAATAGTGAATTTAACTGATTAAATTGCAGAAGACAAAAATATTTAAAATGTCAGAAAACGATTTTCGCATGTGAAAATTCAAAAAAAAGTGTTCGAATGTTAAAAACGGTTAAATCATAAAGTAATGTGATTTAAGACACAGCGCTCTCATCGTTGTTTCGTCTTGTGTGTAAATGCACGTTAATGAAAGGATAGTGAGCAACGTCTTGTCTAATAAGAAACGGCTCTGCGTAGCGAATTCAATCACCTGCGGGTGATGAGGCGATAAAGCGGCAAACGCGCATTCCTCCACGTCAGTGGGGTGTGACCACTCGCGGAGCGCCACACATTACCACGTCGCTCTCACGCAGCGGAGGACTCGCAGAGATGCAGGACCGCTTGCGACGCAACCGGTGGCCTTTGGGATTCGTTCTTCACGAAGTAAAAAGGAATGCAGAAAAATTGTAAGAGATATTACGAAATCATGAAACAATCAGAAAACACTTTTTACACAAGAAAAATCTTATTTTTGGTAGCTATCAACACTTCAAAACAGTATTTTCATAGAAATGCTTTTTTTGGAATCTTAAAGTAGACTACATTTTCAATAGGTGTGATTACATGCATTACAATACGACATATGCCGGGAGACCCGTGGAGAGCTTAGAGCTTGTCTCGGCTGGGGCGGTGCCCCGCTTGTGGGGGATACGTGGTTGGCACCGATTCTCGTGGGAGATACCTGGTTAGCCGCCACGTAGGTCGGCACCGGATCACGCCACCCAGCGGGGAAGATCACCGCCGTCCCGAGCTTAAATCACGCACTGCACTTACGGAACTAATGACCTTAGCAGTTGACGCGTCTGGAATCACGTAAATTAAGCAAACAATCCAATAGAGGTGTGTGTGTGTGTGTTTCTGACCACTTTGGGGGTAAATAATGTTCAATGAACTCTTTCTACAAACTAATTTTTTTATGAAAAATTAAATTAATTAACCAACTTAAATTAACTTCTCTTCGATTGCAATATAATAATAGTGTGTTTAATAAGTGAATTTGAAAAAGGTTTTTCCTATTTCATGCTTTTCTGTATGATGTTTCATTTTGGATCATTCATTTTTATATGGTTTATAATATTAAATTGTACTTGTATGATTTCAAAATTTGTTGCATTATCACTATGACTTAAGTTTTTCTTTATTCATTTACTAGTGAAAATTCTGAAGATTTTATCATGAGATCAGGAGTATGCCATTATTTATTCCACATTGTGTACCCACCAGAAAAAAATTGTATAAATTAATCTTATTATTCTGGTCGCACCTCCTGTCGGCAACTGTAATAGGTAAGGCCTGTTATACAGTTTCAATTAATAAAATAAAAAGAAATATTTGTTGAATATTACAGTCAGCAAGGATTTCGGATCGACATCAGCACAAACTTTAGACAAATAATGTATAGAGAGTTGAAATTACGGAAGGTCCAAGGCCAGTACCAAGGTCAATATGTCACGCAGGAGAGCTCGCTTAGTTGAAAACAATAGCAAAAACATTCTTCACGCCGAAACCATCTCACCACAGGTTAAATGTTTTAACGTGCTGTAGGTCTAATCAAAAACAGAAGATTTTGGCTCGAGACCAACGATCCAGTTGCCGAATAAGGAGGGATGGGCGGGTGCGGACGACCTTGACGGAATTACCCTTTCAGAGTAACAGCCTCATGAACACTTTGTAGCGCGTTCAGAACTCGTTTCCTTGTTAAATCGCACGCCACTGCAGTCGGCTGAAAGGCCATATGAGGAACATTTTAGAGACACCTGCAATAACAATTCTCAGTCGTGAGCCTGGGAAGAAGAGATATTGCCTTTGAAGACAAATTGTTCATTATTCTTTTTTATGTTCTTCTGCACGTTATTCACTCTCACTTTCCTTGGAGTCAACTCTACTGTTCACTTAAAAATATCAAATAGATAGTAATATATGTATGCATCTATACATAGAAATATTAATGCACTGCTGAAGTGAACAGCCTATTTCTTCTGCAACTGCTTACAGAACCACGAACTTGTTATAAAAATAAATTTATTTGTGTGTTCCTTCCATCCTTAACCTTGCACTCAAAATATCTGTAGTAAAGAAATATGCAAATCTCAATGTTTCAGGCAATAACCTCATAATGTGTTATTTTTTTAGAGAGGCAAATCGAAGAAAAAAGAAAAAAGAAGGGACGACCAGCAAGTTTGTGGAAGCAGAATATGTGGCTAAGCAATAGAACGTATAAGGAAGAAAAGATGGAGAAATTATTATTTAAGGAAAGAATTATGAAAAGAAAGAAACGCTGACAGTTGATGGAAAATGAAAGGCCATTGTCTCAAACAATTTCTGAATCAGACGTCGGCTGTTACACGCGTTGGAGTGCGAAGAGGGGAACGAGCAAGAGGAGTGGAGCTGGGGATCACGCGCCAAAGGCTGCGAGGTGCGGAGGGGGGCGGGCGGCGTGCCCCAGAAGACGAAGGCGGCGGCGCGTAACGGTACAGCGCTCGTGCTGCCGCACCGCGCCGCGCCGTGCGCCTCACGCCGAGGCCGCCAGCCTGCCCCACCCCCCCCCAAAGGCCGGGGGGGGATGAATGTATGTGTATGTATGTGCGTGTATGTGTGTATGTATGTATGCATATGTTTGTATGTATTTGTGTATGTGTGTATGTATACTTGTGTATTTGTGTGTATGAATAGTCGACTCCGGTTATAGTGAACTTGTGGGTACTAACATTTTTGGATCACTATAATAGTGGTTCACTATATCCGATGATGTCAAAATTAAGTAGAATTTCGCTACAATGAATAATTTTATTAATATAGAGATATATCAAAATTCATTAACAGCACCAACTGAAAATTTCAATATCTTTATTTGACCTTAAAAATAAACTATTATCAATGCTTTGTTTCGTATATTTTTCGTGAGTAATTTCTCTATATATCCTTCTCGGGTTCGTGCTTTCTCCATACGTGATTCTGCATTGTCCGCTGCCTCTAAGCTTGCAGTCTTGACACTCTTCGTGCCTTTCACTCTTATGCCTCTGACTGTTGGAACAACGTCCCACTCTTCGGAGGCCCTCAGGGGAGACTTCTTGGATTATGACCTTTGGCTGACGAAATTTTTTTCCAAGCTGCCTAGTGTTGGGATTTATAGCCCCACCAAAACTCAGGTCAAAATTTCTACTCTTTGCAAACCAAAGTTACCTCGCCCACTAGTATTAAATAACACTACCCATGGCTTCCACCCGATATACCAGTGAAATATCTTGGGGTTCACATTGATAGCAAGTTAACTTGGAAAAAGCACATTGAAGTAATAACTAATCCAAACATATGGTAAAATATCAAGAATATATTCATTAATTAACTTCCGCTCAGCCTTAAATTTGGAATGTGCTGTTTTTATATTTAAATATATTATTAGATCATCACTCACATAAGCCTGTTCGGTCTGGAATAACTTAGCTCTAACTAGCTTAACCAAAACCTTAGCATTGAAAAACTACAGATAATACAGAACAATGTTTTACGAAAATGTGCAAAGGCTCCTTGGTTCATGTCGAATACACATATTCAAAGGAACTTCAAATAGAACCCCTAAATGAACATTAAGAAAACTCTGTGACAATTTTTTACACTTCTTCCATCATCTCCTTGCGAATAAAATTCACAATGGGGAAAACATTAAACAATCCGAAAAGAATACGCTCACGATATCCCAAAGACATGTTAAAACACACAAAAAAATCACTATAATAATGTATGTTAAATATGTAAATTTTCATCCCAATATAATGATAATTTCTGAATGTATGTATAGAGGGTATCTAGATTTAAGAATGTATAATGTATTGAAAAATGTGTATTGTATGTGAATTGTTTAGATGTATTAGAAATATAGTATGAAATCCTGTAAGTAGCTAGTGGTAAGATACAAAAGTGAAAGGTTGTATGCCCAAATGTTATGTATTAAAAATAAAAATGTGCAAAACTGCCTTACTGAGGTGATATATTTTTTCCGGAAGGGAATTAATTTCCAGGACTTTTGTAATGTAAGTGAAACGAGACCAGTGGCATAGGTTCACTATAACCGAGAGTTCACTACATCCGAGTTCACTATAACCGGAGTCGATTCTATTCATGTATGTATGTTCGTAAGAGTGTAAGTATGGGCGTATGTATGCATGTGTGTATGTACGTAAGTGTGCGTATGTGTGTGTATGTATGTGAGGGTTGAGGAAATCAGCCCACCGCTCCATTGTATCACATAGGCTGAGATGGCTCAGTGTTTCATATATTGCTACTGCAGCGTCTCTCACCGGGAGGTCTACGGTTCGGATCCCGGCAGTGGATTTTCGAATTCAGTCCCTGTCTGGAGAGCAATTCTAGCTGCCGACTGATCTGAGCGTTAGTTTTCCAGGGTTCCTGTTATCAACGCCAGCAATACCGTAACATATGGACACCACGACATATGGACCACGAACCACACAGATATTTTCTACCTCATTCTCTGTCCTGCTCGCTCCTTACACGCAATCTTCCTTGCATTTCACTACCACATATTTCCGGAGAGCAGCCGGAAGTTTAGAGCTTCTCTCGGTTGGGGCGGTGCTCGGTAAAGGGGATTTCTGAAGGGCAAAATCCCGAAATCCGTCTGTAGGTCAGCGTCAAATCTCACGCTCCACAGGGTGGAAACCTTTTGTCTACACCACGCACTACTCACTCTCAATGACCAAAGAAGCTGACGAGACAACTAAATACTCCTTCACTCACCCGTTGCCAACAAGGCCTCACTTTGACGTCTCTGACAAGAAGAATTTTGGCGTACTAATGTAGTGTGTTCGTTTCTCTAAAATATTTTTGGATTATGAAGGGCGCCAAAATATTTTAGGCACTCCGTACCGTTTGACTGAATACGTTGACTAACAAATGTGTTCATTATATTGGGCTACAAAGACTTTAATAAAAAAGTCTTTAATAAGAAATAAATTGGAATAAACCATGAATATACTTGAAAACTCGGAGGCTTTGCCCCTGACCCGCCAGAGACACCCCGGAGCATGTCCCATCCCACTCCCGCCACTGCGTCGCACAGTGGCAGCTGCTTCCACAAAACGCTGCGCCTCCGCGTCGGAGGGGAGCAGCTTCCGAGCGTTGCTTTCCTAAGAAATGCCTAATGAAAAACGAGTACAATCTTTTATCTTGAATGCACAACATTTTGCAGATAAAAAGTGAAAGGAAAATTCTTTACATAAAATTCTTTCAATATAAAAGTAAAAAATTGTCTTCCAGTTATTGACATGTAATATAGTGACAATACTTTGTATTATTGCTATAAAAACTCAGCAAATCTTCAAAAGAACAGACGAAAAGTCATTAATTGCCATTTTACGTTCTTTCGCTTTAACTAAAACATTAAATTTGTGTAGGTATAGTTCAAATGGGGGACATGAATGGCCAAGGTGACTAAGAGCGTGTACCAACTAAGCGCTTTGACGGGTCCCGTCTTAGGCAAGATTTCCCGTATCGCTCATAAAAGTGTTGTTGCGGAGGTCCTCGCGTTCTGTTGACCCAGATCAGAGGAGCCCCAACTGTGTTGGTGTCTAGTGTATGGTTCCATCTGGTCGTAGAGAGTACCCGGAAGTCGGATGAATAAAAGCCCTATGAAAAAATAGTTCAAACGACTGCAGAAATAAGTTTTTTCGGTATGAGAAAGAAGTGGGCGGGTCCACTGCGCTGCGCCGCCAGATCGGCCGCAGGCTGCTGCGCTCGCCAAGGCAGCTCCACCGCCCCAGACGTCTCCCGTGCACTCCGCCTCCCCTCTGCCGTCTCCGTCCCCGACGCGGCCTGTCTCGCCTTCGCATCGCACTACCACTCCGCCTCCGCCGCTTTTCGCTCGCAGGCGAAGGCTCCACGATACATTTCTCGCCGAACGCACAGTTGAGCCAGGAATGCCCTTCCACCCTAGGATGCGCTTGTCGAATCAATGATGCGCTCGACAAAAGATACAGAAAATGTTGGGAATCTTTCCATACTCGATGATCTGCTGATGACAACTCAATTCCTCCAGAATTAAAAAGAATATGTAGTTGCTCTAATCTCAATTTATAACTTTGTCTTAACTTGCCTTAATTATCCGCGCAAAATTCCTGGTAGGTAGGGGAGAAAGTTTCACTGGTTAAAGTGAAGGCTTTTGCGGCCGGAGTTAATTGGTTCTTGGCTGTCCGGGGGACGCCACGTCCTAGGCACAGTTCCCAAAGTCCCGGCCGTCGTAGTGCGACCTTCCTCAGGTTAAAATGCTCTAATCTCTACGTCCAAATTAGCACTAAGTTTGAACGAAGTACTGATGCAACATTCAGATTGCAGATGCGATGTGCGAAGCTTTTCCTGTAGTCCCCGGCGTAAAAAACACGTTATAACTGGGAGGATGATTATAATGCAAAGTCTGTTTTCACTTTAGAACATTGCCTTGTATTATATTCAGTAATTTGTTGTGACAAACGGAATTGACCCACTTTATGTGACGTTTGTTGTACGTTTCACCGATCCCGACTAATAAGTTGTTTTTTTAAACTTTTTTCATATTTAAAAAAATCGCTAATTTAATCGATTTTAATATAGTTTTAATGACACTTGCTTCAAATAATGTTTACGAGATGCAACAAATGTTCTGCACAGAATTCCTGAGTAGCCTATTCGATTTCTTCGCTCAGTAATTTGTAATGTCAGCCGTTGTAAGTATGCAATGTAAGGTTCCCGTGATGCCTATCAGTGCCATTGCCAGTTCGGACGATTTCGGAATAACTGAAGACCGAAATTTCCTTTGTAAAGAACAGTCCAAACCAAAAGTTTGTAAACTGAGTTGATTTGAACGAAAGGAAGAAACGTCGATAGCATATCCATCAGGTTGAGTTATTCATCTCAACTGGATTGGATATGATTTTTTTCTTTGCTTTTAAGTAATTTTTTAAAACATTTTAAAAGAATTTTAGTGATTTTTTTGACGATGCTCGGCGCATTAAAATCCGCTTCCTAGTTATAATACCTGCCTAACGCGGAGGGCCAATGGAATGTGGTAGCTATTGCAGTTCATTGCAGATTTCGAACCATGTCGTTAGTCTTACACAATGCCCGAAACTGCACAGGGATGGTGAATGAGCTCCTTGCCCTGGATAATTCCATCTGTCCAGTCTGTCAGAGTCTTGTAGATTGCTGTGGGCTTTGGGCGTGCCAGATTTAAGAACTGACAGTCAAGAAAAAGCTGTGTACTTGAACCTGGCAGCCGAAGTGACCTCACTCTTTTGTATATGCACGAACACCACCTACACCACTAAAACCAGTTGAGAGGAAACGTTATATTGATTTGCGGCACCGTAAAGAAAAAATGAAATCGTTTGATTTTGCATATCTTCAACAGCCCGCGATAACACATACAATTTTCATTGTATTTTTAATTATTAGAATCAGGTACTCAACATTTGTACAATTCTTTATGATTAAATCGAAAAACGAAAGTGTATTAAAAAAGGATTAAAATGAAGGTAAACGGTTTATAAAAAGTAATAACACTCAGATAACAATCCGTAACTCACATAGCATTATGGATGTACGCAATTAACAATACAAGATGCAATACAATACAAGATTTCAATTTACGCATTCAAGTGTGCTTATAGGATTATACAGAAATGATCAGAACTTAATTTGTAGCTTATCATTGTATCTTTCTTATCTTTTCAATTAGCTTTAAAATGGATTATAGTAGAAAATGAAAATAAGAATACACCATAGCATCATTTGTCAATAATCAGGACAATGACGGTATCCAGAGCATCAAAGCATCCACATTACATCTGTGATCTTTAGTCTCAGGAAAGGTTTACCTATGAAGTGAACAAAACTTTGTTGATATTGCCTTCTCGAACAAATATATCATATACTCGGTAAACTTTGCACAGGTCCTAAGGGGTTTCTAATCGTTTAGTCGACTCGTGCATATAGCAAGAAGGGAAACGTGTACTACTCAAGAGAGTAAACACATTCCAATCATGAACTCATTGCTGAATCATACTCTACGATCCCGAATATTCGCTTGTCATTTTCCCCTGCCCTCACCGTGAGCCGTAAAGAGCAGATGAAAAAGGATATAATATATTTCTATTGTTACTTTCAAGTGGGTTCCAATTCACACAGCTTCTGGATGAGCCACATTCAAATAGTAGCAACAATTCGAATCTAAATCACAACGTACAATTCTCGTGCGTTGCATGACTTATAGTCATTTATTTCTACTTACAAATACATAAAGGGCACACTATATGAACAAGTGAGTGTTTCAATGGAGCTGGATAGCATAGAAGGAATCAGAGTAAGTGAATCACTCCATTACCAATCAGAGTGCAAAATAAAAATAATAAATCTCAACATGTTCGAACATAAAAGAAAAGTAGGTGTTGTAACAATATTCACTGGCGTATCGCAGCACGAACAGAATAACTGTTTGCCCAATGTAAAAGGTTCGGATTAATTCTCTTCCATTTGTATTTTGTCGTGACTCATCTCGCGGGGAAAACGCAATGCATGCAGCATTCGCCGAATTATGTTAATATTTCCATTAGAAGCTGACGGCGGAGAAGCTGTGAGTGACGTCGAGCAAACAATACCTTCTGGCGCAATAAACCCTCGGCGCAAATCCACATGCCGAGTCACGAGTGTGCGGTAGCGAGAAAGCGCCGGCAGGCAGCGGCGCCCGCCAGCCCGTCCAATCGGCGAACAAGCCGGGTCCCCCCCCCCCCCTTCCCCCTCGTATATTCAATGCTAATCGATTGCAAAACCGTTTGGCCGGCGGGCAGGCGCCGCGGCGCGGCGGCGGCGTTGGTGGTGGCGACGTGTGCGGCGACTCTTCCACGCAATCGTAAACACTTCGCCGCCCGCGTGCGCGCGCCGCCGTTGGATGTTGCGCACGCTGTTGGTCGCCGGTGCCGCCGCTGAGGGACGAGACGCCGTGTCATTGTTTTCCGCACGTCGAGGGTTTCCGCCAGGGACCAATACCCCAAGCAACGGTCCCTTCCTCGTCTTCCCCATGTCCTCCCCCCCCCCCAACACTTAGAAGCACTACAATACCACACAAGTCGGGTGCTCAGTCGGGAGCTACGAGGTATTCCCGCCCGGAGAGCGGAAACCTGCAATTGAATTAAAACATCCTCTGAACTCAAGGAACTAATGACTACAGTAACTGTCGCGCTCGGAAATACTACAAACATATAAAATCTGTTTACAATATATATTTATTGAGGCCAATGTGTTTTTAATATGAACGGTTTTTTTTTTTTAACGTTGGAGGTGTTGGAGATTAAAATTAAAACAATATGAAATAAGGCAAATTCAATATCGTAACAAAACTGTCATTATTTTCACAAAACTGTAAATTGCAAAACCTTTCATCTATCAGTGAAGAACGGTGAAGGGTCTGAAGAGGAGGAGGAAATTGAATATTGTTGCGGTGTGTCGATTACGGATAAATGGGGGAAAGTTGTTGCTAGAAAAAACTGTTGTCAATCTGTTATCAATGCTACTTCGAAATTTTTTTAAAAGCTATAATTGAGTATATTATTTTTATACAATTCATTATGACAATAAGAATTATGTTATATTTATTATTTTTGAACTAGTACTTGTCAATAACGTCTTAATTATTAATAAATAACAGGGTCTGTTAAATAAATACCCATCGCAGAATGTAAATTGTTAGAGATGACTTTGCTAGTTTTATATAGATCTATGCTCAAATACATCGATGTTTTGAGGTGGTGTAGTATTAACATAGGTGTTTTAGTTTTCAGCATCGTTCAGTTGGCGGCATCGTTTCCCAATACGACAAACCGCAACGCTCGGCCCAGGCGGCGCGCGGGAAAGGTCGGCGAGCGGCCTCCCGGGGCGACATCGCGGGCGCTCCTCGCGGCTCTTCCACGGGCTGGGGACACGAGCAGCGCGGCGCCCACGCTTGAAGCGCGCCGCCCGCCGCCCCGCGGGACCACCGCGACCGCCGCCCCCCCGCCCCCGCCGCCCCCGCCGCCCCGCCGCCCCGCCGCCCCCGCCGCCCCCGCCGCCCCCGCCGCCCCCGCCGCCCCGCCGCCCCGCCGCCCCCCGCCCCCCCCCCACGCCGCCCCACGCCGCCCCACGCCGCCCCACGCGTATCTTGTGGAGACACGGAGCCCGTCAGCCCCGCGTTGCTTACCCGCTTTCCGACGGCGCCGCCCCGCTCCCTGGGCCTGCGGGTGGGTTCGAGCTCACGCACGGGCGTTGCAATTGGGCCGGTCCGGGAGCGGCAACTCAGTGCATCAACTGATGGCACTGCAGAGCTACTGACCGGGAGGTCCTAGGTTCGAGTCCCGACGGGCGGCGGCAGGATTTTCTTCAGCTAGGTCGAATTCAGTCGCTGTCTGGAGAGGAATTCTAGCGGCCAGCTACTCTGATCGGTAGTTTTCCGTGGTGTCTCCGATCAGTACCAGGCGAATGCTCGAGTAGTACCCTAACAAACATCCTCACCACACTCACTTACACTTACATGCAATACACAACCACACATGCCGATAAGCCGTTCGGGAGCTTAGAGCTTGTCCCGGCTGGACGGTTCCCCGCTGGTGGGAGATACCTGGTTGTATTTATACCTAGTTGTAATGTTCTGTATTGGCTAAGTTTTCTCATGTGAAACATAATTTTTATTTAATTCAAGTTCGTTTCTTCATGATTATGAAAATAATAATAATAATAATAATAATAATAATAATAATAAGTAATAATAATACAGCAGAATTAAAATAAGAGTCATTAACGCATATGCATTCCCTGTTCTCCATATTAATTTGGAATTATTAAATGGTCATTAACAGATCTGGAAGACATTTCAAGACTGATCAGAAGCACACAGATCACTGAGCACAGAATGAGACACTCGAAAGCTGCAATAGAATGAGTTATTCTCCCTGTATCGATGGGAGGAATGGGCATAATTGACATCGCACGTCTCCACAGCAAACAAATTAATAACCTGAGACAATATTTCCACAGCAAACAAGCATCTTTCGATAGGTTTCGAGTCATATTCAAATCCAATGTGAATGCAACACAGCGATGTGATTTGCATCTCACAAATAAGAATTTTGCCTTTCAGTGTAAATCAATTGAGAACCAAAAGACACACTGGAAATCAAAAGCATTGCATGGAACATATGCCAACCAGCTGCAGAACGAGGATGTTGACCAGAAGTTAAGACACTTATGGATTAGGAAAGGAAAGTTATTTGGCGAGACAACGGGGTTCATTAAGGCTATTCAAGACAGACACCGACAAGAAATTGTCGAAAATATGTCCAAAAAGAAGCAAACATAGTTGAAAAATGTAGGAAATGCAAAAGCTCATCAGAAACCATAGAACATATAATTGGATCGTGTCAGCCTCTAGCAAATACAGAATACACCAGTAGCGGCTCGTGCTTAGGTTGCACGGTTGCTCAACCCTCAGAAAATGAAAAATATCTCATAATATCTTAGGAATATACATTTTCCTTTTCTAACATTCAATATTAAGACATTGTAGCAATATCGATGTATATGAAATCATTTTGAAACCAAAGAGCTCTGGCGCTCTCTCCGGTGTGTGGGCTTTGCCAGAAATTGCACCACGCTCTTCACTGTGTTAATGGGTTCTGTTTTACTCTTTGACCCTTCCATTTAACACGGGGAACGTACGGCCTTTTGGTTGGGCAACTATACTAGCGGCGACGGAATATCAGAGGAATAACCATATTTTGTCTTCTTCTGACTCACAGCAACGTAGTTTTATGATTTTCGCTTATTATTGAAAGTACGCTAGTTCAGTCAATTATTAACGATATTCAATACATTGTTTATAATATTTTGGAAAATTTGTTTTCATTTGATATTAGGTTTTACGATTCAAAACGTACATTTGATGTGTTCTTTGTGTAAAGGTGGCCGTTCTGGATGGAAGTCCTTTCGTGTCTCGCGGAAGCCAGTGTGGCTGCAGCTGGCCAGCGCTTTGCGAACGTTCTTGTGAATACGAATGTGTGTCGAAGATCTTTCATTATAGCCAAATATACCAGGGTAGTGACGTTTTCGAAATAAAATAATTTTATTTGTGTGAAACGTGTCGAAGCAATAGTGCTTGTTGCGATGTACTGGAGTCGAATTTAAGTGTGCAGTGAAAATCAAAGCCAGAACCACGTCCGCGGGAGGTGTATATGCCTTACGCGAACCCGACGCATAGAATTGTGTAAGTAGTGTTTCAATATAGTGCGTGACAAAACCGTCAACTCGAGAGCTGGAAAACTGTAGATGAGAATGCAAAAACCAGTAATTCTGGATACATGTCATTTCGCAAGAAGAGTTCCTGGGAGAAGACCTTGATTAAACCAACAGAATCCACCAACAGTGCCCGTACTTGCTCGCCGGCGTACGAGTGAGCCTGGCTATGGCAGGTGAATGTCCCCCCCCCCCACGAGGGAAAAGTGAAAAAGTCATAATAATAATAATAATAATAATAATAATAATACATTTTTTTTTAGTATATAGGTTTCATGTGGACCTTTCAAGATAAATGTGACGTAAATGTTCAGGGCAAGCATGTTTTCGTCAATAATTTTGATTTCATAACTATAAAGAGCCCGTCCAAATTACGCCATCATAACAATAAAATATACCATGAAGTTTACTTGTAGAAATAACTTTACTCTGTATCATCAAAGTTACTATAGTTTGATCTAATATACGTCAAATTATTAGCATGAAAAAATTATCATGTTTAACGATATATCATTATTTCAAAAACGAATCTCAAATGGAATAAGTAAATGTCTTTGCTTCGGGTGGAAGGACAAGGATTGTTAAAGATAGCATGTTTCGGTCTCTCGCAGGAATTCTGCAAATTCTGGAATTCTGCAATTCCCCGAATTCCCTAACAAGCTAAAGTATTACTGAAGTTCCACATGAAGTTATGCAGTTGAATGCCAATGTCAGATTGAATTGTAGAATTGGGCAACTAACTTTCTAAGTAAATGAAACGGTACTCTACGGCTTTTAAAAATGCTTGTTACAAGAAATAATAAACTACAATTTGGAGGTTCATTTGATCAACAAAAATATCCGTTTAATAAAGTACAAATTTTAACTATTATTCTTAGATATTTTCGAAACAATAGACTTATTAAACATTGTAATAGATACGTGGGACAGAAAACCTTTAGTTGTTACAAGAAAGCAAGAACCGCGGAAATTTACAACGGCTCTTACAGAAATAATCCATTATTACAGATTTTATGGCACGGCTACACTCTAGACACGAGCATAAAATATGTCTTCTGTTGCCGATAATTATGACAAAAAGAGACACATTCTCATTTTCTATACAGCCTTTCGGAGAGGTTTCACAGATAATGGGATAATAATGCTGCTAAGAATCACGCCACAAAAGCAGCCTCCTCCGCCCGCCTTCAAGTGTCGCACGCGCGACACCGACTCGCACGCAACCACTTCGCCTGCTGCTGGGGCACGCATTTGGAAGGCACACCGTTCATTCAATTTACACGTCTGATTTATGTGCTCATAATACCACGGATGGAGTTGATTTAATTGATGCAGTTCTTCATTAAGAAATGACGACAAATGTCAATTTGCAAACATTGCAAAATATTTATTACTACTTCTACTATTATTATTATTATTATTATTATTATTATTTTCTCTCAGAAAGCACTACAAATCATTCCCCTAGTCATATGACCTAGGTTTGGCAAAATAGAGCTGGTCTTCACAGATCTAAGAAAAGGCGGGGAAGAAATTAATCTTTGTCTCTAGTTCAGTTCAAGAATTTTCCCATAATATGTCATACTGTAGAATAAGAGCTTTCTGGATGGTTATTCTGACGTGTTTTCATAACTATATTTTTGTAAGTCCAGAAGCAAATCGATTGCCAAATTTCCTCGGCTGCGGCGATTGGCACTATCAACCTTACTAAATTTGTGAAATACATTTTGAATTTCTGTTGCCAAATTCTGATATTTGGAAATATTTTCTAATTCTGTTTTTTTAATTGAAAATGGACAGTCTATGCCAAATATTAATGCATTCCTTTATATTTTAGGGATAACCATTATCCGGGCGATTATAATCCACAGTTTTATTGGTGAGAATGGACCTATCCCAATGGAATACAATTTCATTACTTCAGAACTGGTGGTAGATTCGTAAATGGATGGATCATATGACGAGCTTTTAAGAACCTCTCTTCAGACATCTGTGACATGACCTTTAGAATACATTGATCATAATTACGAGCTTTTATTCAACATCTGTATTTGATATTAAGAACCTCTCTATTTCACGGAATAACTATCCAAAATTCAACCTCTGGAGAGAGATTGAATCTTTATCGATCAGTTGGATTATTTAAGAGATTCCAGGACCTGTCTGGCTCTTCCAATCTGTCTTCATGTAACACTGAAAAATAGCTTCAATGTTGGTTTCACCTTTTGGAGATTTAATGCCAAGCAGTTTCCTTTCTCCTATTATTATTATTATTATTATTATTATTATTATTATTATTATTATTATTATTATTATTATGTTATTATTACTACTATTATTATTATCAGCAGAAGTAGTATTAATGTTACATCTTTCAGCCCTGTGAATATGTTGATACCACGTGAAAATTAAATTTCACAGGAGGACAACATATCTTGCTTTCCTGTGGTTATTTGAAATTATCTTTTGGCGAGAATAAACGCACCTTTCAATTAACTAAATATTAATCAATGATCTAAATCATTTCTAGAGCGTGAGCAATCAGACAAGCCGGCATATCTTGTTAGGGTTTATGATTTTATGAAATTCACTTTGTATTCGTATGAAAACATGCGCCCATTACCCAGCAGGCAGAAGGAATTAAACTTATCTGATTAGACAGAGAGAATGTTAAAGAGAATCCATTGCACATTTATCTCATTTCAGCAAACATTGCCTTACCGAGATCAAAGATATAGGAGTTCGAATAATTAATAATAACAAATGCATTTGTAACAATGAAGAGTGAACGTTAATAACATAAATGAAATGCAAAATATAAAAGCGAATTTTCGAACGATAAATAGAAAAGATTAACTTCTTATATAACTAAGAGACTTCAGGGTGATTTTCGTGCAGTTTGTAAATGAACATTTCGGTAATTGTTTCACAATCTGTTAATGCGGAAAGTAACATATTATACGCCTATAAAATTATTTAAAAATGTAATTAAGTTCTTCAGTTAAGTAGTTTGTCAGTAGTGCCTTGAACCATCCAAACAATCTAGGCGTAATAAAAATAAAGACCCTCTGGGAATACTTGCCGTTGACCTGGAACAAATTACACTACAGACGGTCCTCTGAGAGATTGAATAGTATCATTACAAAAGAGGTAGCCGATTCCCTTAAATTGAACAATTGGAAGATAGAAGCATTTCGAAAAATATAGTATGAAATATTTATTATTTTAATACTATTTCATTGCGAGAGATTATACTTACTAAGCCTGAAAAACCGTAAGATACTCAAACTATATCATTGATTTACTTTTGCGCACGATACTTTACAAAAAGTGATGATAATTGTGACTATTAATTTAATGCTATTTTTACTATTAATCAAACTATTAAATATATTTAAAACAATCAAAGGCGGAGGGGCAGACCTTATGACCAGAGTCACACTGAACTACGCCCCTCTCTGCTATTCATAAGTGATCCTTATGTTTTCATTGGTAAATGCTGGCGAAAATTGAAAATTAATTCAACATTTCACCTCTACGTCGCTAAATTTATTTCTTGTAACAAACATAGCCTCCTCTAGTTCAAAGGAATGTTGCGTGGCTGTCATATTCTTCGACGGAGACATTCAACAGGGACAAGCATACATTAATACCAGTGAGCGACGCAAATCTACTCGCAGTTTTGAACGATATATACAGGGTCTAAAAGCAGGAGAAAATTTCTTCCAGAACGAGAGAAAGTAAAGCGCCTGGAAGCGGGCAAGGTTGCCCTATTTTGTTCTTGGGTAACGTGTTCTCGAAACCAAACGGAGTAATTTAATTACAATATTATTTCGTCCTGTGTTTGCGACAATTTTATTTAGTCTAATTTTCCTCCGTTGTTCTAATAAAATTATATGTTTATGAGAAACACATGTCAAAAATTAAGGTTCGCGTGTAGTTGCGTGTGGCGTCAATTATAACTGAATTCTCGAGAGATAAATTCCTGGCACACAAGAAATTCAACACTTTGTTCATGCCCAATAATCAAAACCTGTTATGATGAAATGGATATTGCATGATTTTCGTTCTGAGACAATAAAAAAAATTGAACCATTTTTTTGTCACATACATACTCTATTTTTATTAGATTGAAAATTTGTAATAATTTTATAGTTATACAAATTAATTTTATTACATTTTGTGAACAAATCGTTTAATATGGATCTCGCAAATATTAAAAAAATCAACTAAGGAAAAAAGGAAAGTTCACTACAAAAATTACGAACCCTTCAATGTAATACAATTTAATTTTTTTTGCCGTAGTAGATAGGTAGAGAATACACACATTCATATTCGTAGCCGCGTTATAAAATGTGTCCTGTTCCAGGCAAGTTAAAATGGTGGTTTTCGTATGTTACAAAGTATTATTACAAAAGCATCAGTGAAAATCTAAAGAATTAATTTAATGCCTGTTCCTTCGTGGAGCGAAACATAATCATGATGGCAAACTATGAAATAATGTTACACAGCCCCATTCTCTCTGCATGCATGCATTTCGTTTGATGGCTAGGTTATGTGGTGGTAAACGATAGCTGGCTATAGCATCACCCATTTGTAGCGTGCAATTTGTCGTTGGTTTCAAGGTCGACGCGACCCAATGACGCCGTTTGAAGAAACACGACCTGTGACAAAACCTGCATCTCCAACCGCAAACCCGTTACACCACACTCCTCCAATTACCGGCGCAATATTCAAGAGAGCAACTGCTTCATATGCCCACAGACTCGAATGTAGTCAACCTAAGCAAAAGTGTGTCATACATGTGAAACTAGGAAGCACGCGAATTTAATCACTTCTGTATATGTGGAGAATCGTGAGGGTAGGTCTATTGAAAGTCTGTTTTTACAGTTACAAAGTTGACAATTTGTTTGGCTTGCTTAAGAACTATAAATATACAATAAACGTACAAAAATAGTGCAATTTTTTAACACGATTTGCAGTTGCATAAGAAGGAAATAACAAGATTCAAACTCAACTTGCTATACTAAAAAACATAAATAACTAAACTAATCATCTGTAGTTATATTGAATTAAATGACACATGTATTATACATTTAATGTACAAATTTACAGATTGTATTGCTCCCGCAAACGGGAACATCTGTTTTCATCATGTTTGCGAACTGTAAGGTTATGAAAACCATCTTTACCAATTCAACTATAATAGGAATTTGTATTCCAAAATAGCGTTTTTTCTCAAACAATTGTCAATAAATTGACTGCAGCTGTAACTATAATTGTCTTCTTGTTGTGAACCTCCGAAATACTTAGTTGATAGTACAATTTGTGCAATCAGGATATGCTACTGAGAGAAAATGGAAACAGGAAAGACTTTAACATAAGTAAATACAATACAGGATAATATACTCCTATAATATGGATTTGATATAAATTTAGTGAAACCAATAAGAAACATCTGGCATTATTCAACATGAATTATTGCTGTAATGTATAAACTACAACAAAGAAACATTTTATATTTAAACAGGACATACTACATTTACTTGCTCAGTGGAGTCGACTTTTATAATTAACTTATCTTACTGAAATTTCTTTACATTATCTATTCAACAATATATGCGATAGATGTAAACTGGGATTTAACAGTACAAGCATAAATTATTATTATTATTATTATTATTATTATTATTATTATTATTATTATTATTGGCCTATCGGACATTTCTGACCGCGCTACGCGATTAACGTGTGTAACTTTTAGGATAAGCTTTTCAGCTGTATCGACAATGCTGTTACATCTTGAAGTGCGAATTATAGGGTGAGAGGATGATGACGAGTGGTGAAGGGACAATCACAAATACGACCATGCCTACGCAGGCCTCGAACCAGCAGCCTCATCAGCGCAGTCAACGGCTGCCGCAACCGTTTGCGCCACGGGGCCGGCTCACTAGTATATATTATCATAAGAAATATACATTGGGATCAGTACTTGACTAGTTTAAAGTAAATATGTATTGTCCTTCTGCTGTGCTGCATTAGAATAAAACTACTTTTTTGTACATAATAATAGTAATAATGATAACAACAATAATACTGATAAGATTACGGACACATTCAGAAAAGAAGAATGCAGTTCTACGGACATATACATAGGATGAATGAAAACAGAATTTCAAAACGGATTCTCATAATCATCAACTCAGGCAGGGAAAACGAAATGGATTAAAGAAGTCGAGGAGGATCTCAGACAAGCACACGTTACAATAAATGATGCAGAAAATAGAAAAGAATTCAGGAACACCATCAAAAACATACATTTGAAACCAAAGCAAGAAGAGGCCAGGGTGTAAATGGACAGCAGAGCGGAAGAAACAACATAGTGAACACATGAAGAAAATATGGGCCCAGAGAAACCAAACAATCATCATAAAGGAATTCAAGTTCAAACGCTCTCTTTAAATGGGAATAATCGTGAATAATAATAATAACAATAATAATAATAATAATAATAATAATAACGTTGCACCTTTTGTTTTTATTAATTTTGTTTTAAAATAATGCATTATAATAATTCCTTAAAAAAGATTTAAAGAAAAAAGTTTTTATAAATTTGTTGTTGTTTTTTGTTAGAGCTATTAATTATGTTTTAAATAGTGCTGACTTTATCAATATCAGATTTGTAGTTGCATGTTTGATTAATACTTTTCTTGAAGTGATATACATATGCCAATTATTGTACATATAACTACAGGTAATTAGTTATTTCTGTTTTTAGTACAGCCAATTGAGATCGAATTTTTTTGTTTTCCTTCTTATGTAACTGTAAATCGTGTTAACCAGTTGCACTTACTATTTTTATATTTATATCCATGAATAAGGCTAAGTAAATTCAGTGCCAGTTTACAGCGCCGAAACGTTGGCACTGTAAACACATACTTTTAATTGAGCTCCCTTATGATTCTCCACATATATTTATAATACGAGGTCAAGATCAACCTAAAGACTTCTGAGCAGTATATTAAAATAATCAAAGGTTTTTGTAATCTGAAGTCCAATATTAGACAAGAATCTTCTCGAAAAAGTTCTGCAATATTTGAAATCCAAATTATTATGACATCTTATGTGCACAAAAAATTCGGTTGAAAGGACACTTTACAAATCTAGCAATGGTGATTATTTATAATTACATTTATTAATAGTCACATTTCGGTTATTGAGTGTGAAAATAATTTATAATTCATTAGTAATTCGTTCCTCTTAAACGGAGATAGAGATTCGACAATATAAAAATCAGCGAGTTTGGAGCAGCGAATTGATTTTAATATTTTTTTACCCAGTTAGCTGAAAGACGTAAAAATCTGAAGGCTTTAAAATCACGAGTTCTTATTGAATTCATTCTTATTGAACTGCAATAAATTCAATAATTATGGTTTCTGAAGTTGAGTCCACGTTCGGTAACATCATTCTAAATCCTAAACCCGAATATTTGGTAACTTACAATACAAAGAACTTGGCAGCGAACCTCAAAAACCTTAATTTAGGTAAGAAGCAGAGAAACACCTTAGTTTCTCGGGAAGAAATATAGGTAACGCAAGTTTCACACAACCTCTGTTTCTGTTAATTTACTTACTTACAGAATCCCCGAAGTTTAAGTTCACTATTGCACTCGATCGATCCCTAACTTCGATCACATCCCTAATACTGAAATGCACTGGAGAAATGGTGAGAGTAATGCAATAAATATGGGAAAGAACCTGTGTACTTCTAGCCAATCATGCGTTGCCAAAATATTGGGGAGATTTCAATTAAAACAAAAGGATAAATCGAACATCTCAACATCTTCTGACGATTCATCTCTCATTGAAATTTAAAATTATAGTTTCTGATCATTCGTATTCAACCTTTATTTTTATTATGGTTTATAATAGGAAGTGTGTCCGCTGTATTAACACGAAGAATAGACTGATCACTTCGGGGTCGTACTTTACTTATTCTATGCTCACCGAATTAATTTTAAAATGTGACATATTTCAAAATGTGACATTTTATAAAAAGGTGGATGTTTTCTAAAATAAACTTTATGAGACGTAACAACGTCTTTTAGATAAAACACTCCGCAGAAATAAGACATTTTCTCTCAGTTATTTGCATTGTCACAACTGTTGCAATAATTAACTATTGATAATATTTTTGTCAAAAGGACATTACTTTTTGTCTCATCTGGCCGATGTATCATACAAGAAAGACAATACAAAACGTGCTGAATTCCTTACTAGTTAAGCGTATTTCAAAACCATGTTCATATTGTATCTAATTAGAATATTAAATAGTCGTTCGAGTTCTTCAGTTCTTTGAAACAGTGTCTTGATGAAGTGAGCGAACGAGCGCATTCCTTTTCAAATGGTACGAGAAAAATATTGCACTACAACATTCGTGACTTCTGGATTCTCCTAGATTTCTAAAGACATTTTTAAAACATTGAATCAGGTGGTTGATTCCATTAAATAAAAGTGTCAAACTTATCGACTCTTCAGTGTTCAACAACAACAAGAATAATACATATTAAATGTTACCTCTAGTATTATTTATGCAATTGTAATTTGTTTGAAACGGAATCTTCGTTAAATATTTTCCCAAATTTAATTTAACACCCCCAAAGCGGAAATTTGAAGATTCTCACCGTCAATAACGGGTTCTTCTCTGTTGGGCGTCGTTCAAATTTCCGGAACAGTCAGGCTCTGAAACAAATGTAAATGTTATATAAACATTATATTCCACGCTCTGGAAAATTGAAGCATTAAAATTTCAGAACAATGTGTAATAAAAGGTTTCGTCTGCTAAATTTACTCTGACTTTCAAGGACATCTTGTGATTCTACGATTTCACAGAATTGAAATTTTAACAATAATGTTGACACAATTATCGAGCTGTCCGGGTGACGCCGCGTCGAAGGTTGTTGGGGTGCCGATGTTTCGACCGACATATCGCGGTCCTCTTCAGGGCTGTACTGCCCCTGAACAGGACCGCGATATGTCAACATTGAATCGAACGGTGGTCGAAACGTCGGCACCCCAGCCTTCGACGCGGCGTCACCCGGACAGCCCAGATCATGACTCTGGCCGCGGAAGCCTACGATAACAATGATCCAGACAATATGAATATATGTGCATTTCTTGTATATAGTACCTTTATTCACTCTTCAAATCATTTGATTTGAGTCGTTGTTACTGTGACGATGAGTAATTAACAGTTGAAATTGATTGATCCGTTTGCATAAGAAATTCTTACTTGATCAATGTTTCATTTCTCAACTACAACTAGTAAAAGGCAGAACATTTAAGATACAAAGTTTCTGTAATAACATGCATAATTGAACCAATTTGGCAAACCTAAATCAACGAAGACGCCAAACAGGTTGCTATAACGTAAAAGTAAGTTATCGACTTGTTAGATGAGCTTGGATAGACGTATGGAACAAAGTTTTTGCAACCTACGACGTCACATGTAAAAAGAGCTACAATCAGCAACACTTATAATAAACACATTTCCGAAAGGGAAAATATTTTTTAATGCAAAATGCATTATCCCTAAAAAAGTTGAGAATTTGCCTCCATAAACTTCGAAAGATATCTTGCGGTATTGGTGTCTAAGATACTATCGAAAATTAGTGGTATTGGAATACTACACACTATCCCGTATAATTTACAACGTTTAGGCAATATAATACTTCTTGAAAACACAAAAAATGTTTCCAAAAGGAATTAAAGTTTCTCTGTCAAAAAGGACATTTCGGGCGATAATAATTTAATAATTTAAAGATCAAATTTACATTCCAATATACACGAACGAGTCTAAACAAAATGTAAAGTTGATCGCTATCCTAATGGAAAAATATATTTAATACATTCCATTGTGTAATTTGAATACAAATATTATTATCTTGTCACCTGAGATATTAACAAAAATAGTTTATTATGCCAGAAGTCGGTGCAAAACATAACTGCATATGCAGTGATTCACAATAAGAATAAAAATAAACATTATACATTGAAAACACGAAGTTTATTCAAGAGGGCGGAGCGCTAAGATGATAGCAAACGACACCTTCCAGGAAACCGAAAGTTGCCTTCGCGAAAAGGCGCGGAAAATGTGGCTTCTGTGGAAATGTACCACACATTTTTCTAGATTCTTTCCGAATATGAACAACACTTATAAAACTACATTCCTCTCTTCGAGAACCTTATAATTCTAGTGAATAATACATACTTCTTTTAAAAACTAAAAGTTGGGTTAATACTTTCAAAGTTGAAAATGTCACAAACGATAAAACGAAGTATGTTATTTCCATATCAGGTAAAATAATTTGAGGTAAAACGAATCTCGATATCTCAAACCATTTCAAAGATAGTTAATATGATCTACTTTAACTGTCCATCCGAATACTCGTCGAACCGACGACCCTTTCATTCGAGACGCTAAAAACAAAACGAAACAAAATGTAAATACCTGTACCTGCATACAAATACACCTAACGAAGTTGATACCTATTTTATAAATAGACATTTTGAATTATTTTGAAGTGTTATATTGAGAACAAGACATTAAGCAGATAGTACGTAAATTTGAAAGAGAATAATTTAGAGGTGTATTGTATCATTCATAGCAAATACTACAATGAAAATAAAATTATTTTGATCTACGACCAGAGGTGACGTCTTCACTGGAAGGCGTGTTCAATCTTAATGTACATTAAATCGTTCTTCATCCAAACTGACACTTAAAATATAATCTCGATTACTGGAATATTAAAACACGCCGAACACTGTCGTTTGTCGCGACACTCCGACCAAAATTTACACTCTGCAACAGCGAGTTTCGCTCACAAACCGGGAGGTAACGGTGATATTTTCGACGAAAAGGCCCTGTAAATCCAGAACAGGAGTGTCGTACAACACAAGAATTTATGTGACGACTTTTCCTTGGCTTCTTTTACAACTCGTCGCCACAGGTTGATGAAATGTGTGGGTGTGAACCACCCGGAAACTCAAAAGTCGCGGAACCTCGGGATGTCCAGGGGTGCCTGGGGCAATAGATATACAGAGCCCCTCCTTGTTTTCAAGTTACTCCCATGTATATGACATACATACCTCAAATACTTTTAAATATTATTTCTTCAAACAATTTTGTATTGAGGAAAACAAATCATTATACTATATCATTATATTTAAAACAGTTTACTTATAACAATTTAAACACAAACAACATGACTTTTTATTTACAAGTTGATGCTTAAATCTTACAAGATATTCATTTAAATTAGAAATTAATACATATTTTTGTTTTGAAAATAAAATTGGGATCCCAATTAAGTCGGGAATTGGTGCAAGTGGCCTCAATCTCTCTTCTCTCTTCCTCTCTCTGTCTCTGTCTGTCTCTCTCCCTCTCTCTTTCTCTCTGTCTCTCTCTCTCTCTCTCTCTCTCTCTCTGTCTCTCTCTCTCTCTCTCTCACACACACACACACACACACACACACACACTCATACACACACATACACTCACTCTTCTCTCCCTCCCTCTGAACGCCTTTGGTGTCGACGTGTCTGTGCTCGAAGTCCAGGCACGTTAGCGCTCCAAAAAATATCTCGGAATGCGCCGCACCCTCTGCCACCGAGCACTAAATGGCTCCAGAGTCATAACTCGGAACCGGTCGGCCTGTGCGATATTTTTCTCGCGTATGTCGGCATGCGGTGTACCAGGCGCTGTCGTCGGCAACGCTAAGAATGCCAAGTTGCTATTTCTTCCGTTCATTGTGTGCGAAGTAACATTTGGTCAGTCGCGCACAATGTAGTCGGAGTAGTAATCGAACTGAAAGTACACTTACGTAAAGCGTTGTCCGTTGTTCAAGTAGACTGGTGAAAAAGCCTGATATGTTGTGCGGTCGGCTGAAGTTGCTTGCGGCACGGATCGTAACGACATCAGGCATCAGTCTTTGGAGTGTGTCAGTTTTTTCAAAAGTGGAACAACATTCGACAGACTTTTCATATTAGGAATTCGAGTTCCTCTGAAAGGACCGATTTGTAGAATTGTCAAGTCAATCTCAATACGTTTCTTTCGAGGTTCCTTTTAATTTTTGCAGTTTGGAGTTCATATTGCAGAAGTGTAGTACAATAAGTATTCCGTAGGGGTTCTAAGACGATTATACAACAATGAGTTTCAGTGCTGTATTTTTTAAAAAATATCTCATAGTTACCGACAAACATGTGTATAAAATTAAATATTTAATTATTAGTTTTGCATGAAGAATAATATCCTATTTAACTTGAGGATTGGTGGTTTTATCTTGGTTATAAGCTAATATTCTCATGAATCACTACATATCGTAACACGAAATATTCATATCTTAAATGTGTCAAAATTTTGATTCTTTTTCATAAATAGTTATCACCCTCCCTCGATAATTTTTACTTAATTAATACAAAGATATATTTCGTGAAAGGATAGTAAATTATTTTTTAAAAGCTATAATAAAGAATAATAAACTTCGTGATACAAAAACACAATGCTATTTTTAATCCCCACTTTGAAATCAAGGTAACAACTGATCTAGACCACGATGCGCGACAGTTCTTCCTCTTCAATTACGCTACCACAAGAAACTAATCTCATCAGAAATGACTTTCATGCTCCACGACTCGCCCTTCGCCCCCCGCGGCACGACTTCTGAGGATCGTCTTACCGCAACAGAAGACTCGGATTCTTCGCCAAACATTGTGAATAGTGGGCCGAAATTTCATCGCACATACACTGAGGGTTCTTTTATTTCCAAGCACTCCGTGTCAAGACAATAAATAGTCAACATGTTATGTCCAGACAACGAGTAAAATGACTCGTCATCATTTTGTTACATCTCTTGAATTTTCTGTTCATTTTCAATTTTATTTTCGAAATAGAGGTTGTTTCATCGCGGCAATTTTTTCCTTTTAGATTAGAATAAAATACATTCAAATATTTCGACAATTTTTTGTGTTCTTTTACCCACGTTCAAGTAGGTATGCATTTATTTAACGAATTTACCGTCGTTATCCATAAGCTGGAAATGAGCAGTTCTTGTTACCCTATTTCAACACTAACAACTTTATCAAGCAACGCGTTCATCAGCTCTGCAAACTCTCACTTTTTGAGAGAACAGTTTACATGCGTCCGTTACTTCTTTCCCTTTTTGTCTTCCCTTTGCTGTTGTCGTGGGCGCCGTCCTTCGCTCGCCGCGCCGCCGCTGCGGGGGCGCGCCGCGTGGCCATTAGTAGAGTCGGGCGGCGGGGGGGGGGTGCGGCGGTACGCGCATTCCTGTCCGGTGCGCGGCTATTAATTTAACGGTCCCCCAATCGGGCGGCTCGTTAGAAGAGCCGTGCTCCTGGATGGCGACCTACCTGAGAACACTACCGGCCGTTACACCGTGGCGTCAGATTTGGTTGGTGACGCCGCACAAGTCGCCGCATGACTTGTCAGTGCTTACGTTGAACCCAATTGTCTTATCCATGGTAAACGATATTTCATGGGTACTCTATGAAGCTGGTGTTGAACATATTATCTGCTATGAAATAATAAGCGTTTCCGAAGCGACCAACAGGAGGTTTTAACCGTCTAAATAGTACACGGAAACATGTCTATCCATTCACCATAAATTTGCTAGGAGAATCACATCTACACATTATCTTTATGCTCATAACCAGGGTTCGAATTCTGATGAGAGGTCATCTTTTCATTGGTGCATTCTAGAGGTAGTTAACTTGTAAATGAATGTTTCTCACGACATATAGGTGATAGAAATGTATAGTTAATGGGTTATTTTTTTGTCATTTTGTGACATTTTTCAATATTAAGGTTTTTTTTAACATTTGCGTCTTTCTTTTCATTTTTACGCGTTTTTATTCTTTTTGAATATTTCGTTAGTAAATCAACTAAAAAAGTTTTTATTGTACCATCAGTTTTTGATGAAGTTCACTGCTGCATTTTTGAACTCTAAAAATCGGATCTTCGGTAACTTCCTGGACCTTTCAAAACTGACTGTTGAAAGATCGGAGTTAAGAATTACACTTCCTTCTAAAATAAAGACTATATTAAATATAATTTATATAAATATATTTTATTTAAATTTGTAAATTCATTGAATAAATAAACTGTTTCTAAATAAATAAATAAATAAAATACGAATTTTTACAAAAATACAAAAATTAGTTCATTTTTCCTGTATTTTTAAGTCATTTTATATTTCGTTTTACTCATATTTTTATTACTTTTAAAGGTCATTTCCAAAGAATTTTTGTGTCATCAGAATCCGAGTCCTGCTCTCAACACTAGAGGCTTCAATTGTCACATTTGCTCCTCTTTAATATTACTGAACGGCACCGTACATGGATTCTTCTTTGGAGGCACTTTTAGTTTACTTTTCTATTTAAATTCATTTATCATTAATAATTTCTATTTGAAGCTCTAAGTCTTTTATTTTTTTTTTTTTTTTTTTTTGTATGAAAATTTTACTTTTATTTTCTAAAGATGTTTATTCACTACTCATTGCCATCACGTCATAATAATTTCTCGTTTAACAAATTTTTGCCGTATGTTCACATTCACCTTCCTTCATTTCAAACATGTCCTTTTATGAAATCCGCATACTCCAGACATACACAGATAAGATGAAAGAAAAATTTATAAAATTGTGTTAAGAAAATTTATATTGAGAAACTATGAGATGTAATATCCAAATCAATGGAAATAAAATAAGATATACATTTGAATTATATGCTTTTTAAATTCATTGTAAAATTCTTAATTTAAACCCAAGGAATGCAGCATTACAATAACTGTAACAGAGCATACAGCAAAATAAAATTCGTTAACAAAATCGTCTCTCTCCACGAGCGGCGAGACTCTTTTGTTGGAGAGGCGCGGCGCCAAGTATCGGAATTCTGACGGCGGAGACACACGGTCCGGGTTTTTTTGCCTGGGGGCCCGCGAGGACCTCAAGGCCCCGATGGCGTCGGCCTCCAAATCGCAGTGGCACGCGGAACGGTCGAATTTGCTTCCTGCCTACGGTACTTGTCTCTCACACGAGCCGTGGCAATGGCTCGTAATTGCGGAAGTTCTTCTTGTAGCTCCTACATGAAGATTTCGACAAAAACTAAACATTATACAGGATGGAATTTGCGCAAATTCGGCAACACTCAACTATAGAAACGTGTAAAATCAACCAATTATAAAAGGTTTGATTTACGTTTATTTTTACATGGTAATTACTTATTACCGTTTCTCTGCAAAATAAAATACCTTTATTAAAGACGAATCCCATTAGTGTATCATGTGTATCATGTGTGACGATTAGTGTGTGAATAAAATAGAAGACATTTACGATGAGTAGTTTATATTTACTTGAATTGCTGGATATCATTTGCGTGCTCTTAATTTGAAAGGTAGAGGGTAATTGAAGTGATGAAAACATTTAATTACAGGATACAGATACGGTAGCAAGAAACGACTCAATTTACTAATGAGTTTGTAACCGAAATAGCTTTTTAATACACCGCCAAAGGCTTCATTATTAAGGGATGTCAAGGCCATATTTTTTAGTTCTAATTCATTTTCGTTTGTAAAGGTTTCTTCCTATTCACGAACAGGATTCCTATAATGATTGCGGCCATGCAGTAAACTCGGAAATGAATAGAAAATATTTTTTAATAATGACGGATAATGTGAGCATGTAACTAAACTGTAAACTGGGTAAAAAATGACAAATTATTATGGATAAGGATTCAAACAAAAACCTTCTAAGCGTGAAAATATTCTTAATCTCTATGATTAAATTCAACTGCTCATACATTACGAGATATTTTAATACAGAAATGTGTAAAAGTGAAAAACAAATGACAAAAAACACATACAATATACGAACAGAAAAGAAAAGATTGGTAATTACGAATACGGGGGGAGGGAAATGGAGACGAGAGGACGAGTTCATTTATGAAGGCGAATGCCCTTTGCAAAGCGTTTGCAATTGCGTGGCGGCCGCCCCCTCGAGGCGCCGCCCAAGTGCGCGGGCGAGAGGCGCAAGTCACTGCCTCTCAAGGCGGCGCCTCACCTCGTCGCCCCTCAGCGGCGCGGGTTGCCTTTATTCGCCCTCTCACCACCCTTGCAGCTGGACATCTCTGGAGTTCCAAACACGGAATGGCCCTCGGAGAAACGAAGAAGCCAATGTTTGCTTAGTTTTCATTTTTTATTTTTGTAGGTTTGTTTTTAAAATAAAGAAGTAGTTTTAATTATTATTTTTGGTGTATTTATTATTAATATAGTAAAGTACCATTACAGATAAATTTCTCGATTTTTTGTGTGGAATTGTATAGACTCTGGATATAATTCTTTGCTGGTTGGCAGAGTTTGGGCACCTTGTTTTCCGTCACATAATAATAACAAAACATCTGAGATTAAACTTATTTTTTTATTTTTGCAACTCATTGTGGAACTTATCTAAAGTCAGTCAATTAAATTTTATTCATTTGGAGTGAGTATTGGGCTTTTTCTGTGAACAAACATGAACAGAAGAAGTGATATTAGAAACAATAATGTTCTGAGTGAAATGAAATTAGTTACAGTAATCTAAATAGTAATGTTCTGAGTTCCGTTTTTGAGCTGGTAAATAATTTTATCAAACAAATGAGTCAATGTAGTAAGAAGTTATATTTTTAAGTGATAAACCTTACCATTTCGTTTGAAGTTGATTGAACAAAACTAAATTCATGTAATAATTGTGGTATTCTTTCATTAAAATGTAATTTTTTAAATGAATAATAATTTTTCAACATTATTTAAGCAATAATGTTAATTATTATAATTTACATTATCAAGGTGACAATATGAAGGTGGGCAATATTACCCACCTTCATATTCCTCTGTCTGGAAATATCTTTGTACTGATAGGATTAATAGGTGCGAGGATCAAAGGAATTAAGATTCTCTAATGGTTTGTACGCAATATCTTTCAATAATATCTACAATTCTCAAATACAATTCTACAATTCAATAATATCTCAAATTATATTATGAGTATAACAGCTAAAAATAATTTGTGAAATGACAAAATTTATTTGAAGACATAAATTGCATGGGTCGCGCAAAATCCTTAATCAAGTACTAGTGGGAACTTGGTAGACGTTCAAGTTTTTTATTACCATCCCTAATACTATCCTGTGCGCAAATGGATATAAAACTCTTAATGTGCCGAGTCATTTAAATGGAAATTCACACATCTTCGTCTTAGAGTAAATGTGTATGCGATTGCAATTTCATTTTAAACTATCTACGTCATTTGTAATTCCTAATGTATGTCCAGACATCACGGTAATCGACGGCTTTCATATTGATATGCGCTGAGGAGTATATTTTATAATATACGATTGACAGTATACATACAGTATTTTCACATGTGTCATGATTGCAATCTAACGTGAGAGCGTACGAGAAGTACGAGTATCATCATTTCATTAAATCATTGGTACTGAAACGAGTCTAATAATGTCTAGCTCTGGATACCACTCTCATTGCGAGAAAGACTGAGTCTGTATGACGTGCATGAGATCTAGATTAGCAACGCGTCTAGGAAAAATTATGAAAATAAAACAGAGTTACAGCTTCGCTCTACTAATCAAGCGCCAATAAAATACACATAATTAATTTCTAGTTCTATCGCGATGGATGTCTAAAGAAATGTTTATGATCTTCTAGAAACCAGAGACACAATAAAAGATGAAGAATTAAAGGAAGTCATCTCCGTCCACTTATATTAATTTGACGGAGATAACATTCTTTGTTCTTCATGTAATAACGTCTACAACACCGCATCAGAATTCCCACAATTTACAATAAAAGAACAAAATAGTAATATAATCAGTTTTATAATGATTAAATTATAATATTTAATGAGTGGTAAAATGTATGTTGCGTCAACGATATATGAATTTTTACATTTTTCTGTTGTACGAAATTCCAAGTAGTTGTATTTTTATTGTTTAACGAGGACGAATAACTTCACACTTCCAAATTGACTTTCCTCGTGAAATAAATTCCCAATGTAAAGAGCTCATAAAAAGGTAAAGCATTCATGCAAGAACGACGTTTCGCGTCCTGTCGAGAGCAACATTTTACGTAATTCTTAGGAAGTGCTCCATGCGGACGGCAATAAATGCGGCGGTCGGATCGTTTACAAGACAACCTACATATTCCGATTCGGAATACGCGACAGCCCAGCGCTCTCTCCTTCGGCTTCCCTCCTCAGCGCCGGGAGGGGAAAATGGACTCCGCGAGGGAGTTCACAATTGTCTTGAGAAAATAGTTTAGTGAAAGAATATAAGGAAAACTAAAAAATTGAATATTTGATAAACGTGAAATATTTATTCATACTTGTTTTATTTTGATGACTTCGTGGAATACAAAGATATAACAGTTTAAATAATTTTCATACAATATATCAGAATTCTAAAAGACGGTCTGTAATTCTATGTCGGTAAAACAAGCCAAGTGCTAGAATCCCACTGGCCCAAATTCGCATGCGTCATCCAGTAAAACCACGAAATAATTCAAGGTGTTTTCATTGCCAACAATATTGTTTAATTCAAGAGCAGCTTTCCATGGCTTGGCCAGCATCATTAGTTTACAGCGGTTTAGAAGCCACAAAAAGACTATGCAGTCGTTTTGTAACAAAGTAGTAGACGTAACAGCTGCTCTTGAATTAAACAATATTGTTGCCAATGACAACACCTTCAATTATTTCATTTTAAATGCCAACGACATTTCTCCGCTAAACCAAGCATAAAACCACTCCTGACCAGTGCATTTTAGAAGAAGAAATCTGCCCAATGGTTTGTGTGAAACGGAGTAGCCAGGGATCCGGTCGCTTCAGCCGTCGGCGCTGGAAGAAGCGGAGAGATGCGTTTCACGCCAACGCGCACCGATATTGAGCCGCTCCGTAATCTCCGGGGCCTATCATCGCTTTCTTCCCGTTTCCCGCTCGCCGACGCGGTGCGCGGCGACTCCGCCCATTTTGTTT
Organism: Teleogryllus oceanicus; assembly: GCA_964035755.1. NCBI lineage: Eukaryota > Metazoa > Arthropoda > Insecta > Orthoptera > Gryllidae > Teleogryllus > Teleogryllus oceanicus. The sequence goes on from CAXIVR010000002.1 coordinate 127,513,614, forward strand.
CGCCCACTTTCAAACATTTATAATATTCTTCCGCTCCCTCGTCGGCGGAACGTTTCCTCCTCAACGCACAATGAAACGTGTAATCAGCCAGTGGTTAATATCTGCGCTTCGATGAAGTTCCGCACCGTCGTGAAATTCACCTCAATCGGATGGTTCCGCTTCCTCCTCATTTCGATCGCCTTTCTTCGGCCACTTATGGCTCTCTTTAACCTTCTAAAAGTAATTTTTGAAACGACGGAAAGTACGCTTGAATATAAAATACGTATATTGGAATTTCATTAACATTTACAAGTATCGCACAACTGAAAACAAATTTTAACACTCGGCAATTTATGAGCCAGATAGACTAACTAAACATGTAAATTAACGAATTTTACATTTATAGAAAGCTAAATATTACTTTCCTTCAATTATAAATATTTCTTAAAAATTAAGTTTTTAATACTTTTTTATATGCAAGTAATTAGTCAAAACAAAAGAACGAACGATCAAAAATATAAAGCATAAAAAAAATTTAAATAGATAATTTTAAAATATCATGCATAACATGAATAAGTATTTAAGCCTATCTCCAAAACCGAAGCCTATTTATTGAAATACATAATTGGGAAAAAAACTATTAACGCCTTCCAGTTGGTGCATAGAATCCGATAGAATGAGCATGCAGTATAGTGAAGAGGTTGCCCAAGGCGCTCTCTTGCTGTTGCAACACGAAAACCGAGGAGGGGCTGAGCCGCTGCACGAGACAACGAAGTCTATGGCTCGTTCAGTGCGCCACGCGGAGCATCCTACAGCCACTACTTGTAGGGGGCGGCTATTGAGAGAAGAAAATAGTGCAAGGGAGAGATGCATAAACCAAGCTCTAATTCGCCAAGGAAGATGAGCAGCAGCAGGCGCAAGAAGTGTAGCAAGGCGGAGGCAAGCGCCGAACGAGAGGGCATCGGTAGCAGCGGGGGCGGGCTGCGTGTGAACAGAGCCCCCTCCCTCCCCCTCCGCCCCTCTCCCCTACGGCCAGGCCGCTCCATCACGGCGCCCGGCGCGCCGCGGCCCTATCTCTCGATTGCCATCGACCCAATCAGCGGCACCATCGCGGCGCGGCGAGAGGCGCCGCTCAGAAGCGCGCGCGCGAATTCCCCGATTCATCGTGGCTCCTCCGCCCCCTGCCCCCGCCACGCCGCGCCGCGCCTCCGAGGCCACTGCTGAATCACGCCCCGCGCGCACGCCCCGGGCCGCCGCCGTGCCGCGCCGCCGCTCGAAGCCCCTGCAGCGCACCGCCGTGTCTCGCGGGTTGCTGAATACAGGCGATCGCCTGCAGCGGTTCACATCGACGCTCAACACGAAAAGGATGGACTCGGCATTTGGCGTTTTAGGTTGGGGTTAATCTGACTTTGCGAGATAGCGGTGTTCCAGATCTGGACCCTATTTTTATTTACTATCCACCCCTCGGAGTAAGGGAGACATGAGACGAGTTTAACGTGTATTCCCCATCACCGTACTTACTTGGTCTGCTTGAGCTGTTTCTTTCGATACACAGATACAGAAACGGAGATGATTTGAATTAAAATACTACACTTCACATGTCTACAAAATGTGACATGTCTAAAATATATCTTTGGAGGAGAATGGTATTAATTTGAGCATTGACGTTTACTCTGCAGAAACTATGTTTATGACTCTTTATCTCGCCTGTTTTGTAATCCTTCTGAATGAAAGTGCATTTTGTTTCCGGGTTAGTCAAGTTAGGAGGAGGGGGTCATTATTCCAGTACGTTATATATCAGAAGGTGTTGGTGTTTATCCTCCGCTGAAACGTGTGGTTCAGTGCCGAAATTTAGCAAGAGCTTGAGAGGTTTCCCACTTCAGATATCTCTTCCAGCATAGTGCCACCTCAACCGCTTCCTGCTTTAAACTCCCAACAGGTTAAGTGGAGGTAAGTGTGTGTGAGAAAAAACAGAGGATAGGGCAAGGTTCAGGAACCAGAGAACGCGAACGGTCGCATTTCTTAGGGTGTTGCTCTCGCATTCACCTGGTGTCAGAGGAGCCGCTGCTTGATCTCCATCGGCTCCAAACTTTTTCTGTCGCTTAAGTCTCTGCCCTCAATAACAGTTTCGCTTGCCTGATATTTCTATATGGCGTATATTCTACAACAAAGCTTCTAAAAAATCGTTCCCTTGACATTTACTAGTGAATATTATGAATACACTTAACTACCGCATGATCATTTAGCACATTTGTACGTGAGAGAATGCAACGCAAAGGATGAGTTCTTTGAACTTTCTCTGAAGAATAGAGTTAGTCAGTGTGTGAATCATGCAAAAAGGAGGAAATTTTTCCAATTTAAATTGCTAATAGGTGAGCAAAGAAAATAGAGAACGTGACAAGCATTTACACAATGAAACTAGATATCCCAAACAAAGAACAAGTGAAAGATGCACACCCAAGCTTCTAATGAGAGACTCTTCTAAAGACGTACGTGATCGGCCTTAAAATTCCCTCAAAAGGAAAGTACTAACGAGGAATCAGTAACGTAGAGCAAAGAGAATTGCAAGGCGCCAACTCGTGACTCAATCGACCATGTAAGTACGTACGTGTACAGGAGTCGCTGCCTGGTTAAGAATTAAGTTTATTCGGCGAGCAATTGACTCATCTTACGCATTGCGCATCAACTAAGCGACCTCCGGTCCTTTTAAACAGGTTAGGCACGCCGTAGGTACGAAATTGTTAAAAACTTTTAGCTGCAAGGTCATTAGTTGCCCGTCTGATGTGGCTCAGGGAAACACCTGTCACCGCTGCAGCGTCTCTGACCAGGAGGTCCTAGGGTTCGACTCCCTACAGAGATGGCTTTTTGACACCAGACATCTGGGTCAAATTCAGATCTGGAGGAGAACAAGCGGTTTGCTTCTGTGGTAGATAGTTTTCCGAAACTTTTCCCATCAACACCATTGGAATGCTGGGAGCAGTACCTTAACAAAAGGCCACGTATCGCTCACAATCTTCCCTACTTTTCATTCTAATCACCTCCCCTCCCCTTACCTTTGTACTTACACGCAATACACATCCACACATATCGGGACACCAGTCGAAACCTTAGAGGCTTCTGGCGTCGGCGGTGCCTCGCTAGCTGGCCCTGGAGGGGAAGTGCAAGCCAACACGTGCGTCGGTGCCTGGTCTCACTTTCCGAAGGGAAGGAACGCTCCACCTCCAGAGGTGCAGCAAGCACTACACTTGTGGAAGTAACCACCTCAGTAGTTGACGCGCCCAGAGACATTAAATAATAGATCCATCAATTTAATTACAAGAAGAAGTAACATCAAGTGTCAAAAGATGAAGTGATTTTTATTGCATTTTCAGCAAATGTGACAAGCGTCTTTTTAGTAAGAAATATATTTTTTAGATCTTATTAAAAGATGACTCTATTTAATTATACAGTACATTTTGAAACTGTTTCACATGAGTGTGTTTTGCAGACCTGATTTAAAATTTTGTAATCGACTAGAAATGGAAATTAATACAAGATATAGCATGCTGAGTTCAAGTATATGACCCATTAATATTTCTGTACTCTCAAATGGGAAAGAAGTCATTTTGTTATAACATTCAAATTTATATTGCTTAAACTCATGTGTACTTTGGTCCATTAACATAAGGTTGCCATTTGACATGGATGCAGTCGAAACTGGAACACATCGAAAACAAGGAGATCGCTTAAATTCGTTTGAAAGTTTTATTTATTTCCATTACAAGAAGTCGCGCAGAATACATGCAACATAGAAAGTAGGGTGAGACAGAAAAGGTATGCATGTTCTTCAGGAAGCACTTATTTACAAAAGACAGAGCGATCCCGGTTAAGAATTCGTCTGCTGCTACCGGTCTCTTAAACCAGCCAGAAGTAGATGGGGCGGGGGCGGGGCGGGGCGGCTGGGAGTGGGGCGGGGCGGGGCAGGGCGGGGCGGGGCGAGCGGCCCAACCCCGGCCGCTCCTTCGCCCAGTCGGCAGGCGGAAGACGAAGGCGGCCCTTGGCCGAGCGCGACCGGCCCCACCGCATTTCGCCTTGCCTCCGCCGCCGCCCCTTCGCCCGGGTGGCGATGAGCCACGGCGCACGTGGAGACGACGCGACGGCGGGAGCGCTTCCGCCTGGGAGCCACACCCGGAAGAAACAAGGGTTTACACGAATGGAAGCAGGCGGAAACGTGTCGGGGGGTGACTTAGTGTTTTCTGATTTCGGACGCAACAACTATTAGTCGTTAGTCCTGGACTGCAGAGCTTGTGATATCCGGGGTTCGGTGTTCCTGTTCGTGGAACATAATATCCGGCCCCGACCTACTCGCCGGCTTGCAGCATTTTTCGCCTCAGCGGGATCAAGACCTCCCTGTGCAGATCTCCCGTGTGGTCCCTCATCACGTGTGATAGTGTAGTTTGTGTGAGTAAGGGGAGAAAACAGGCCAAGGATGATAATGGCAGGATAACGTGCGATCCTTGGTCCTAGAATACTTCTCTGGGATTTGCCTGGCGTCGACGGGTCAAAGCACATAAATCGACCCGTTAAAGAAGTAATTCGCCGGCCCGGGGCCGAGGTCGCATAGGCAGTAAATGTCGTAGGATCTCGGACCGAAGGGTCGCGAGGTTCGAGTCCGCCTCGGGCATGGTTGTATTTGTGTTCGTCCTTTACCCGTTATCATCACCATATCGTTTCATACTCATAGTTACCATACCGTTAACAGCAATAGTGGTCGCTAATGACCTAAGATGTTGATGCGACCTTAAATAACCAATTAAAGAAAAAAGAAGTCATTCGCGAGAAAACTTCTCCAGACAGTCGTTGAGAAATGCATTAAGAATACGACGCAATAAACGACACTAAATTTTATGGCGGTAACGCTTCTAAAAGTTAAAAATAACTGACGAAAATTATGAAATTTGTGAAAAAATAATTTTGTTGAATAGGGTTGTAAAGTACGAAATAATGAGGGGACTGAAGATATTCAAAGAGATTCAAACCCGTTTTAGTGATAAAGGAAGTCAAACGGCATGTAAAATGCAGCATCATCACGGGACATAGCGACGACTAACGCAACAGAGCAGAAAGAAAACCCTTGTGCGTTGAGAACGGTGGCAATGACGATGGCAACGACACTGACGACGGAGACGAGACGAAACGACGGTCCGAGCAGAAGCGACGAAGTCGGATGAGGGTTTTGCGACGTGGCCCCTGGAGGAGGAAGCCAGCGGGCGCCGCCCGCCCTCCTCACGCGGGCCCTCGTAACGAGGCGCGCTCAGAAAGCCGTCGGAGCGGCAGCGGCGTGTAACGCGGCAATCGGCCGAGGAGATCTGACGGGTACAGGCGCCGGAAAAATCTGCAAACGCGAACGGACGCACCGCCGCCACAGACATCAGTAAACGAACCGATGTTTGGAGGCTGGGTCGGAGGGGCATTGGAAGGTAGAGGAATCGAGAAAACATTCCTAACAGGAAGACGAGACAAGATGACGCTCGGTAATAAATTAATTAGACGTGCTGATAAAGGAAATGGAAATTACATGTGAATGTTAGCAATGTTGTCAAACGAAGCTTCCTTAGCAAATTTATCCTTTCATTGCATGGATCAAATCTACAAGTTATCAATAGATCATAACCACGCGAACATCAAAAGTAAAAATGTATAACCTGTCTGCAAGAAACATTAGAATTTATAAGTCCTGACTCCTTATTTCGATCGATGTATTATAAACATTGACCCCGAATCATTTGTATATTTTGTGAAACTTGGAGGCGCACTGAAATAAAGGCAAATAAAAAGAAGATTTTTTTATAAAAACCGAAAAATATTTTCATGGTGGTGTTGAGAAAAGATACGTAAAAACTTTTTAGATTTCATTAAATTTGACCAGCCATAAAAGCCAAAGGAGTAGTCATTCGATATTACGAGAGAGTATACAAACATAAAGATTCCTATGATTCGTAGACCAGAACATTGCAACGGTTTAACACTCAAACATTTCTTAAGACGTTAGAAATATTGAGACCAAGTCAAATAAATTATGTGGTGTTTGAAGAAAATTGAGCGTTTTAAACGTTTTAATTTCATATTCAATAGTGCATTTATATGAACTAAAATATGTAACATTCTCTCATTTTTAGCGTTTACTCATACAAAATCTACCAATAATGCCCACTGTATTGGTCTATAAATTTCTCACAACAAAAAATAGGGTCCTGTGTCTTTACTTAAAAATATATTTTTCATGTATTCTGAAAGAGATTTTATATATAAGTTGATTTAATAGAGAATGTACAGTTCATTTATGAATTGCTCTTTTGACAGCAATTGTAATTTGAAAATTATTTATTACTTCATTACCCCTTGTCTTCAGTTGCTGAGACAGACGATCCATTTTGCATGAATAAGATATTTTTATTTATGGGAATCATTAATTATTACGACTGAATTTCCCGCTCAGTAACACTTCAGGTAATAAGCCGTAAGCAGAAAATTTCAAATACAGGCATGCATTGTTGAAAATGTGAAAGTACTTCATTTACTAATAAGAAGTCGGGAAAAGAAAAGAAATCCAGGGATATATTTTATCTTACTGATTTTCAATAATAAGTCATATGTAGAAAGGATAATAACAGCTATTATATTTTTTTTATTAATTTCATTGCCAGATTCGCCGTATAATTAGTTATTAATCTTTAAGATACTTAAAGGTTAGATACTTAAGATTAAATTTCTGTGGTTACGTATACCTTATTCTAGAGCTGAAAAAACATTAAACTTGAGACTCAATTTTGAGTTAAGTGAAAATCTTCATAAGTTGATTATTATGGATGTATACTAAAATATGATATGACAATAATTAAAGGATGTCGGTTTTTATATAGACCAACAAAGTCTATAGATTGTCAAAGTTCGTAAAGCAATTTTACCAAGTTTCCTGGTTGCGATTACACATGCAAAAGATACGAAAATTTACCATCGTGATAATGAACACATCAAGCTAGTGCAACCCCTAATTTGTAAGCAAATCAGGAAAAAGAGTCAGAATTCAATTAATTTAGTAAGAGGAAATATTTTACATATCCTACAGGTTTGTGAGAATATAAGACGCTGAATGAATATTTAATACACAGTTTACATCTCATTAAGTGATGTCAGTGTTGTTGAGATTGCTCTAATTTGTCGTTTTCTTGAAACGCTATAGATGCACGGGGGCGACCATTGCATGTTAATCAGATATCAAAAAACTATAAATGAAGTCATTTTCAAGAAACGTAGGAATTCTTCACGATTATATTTTCATCAAAAGTTGCCACTTGAGTACTGATCCAAGAATATGCAGTGCAATTCCTCTCATAAGTTATATTAATTGATTGAGCCATTCCACGTCAAATCGCACAAGAGTTGACACGATTTTTTTAAAAAAATGTACCATTTTGTTTTCTTAAATCTAGACGTCAAAAAAAGAAACACGTGTTTTTTTATTGCCTGGAAATTATTATTTGTGTATTATGACTATATTAAATTTTGAACAGTGTTTGGTCAGTTTTTGATGCAAGTGCTGAAGAATTATAAAAAGAATGACCGTCTGTCAGGTTAAGGTTTCAAGAGTTATTACTATTTCAGATGTTCACCCTTATGCAAAATCCCAAACAATAATCATGTTTTTAAGTTTCGAGTGGAATTTGAATCTTGTTTCTATAATTGGTCTATTCAAAAATGTGGTATTTGTAAGTTAGAGATGCGCGTCATTTTTAGCAAATTTCTTTGTGTAATATTTCCGAAAATAATAAAGTTAGAAAAAATAAAATACACGTGTTAACTTATTTACTCCATATAATAAATAGAAAGAATAAGAAAATAATTAAAAATAGGAAGGTCAAACTTTGGTCATTTTTGCGCGATTTGACGTGGAATGCTCTATTACGGTAATTCTCTCAAAACGATGCACAAAATGTAATGTCTTTTGTTGTTTTTTTAACAAATTCCTTAGGACAGTCGGATAAATACATTAGTAGTGTCTTATATAGTTACTTAATGTATTTGCCCACTTGAAAGTTTATATGGCAATTACCCGTATATAATGAAACTCCTAAATACCACGAAACGCTAGACATTCTTTTCTCTTCCTTTGGGAAACCAAGTACACGAGGCAATAATTGTTAATGCTTATAATAAAATTCAGCTCCAACACACTTTTACGAGAGTAGGCGATCGCAAAGTTCTGAGAATTGGAGACGGTGGTGTTCATGCGCAATGCGGCAGGGAGTAATGGTGGTTCCGAAGTACGCAAAGTGCTAGGAAAGAAGGAAGGAGAATGATGCTTCAAAGGATAATTGTGAGTGATACGCAACAAAAGAAAAAGGTGCGAGAGGGGACGATTAAGCGCAGCAGAAAAGAGCACGGTACAGTTCCATTAACTACGAGAGGTATTGAAGGTTATTCCGAGCCCATTGGGCAGGGATAAAGTTAAAGGTGACTTGATTGATTGTGTATTGATTCCGGGAGCGTGAACTACTAAGGTCAATAGTTACGTAATTGTAGTGCATGTTTTCCTGGGGAGGGTGCTAGTGATCTCTATAAGCTGGATAGTGAGATCCGCCGCCGCCCTCGGCTAGCGGGATTTTCCTCAAACAGGTATCTCCCACCAGCGGGGCACTGCCTCAAACGGGACACGCTCCAAGCTCCCGACCAGTCTTCCGGCATGTGTGGTAGTGTGGTGCATGTAAGTGAATGTGGGAGTAAGTAAGGAGCGAGGGCAGAAAGGTAAGGAAAAAGAAGGAAAGATCGCGCGGTCCGTGGTCGATTGTTAGGGTACTGCTCCGGCATTCGCCTGGTGTTGATCGGAGAAACCACGGAAAACTACCGATCAGAGCAGCCGCCCTCTCCTCCAGACAGCGTCAGAACTCGGCCTTAAGACCTCCCGGTGGTGGCTGGGCCTCTGGCTGTGGCTGGGGCCTTAAGACCTCCCGGAGGTGGCTGTGCCTCTGGCTGTGGCGGTGGCCTTAAGACCTCCCGGAGGTGGCTGTGCCTCTGGCTGTGGCGTGGCGGTGGCCTTAAGACCTCCCGGAGGTGGCTGTACCTCTGGCTGTGGCTGTGGCGGTGGCCTTAAGACCTCCCGGAGGTGGCTGTGCCTCTGGCTGCGGCGGTGGCGGTGGCGGCCCGCGCGACAGCGTCCGGCTGCGCGGCGAAATCGAGGCCCCGTGTCGCCCGGGCGAAGTAACGTGGCGCATGTGCGCGTCTGGAAGCAGAGCCGTGTACCCGCGCCTTTATGGGCCCATCACTCCTTGGCGGCGTTCGGCCGGGCCTCGCCACGCCGCCAACAGCCGGCGCTCTCCTCCCCTCCCCTCCCCGCGCCTCTGCCGACGAGGCCGCCCGCCCCAGGCCCGCCAACCCTGTCCTGCGCCACTCACCTACGTTGTGCAGTCGTAAGAATATAGTCCTATAGCAACTACCGTATCCGGTGAAGTTGCCCGCTGCAGTTGCAGAAATCGCATGCGAAACAAGTTTTAAAAGTTTACAGTTTACAGGTTGCTTGTAATAAAATTAGGCGGTGCAATGGCATACGTATGATTGTCCTTTAGTGTCTGTACCTCCAGAAGCATAAAGAAAAATACTAAACCATTTATTAAGTAACAATAAAATTTACAACACCTTTTAACGAAAAAAGAGAAAATTCAGCACTCTGTAAATATAAACGATAATAAAGCTTCATTTCTGTTATTAAACCATTCAGTTAGAAATGTATTCAATGTTCGACCTAAATTAATGAAAAAACCTCTGTCACTATTTTAATAGTTCTAGAACCACCAACTAACAACAAAGAAATTTTCAATATCTGTCCGTTCCTTAATTCCGATTTCAAATTTGAGCATCTGCATATGAAGTGACAAATAGCTCAATGTAAACGTTATCAGAGGTATGAGCATACTAGAGCTTACTGTAATTAATACCCTCGTTATTAAACGTCATAAGAATCATTATGTCGAAGAATGTAAAAAAAACATCCATCCATCAATCATTTGCGAACTGTATGAGGGTACGATACATACCCTACATACCCTGCGACGGGTTTTACAGTTTATCAAACACTACTGAAAAGAAAAGATCGCAATAAAAAATAGTGACATTAGAAATTACAAAAATAAAATCACACCACAACTTTAATGTCAAGAAAATATTTACTCACAAATAAAGTGGCGAAGATGAATGTGGATACAGGCGACCCCAGCAAGCACATCAAGAAATAAACCTTCACAACAATACCATTCTGAGTATCAAACAATATTCTTTCGAAGGATTTGAAAAAAATCTTGCAACAGCAAAGCCAAAAATAAACTCTCTCCTTTACCTTACCTCTTCACTAGAGTCTAACCTTTCAAATGGGTAAGTTTTATCATATTGCGATGAGGAAGTCCAACGGCCTGCCACAACATCGGCAGGTGAACGTGAAATATTTATTTTTCAAAACAAAATCGGCAATCTACTTGTCATTTTACAGAGAATATAGTATATATTAAACTGAAAAATTCTATAGTGTACGATACTACACATCCTGATGACCATGCAAATGGAGGCACTGCTATCATCTTAACCCTTCATTGGTAAGGGGACAAAACTTACATCATTAGTAAGGTTGGGTCTGTCAGACCCAGACTTTGAAGTATGGGCTAAGCTTTAAATAATCGCAACGAAACATTTTACCTTACGTTTTATTGTCCTTTTCATTTGTTATTTGCTCTAAACAACTGCACATTGAAAATTAAAGTTTTAAAACATAAACATTTATATCATTTAAACATTTTGAAGACTTTTTAATGTTTCTGTATGTATGTAGACATACTGAATCCTAACCTGAATTCCGCCACCATCCTTCAGTTGTGTTTTTTAATCGCGAAAAAACACGGTGAAATTGTAGATTGTATATGTGAAGGTGGTTTTTTGCGATTGGAAAAAAACAACTGAAGGGTGGTGGCGCAATTCTGGCTTCAGTTTCAGATTCAGCGAATCGACACACATAAAGGAACATGTGTCAAGTCTCTTGGTCTGTCAACAAACCCTGAAAACAAAAAATACAATTTCACGTATTTTTTTCGCGAAAAAATGGAAGGGGGTGGCACAATCATAGCGATTCATTCAGATTGAGCGCGTCGAAATACATGGAGAATTGCACACCAAAAACAGTCACTAGGTCAGTAAGGTGGGTCTCCCAGGCGCTAGGAAACTAAACAATCATAAGTAACGGTTTATTAACAATGAACAAAGAATCAATTGGCTGTGGAGGAAGGGGAGACTATCCTTGAAAGGTAGACAGTGGTAGGTGGGAAAACAGTCATCCAAACATAAATAAAAGGAACAAAAATATTCCTTTGGGTCTGTGAGACCCAACCTTACCAATGAAGTGTTACAAATGTATAAAACATCACGAAGAGAATAGACTTCAAGACACTGATATACAATCCATTACCATAACAATCAGGGACTGCATTAGACCGCGTACAGAAAGTGCACTAAATTGTTTCCCAAGATTTAACGCGATTAAAACACGCTTTGACACCTGCTTTAACAACTTGGGTTTACATCAGGAGGAAACTTCAGCGCGAAACATACTTAGTGGAATTCAAGACCAATTACTGCAAGAGGACTCCAACATGCAGTGGCAGAACTTCACCTAGAAACCTACCCACAACAGAATCACCCTACTGGCCAATAGATCCAACTTAAAACATACAACTTCCTTGACCTTTTTGTTACTGGTTACTATAGTACAGAGGCATAATATGAACTGTAATTAGATAATATACCAGTTATAGTCACTGCTAGTGATGTTTTACTCCTGCGCCTCGCTCTCTTCTTACAAACAGAAAAACTATATGGTGTGAATATCAAAGCTGGGTATTCCGGTATTAGAACCTCTCCTACTAGAATTCGCCTGCTTTTAAAATCCGCAAAGAACGTGGACAAAGCCACTGATTATTTCACGCAACGAGTTCAGAATGATGCTATCACACAAGAAAACTTCTTTAAAATCTTTAAAGTTTCTATGAAAAATAAAAATAAATTCTCTGACAAAACGAGGTTACTAAGAATATGGCAAACTTCAAGATATTAAATAGCAAAAACAAATTACAATAGAACAACAACACAACTAAACAAACTTCTTAAAAAAAACTATAGAATGGTTTAATTTTTTACTTCCCCCACAGATTATTCCCCACTTAAAGCCACGAAAAAATACTAAAACAACCAAGTAAACCTGAACCTACAATTAGAGACTAAAATATGAATTGGACCACAAGTGCTTCAGAAAACGACGTTTTCGGACATAATTTTTTGGAAGTATATTTGAAAACATCCGGCCTCCAATAATGCATATGAAATTCAAGAATATCTTCTTTCATCATCACAAACGGTAATGCCTATACGATGCGTCCACGAGAAATACTGAAACTGATCAAAGAACGTCCTTCCCTGCAAAAAAAGCTAAGCTCTGGGCTACGAATTTAACACAAGTCAGTTGATAAAGAAACTCGCAAAGGGATTGCATACGCCACTGCACTTTTCAACAGCATTATTTGCAATCTATACAACCCATTCAATGGAAAGTAGCTCAAATTAAAGTATTCTTCAAACCTGGAAAATCTTCTCATGACGCATCATCGTAACGCCATTTTAGCCTTCTTCCAGTCCTAAGGTATTCGTCTAAGGTATTGTCTAAGATATTCGAGAAACTACCATTTATACGACTTCGATCTTACTTAACATTATGTAACAACTAATGCACTAATTTGGACTTTGCCAGCAACACTACCATTGAGTAGATAAACAGTATAACACCATGTATAGAAAGTTTTTTTTAATAAATAATATTTCTTTGCTGCCTAACTCGATGGCCTTCGGTAAGATGTAGAAAAATGTGTCATGTAAACATTCCTTACATCACTCATATTTTAGAACCTTCCAATCCTATCTTTCAGATTCATATATTCAAATTAAATAGCAAAATGAAATCAGACCTCCTCTTCATAAAATCCGGCGTATTCCAAGGTGGCGTGTTTGGACCAGTGCTTGTTTTTTAAACAATGCGGATATTCCGGAGACTGAGACACAGTTCTTGTTACTTTTGCCGATGATACAGCTGCATTGGCTTTTGATAACGACCCTCGCGGAGCATTTCAAAAACAACAAGACTCCCTTACAGCATTCAATTAATAGTATAGCAAGTGGAGAATCAAAATAAATGAGAACAAATCCGTGGATACTTTTACTCTTAGGAAAGAAACACCTCCATATGTTATAATCACAAAAATTCAAATATCACAAACCGAGATCATGAAATATCTGGGCATCCACAAGGATAGACATTTCACACGGAAGAAACGTAATAAAAACAGTTATAGTAACAAATTCTATTTGTTTATTGATCACAAATGAAAATTATCATAAACCCAAATTATGATTTGAAAGAAATTATTTCTTTACAAAATCATTATAGTTTCTCTATGGATATACGAAATCCAAATATGGGTCTCTAATAGAAAAAACTAATTTGTCGATCCTTCCAAGATTCCAGTCAAAAGTTTTGAGAGTCGCTTCACCAGCACCCTGGTTCTTATCGAATACTTCACTTCATAGAGACGTTAATACTCGTATAATAACATCGAGAAAGGATTAAAGAAATGAGCTCAAAATACAACAAACACTTAGAAATTCATCTCAAGCATCTAACTCTATATTTTCTTGATAATAGCCAAGAAATCTCTCGTCCCGATAGAATTTTCTCTCTTCTTTTCCCTTACAGCTTTGGAAAGTAACATTCATCCAAACCAGTCTCTTTTGTTCTATATTGTTCATATGTTTTCAATTTTGAGTTGTAATTATTCTCAATATTCTGGGTTCTAGTAATGTTCTCTTTTTTTTAATAGTTCTGAAAAGAGGTGTAAAAATAGCACGAATGGGCGACTTACTTGCCTTTTCTTTTAAAGTGTAATTACCTTTTACGTATTACTTACGGATTATTTCTACTATGAATATATTATAAATATTTGCTGAATACAAAAAAAATCACGTTAATGTGTGCGACAATGATAGATACGGCAATTTAAACGGAAGAGTAAAAGTATCTTTAAATATTCACAAGTAAGCGAGTACTTCATTGATGGACACTACTTTTTTCGGCAAGGAACTCTCGGTTGCTCAAAACAGGATTTGCGACTGGAAAATTACCTGTGAAAATCATCAGCATACAGCAGAGCAAGCAGCAGGAATACAAGAGACAGGAAAATAAATGCACAGATCATGTATAAATGAAAAGTGAAAAGAAATCGACAGCAGTAAAGGGCAAAGAAACTTAAACAGGTAACTTATTGAGGACGGTGGGGAAAGGCTTTCATAGAGAACGGCGATGGCAAGCGAAACAAGTTCGAAGTCGTGCGGATAGGTGCGGTAGAGGGGAGTCAGAGCTGAGAATTTGCGAGCCAAGAGTGAGGGATGATAGAACGACAGGATAAGTGAAAGCGGACAGAAAGGGAAAGGAGAAACAAGAAAGAGGGAGGGGAGAGGACATGAAAGTGGGAGGGTGAGAGGACAGGAAAGTGGGAGAGGGAGAGAACAGGAAAGTGGAAGGTGAGAGGACAGGAAAGTGGGACGAGAGGACAGGAAATGGAGGGGAGAGAAAGGGAAGTGGGAGGGAGAGGGAGAGGACAGGAAAGTGGATGGTGTGAGGACAGGAAAGTGAGGGGGAGAAGAGGGCGAATGGAAGGCAAGAGTACAGGTAGGAAAGCGGCGCGGCGAGAGGTTGGGAGGTCAGGAAGGCAGGAGGCCGGTGGAAGGATAGGAAGACAGGAGATGAGTGGGAAGGTAAGATTGCAAGAACGGGAGTGGTGACGTCACGAAGCAGTGGAGAGGGGGAGGACGGCGGGGCAGTGGGACACAGGGAGAGCCAAAGTGCCGGCGCCGCGCGTCCCGGAGGCGCTTCGCGTGCCGGGCGCCGGGCGGCCTTCGCCAGCCTCCGCCCAGGCGCCACCGAGGAGCCCGCCACCGCCGGATAACGACATCATCAATGCGCAGCCATCGCTCGGCTTCACTGAGACGCCGCGAGGAGGTGACTGCCATGCGAACCAAGTGCGACCCAGGGACTAGACGATTTGTTTGGGATTCGCACAAGTTACACGTCGCCTACATACACAGAGCAGGCTTTTTACAAGTGTCTTTCTCATAAATAGGACTACAGATAGAGCAGGATTTCTAAACATTTTTGTGCGGATCTAGTTAAATCACAATATCCCGTTACTTTTAGTTGCAAGCTACAGAAAATGGTGAGGAATATTCTCGAATTCCAGATTGCCATCTGGTCTTGAGATTCTTTTCATTTACGTTTCTTTTGGAAGACCATTGTGATACATTCATCACTTTGTTCTTTAATTTAACCAGTTAATTCATCCTTTCACTTTAAGCACTTTTATTATTTCTGACTCCCACAACTGAAAATTTAGGAGGTTTCATCTCCATTGCAACTTTTGCATCTCAAACAGCACCTACAACAACACATTCTTTAAGGTTTGAATGATGTATTGCTCTCGAACCTGTCAACTTATAACTCTATTCCAGTTCGTATCTTTCATTCCATCAATTTTCAGCATACTTAGTTGCTCTCTTCCTAGAACTTTCTTATGCGTTGTTGTGTCGACTACGGGATTACGTTAATGCCAGTCATACTGCCACTTCATAGATCCACTTAATGATAGAGCTTCTCAGATATCGCTAGCATCTGAGAAGTTTCTCTCACGACCCCTCTGACGGGCCGCAAACGGACTGCATTCTCAACAGCGCCGCAGAAATCAGGATGATCAGAGCAGCCGCCGATGTTCGCGACCCATTACCTTCGATCTCACAATTGGCATACAATGGACCCCGTCGCTCCCGACTGTTCGCCGTTCGCGTAAATCGAACTCCCCTCAAAGTAAAAGGGCGCTCGTTTCTTTCGCCATCGTCTCTTTATAGTCAGGCGAGTCAAAGACGATTCCGTGGGACGGAATTGCAACGTGGTGCTGCTGCAATGTCAGCATCATCAGGAATCTTCGTTACTTCCGAGCTGAGAGATTTTACTCACAACCTATTGAGTTTCGTCATTCCACTACAGCCTCAGTCATACGTACGTTATCCAATCCATCCAACAATCGATATTGAATTGAATTCTTTTCAAACAAGAAGTTAAGTCATAATAAACAATTTGATAGTAATCAGAATAGTATGCATTTATCCTTCTAGTAAATCATCACTGTTGATCTTATTCGTCAGCTAATTGAGATCATTCCCAACCAATTGGAACAAATTCTGAAATGTTCTAAAAACTTGAAATCTCGTATCTCTCAAGTCAAAAAAGTTCCCCAACAGTTGATTGAAGGGTTGCTTCTGCCGAACGCCCGTCTGTGAGGGACGAGCGGGAACCACGACCCAACTGCTTAATGGAAACAGGTCGCGTACCTTCAAAACCGGTAAAAACCCATCCGTTTCAAGTTCTGATTAAATGGCAATAAGATACAGTCGATTTTATCGCAGCTATTTATCGGAGTGTGGTAACTGCGTCTGGGCGCGCACAAAAACCGCAAAGGCCGCTCAGCAAACTTGCGGGAAGCCCTGGCGGGTTTTTGCGCGTGGAGAGACGGCCGGGGTACCCCAGGGCCCCTGGCCCCTCGCCACCCCCGCCCCGCCTCCAGCCCACCCTCGCCTCGCTCCCACCCCGCTCCCGCCCCGTCCCGCCCTGCTGCGACACCCGCCTCCCCGTCCCTCACTGTCCCAACTACGGTCCCACCCCGCCCCCACCCTCAACTCCGCTCCGCCCGTAGCCCCAGCGCCGCGCCGCGCTAATATAATAATTGATGAGCAGCTGCCGCGGCGGCTTCTAATTATAAGAGCTGTCGAATGATTTACTCGTGCTTTTCCTCATCGCCGAGTTGCAACGCAGGCATTTGAGTTCTTGGAAGACATGCATGGCAATATGGCACCGAATGTTCAAAACTACTTATTTTGTTTGAAAACTTGAGTGCTTATATTTATTTCACAGTTACTCTTAATTTCATTGAAATATTGTTACAGTTTGGAGCAAATTACTTTGGCTTCTTTGGGATATTAGATGGCATGGATAAAAGGAAGTAAAAACATTTCAAAAGGAATAGAGAAAGGTCAAAATTTATTTTAGGAAATTAATGGATACTTTTACGCTTCATGTTTATACACGTTTACTTTTTACTGTGCTTGTTGAGGGGAATAAATGTTCATATCTCTTATTAAGGTAATTGTTACTCGAATTACGGCTTCGTTCTAATAATCAGACACCTTTTACTAAAAGACAACAGAACTATAACGTTCTTACTTTCTCGCTACCGCTACCGCGGGAGAGCAAAATGTAATGTTGCGCGAAAAAACGGCGAATTTTCGGCAGAAAAACTTATTAAAAGGATCCTGGCAACGAAAAAGTGAATAAATCCAATGCTAAATTTAGAAAAAAGCCCTCTAAAAACACATGGTATAAACAGAATCCATTTTTGTGGGTTTTTGATACTGAAAAATCGATTGACGGCAAAACGTCTGTCCATCCGTCTTCTGTCCGTCTATCCGTCTCTCTGTGAACAACGCTACCGGCTAAAGCGTTCATCCGATTTTCTCAAAAATTTATATTTCGCAATTAATCTGGCTGATGTCGCGGACCCTTGAATTTGAAACCGATATTTTAATTTGGGGGGTACTTTACATAAGCTCCTGGAATTAATTTTCACGTTTTTTTATTAAATTTTGTTGGTTTAAAACAATGTAATCTCATTTGCCTTGAAAACTCTGAGTTTTCAAAATTGCAAAAATTCAACATTTTTTCAGCGTCTTCCTACAATTACAATTATGTAGATACATTTTTTCTTAACGATTGTTTATCAAAATTCTTCAAATAAGGTCGTGTTGAATTTTTGAAACTATGAGTATTTTTATGTAATTTGGCAACAAACATAATCCCCGCTCGGATTTATTGCGCTTCGTGAACGTAATTCCAAGCAGTTAGATGCTTCGTAAGTTAGAATTTGTATATTATGTCATATTTCTTTGTTCGTTTCTTACATTCAACCTTTTGCTATACATTTACACATTAATCTTTTAGAAATTATTAAAAACCTATCTGAAATATACGAAATAAAAATTGGTAGCCTTTAGGAAATATCAAATAAAAATGGAACAATGATATTCCGTCGGCAGCAGAATTTCTGTGAATTACGTCTCATTGTTGGGACATGTGTAGTGTATAAAAGCAGTTATAATTGTCAAATTTGTGTTGATATTTGTTTGAAAATATTTAGTTTGTCACCAAATGTATGATTTTAATGAGTTTTACAAAAAATGATGTGTGAGATGTGTTAATTCGGAGAGAATTTGTAGTACACATAGTTTTACATGACTATTACTAAAGGTGAGAGAGTGCGTGCTGTTTTAGCACCACTAGTTCTCTCATTAAAGAGAAATATAATACAAAATTAAAGATATAGGCCTTTAAGATCAACTGAACATGGCCCTATGTTACATTGGAATTTATAATTCCTCTTTAAAAATTTCGAATTGCCTAAACGCCACTGAAACAAGATTACGTGTACCATAATCATTTGGCCGTCCTAATTGATCTGCCAGTTTCTCAAAGCCGCCACAACGTTGCTCTAGCTTGCCGACATCTCATTTCCGCATTTCGCACATTTTTAGAAATTTCTTCTGCATACTTTCGTTTCCCAAGTAGTTGTCCAGACTGTCCGTCTACCTGTTGCGACTTCACGTCTTGCAACTTTGACACGCGTTTTTACTCTTTGGTCACTGAAGCCTTCCGGCTGAATACAGTATAGAATCGTAATGTGGCCATTAGCACGACGGATCGGAGAGCAGAGGTCTGCAGCATCGCGTGCGGCGATTCACGTATCATTAGTCGGCAATGATCCAAAGAAATAGCCAGCCGTGCACTTTTAATTAATGAGTTCCCTTGCAATGGTTTTTGTTAGGCAGGTTTTGTGCTGGAGTTTTGAAAGCACGCTTGAACAAACCTGCCGGTGACCAGCTGGATTTCAGAGGATCCATAGTTCAAATATCTGGCAGAGAAGAATTGCCGTTTTCTCGAAAAGAAAATCCTGACAAACCGCTTTGTGAGAAAGTCTCAGAACTACTGAGAAATATATTCAAGAGGAAAAAGTAAACTTCTTCCTAATATCACTTTAAAAACAAATATCAACAGCAAAAATCAAAATTAAAAAATTAATATTATTAATAACTTAAACAAGTCTGCTTTGAATAAATGTTCACAATAATTTATCCTTAATTAATTGCCTACGAATTCGAAGAACAACAGTTAAAAATGAATGACTAGAAATAATTGGCAACAAACAAAGAGCACTCCTGTAGGCAAAAGGAAACATATTTGCAAGTATTTATTCAATGTGTGAGGATCAATAATGTGCAAGTGGGAGGCAGCGGAGGCAACTTGCGCTTCACTTATTCGGTCCCAAACTCGTTTTCATTCAAAACAAAATAAAAATGATTAACTTCTAATTCACTCTAACCCAAATGAAGCTCAGAATATTTGAGAATCAATTCCTAAATAAAGAGAAATGTTGTATGTGATATTATCATAAATTGTTAAAGTTTATTGAAGAAAAATAATATTTCACTACAGTTAAAGTAAAGTTAACTGTAAAAATATACCTTTATAATGATCAAATATATATGGGGGAAAATTTTTGTTTGAAAAAGTAGCTCCCAAGAATCTAGACTACTGCACCAGGACTTGTTTTTCGTGGGCTGACCTGGCGACAATAGTAAATCTTCAGGACGCTGCGGAAGTTGATTCTGCCCCTTCGACACAGTGTTAGTCAACTTCATACCACCTTCCACTCGCAGCGAAATCACCAGTGCTCGTTGCACACAGAGGCCCGCTGATCTCTTTGCCACGCCTCCCTGCGCATTCTAAAAGCAACGACGGCTAAATACAGTAACGCCGAATTACGTGGTAGAACAACACAAAAAACCGCCGAGCAGACGAACGAAAACACGTTCGCACAGCCTTCCAAGAATTCTTAGGAAGTTCAACGCACAACCGTCTATTTTCGATTCGTCATGACAATAGCAGATCACGTCAGCACACTAGTAAGTGGGCACCAGAAACGAGTTTGCGAGTTGGGGGTGAGCAAGATTATAAGAGCGCGCGATAATAACCAGGTTACTCTAAAGTTTAATCGAAAGTGCGCCTTGCAACGCAATGTCCCTGCGCAACTCTTTTAGGTAAAAGCCGCGCGCAGGGGCATATAGCGCTCATTTAGACGGGGAACAAAAATCGATCCCAAGATTAGCAATTAGCGGTTTCAATTTTAAACCTATTTTGACAAACAAAAAAGCAAACCGCTGCTTGCAATCAGCCTTGAAAGAACCGTAGCAGGTTTCGTTTAGTCGAATGACTGCAAGGAACCACAAACATGGCAATGGCTTTAACAAGGCGGTTAATTTTTTAAAAGTGAAATGCTTACTTTTTCAATGGGTTATTTTTAGATAGACGAATGACAATGTAATGAATTATTTATAATTCAATTTTTCAATCCAAAGCAATTTAATGAAAAAACGAAAGATTGCTTTTTATTAAGACAATAAGACATGTTAAGAAATGCTTGTTTGTCCATTTAAGAAAATGTGGTAGGATAAATACGATTCCTTAAGACGAGAAAATTATTGAACCATTTTGATAACTCTGTCATTACATATTACGCGGAAATCAGCTATAGAAATCTGCAACATTAAAAGAAATCAGGCATTAGGATGCTATCTAAAAATTGATGTTTCAATTTCGGTCATCTCAAAAGATAGATCCACATCAGTTGATTATGACGGACTAATTACTCAGGACCTATAATTTATGAGACATAATGAATATGCCTGACGATACAAAAAGGTGTTATCGAAGATGTTGACTTGAAAACATAATTAATCTTTCAAGAGAGTAGAATGTTTCACAACTACGGAAGATTTTAGTTATTATAGGATAGTTATCGATGCGAAAGTTACATCTGAAACTCCAGAACCTTGCGACACTTGAGAGCAGGAAACCTGAAGGTGTGGAGCAGATTGTGGTGTTCTGAATGCGTTAATATAGGTTTTTAATAATTCAGACACTGTCCAATGCATACGTAATACTTAATGAGCAGTTATTCATTTGGGGTACTGGTTTCAAGCAGGATATTATGCCCTACTATTAATATACTACGGCACTGCCAAAATTTTCCTTTCCTGAACACATTACTAAAATAAAACGTATCACTAGCATTAGTCCTAATTTATTGAGCATAAATGAAGTATTTTGTGAAGTGCACTTTAGAGAAGGAATCAAGCGCTCGTGAAACCTTGCAAATGAGACAGGTGGCAAACTTTCATCGTCCATAATTCCATCCTTAAACACAAACTAAGAAATTTTCACCCGAAGATGAATTTAAAAAAGTAACGTTCTAATAGAAAATTGATTGTTGGAAACTTACACTTTTGTCCCTTTGAAAAAATTAATTTAACGAGAAACATAAAGTAGTTTACACTAAGACAAGTAAATCACGAGAACTCATAATCATATGATAGAAAGAAATATGAGTGGAAGTAATTCATTTACCACAATGTGTGTTGCACAGAGGTTTTTAACGCAATGCATGACTTGTATGATACACTTTAAACGATTCTAATTTAACGCTGAGGAACTGTTTTCTCTTGCAAAAATCTTTAGAAAACACAAATACTTGTTCGGAAGATTTGATTTTTTATCGATTTTTTCAAAACTTCAAAATATACATAAATTTTACAAAATATTCCCGTGAATCAATTTTGTAAAATATCATTCCACATAACTGGTGGGTGGTTATGTGAAAGTGAAAAACATTGTAGAGATAATATTGCCATCTTTGAAATATACTTGGGTATACAATATTCAGTTTAGGGGGATAATCAATTCAGAAAACCTGGTTTCTAAAGTGAACCAGTCTCCTTACGCAGAAAGAACACATTTTAGCCTTAATAGAAATGCGAATTTTCCAAATAAAATGCCTTTTGAATCTCCACTTCTCACATCATTTTATTAATTCTTGTAACATCGAACACGTCTCACTTCAGTAATATTTTTTATCGTTTCGGATATCAATCATGTTCCATTCAATCTTCACCACTTATTCTCTCAACATAAGTGACCTATTTTATGTTGAACGTTTCCAAGCGTACAAGGCTTGAAGGAGAAGTTCCTTAACCTACAAGTTTTTTATTAAGTGTATGCAAGAATGGTAATGCAGTGAAATTTTAATTACGCAAGGAGTATACCCATGGTATAGTTATTAAAATATAAGAAGAAGATAAATTACATCGCATTGATATGTGAAGAAGATAAATTACTTCCAATAACCACTGACAGTATTGAATCTCGATTGAATGCTGAGACTTTTGCGACTTTTCAGCATGCTCACTGATGAAATTACTATAACGTGTTGATCTTATTACAGCACGAATTCTAAAGTTCAGAAAAGAACACGCGACTTTACTTGGATGAATATATATTGTATAAAGATGCAAAAAAGTAAACAAATTGCCATTAGAATCATTTGAAAATATTGTTAAAATATCTCCATTATGCAATGAAAACAACTTCAATTTTAAGAAAAAATATTTGAAATAAATGCTTTATTATTTGAACTTAGATCTCAAAATTTATAGAGGCACTTTAAAGTTCTTTAGATGACATTCATTTCTCAGTACTAGATTTGCAGTTGAACATAGTTCATACTGGAAGATCTGCTTTTCTAACATTTTATGCATTTTAAACAAGTTTTTTGTTTCTATTGTAAAACTTCTGAACATTGAATGGATAGGTATTTATTTGCTAACGACGAAACTTCTTTAAAAACTTTAGCTGCAAAAAAAGAGATTCAGATACGAACCTAAACAGTTTTGTAAGCCCTTAGTTACTCGCGCTGGCGTACTGTGTACGCCACTGAACTGTTTTCGCCGTAGGTGTCAGACAACATCAGCGCGCGTTCTGGCATTTGAACAAACCTTGCAGAATGCATTCAGCTGCATCCTCCTCGATATTCAGTTGCGTAAGATTTACTGCAGTGGCTAGACAATTGTATTTCCGTTGGGAAGTATTTATTAGCGTGCTTTCTACGCCGCGCGGGAACCAGAGTGAGTTTTCATTTTCTATTAACTATCACACGATTTTATAAAAAATTATTGATGTAATTATACTAATTTATTTTGTTTTACATTAGGAACAATACAGAGATGAATAATTTATCGGAAAAGCAGATGTGTGATCTATAACATAAGGAATCGTCAGAAGACGAAATTTGCGATGCTGCGAGTGATTCTGAGGAAAACGATGTAGTAGTCGAAAGTGAATATGATACTTGTTCTTAGCTTCATTATGCTAGTGATTATTGAAGCAGCGATTTAGAGTGTAGATATGTT
Organism: Teleogryllus oceanicus; assembly: GCA_964035755.1. Classification (NCBI taxonomy): domain Eukaryota; kingdom Metazoa; phylum Arthropoda; class Insecta; order Orthoptera; family Gryllidae; genus Teleogryllus; species Teleogryllus oceanicus. Next base: position 127,537,116 of record CAXIVR010000002.1, read on the forward strand.
TTCATTGGCAAAGACAAGGTTACAAAGTGGAATAAAACATCAATTGTCAGCAAATTTACAAAAACTGGAAGTCGTGATGATCAAGAAAAACACCTACAAAATTAAAAAATTACTGTCATATTTGTGGAAGAGTGTGTCACATTTATTACATTTAATACTAATTAATGAAACAAATTTGCATGCAACAACCATATTCTTAAAGTCATCAAATGAAAAACTAGTTCTGAAGGCTAATACCCGCGCGTACAAAATACGCCGCGCGGGTACTTGTGTAACAAAACATAGCGCGAGTAACGAAGGGTTAGCAAAAATATTTCAAATGTAGAAAGATGTTCAGCAAATGATGTCAATGGTAGCAGTGGGAAGTAGATTTGTGTCTGACAAAAAGCCATTTAACACAGCTTTGCAAACATGATGAATATTTACTGCTGTCTCCAGATCACTCAACATACGGCTTACACAAACAGGATTTATATTCTATTTATTGAAGGTGCGATTAGAAATCGGATACAGAGGATTGAGAAACTATGTGCGTAGTGAGCATGAGCATCTAAAATGAAAAATCTTCAACACATGAAAAACAAAACGAAAATACAAGAAAAACTAACAGAAATAAGTACAAGGGATGTTCGGAACCAAACGTGTTTACAGAAAATAAATGAGGATAAGTAAGAACCGATGGCGATTTGACAAACTGGGCGCTAACCACGAAGAGCAATAGGATAAATTGATCTTTTGGGCAAATTCATAGTGATTGGTGGGATGATGGCATGGGGAAAGGTGTTCGAATGATATGTGGTGAGTGGTGGATTATTGAATGGTGGGAGAGGAGTGATGCAGGACGAATGGTATTGTGCGTTGTGTGGAGGGAGGCGAGCAGTGGAGCTAGATGGTACGTGACGGGTGTCGGGTGGTTGCCTGGCTGCAGCGGCGGGGCGTGACCGGTGAGCGGGCGCGGCGCCACGCCAGCGCTAGCGGAGCGCTTCCTGGGCGGTTGGGCGACTGGCGGCCAGTGGAGCAGCTATTACCGCGCGCCGTCATTACCCATCTCGGGCGGCGGCGCGGCGCTGAAAGGCGCCCGCGCTTCTTTTGTCTGAGGGCCACGCGGCACCGCGATGGGCCCAAATTGCCGCGCGCCGCCGCCGATGCGCCGCGATACGCGGGGCCACCGGAGCGCGGCGCGGCGCGCTGCGCTGACCGGCCCCACGCGGGGGGGGGGGGCAGCGCAAACGGCAGCGCCGCACGGAGCCTCGACCGGGAGCGGAAGCTCAGTGCATCAAATGATGTCACTGCAGCGTCTCTGACCAGGGCGTTCTATGTTCGAATCCTGACGGCTGCAGGATTTTCGACACTAGCTTTTCAGCTAGGTCGAATTCAGTCGCTGACTGGAGGAGAATTCTAGCGGCCGGCTGCTCTGATCGGTAGTTTTCCGTGGTTTCTCCGATCAACACATGGCGAATGCCGGAGCAGTACCCTAACAAACGGGCCACGGAGCGCGCACGATCTTTCCTTCCTCTCCATTGTTCTATCCTCTCCCTTACACACACACTTACAATAACATGCACTACCTAACACATATTCCGGAGACCGGTCAGGAGCTTAAGCTTTCCCGGCTGGGGCGGTGCCCCGCTGGTGGGAGAGTCCGGGTTAGGGGGAAATCCCACTAGCCGACGGTAGGTCGGCGCCGGATCTCGCCACCCAGCGGGGGGAGATCAGCGCCATCTCCCGATGAAAAAGCATGCACTACACTTACGGGACTAATGCCCTAAGCTGTTGACGCGACCGGAATCAGTAACCAACCAGCCGACCGGAGCCCGTGCGAGGCGCGCACCCGCCGCGCGCCGCTCGAGCCCCGACGGAGGCCCTTTCGGCACGAGCTCCTGGGCTGGTTCTCCTGCATACAGAGAGTAGCGCATTCCTTTGAGCTGCCGAATCCGCCATTTTATATCCAGTTGAATTGTGCAATTTGTGCGGTATTGTCCATGAGTTCGGAACCACCAGTCTACCAAAAACCAATGATAGTACAGTCGAAATTCCCTATATGTCTTCGATTGTTATCATGTGTCCTCAACTCTTGAATGCTGCTTGCTGGGGCTATCGAGTGAAAGGATTTTAAATGCCCGCGGTCGTTCGGGTTGCGCTACTTTCTGAATCTAGGGGCCCTATTCAGCCGCTGTCAGGGGAGGATTCTGGCGGCCGCCTCTTCTGGGTGAGGTTTTCGTCGACCAGTACCAGGTTATTGTCGAAGCAGTTTAATAACCAGGCCACGGACCGCGCCCGATCTGTCGCTTCCTCGCCCTTGTGCCCTTCTCTTCCCTGAAGCACAAAAAGGGTCCGTTGGGCCCCTCAGATGCCTACATCCTCCCACAATCATTCTGTCAACTTAATGCGTTTTCGAAATATTCTACTCTTATATTGACCCAACACAAATATTAAACAGTGTTGTTTATTTCGGAGTATAACGTCAGTATGTATGTCGTATGTCGGAGTAATAACGTCAATAATCATTTATACATTTGACGGTTTTTATTTTGAGATTCATTGGAGACGTAATGTTTCCTGGAATTTATTTGGCTCTTTATTGTTTTCGATAGTTTAAAAAATATTACAAATGAGCAGTATCAAATTATAATTGTCTTGATGAATTAATTATAATGATCAGAACTACATACACATGACTAATGAACGCTTATTTGAATGTTTATTTAATTGCTTACACCCTTTACTTCGATCTACATTTATTCAATTAACATTCTTAGAGTACAGACTTTCGTAAATTGAAACATTCGCCATTAATTAACAAAATTAGTCGATAATATCAAATCATTCGAAAATTTTAGCGCACATTTAAGTTATAACATATGGTGGCGTGATCTTGATACTTTTAATAGAAATTGAGTCGTGAAAATGAATGTCGTGGCCCAATGTCCGCATTTGTGACATAATACTCAGATATTTGCGATCCTTCCATCTGTCATTCAAGTTAGCGCTCTGGAGGTGGGACATGGTATTTCGTCGGCGAGGAAATTCTCAGGTGGAGAACCTCGTATTTTGCCAACTCAGGAATTTTTGTAGTAGGAATAGAATAACATCTTGAATACTTTACATTTCCTTTGTCGCTGACAGAATTCACAAATCCTGTAAAAATATTCGTATTTGAATATTTCAGGAAATTATTTTAATATACTACAGATTTTAAAAATATATTGTATATATTAAGTATGATGTGTCAATTACTTTAAATATTCAATTAAACACGTTTTCAGATATTTCTTACTGAAAACATGTCAATAACGGTCACGGAATCTGTAATAAAAGAAAACTAACATCGTACCGCTCCAAACAAGTACTTCAAGAAAACATACGTAATTACAACTGCCAATATCATCATAAGCAATTATAATGTTCACTTCACATTTTAAAAGAAAATCAACGTGAAGCATACTACATGACGGCGCGACATTGTGATTGGTCTCTAGGGCAATTTCCAACCACATTTATTCCCCCGTCTAATTATAAAACCTGGAAATTATGTATACTTCTTGCGAGTCCCTATAACAAACTGCCTGTAAATATGCTGAGCCACACATTCAAAGGCGGAACAGAATTCCAGCGTTCAAAGCTTAGGTCAAAGCAATTTCAAAGCAATATTTAAGTTTGCGTTTCTATTTTACTGCTTTCTTAATTAGTGTAAAAAGTATAGATGCATTTTTTTCGAATATCAGGCAAGATTGAAGAAAGTTTTTGAACACATCCATGGAGAAAGATGTTGGAGACATCCATATATTGATCACTGAAAAACAGGAACTATATAATTAAAATGTATTACAAAGCAGGCCAAATAAAAACGTTTCAGCATAAACAATTGACATTTTCTACCCAAATTGAGATAATTGTAACAACGTGCCTTACACGGAAGGGACGTTTGTTTGCTGCTAAGAACCACTCAACGAAAAGTCAGATTAACAGTTGGAATATGTGTCCTATTAGCTCCACTGTGGATTCCTTATTGGAAATAACAGGCAAAAATATTGAAAATAATGTTCATTCTAATGTTGCATTGCAATAAAAAATATAATCTGCGAATTGAGTTTAAAATTACCAGTTTTACATTTTTAATCATGTATTGGAAAATATTTATGGTGAACGTAACCATAGTGCAATTCCATCGCAAAAGATTATATTCTACTAAAACTAACCTGTAATATATATTCCTATACATATATTCTGTCATGAAGTATCTACATTTACAAAAATACACGAATGGCATTGTTATGAGAAACAAAAAGAGAATAACATGAATTATAATAACACCGAAAACTAAACCAAAACTCCGGTCCCATGAATGCACCAAAAGCCTTCATAATAAAGGAAACCAGGTTTGATTGCTGTGAACCTAACCTGCGATGCACCTCGAGGCAAAAAGTCGGGTGGAGAAAAAGAAGCAGCGTAATAGGTGACCGCCGGAGAATGTGCGAGCAGCAGGCGGCCGCGGGGCATCGGCGGTCGGCGGGACCGGCCGGAGGCGCTGGCCGCGGGCGTCGCGCCGCACCGACAAGCGTCGGCACGATCGCGCGCGGCCGTTCACCGCCAGTAACACACGCTCCCTCCCCTCGCTCCCCTCACGCGTCGCGGGCCACACACAGGGCGGGTGAATAGGGAATCAGTGAGTTTTCATTCCGGGCGCGTCAACTTCGGGATCATTAGTGCCGTAAGTGTACTGAATGATATATCCCGGTAAGTGGGAATGTTCGCCCCCCTCCCGGTCGAACGACGGGAGGAAGTGTTTTTTCTTATTATTAACCAACATACGCTACTGCCTCAATGTCGCGAGAACTTTATGCGCATTTTTTGGAATCAAAGCTCTGTATTAGACTCCGGAGGTCAATTCCGCTATTTGTGAACAGCGGGTGCACTGCTATTCTGGCGACCGGCTTATGAGGTCTGGCGCGGTTGGAGGTCCGAGCATGTTTGTCGTAATATGAGAATCAATTCCAAGTTTATATTATTCGTCACTTGTGTATAAAAAAGTCAATTTTTATCTTCGGCAATATTTAGGAATATGTTACGCGCTTCGACTCTCTTTCAACACAACCTCCTGGACGTCGTAGAAGAGAAATCGTCAAGAAACTGCTGTGGAGTAACGAAGCGTTTCGAAGCAAAATGGCATAGAAACATTTGTTCATCTAATTGAGGACCAGGTGGCAAGGTGTTTTTGCCTCCCACCTAAAATGACACACCCTGAAAACGAAAAACAGAGGGGCCAAACGCACGGCAACGTCCATTACATTGGGCAGGTTCGCGCAACGCCTCACGAGGCGAACTCGACGAAGCGTCAGCAGTGTGGGCGATTTGCGTTTCGGATGGAGCGATAATGTTCTGAGCAGCTGGCGGCGGACCATTCAATGAAATACCGCGGCCGCCCGCCGCCCGCCGCCCGCCGCCCGCCGCCCGCCGCCCGCCGCCCGCCGCCCGCCGCCCGCCGCCCGCTGCGCCCCGCCAGCGGCGCGCCCGCCGCCTCCGCACTCGCTGTCAGCGCCCAATTCTCTCTTCGTGGTGTCGACGTCCGCCGCCGGGTTTTTCTACCTGTCTTTTCATTGGGGGCATTTCATTTATTGGGTATGCAGCTTCTCTCGCTTTCTCGATCCATCGTTCTGGCTCGACTTAACGTTTCCTGTTAAACTTGACTCGTGGTATTTCACAGCCGAATGAAGAATGAGTTCTGACTTTTAGATACTACTATTTTTATGATGTCTCATACCCGAAGGCATCTGAATGTGCCCAATTACTGCTGAGTACTCGTAGTTTTGGTCTGCTCAGACAGCATCTATTACTTCTTGTGTCTTCATTTGCAGACTTTAGTATTTACTACACATTGTTAAAATGAGCATCTGAAGGCTGTTTGTAATATTTAAAATGAAATAAAAATGAAATAATAATAATAAATGTCTGTGTTCTTTTGTGCTTTTACATTATCTCTTCGATTGTAGAACTATTTTTCTGCAAAATATTTGATAAGTATGTTTTTAAGGTATTATTGAAAATCACGTATTTCTGAGTTAATTAAATATTCGAGGTTATTTGTCCAAGTTACTGTAGTTCGTCTTTGATTAGTAGTCTACTTCACGATCTGTTGCATGTTTACTGCTCTGTTATTCAAGTGACTTCTTGATTGAATATTATTGCATCGTTGCCGCCTTTCACTTTCAACTGTGTTACTTCAGGAGATGCATTATTGTTGTTTCACATTTGCTTTCACGAGGTAAGCTTAGATACCTATATTTTGTGCCATATTTACTTAGTATATCATGTGCTTGGCATTAAGCCATTCACTATGCCACGGGATTTTCCAAGATATTTCCTATTGCACAAGGCTCGTTTTAATTTATTTACTTGTAGGATATGTCATAATCAAATGAGAAATTAATATTAGAAGACAGCAAGTAATTATTTGAGAAGCAGGATCATTATTACACTCAAATAAGCAAAAAAAGCTGTTTATGCTGCAATAAGAATTGTAATTTGCAACTTTTCTTTATGTGAATAATGTGGTGGAATAGAATAATTCTTTCGATTAAAAACAACATATTGTAGATATATAAAACATGCTCTACACATCTTTACATGCAAATTGTGACCTGCAGTAGCAAAAATGCTACTGGACAAGACCACACAAAATAGTTTTTCAGAAAGTAGCATGCACGCAATACTCAAGGATAGCAAATAAAATACACTTGTATAACACTGGAATAAGTTAAATGTGTTAACAAAACAATCTTCACGAATACTCCAATAATATAGTGTACTATATACACAGTACAAGAGCACTTTACAAATCACGAATATCAAAACAGTTGCTGTTCCATAACAGAAGTGAAAAGCAAATGGCGGACAATCTCTTCCTTGGAGCTTTACTGTCGCATGACGTCAGCTGTATCGTAAGCAGTGACGCACTGAGTGTGAGAAATGGCGGAATAATACAATCAATTTTTTACATTTTTCAATCAAAATCGAAACTGTTTCTTGATTTTTATATTTTCTCCTTGTTTTGGGGTATCTAACAAAACCATTGCCACCTCTCAAAAGGCCAGAGGATGCATATTTGATTTTCAATGTCTATATGTAGTGAAAATTAGTAATATAGATGTTCAATATCTTTCAGAATGCAATGAACAAACTATTCAGTAGGTGTTAAACTAAATTTGAAACTCCGTAACACGTAAATAGCCAAAAGGCGTTCTTGATTCCTTCAAAAATACATCTTATTGATATTTTTCGAGTATTTATCAGATGCAATTTAACTACTAAAATTGATTGAACAATAATTAATTTTCCCAAATAAACTAGGTTATAGGTAAAAAACTCAAATAATTTAAGTAGAGATTTAATCTCGTAGACTTCTCATATTTACGTCCTTTAAATCTGTACGTAAATTTGCACATTTTAAGGTGCAAATTCACAGGATTCTTCAATACGTGAAACACCTTTGTTATCATATTTTATTTGCGGTTCATGAATGTGAACAATCCATAAGCTCGTAAAACGGGATAAATTTGCATTTTATATAAAGTTCACTGATTTAAGATTTTTAAAGCCGTGTAGTATGTCATTGCATAATTGTTGTCTAATCCCAAAAGGCAGGGCAGACTTTTTTAGTTAACAGCAGCTAAGAACTACCGCAGCTTTCGTCGTAAGTACACAAGATGATTACACAATCGTGCATAACTTGGTTCCGTATTTGCACCCGAGCCCCTGTATTCCCTTGAATCTAGATCAACCACCGCAACCTCACGATTATCGAAGCGAGCGAGGGGATCCTTGGAGAGCGGGGAATGGCGAATGAGACTTCTTCGCCTAACCTCAATGGAAATGTGGGTGGAGAAAGAAGTGAACGGCCTGGCCGGGCCGGCCCTCAGAGGCTTCCTCCCCTCCCTTGCCCCCCCCCCCGCGCGCCCTTCGAGGGGCCTGCAAATTGTCTTTCCGCTCGGGCCCCTCCCTCCCCCCGCCCCGCCCGCATCCTTTCGACGAGCGGCAGCCTTATTATATTGTCTCTCGATTAACTCGTATGCCTGTAATTACCGCGTTATTCCCTCCCGCCTTTCACCTCCCGGCGCGACGCTCTCCCGCGACCTCGCAACCGCCGTCGCCGCGCCGCGCCGCGCCGCGCCGGCGGATGAGGAAGCCAGCGGCCCCGGCCACGCGGGCCAGGCGACGGCCATCGCGCTCCGAGGAGAAGGCGGGCAGCTGCTGCGCGGAAAGGACTAGGAGAACAATTATGTTCGCAGTTAATATAAAATTGGTATTCTATTTTAACATAAGTCACATGAAATATTATCGTAGGTAATACCACGAGTGCTTTAGGAAATTGTCGATAAATCCCCGACTCGTGAACCGAGGAGGCGATTTATCTGAGAATTTTCGAAGCACTATTGTTATTTAATAGGAGTTTTCTACGAATGAAATTAGACAGAGACAATAGATTTACTAAATGCGCCAAATATTAAAAATAACTCAAAACATCTTACAGTCAAAGAGTAGTTTGTAAATTGTAGTACATACGCGGTTTATTGAACGTCGACACGGCGATCGATAAATACCGCTCCCTAAGATAGAGGAGTCGCAGCTTATTAGTGGCCAGTAGGGAAGGGCGGTAAGAAAAATCGGATAGGAAAAAACGATATTGTTTTTAGATACACCGCGCTGAGTGGGGCATTTTAAATGTATAGTGAAACACTATTGGTTTTAATTTCACGAGTGGATTAGAATACTAATATAGGCTGGATTAAAACGAAAGGAATTATGTGAGAATAAAGTATTTTAACAATAAGAAAACCACACTCTTAGTAAGAATTAGCTCACTCTATTATACAAAATATTAGCTATTCATTCATTAACAATACTGACTAATGTCAAAGGAAAATTTCAATAAAAGCATACGCATGTTAAATTAAATAGTTGAAAAAACATACGATGTACTTGTTGAATTTCATCCTGTTTCCACAGAAATACAATCTCTCTCAATACAATCTCTCTCTCACTCACTTTCCCTCTCTCTCTCTCTCTCTCTCTCCCTCAATATTTCGTACGTGAAGTATCCAGTCTATCAGTTAACTCTACACAATAAGATGAACAAAACATTATTACGTCAGTATGCTGAGTCGTACTTCGTTACTACCCAGCAGATTGCCGACGTTGTTTGTTGTCCCAAATGTTCAGAAACTTGTATTGAAAGTGGCCCAATCGAACAGACCACTAGTATCGTTAGAGAGAGAAATCTTCTTTGTTCGCCAGAATTTGAATAAGAATGATAAAAGCGGAATTGAATAGAGCGCTATGCAAATCTGTTTCTGCAACTGAGTTGTAAAATTGTTAGTTACTGCAAAATTAAAGGATTTACAGCAGCGTTTTTCTGGATAATCAAACCGCTTTTGGACTCTATCAGCCATGCTTCCTGTTGAGAAGTTTAGAGTTTTACGAGGAATATTCCCATGTGGTATAGGACACGACAAAATTCGAAACAATTTCTACAGCTATCCGATTTTCAAGGATTAAAACGGTAAAATAATTTTGTAATTTGTAACAAGTAACACGAGGAACATGATGAAAATAATAATTTACTTCTGAAACGACTCTCTCCAAGAATATTCAAGAGATCCTACTCAAGACGATTGCATAAAAAATAAGTTTGTCGTCCCAATTATCTTTTGCTCCCTGTCCCGATTACAATATTATTTTAATTTCATGAATTTACGTGCCTTAATTTTATTTCAGCTAACGTTGTCTAGATCACAGGTGCAAGTAATGATCTGAACAGGTTGCAAGAAATTACCAAAAAACAACAACAATTCATAGTGTAATAAAAGGGAACAGCTACTGCAGTAAAAGGCATGCAGAATCTAAAAACAGCAGCGCAAGCTACCGAATTACTTCTCCACATCGCACATTTCAGTGATATTTTTTCCAGATAGCCAGCAGTGTCTCAAACGGCAGATACAATCGCGTGTGTGTGCGCTGGGCGAAATTACACAGACCGTAAATTACGTTGCGTCAGCGCGCCGTAGGCCCGGGCATTTAGGCCACGCGGTTGGCGGGCAGGGCCCAGGACCGGCTAGCGGCGCCGGCGGGAGCCGTCGACTCGCGGGGTGTGGGTGGGACCAAAGCGCACTCAGGCGGCAAGCCACTTGAACCGGTTGCGACACGCATCGCATACTTCGACGCCGAAATTGTGGCACTCGTCGATAGTACTGAAGGTCTACATGTCGAAGGGGGTTCGTCTGTAAAGCAGGTTTTGTTGTTTGGTTTTGAATTCTTTCGTTCAAAGGGAAATACTGATCGGGGTGAGTTGCCACGTCTTACGTACGTTTATGAGTTTTACCTCACTGCAATATTCATAGGCGCAATACCTCACTGCAATATCATAGGCAATATCATAGATTCATAGGTGTTTAACTCTTATCTGCCTGAATTATTTTTTAAAAAAATAACATTTAGTATAAAAAAATTAAATTTTAAATTTTACCACATGAAATTCTAATTGCATTACTACAACATTTTAAGGTGAAAGTTTGAACTAACTACCGCCTCGTACAGCGTGCCCATACAGGCACGTTAGGAAATACGGGTCACCTTTAGAACTAAAGAAAGAGAATCGAGTGGTATAAACTTAACGAAAATGTGTTACAATTAACAATTTGCTTTCTGGTTTATTTCAAACCTCCAGGAACAACGGACGTATTTAACAAATGAAAAAATACAATTGTCTAATCTAGCTTTTGAAAATATAAATTTATTAAAGGGCACAACAGATAAGAAATATAAAATAAGAACTGATCTTCTAGTCAGCTGTTTAAAATTATTGGTAACTGATTACGTTTTTAATTTGACTTTTACGAACTCAGAAAAGAATATCCAGATTCTTAAAAAAGAAAATATTTTCAATTTTTTACATATTCATTACATATTCTTATCGTTTTCATTTCACATTTATGAACTTATTTTGCCTTTTCATACCGAACATTTTTCCGGTCTCTAGTTACTATATCATTATTACTTTTTTATTTACAACTAATACGACCGGAAACTTGATTCGAAGTTGTGGGATGTTGCCAGAAAATATTCCAATTTTAATGAATCATTAGCTATACGGCAGGTTTGTAAGGTTAATTACGGAAAACTGCTCACAAGTGCATGTAGAACCACCACACAGCGAGAAGCAGTAGCTTATAACGCAGCAGTGACTGATCACCAGGCGAGTACACACTATATTTTGATTTAAACACAGCTTCACTTCAAGGTCACGAGTTGAATGGAGAGAGGGACATTCATCCAATCGGGATCTTCGTTATGACTTAAATTTTTGGTATTGGAGCTTCCGATTGGATAACAGTGTCCTCCTCTCCTTCCAGCTTGTGACCTGGAAGTGCAGCTATGTTTAAATCGGAGTATAGTCCTTCCGTATGAAGCCCTACCAGCGGCGCCCAATCGTTTCAATTTAACTTTTGATTTTGATGTTCTCGATTGGATAACCGCGATCCAACTCATCAAACGCCAATTCGCAAATAAGGCATTTTTGAAATGAATTCTAAATTATGTAAAATATTATTTGCATTATTCGTACACTATAATCAACAGATATTATCAGTTTGTTTAAAAAGTCTCTTTTGAGATTACGAAACATATTAAGATGGAAAAGGAAATAGTAGGGTAAAAGCATGTTCTAAGAATGTAATTTGAGAATATACTTTTGTCAAAATCATTGTTGTTATTTAAAAGCGAATAAAAATAAAGGACGTCTGCATTCAATTAAAACGGGAAGTTGGAAGAAAAGTCACACGATAAGCCAAACGTTCACCAAGAGATTTTAATTTTGAGGCTACCAGATGCGTTGGCGCATGCGCGGTGCGTAGGCGGGTGGGAGGCGGGGTGGGAGGTGGGAGCGGGACGTGGGCGGAGGCGCACCAGTGCGGTTTGCGGCTTGCGGTCGGCGCACAGTCAACACCGCCGGCCGAGGCTCTGTGATCGCAGATGATTTTCGTGCCCCAATTCAGAATCTAATATACGGGTGCTTGAGTGATGGAAATGTTTTATGGATCCATTCAATTGGTTTTTTCTTTACTCCACAAACCCTTAGTTGATTCCGCAGGTGTTTTACGTAGGGCAATAAAAAAACTAATGATTGAGTGATTACTAACTAGTCTGTAGTAATACGAATTAGAGTTGTGACATAATGACTGGTATCTTTGTTTCTCTATTTTGTAGTGATATTTTCGGGAAACAGTTAAAATTACGTTTAATTCTAGTTTAGGAAGATAGAAAAATATATAAAATATGCCCACTATGTCACTGAAGTTAAGAAAGTATAATTTGATCAGGGCCTTTGTATACTATGGTATTACCATTACCATCAATAAGAGATTTTATTACAATGTGTCTAAATAGCATATACATAAAACGTAGATTCATTCACTAATTTGAGCCGCTTTCTTTATATAGACTAGAAAGGTCACACATTTGTCAGACAGAAGAATAAAAGTAAATTAGAGGATAGAATAAAAGCAAATTAGAGGATAGAATCTGGTACAATCTCTTATGTGGTTTCATTCGCAAATATTCACATTCTTCAGACTCACAACCAGGCCTATATCATTCAAAATACGAATTTCATTTCGAATTTTAAACTTTGAAACGAGAAAAAACACCTTTGCATATCAAATTTTTCAAGAGGTATGAAAATGTTCTGGTCGTATCTAAACTTCATTATTACTTTCAAAGGGAACTAAAGACCAGAGGAGTTTTTACGCTTCAACGTCACATGATACACTGCACTCAGGCAGTGAGAAAGAGTAATTTACATGCAACAGGCCGTTCTCACAGATGTTAGCTTTTATTTAGGTAATGTAATGGGAGGATGTACTACAGTGACTCGAAGGTTCGAGTAACTGCAAATTAGCGCATCATCATATCCTTATTTCTGAGCGAGGACATCCCCACAGGCTACCTCGATAACTACTATTATTAATTTTATAAAACTGAAGTTAAGAAGAAAGAAATCTATTGAGTGAGAGGTGATATAATTATTTCTGTAGGTTATGGGAGACGGAACAGATCATTTGGGAGACAGAATTTAATTCTTGTACGAGCAACACGGGTTTTACCGAGATTAAAGCGACTGGTGCAAGGGCGGGGGGTGGAGGTTAGAAAAGAATTTGGACGATGAAGAATATATGTTCTTATTTGTCGTGAGTTTCCTTTTTTAAAATTCATTAAATATTTTTTTGTGAAATAAGTTACAAAAAATTGGAAGAATAGTCAATTTACGCAAAATATGTAATATATACTATATACGTGAAATATATAATATATTACGAAATATGTAACGATATGTTTGGATATTATGTTAAGATTGCCATGACTAACCTAGATTACAATTTTGAGATCTGAACATACGAAGACAAAAATATTAGTTACAAAAAAACGGACTCAATAAACTGCTAATAATGTTGATAGCAATAATTTTATGAAGTAAAAATGTTTATGAAGAACTGTGTTCTGAAGTAGAACTGCACATTGTAGTACGAAGTAGATTTTGTAGTTATGTAATCTGCAATAGATATTCATTTTTTTCATTATTCATTAATTCACCAACGTTTGATTTGCGAACATCTAAAAAAAATCACTGAAGCAATATTCGTACTGTATACGTAGCCATATAATGCGCGAGCTACGTCTTCCAATACCGAATTCTTCCCTGACTCTTCCCATTGAGTTCCCGCAGGACGCGGAATGGAGCGATGCGTGCGAGCACCTATCAATCTGCGCGGCTGCTTTCCTCTCCACTGCGCAAGCGCAAGTATTAAACATCAATTCTTCACAGATATCTTGCGTATAAAAAGCAGATGAACGGAGAATTATTTTGCGACAAAAGTTCATTATTTGCATGACTGATTATGTAATGTTCCCGGACGCGTCAATTATTACGCCCATTGGCCTCATGCATTTAGAAATGTTATATCCCTGGAGGAGACGGTGATCGTTCCCCACTGCAACACGAAATCCGACAAAGACCTACACATCCACTTTCCCGGGTTTTCCCTTCCCAAGTACCTCCCCCGACGGGCCAACTCCTCAGCCGGGACAAGCTCCAAGTTCCCGACAGATCTCGCATCAAGTGTGATACTGTAGTGCGTGTACGTGTAGGTTAAGTGAAGAGGAGGGGGCATGAATGAGAAAGGAACGAGTATGCGCGGTCCATGGTCCTTTTATTAAAGTACTTCTAAGGCAATCGCCTACTAATAATCAAAGAAACTTTAAGAAACTATCAGAACACCAGCCGCTAGAATTTTCTCCAGAATAGCCTCCTATATTATTTCAATAGCATACATATCCGTTTGCGGCATTCACACGCCATCAATCATTATAAATAAGGTCTCTAAAGAAAGAGAATTCCACGGAAACGCGACTAATTGCACTATCGCTTTAAAAATATGAAGGATTTATTTAAAAACGCAGCTAAATATTCATGAGAAATGCATCCCGTAACACACGGCCGCATTTCTGAAACTCTATCGTGAAATGACTCCTAAACGAAGCGTTGTAGGGCCTTAAAAACTAAAAGTTTTAAGTCAAAAGCCTCAAAAAACATTTCTCACGCCATAATCAACAGAATGAGATCTTTTAAACGTTCTATTACATTTCTGCTGGTGCGACGCTTCTCGATTCTACCCCACGTGTTCAGAGCCTGTAGTATCTGCAACTGTATGTTAAAGTAAACTAAGTACTTACGAGACTGAATTACACGGGTGTACCTCTCTGCTCGGCAATAACTTTAAATAAGAATAGTTTGTATTGACAAGGGTATATTGTAGTGTCACCAATTAGAGGGAGACACAAACCAAGTGACGGACGATAAGAGGGTCAGGAAGAAAAAGATAAATTGGATGTTTAACATGGAAATGAAAAACAGGGAAGAAGGTGGGGTTTAGCACACGAGAGTTCTCGCACAGGCACGCTAGCAGTGCAGAATTCGAACTATGAAACTACTGTCGAATATTCCCTCGGCTCTTGCTGTCATCGACACCGCACAAGCAACAATAATGTTTTTACTGAGCCATCGTTGCCGGTCGTCATCATTAGCTGTACTTCATACAATTATTACGCATTCGCAAAAGAAATAACCTTCATTCAGCAAGATATTTGAGAAGAGTTCCACTTCCTGTTTAGTTTCCCACAGCATGTGAGAACCTGAAAGTAGAAAATTGCGTGAAATGTTTCTTTCATAAAAACAGCAAATGGTGGAGAAAACAAACTGAAGGACATGCCAATATTATGTAATTGTCTTCAGATTAAATTAAGTTTTGTTTTGGATAAATAAGGATCTCTCCACTGATAGGACTCCTGCAGATCTAAACGTGATTTTAGAAATAACTTTTCCGGTTCCTTCTTACTCGCTGGCCTCTCGTGAGACTCATGTACTTCACATTGTTGAACTTGGACTTTAGGATAGTAAAGACTACTTTACAGTCATTTTTGGAGTGGATAAACGAATGTGCTAGATTGATGATTATTATGTTATGATAATGCCATTCATATTACATCCCGTGAACCCGTTTTGTTCACCACAAAGCAACAGATCGAGCTTTGAACGCCAGTACTCAGAGGTGGAAAGCGAGAGATCTGATTGCTAAGCCACGAATTGTACAGGATTAAAATTTACGATCAAAGGCAAATAAAACGCTCAAAATTTTTTTGAACATGAAGTGGAATACTGAATGAATAGTTAGAATCGCATGAATAGTTAGTTTCTTGAACGAATGAAGTTACACCAGACTCTTATAAAAATGTATAATTTTGTTTGGTAATTTGACGATGTATTGCAGTGAATGGTAATGCAGGGATAGATTAATGAATGATGGTGTATTGTCACTTGTCAAAAGATTTGTGTTCTAAATTGAATAAGAGTTCGAAAGTCCACTGTATTTTAAATTATTTTGACATCAAATACATTATAATTCCCAATCCAGCCTTTTGTCTTTGTCTTCCATTTTCGTCTGTTTCCGAAACTAGCTACTGCAACTTGAAACCGTTTTCCACAACCTATTAATTTATTAAATCCAATCCCACTTGTGAATCATCACATCTCTTCCCGCGTCCAACCAATTCTGCCTGAGCTACACAGCGCTCACAAATATCAGGCTTCTCGCCGAACAATTACAAGACTCATCAATCTGCGCGGCGGTGTCGGGGGCGGGCCAGGGGGCGCGGGCGCGGGCGAGATCGCCCGGCGGGGCGCGCCCGCCTGCGACACCTGGCGCAGCCGCATTTCAACGCCCGCGCCGTGACGGGCGGCGGCGGCCAAGTGGGTCGGCGAAGGGGGCGGGGCGCGAGCGCTGCGCGGGCTCTCTTCCACAGCTCTGCACATTACGGCCACAGTTGCAGAGACTCCATAGGAAGAAAAGAAAAGGAAGATTAATAAAGTACTAATTTAAATTATGAAATTATTTTATTATTTATTTATTTATGCATTTGTCTTACGTCAAAACAGTTAAAAACTGTGTGTGACGTGCTATGGGCAGAAGTGAATTCTGTGCACTATTCAAAATTCTGTGATCCCTACCCTCAGTCATATACTACTTTTAATTTTGAATACAGAAATAAAATGAGCGTTTTTTGCTAGGACTGTTAACAAAATATTCGCTCCTATGTAATAAAATCTATTTTCAAGGGTAAATCAGCAATTAATTTTGGCTCTTATCCCTCATTATGTTCTTCTTCAAGGAATAATATTTCCTGCCGCGACAACATGGAGAAGGATAATTTCAATAACTATATTTCCCACTGAATTCTAGAAGACGTGCACAGATAATGAAGTTACATTTATGTCCAGAGCAAAACAAGGGGTCATCGCAGCATTTGCTCAAAGGAGCAGGGAAACTGGACGAAAAACCTGATCGAGATGGGGGTCATTGACCCACAAGCTGCAATACAATACTAGTTACAGGTTGTTCAGAATTATACACTCCAAATGGTAAATAATACATTAAATATCACTGTTAAAATTAATGTTACTTTCCTGTCGATGCTCAGTATAATCTCTAATTCTAGGCAACGTTTAAGCAGCAGAAACGAGTTTACTGGGAATTTAAACTTTTGTATCGAATTTAATCGTTTAATGTCATCTGGTAAAGTGTTGTAAAGTAATGGGCATGTATTGTATGTGAATTTTTTGTAATGAGCTGTTGGTACTGTCACCTGATAAATATGATTACTACGTCGAGTGTTATAGTTATAGACATTGGAGTTTTCTGAAAATATATTGCCGCCCTTACGCAAGTCTTATTTTACAAAAACCACTGATTCGAAAATCAACAGACAAGGTAATGGTAAAATTCCTAGATTAATAAAAGAGACTTACAAGAATCATGGGGTGTGATTCGTTATTATTCATACAATTTTTTGTAATCTAAAGTCTGGGAGCTATAAATGAATTTCCTGAGAATATTATGCCATATCTCAGGCGGAACGAACATTCACGAAATATACACAACGATGTTGCCATAACATTACGTCCCATAACATTACGGAACTAATTGGATATCTGATATTGTATTATTAACGGTTTCTTTATTGCAAAAAATGTTCGTATCATCAGTAAAGAGAACTATTCTTCCGTTTCGAATCGTCCAGAGCATATCGTTTACATATAGCAGGAAGAGAATATTGTCTATAGTCGATCCCTAAGGGGCCTCCACGTCCGATTGGCAAAGAGTCGGAAAGGTTTGTACACAATATTCCATCATTTCAGTAAGATATTTCTAGTCTCTGAGACCGTTGTTTAAGATAAACATTACCAATCTGGGCAATTTCCATTGATATTGAATACTTATCATGTGGTTATTATTGGGGCGGATTTTAATGAAAAATTTTTTTTTTTAAAACCTTTCATTTTTATAGGTTATTTTTTTGCATTTTTCGTTGATTTCGACTAATAATTAATTTTTTAATCTTTTAGGTCATTTTAATGCATTTTTCCTGATTTCATCAATTTTAATATCATTTTAATGGTTCTTCATTGAAATAATATTAACGAGGTGCAACAAATGTTCTCCACAGAATTCCTGAGTATTCTTTTCGCTTTCTTCGCTCATAAAGTGTAATGTCAGCCGTTGTGATTATGGAATCTAAGATACCTGTGACATCTATCAATCACCGTCATTGTCAGTTCTGGCGATTTCGGGATAACTAAAGACAGAGATTTCCTCGTAAGAACAGACCTCACCAAAAGTTTACGATCTGACTTTACTTGAACGAATGGAATAAACTTCGATTACATCAGTATCAAATCCAACAGGTTGAGATGTCCATCCGAATTGGTTTGATCACATTTTTTATGCCATTTTTCTTTCTTTTAAGAGCATTTTAAAAACATTTTAAGAGCATTTTATTGATCATTTTTGGCGAGGTTTTAGGTCAACAATATCCATCACCTAGTTTTTATCAATATTACTATGATTTCGATTTCGAAGAAGCGCAGGGTTTTTTCTTCATACATATAGTAATATAGTAAAGAAACCATGTACAAAATAAGGCAATTACAGTAACCATGAGGCGAAAGACATTATTCTATTTCACAAGCTTCTGGGAGTTATATGTTTTCCACCAAACGCTGTCTGGGAGCGCGAGGCGCAGTGGAAGGCCGTCTGCGGCGAAGGGAGCTTTGACCCCCGCAGGGTGTCCCTCCCACGACAGGCCCTGGCTGCTATGACGCACGAAGTGGCCGTGGTTTACAATCACCGCGGGAATCTTGCGGGCTAAATATACTGCATTTGCGTCACTAGCAGTCATTTTCATACACAGCACATTCCTCACGCATTTCGAGTTAGTATAATATAATTTTAATAACAAAATTGCCTCTTGGGATTGCGTAAACTTAATCTTTCAGTTCTAGGTCAGAGGAAGGCTTATAACAAGCAGGATTGTCTTTCCCATTGATATCGCAAAAACAGTTTTTATTAAATTATTGCGTCTATCACGCACATCATTCGATAACAGAATAGAATACCTCCTGTGGGGTGAGAAAATGCGCAAAGTTTTCCCAACTCATCACTCGTCGTTCCGAATTCTAAGACAAAAGTAGTGTTTCTCTATCTGGAAAGGTTTTTATTTTTGCTTCGAGGAATAGTTTGAACAATGAACAGGCGTCATGATTTGTCATAGCTTGTTAATACGAATATTTTTGTGCAAATTCAATTCACTTGAGAGTACGGTGTACTGAACATTACATTTGTACTTCAATTTCAATTCGATATTTGATCTGACCCCTAAGTAGAGAAACATCACCATTTGAGAGAATTTAAAACAGGTTCTTGATTCTACTCAGATCGGAAGAAAGCAAAGGGGAAAATAAGAGCAAATCAGAAAAAAGAAAGGGTTTATTCAACTCAGGTAAGTAAAACAAATTATGGGTATGTAATGGGGTGCTTATTAATCAGGTATGTAATACAAATTAATAAACAAAAAACAACAAAAGTCTCCTCCCCGTGGACGTATTTTGAGAAGAGTCAAAACATAAAGGAGACCACGCGAAATGAATTGCGACATAATCGCGAGGGAGCTTCTTCGTCTAGGACGAGAGTCGCCGGCTTGTGCTCAGGGCAGGGCGGGCGGACGTCGCTGGCTGAGCAGGCTCTATCGCCATTCGGCAAAACTAGGAGGCGCGGCCTGGAGCCCCATTACAGGGAGTGCGCACCCCATCCACGGCGCGCGTTTGAAATCGAGTGTTCTATCACGATCGGCTCTTCGCTGCGAGCGACGGAATACGCTTAGCACACTTATGTTGATGAGGTAGCGCGGCGTCCGCGCGCGAGCGGGCCGTGTAAGGGCAGTGCCTATTACGCAGCCAGAACAAACAGCGACGAATTTGCCTCTGGCGCGCCCTCAGCGCCGCCATCAAAGCCAATGCCACCCGCTTCACTGGATCCACCGCCATCGTTGCCGACGCGTTTATTGGATCAGCCACTGCTGGCTCCATTGCTGCCGGCGCATGTCACGGGGGTCAGAAGGCAGGAAAGTCATATCAGTATGTATTTTCCTGTACCAATTTTAATACACAGTTAGACAGTTCTAGTTATCTTCCTGAGCTGTGTATGATCACAGTATATGTATTAAGTCGTAACAAATAATATGTGTTTTGTAAAATATCAACGACTGGGAAATTGGGGTGTCAGGAATTTATATACCTTATATCTCTGTGTCAAAATCTAATACAGATTTCTCTTCTTCTATTTACGTATGAATACTGACGATGATGACGTGATTAATGACGACGACGGAGTGCAATTGAACTTATTTCCAAAGGGACGTATCTTCATGAAATATAATTTCAAGTAACACATCTTCAACCATCACGAATATAAGATATGATTCAACGATTTTGGGATACTTACATAGGATAAACACAATTTTTAACAAGACACTAGGAAGCATCACAGAGAAGCTTTTAAGAATATATTGATCTTCAAACTAGAAACCAAACAAAAATGGAAATACGCCTATTTGAAAATAAGCTCTTCAATTGTGAATCACAGTAATATCTCAGGAAATACGTAGTTGGTTGTCGTAGAACGAAACAGGTATCTAGGATAATGAATGAAATCGCGGAAAAAGCAGAATCAACACACAATTACAACTCAAACACGCGGGAGCTAACCAGTAAAGGCTTGCCTTGTTAGAAAGAAGACATTCCGATTCCTCTGTCGCGTGTATACACTTGGAAACTAATGCTAGAAACCAGACCCGGGAATTACTTCCTTTTCGGAACACCTTTTTTTCACGACGGTCCCTCTCACCCACGTCGGTGTAGAAGCGATGTCCAGAGCGGGCGCGACCAATCGGGTGTGGCCATTGGACTGTTTTCGGACACGAGTTCAATCAGAGCTCTCCCTGGAGGATGTCCAATCGTTAAACCTCCAAACAAGACCAGGTCTTTACATCTATCGTATAAACGAGATGGTTTTAGTGAATGAAAAATGCAGTGTAGGATAATGAAGTTAATTTGTAAATCTGATTGAAATGGGCGGTGACTGTCTGTCGGATATGTAACGGCAGCGTCACTTTTTTCGACACACCTGCCCAACTACACTGGCAGAACACATTAGAAGAAATTATAATACATTATACTGGTTTTACAAGCACGTTGGTGTTTGTATTTATGGAGATGATTACATACCTACCTGTGGCTTTTCAACTATCTTCACACACTTTACCACACGAATATTTGAATATCAAAGAAAAAATCCTCAAACACTTCGTGGCATAATGCAAGTACGTTTAAACTTAATAATAAATAAAGCACTGTTTTTATTTATTATTAAGCTTATTCCGAAGAGCTGTTTGCTGACTGCTCCAGTTCGTTGTCCTTCCACATCAGCCGTCACAAAAAAAGTGAAGTATTACAATTAAAATTAATCTCTTTATGAGACCAATCAACTATGAAAGTGAAGTGCCCAATACCCTTCTCCCACCAGAAACTTCTGGTTTCGAAATGGGTCGGCGCCTACCGCCTCGGTAGCGTTATACTTCGATTTAAGTCGACTACTGACAGCTCATCAGCTGGTCGCGGTTATCTCGTCTGGACTAAAGGTTTTGGTATGGAAGCTCCCGAAGGGCAAGCTGCGTCACGTCTATCTACAGTCCCACATCATATTAATGTGAATACTCCACATTTTGTCATTCTCTAATTTCCTTCTAATGTTTGCTTCTGATGTATTAGAAACGAACCATTCGACAAACTTGACGTTGTGAAAGGGGTTCAAATTCTATTAATGCCTTAATTTCTCCTTTTTCTTTGAGGACCGCTTCTTTGGTCTTCTCATCTCAAAACAAACAACAAATTTAGGTAAATATTAAATTACACAAAAAGATTTTAAAGAAACACAAATTTATGAAAGAAAAACGATAAAATTAAGAAATTCTAAGATAAAAATAAAAATGATAGATAAACGTGCCGAAACAACACGCACTAATTACAATTAAACAATTATTCCCTAAAAAGTTATCCAGGCTTTCAAGCTTAAAACCAATGTGACCTTCCCACAGGACAAATGTCGCCATAGAAAAAAAATTGTTACATATTCACGAAACATTTGCCCGTACTGAAAAAACATCAATAGAGATACATATAAGTTATAAGTCTTAAGAAAAACATTAAATCCTGCCGGTGGTCGAATGACACGGCCAGGGCGTGGATTCAATCGGCGCCGCGCAGTGCGGCTGGAGGCGGCGGGGGGGGGAGGGGCGTGTGCGGCGAGGCTTCGCGTTGCGTCCCGGTGCCCGAGGGAGCGCGAGGTTGCGCAGGCGGCCTTGACGCGCGCGCCCGCTGCGCGGCGCAGCGGGGGCGGCGGGCGGGCGCCAACGGGACCGCGCGCAGTGGGCCCAAAGGGCGCCCACAGCGAGCGCAGAGAACCTCGACGAAGTTCTTACTCGACGAAAAGGATTTATCAAAAATATCAGTGTCGTAATGAAGGTAAAACCAGCACACAACATGGCTGTTTACCTTGTTTCTATTTCAACATTTTCAACATTTTTTTATGGTTAAATGCGTCCAAAGTTAAATGCGATCGAAGTACATTTTCTTCTTAGAGATGGAGTTAATTGCGAAATGTTGTTAGCGTTTTCTGCAGTTTTAAAGAGATTCAAACGATTTATCAAATAAATGCAAACTTCGCTCACCGAGTCTTATAATAATGACGTGCGTATAAGTTGGCAGCAGCTGAAAGTTGTGCTGTTTTCTCTGATAATTTACAGTTCCGGATCAAAAAATTCATTATCATACTATCTCTGAAAAGATGAACATTTGGAGAAAACAGGTTTTGCCGTTGATACTTTTCTAATCAGCATGCACGACTTCTGGACCATTTCGGCTTTCTATGTTCGTGTTTTAAAATTGACAGCCCCTGCAAATTGCACTATTTTATCACTGGTAGTAATTTACAGTTCAATTCAAAGCATTCCTATCTTTCTATGAGAAGATGGGCATTTTGCGACAACAGGTTTTTTCCAACGATATTATCGCCGTGCGCGCCTTTTGGTGTATTTCGGCCTAGTGCGTTTGCGTGTTAAAATCGGCATCGTTCGGGCAATTTAGCAAGTAACCAGCTGAAAATTACTATTTTATCACTGATAATCAACAGTCTCATTTCGAAGAATTCATCGTCTTACGATCTAAGAAAAGGAGGAGATTAGACATGAAAGCATGAGTTTAGCTCAGCGTCAGCATTGCCTTTGCCTCTGCGGCGACTGTGACCGGGAGGTCCTAGGGTTCGAATAGGCGAATTTTCGACTCTAGTTACGCAGATAGGTCGAATTCAGCCGCTATTTGAAGGAGAACTCTCACGGTTGGCCACTTTGATCGGAAATTTTCCGTGGTTTCTGCGATCAGTTCCAGGTGATTGCCGGAGTAATACCCTAACAAACGGGCCATGGACCGCATGGGAGTTTTTCCTTCCTCATCCTTGTCTCTCCTCTCCCCTTACTTGAACACATACAAACACACAGTACATGACAACACATATCGGGCGATCAGTCAGGAGCTTAGAACTTATCCCGACTGAGGCGGTGCCTCGTAAGGGGAACATACCTGAACAGGGAAGTACCCCGCAAGCCGGAGCTTACCATCTAGTGAGGGAGCAACACCGCCACCTCCCGGGATAACATATTCACTACACTAGAGAATCTAATGCCTCCCTCGGTGGCTCGTTGGTTAGCGTGCTCGCTTTCCACGACGCAACCCCGGGAGGGAAATTATACCTGTGCACTTTCCTTACAAATGCCCTACTATCTATTGCTGTGTGACGATGATAAAGCGCACACTAGGATTATGAAGGCCAGTATATACGGTGAAGGGATTTCTTCGTGCTAACCACACCAACCCCCTTATCCCATGGCCAAGAGGCTGGGTCACCGCTAGTCGGCCAAGACCCGCCCCGGGCTGTCAAGTCAAAGTACAGGAATAACAGAGAATCTAATAGTCATAGCAGCTGACGTGCCGGGGAACAATCAATTACTCCATGGAGATGAATTGATTTCCCTTCGCCGAGCGCCCCTTTGCTTCAGCAGGGGCTAGTGCGTGCGCGGGCGGCGCAGCGGCCGGTCACGCTCCAGGGCTTGATTGGCCCGGTGCCCCGGCCGGGCGCGTCGGCCGCCCGTTCCATTTGCTAAATTGCTGTAGGCACCGCAACAGGTCCATCCCGCGCAGATTGACGGTCGAGAGGCGAAATCGCTCCCTTTATCGCCTGCACAAACATTTGCTCCCCCAGCGCCTGACTCTCGTTACGCCTGCGGAGGCAACAGAATACGGCTTCGAGCCCGCGGCTTCGTGGATAAGGTTTTCGGGAGAGAAGGTTTGCGGACGTGAAAGGGGGAGGGGGGTCGAAATCGCAGAGATAAGCATTAAGGAGCGTCACGAGAAACAGATGCAACAAATGGAAAACGTTTTCTCTTTAGATAAATGTTCCATGCAATTATCAGAACGACGACACACGTACCAAATATTCAAGATTGGAATGTTTCATACGATCGTTCTTAAAAGAAAGAAACACGGAAGTTAAATTATAATTTCCGTACTAACTGCCGGAATAGAATATTAGGCTGCGCCAGACTTAACGTAGTCCCGCGCATAGAGCAAAACGTCGGGCGTCGTCACCCTTCTGGCATGTGAAGAATTTTCCGACCTTATTAACCTATTTCGCCACACCACAAATAACTCACCGCTCATTCTTTGACAAAGAGTGACCGGCAGCGATAATTCAGACCGTTGCCTTGCAGCATCGTTGACGGGTAGATCCTAGGTTCGAGTTCCGTCCATGGCGAATTTTCACCAGAACTCTAACTAAATGATCTACCGGTGTGACCAGCACCCTAACAAAATGGTCACGGACCGCGAGCGATCTTTCCTCGCTCAACCCGCTTCCCTTGTCTCCCTTTACCCACTCTTACATTTACATGACCCACACTATCACTCAACGTGAACGGAGAAAATCCCCGTAAGCCAACGTGTATTTTGGAGCAAAATCTCAGTATGCAGCAAGAAAGAAATATCGCCCCATACCGGGTTATAACACAGTACACATACGAGATTAATGACCTCGATAGTTGAGGTGGAAAGAGTAAATTCTCTCTCCCTGACTCTCTCTCATCAGAAGGCACGCGCCGCTTGACGACCCCTGCAATGCAGGAGGAGGGAGGAGGAACTCCCACCCTCCCCTAACACAGGTGGTTCCTCCTTCACAGGTGGTTCGTCCTTCACAGGAGGAACCACCTGTGCAGGAGTCGTTAGGGCAGGGAGTAAGGCGTCGCGTCGCAGGTGGTGCTGTTCCGTTTTCGGCTGCGCCGCGCCCTCCCCGCAGGCGCCGGGCCGGGGCCGCACAGGTGGCGGCGGCGGAGGCGGAGGCGGCGGCGGAGGCGGCGGAGGCGGCGGTGGCGGAGACGACGACGGCGGCGGTGGAGCAGTGGAGGCGGCGGAGGCGGCGGAGGCGGAGGCGTGGAGGCGGCGGAGGCGGCGGAGGCGGCGGAGGCGGCGGAGGCGGTGGTGGAGGCGGCGGAGGCGGTGGAGGCAGTGAAGGCGGAGGAGGCGGCGGAGGCGACGGCGGTGGAGGCAGGGAGGCAGCGGGGAGGCGGCGGAGGCGGCGGACGGGCGGCGGGGCAGGCGGCGGGGCGGGGGGAGGCATGCCGGGCGGCGGACGGAGGAGGCGGAGTAGCGGGGGCGGCGGCAGGACGAGGAGGGGAGGCGGATGGAGCGAGCTGGGAGCAGGCGAGGACGGAACTGAGGGTGAGGCTGGGATGGCGTGAAGGGAGGTGATGGCTCGAGGCGGTGTTGTAGGCGGCGGAATGGTGCGAGCAGGAACGGTGGGGCGGTGAAGCGGTGTGCGGCGAGTCGATGGTCAGAGGTCGGCGAGCGTCTGACAGGGAAGCGCGGAGGTGGCGGATGGCGGCGGAGGCGGCGGAGGCGCGGAGGGCGGCGGAGGCGGCGGAGGCGGGAGGCGGGGGGCGCGGAGGCGGCAGGCGGAGGCGGCGGTGGCGGCGGAGGCGGCGGAGGCGGCGGGCGGCGGAGGCGGCGGAGGCGCAGGCGGCGGAGGCGGCGGAGGCGGCAGGCGCGGAGGCGGCGGAGGCGGCGGAGGCGGCGGAGGCGGCGGAGGCGGAGGCGGCGGAGGCGCGGAGCGGCGAGGCGGCGGAGGCGGCGGAGGCGGCGGAGGCGGCGGAGGCGCGGAGGCGGGGCGGCGGAGGCGGCGGAGGCGGCGGAGGCGGCGCGGGGCGGCGGAGGCGCGGAGGCGGCGGAGGCGGCGGAGGCGCGGAGGCGGCGGAGGCGGCGGAGGCGGCGTGGTGAGGCGACGGCGGCGGCGGTGGAGCGGCGGAGGCGGCGGAGGCGCGGAGGCGGCGAGGCGGCGGAGGCGGCGGAGCGGCGGGGCGGCGGAGGTGGGGCGGCGGAGGCGCGGAGGCGGCGGAGGCGGCGAGGCGCGGAGCGGCGGAGGCGGCGGGCGGCGTGGCTCGGTTGGGGCGGTGCGCGGTGGAAGAGTACGGGCTGCTGACGAGTATAGGGCGACCTGCAAATGAGTGCTGTAGATTGGGAATGGCGGTGATCTCGACGGTGATTGTAAAATAACACTGAGAATGTTAGCAGTAGAGAATACGATTGGGGTCGATAGAAGCGTTCGCGGCAGTCGAAATAAAGATGGTCAAAGGACAGAGACGTCTTGACGGGAACGTGGAGGGTGGCGATGGCAGGTGCGGCCAGAGTGAAGTGACGTTGGCGAGCGAGAATGCCGCCGGCGAGCATCCGATTGACGAAAGACTGACGCGCAGAGTGCGCTCGCAGGGCGACGTTGAGGGTGATAAATAGAGACCGGATTTTTATGGAATTACATAATTTTTGTCTTTCTACTTACCGTTCTAAAAATTGTAATCTTGGCGAATCAGGGCAATCCTAACACAATATCAAAATTTTGCATTACATATTTTTACATATTTATTTCTATATTACATATTTTGGCTTCAGTTAGAACTTCTTCAGTTCGTCATGAAGTTTTTGCTACTGCGGGAAAGTTGTATGACGCATACGTGCATAAATTGTGCTCTCCAAATGATTTTTAAACGTTTGTATTATTTTTAAAATTTGTTTAGGAATTGTTTTACAAATGTAATTTCCTATTATGTAAATGTCCGTTTTATAATTATTGTTTTAAGATTACATATTATATTCGATTTTACATATTTATTACGTATTCATACTGTTTGATTGCACATTTATGTGCGTATTTTGACGTTTCGAACTGCGTATTTGTCCGGTCTCCAGTGATAAAGGGGCCGGCGAGCGTGGGCGGCAAAGGCGGCCGCTGCGGGCCGTGAGCTCAGCCGCTGCGCGTCCGCGTCCCCCTCCCCTGCGCCCCCGCTCCGCTTCTGCTCGTGCTCCTAATATATGTAAGCACGTCTGTGGCACTTTAGGGGCGGATTAAGCCGACGTTTGCCCCGCTGGGGATGTTTCCCAGGCCTGCGTCCTGTTTTTATTTATGATCCACGTCTAGGGTAAGGGAGACGTGGCGAGCATGACGAAGTCCCATCACCTCCTTTTGCATTCTTGACCTGCCTGAGCTTTCCTTTCGATGTACAGCTAAAGGAATTGAGATGGTAATGGAAATTTAGCACAATGGGGATGGGGATGGTTTTAAGTCGTAACGGTTGCTTGGATTCTTGAGTTTATATTATTGTAGTAATGAATTATTAGATAGAGTAGTAACCTTAACAAAGGGGAGAGATTTTTTTCAATTAAATTCTTTGTAGACTTGGACACTGGAGATGAACCCGCATGCGTTACATGGATATACAGTATTAGGAAATAGTTTGGTTCTACGGATAGGACAGTATATGCACTGAAAACTCTTGGTTAAAAATTGCAGCGTATGTACTACGTTCTACTTTGACAAAACTGAACGCTCCGGACGCGCAGACAACAAACCAATGCCTATATCACTTTGGAAATTATAATTAATTATTCCACCCCATTTTGCCACATAGAATGATGGGCAAGTGATTTTTTTTCTCGAGAAAATTAGCTTAGGTATGATTGCATTGGAAATTTCCAGTGCCCGAGTGATATTTTTTAATCTATTCCACGACAAAATTGCTTACGAAAATAACTCGG
This sequence comes from Teleogryllus oceanicus, assembly GCA_964035755.1. Lineage (NCBI taxonomy): Eukaryota > Metazoa > Arthropoda > Insecta > Orthoptera > Gryllidae > Teleogryllus > Teleogryllus oceanicus. The sequence continues at coordinate 127,565,305 of CAXIVR010000002.1, forward strand.
AAGGTTTCTTTTAAAATGTTCAAAAAGGTATATTAAGTATATTGTTTCGCGCTCCACGAGCACACGGCAGCGCTTCCTATGATTGATGTATGGCACCTTGTAATTTGCCACCGTGGAGGAGATGGTAAAAAAATGGCGACATTTCGTTTGTGGGGGAGGGGGGTCACCATCTTAAGTGGTACGTACCAGAAGAACAGTTCAGCGCTATTGTGTTAATTTCACGAGTGAAATAATCAATGTAACACTTTCTAGAAAAAGAAGACCAAGAAGAAGAATTGTATGACTTTCGGTAACAAGTACAAAAACTATTATGAAAAAAGGCCGTATTCAATCGAAGGATGTAACGCATCATATTACGAGATTGTATCAGCATTTTCATGTTCAAAATATGATTAAGGATAAACTGGAAAAGTCGAACGAGGCTATGTGCGTCCTAATGATACCAACGGAACCCCCAGCACAAAAAGTCTGAGAGCGTTATAAGAACTGCAATGACCAGTTGTTCATATAGATCGCGACTGCTTCACTTCAGGAAGGGTACAATTAGACCGTCCCTTAATGGTGCGACGGGGATAAAGGTCCGTGAAGCTGCCGGTCGAACTGGTTATCGTTTGCGAATCTCCAGGTCAAGGAGACCCACTCAAAGCACGCGTGTGCACATGAGAAAAGCAGGTAGTGACACGGGGCCCCGTTCACACGACGGCTGCTTTCTCGGCGGGCTGCATTTCGAGGATGATTTCTGTGAATGCATTCGCGAACTTGGAGGGGGCGCAACATTTTCTCTTGAGTACTTGCTGTAAAAATGATTATATTCTTTGAATAATTTAATATTCAAATAATAAAATAAAATCTAAAAAGGTGAGTCCTGACCTCCACATAACCCTAAACAACAGTGAATAAATGCAGTACAAAATATTAAAAAAATAATAAAATGCATTCTGTGGTGGTAGCCGAGATCTTGTGGTAATCCATTATAGATATAGGGATAATCAACCACAACAATAAAAATAAATAATATATAATTTATATATTTATTTCATGCCCTAAGTAACTTTCGGGAACAATATTTTCCCATCCTCAGTGGGTCTTGCCCAAGCAACGTGGATCCCACCTAAACATTTACAATAAAACAGGATACAATCCAGAGATGAACCACTAGGGTGGCCGCCGTCTTGTAGAATCTACTTTCTACAAAATCACTATCTACATTCTACAAGATATACTATCATTCTATTTTATATTTATTATATAGATATATTATATAGATTATATCCTGTTTTATTGAAAATGTTGGTGGGATCCACTTTCTGGGGCAAGACCCACTGAGGATGGAAAAATATTGTTCCCGAAAGTTACTTTCGGCATGAAATAAATATATAAATTATATATTATTTGCATTTTTTAAAAAAAAAAAATTTGCTTTCTGCTACGTTAATTACGTGTGCTATGTTATTTGATACCGATCTAGATAATTTCGAATCTTAAGAAGTACAGAAAACAACAATAGAATAAAAATAATGTGAACATAACCATCATGAACGTCTTGCTATGTGAACGTAAAAACTGACATGCACTGCTATTACACTGCACAAAGAACAGGTTTTACAACTATGTACATCAACTGTATGAAAGTTGTAGATACAAATTATACTTATTTATTATTTATTTTAGTCGATGACAGATTTATAACACATTTAGACACTTCTAGAATATTAAATGAGACCTTTCCTTTAGCAGACTCAACTCAGGCAACACGACTAGAACGGATATACTGTTCTAATTTATGCAATATTAAAAATAAACCAAGGTAATGAAAACGATAGCAATTTTAAAAGAATCTTTTTCATCTATCTTTGAAGTGTTCAAGCAAAAATCATCATGTTTGGAATAATTCTGTAAAACAATCAAAATGTTAAGTCTCAAACAACAACAATAGAAGAAAACATTGAGGATAATAAATTTCCACCCACTAAATCATCGCTACAAACAGAATTACCAAAATAGTGCAATACTTTGCAACTTCGAACATTTTCAATTTTTTATAGTCTTTCCGGTACATTCCTTAAAGCCATAATCTCTCAAGGTTGTAATTTGGTGATGTTATTGTTTGAGTAAAAATATTTCTTTTCCAAAATATGCTCCAATTACTTACTTACCTCATTTCTTCCGTTATACATCTTGTTTTCAATGAACAATTGCTTCTTACTACTTATTTTGGAAACTAAACTAAATTCAAAATTTATTGCTTATTTATCCTTGAAAACAGATTTTATTACAAGTTTTTTTTTTTTTTTCTCCCTTTCAAAATTCAAAATTTATTGCTTATTTATCCTTGAAAATAGATTTTACTAATGGAGTTTTTTTTTTTTTTTCAAAATTCAAAATTTAAGTAGTATATGACTTAGTATAGGGATCACAGAATTTTGAAAATGTGCACACAATTCACTTTTCCCCATAGCACGTCATACGAGTTTTTAACTGTTTTTGTAAAATAAATAAATAAATTTAACTAACCAATTGAGTCTTCTTAGTGTTTGTTACACTCTTTACACATCAAAATCAAAACCTATTCTGACAGATATTGAATAAACGTTCGAACTCTTCTTCAAAATACTCGTAAACTAGAACTTAACTTATTGCACTTCTATGATTTTCAGCAGAACTTAACATTGCTTTCAATGAACAATAAATCAAATGATTTATACGGCGACCTGTTCATCTGCTGAAAAAGTCCACTTCCACAGGTGGAAATAGTATAACAAAATCGTATACATCACAAATGTGGCAGTGCTTTTTTAATGTATTCAGATACAAACAGGAATGCAAGGGCTGTATGAAATAGTCAATTTCACTTATATGAATATTATTTTCAAGAATTGGAGTCATGTATACAAAAGTATTAGTACTTTTCGTTTTTCACAAAGAAAAATACCTGTCAGTAACTGTCAAAGCTTTCTTTGTGATTGCATATAAGTTCGTCATCTTGTATTACATTATGTTACTGATCACGTGTATATTACAAATTGAAAATATTTACACATTATTTACGTTTAATGTTCCAAAGCACAGTTAACGTGTTTGAAGATATATCACTGAACCTTGAAACATGTGCCATTCGTAAAGAAATTATGAATAGTAATTTATTGCAGGCAACCTGCCAGGCTAAGGCGTCAAGAAGTGCACGGTAAACAGTATATAGGGTAGGAAAGCAGTGAGGAGTAACTAGACTAGAGAACGTATCCAGGCTAACCGGTTTGAGATTCGAAGACTTGAGAGTAGGCAATGGTGTAGGTTCGGTGACGTTAGGCTTGTCGTATATAACCAGATGTAACGTCCAGCCAATGGCGGTCGAGGTAAACTGGAGAAAATACGATTCGTGCAGGTCGCACGGCAACCGATTCATATACGAGTGCGAACTACCAATACGCCGCGCCGTAGAAAAGTGTTTCAAGGCGCACTATTCATTTGATATGTAAGGGGACAAAAATTAGGAACTGGAACAATATTTTTTGCGGTGTCTGAAGCATGGAATTTACATATATTAAAGATTTTAAGTTTATGAAATGACTAGAAATTACTAAGAATAATTCTGAAGAATAACACATGATTGTCATTTGTGTAATTTATAAATCAATCAGTATTTTTTTACCTAATGGAAACTTAATTGAGTGTTTACTGACAATTACTGAATAACAGACAACAAACAATTAACTTACAATTACAGACTAACAGATCACCATCATATTGAACTTTCATCTAAAACAAAAGAGAATTTCATACATAAATTCTGATAAACTCCTTTTAAAATATAATTCAATGTGAATATACTACCGTTTTCTTAGAAGGGTGATATTTAAAGCTACACGATTCTATGAACAAAAATGTACTAAAGATTAAATTTTCCTTTTACGAAATATCCTTCATACGAAAATGTTTGCCGCATTTGTTCTGTCAAACAATCGAGATTTGAATTTTGCGAATATTCTTTACTATTTATTACTATTTCATGTTTACTTTCTTTCTAGAATCTGCATTGTATTAACATTTTTTCCATGGGGCAGGAATATATTTGAAAGGCAAATTCTTTTCTTGTTTTCGCTTTGCGTCGTGATATTAAATCACTCAATTATCTATTGAATTGAGTGATAATGTGAAACAAATTAACAAGTCTCTATAAGTTAACAATTCTCGCTTACCGTTGAACTGCGCTTTTAACAGACATGAATCTTTGTCTGTTAAATCTCCTAACCTGATGGATTGTCGGATAACGGTGGATCGTCAATGTCATTGAAGTTACCGTTAACTAAAATTTGATATATTCATCTCCACAGCCCAATTCATTTTTTTATTGGAGAGACGGAAAAATGTCTGTTCGGTTTCAGAGCAATATCTCATGGGTATGTTTTCTTCTTTTTGAGCAGTAACATGTAACTGTAACAAAATATTTTAAACAACATTCCTTGTTGATAAATGGGTCCTGAGAACTTCTGCCTCTGTATAATAAATTATATCGTTTATTGCATGGGAATGTTTACGGATAATCATGTTACTTGAAACCCAAAAAATTCTGCCCAAGCATTTATTTGAAACCAAAAAAGGAATCCCAAAAGGCTTTGGAACCTAGAAGAAGAAATATATCGCCAACTTTGGAACGTAGATAAAGATAACCAACAGCAACTGGTTTTGCACAGCTATCGGAAATGACTCTGGCAATGATAATGACTAGAACTAGGAAGTTCAGGCATTTATTTTACCCCAAAATAGACAGACAAAAAGGTTCCAAATTTTTACAAAAATACTCCTGCAGAAAGGTATTTATTCTGGGAGAAGTAGGGGTGCACAAAGACATTGAAATATCACAATTTAAAACAAATGGTGTAAAAAAATAATTCCAATGATTCACATTTTTATTCTAACTTAAAATTCACATTGCACTTATGTGGAAGAAATGATATTTCTTTGTAATCTTGATTGCTTGTGACCACTCGGTGTGATGACTACGAATTTGTTTTACTCGCAACGCTATTTCTACGAAATGAGAATCTTGAAATGGTATCAGTAAAAAGGGAATTATAGTTTTCGTTTCTCACATTTGTGTAATCTCCAGCACTGAGAAGGGTATCTCATATCATAGAGCTCTGTCCTCAAAAGGAATCGAGGCCATATCCAATGCAGAAGGGATTCTTCATGAGGAACAAAGCAGAAGGCATCAATGAAACAATAAAAAATCTTCACTGGTCTCATCTTCCTTCTCTTTACATTTTTAACACTACCTCTCCCTGAAGCCTCCATTTCCACAGGAACAACAAAACACGACAGTGCCGTCGTGTTGTCCAGCTTCAAATCGTGTCTTGGACTTTCAGAAGAAATGTATTCTCATTTCTGAAATAGAACAAGTAAAGCGTGTTCAGGTGTTTCAATTCATTGTAAGATGTTGGATAATTACGTTTGGATGGTGTATAATTACGAAGAAAGTGGATCACTTCAATTTTTAGAGCGGGAAGGTGCAAATCAAAGGGATAGACCAATGTTTCAATGGACAAGTTTTCGATCCACTTAAGTAGCGCACATACTGATTCACTTTAAGAAGATAAAATCTGGAAGCGGTTATCTTTTTTCCTCTTGTTTCTTTTGCATGTAAAATCACTTACAGGCATTGGTACGCATATCAACATTCCAAATTACTGGTTATTTTTAAAAACCAATTCGAAATAAAAAAGAAAGTAACGAGAAAGACAGCTTACACCTCTAAAATGCCTCTGAATATTTAAATTTAAATTACTATCTGATAATTTTTCACTTTGTTATTGCTTTATTACCGATAAATCCAATGCATTAAATGGCAATCTCACTTCTTTGTGTCACCACCTCCCTAGAGAATTGCCACCGCTCAGCAATTTGGCTGCTTAAAAGAGACACGTGTTCCAGTAATGCCACACTAATTTAAATATCCATAATGATAATCAATCTTTAATTTTAAAATTAATTAAAGATACTGTCGAAGAATCTTGCTAAATATACAGTTTATTTAATAATGGAGCTGAAAAAAATAGTCTTTTAGAAACTTAGACAATCATCTGAAGAAGTCATTTAAAATTTCTATGATCAGTGAGCCCAAGAAACTTGTTTCATGTCATGTTGGAAAATTAAACTTCTTCATTTGCGGTATAAGTTTGTAGAACTTATTGTAAACTTGACATTATAATTTTTTTGGAATAAATGATTTGTCAGGCAATTACAAGATTCATTATTGTTGCCTAATTATTAATATATAAATGAAGTTAAGTTACATAAAATCATGAACAATTGTCCGTTTTTCAATCAGAGAAAAATTGTTTCAAATATATTCATACAAAAAAAGTGCTTATAAAATATAAAAAAATATTTTATTAACTAAATCTTGAAAAAATTGTTAAAAGCATCAAACCATTGCCAAAAATTAAAAATTTATATTTCAAAAACACTCAACCTCTGACTATTGAAATAGTAAATTTGAAATTGGATAAAATCCCTCTTTTTAACGTAAAAGAAAAAGAATAACTAGTAGTGCTACTGAATGGCACAGACTTTCTCGCAGTGAAGCTTTCTAATTTTCTTGGTGTGGACTGCCTTACGGTCTTACCCCATCCTCTTGCTCGCTACCATCTATTCCGCCCAAAGTAATTTTTGGAATTTTTTTCAACTTATCGTTTTCCAAATAGAAGAACCAAAATATTACTTTAGAATATTAAAAAAGAGTAAAACCTCGTCCTAAATAGCAATTTTCATTTAAAATATATAGAGCCGTTTTTATGAAAATGGCGTTGAAGCGTTTCGTAAATGTGATATTTGAAGCTCTTATTCAAAGAAATCTATTGAGTTTTCGAAAAACTTCATCTGGAGCATTACTAAATTTTAATTTTTGAAAAAACAAAATAATACACCAAAATGAACTTTACGTCATATTAAACAGTGCAATACACTATTCGTTGAAAGAGTTTGAAGAAAAAATGTTGGAGGCATTTTTGAGAAAATGGCATTTGAGCATTTGTCAAAATGCAGACATTTGAGCTCATTTTAACAGAAAACTTGGAGTTTTCGAGAAACTTTATATGACATTATTTAAAGCACATGTCTCATAAATACAATATTGTGAACAAATGGCCGCTAATGTAAATATTAACGACGCGAGAGACAAGTAAAAAACTTCATTTTTGTAATTTTTGAAAATAATAAGGGGTAGAGCAACATGGCGTTTATGTCATCTTACAGGGTTCATTTAGCCCTATTACTACCAAAAGTTTGGAAAAAAATGGGAGCCGTTTTTGAGTAAATCTTGTTTTTGTTCTTTTTTAAAATTGCACATATTGCATGTAATATTGCTCGAAAACCACTAAAATTTTAAAAATGTACATGACTTATTAAAAAACTGATTATAACAACAAATTTCATTTGAAGGAAAATCCTTTTTTTTGAAATTTTCTAAAATTTAGAGTTAAACATTAAAATGCACCTTGTCACCTTTATAAATGTATTTTACTCCATTCTTAGAAGAAATTAAAAAAAATTGGGAGCCTTTTTGAGAAATTTTGAAAATGTCCCAGGGGCTTCATGTAAAGTAGCCCCAAATTTTAAAGAATGTTTTTTAAAATTTCAAAGCTTCGACTAGAGCAGGTGAAGAGAGGTTTCTTCAATTTGGAAAAAATCCTACGTATGGTTTCGGCGCTAGTAGTGTTTACTGTCGTACTGACAGGCAGACAGTAGACGGAAGGACGTTTTGGCGTCAATTGACTTTTGAATATTGAGGATCCACAAATTGGGGATTGTGGCTACACCACGTGCTAGAGGACTTTTTTCTTAATTTAGCAACTGGTTATGTTTACTTTTTCGTTTTCAGTGCCCGGCAATGTTTTCTTTTCGGCCGTCTTTTCGCGCAGCATTACATAATTTTCTCTATACTACGTATATTACTCCGTATACACGTACGTATACCAGAAAGTAAAAATGAACTTGCATGATTACTGATCTTATGAATAAATTTTATTGCATCTACAATAAAGTGCATAGCATGTTAGTCACGTCCCTGTGACTGTTCCTTTCGTAACGAGACCGCCTCTAATAAGGGTGAGATGATGAGGCACCGCCGAAGATGATTGCAGATCTTGTGGGCGAGGGCCACTTATCGGGTTCTTCGGATAATTTTGTCAACGGCCACGGACGAAGGTGGCCAGATACATTTAACTGCATTGACGGATTTAATATGCAGTTGTAACAGCAGCACTATTAATTACATAGTAGGTGTCCGAGAAATATTTGCATCTAAATGACCCAGATGCTTTCGTTTGAGAAATTTCATGAAAAGCAGCCTCATTTGCGAAGTAAATGAAAGTATATATTAATCAGATGAGTTGCTCAAAAATCAAATTAAAATACAATAATCGCATGCACTTGTTAGATAACCGTAACATCTGATCTGTTACAGAACTATAACTTCTGTAACGCAAGTGATAGTTACGAACATCAAGATTTCTTCTTTGAATAGCTCCAGTATGTTAACAAAATCTCGAAGAGATTTATTATAAAGCCATAAGAGGCAACTATCGCAGTCGAGACAGTTGAGACACTGCCAAGAGCCTATTTAGCCACAGATAATTTGATACATTCTATATCTCGCAACAAATCATTCACAAACTCCGGAAGACGACATGTAGATTGGCGCTGGATTTCACTTTCTAGTTGGGGAAGAACACCTCCATCTACTAGGATATAACATGCACAATATTTTCAGGATCAATGCCCATAACAGTTGATGAACCCCCAAACAAAATCATCATCATGCAGAATATCATTTATAGATTGTTTTTCATTTCCCATTGTTATATCATTGTTTTCCCACCATTTACTTTCGAATTCAGAAACTTTTGTTTTATAAGAAACTTCATGAATCTGTAATAAACTAACTCTAATAAGTGTTGGAAATCACATTTATGTGCCCCAGGTTTGAGACTGACTGACGAGACATGGTGTTGAGAACGACATGCCAAGTGTGCTGAAGGACAGAGCAAAATGTAATCGGTTTTCAATTTTCTGAAGACCATAAAATTGCGGACATATAAGACAAGTGTATAAACTTTAATAATGTGATGTGAATGTTCCTATAAATGTCATAACTCCCATGTACAAAATATTAATGTGATTGTATAGATGTCGCTAATAACCTTTGCAGTTGATGCGACATAAAATAAGATAAAATAAAAAAATAATAAGTGTTCGAATGATCTTGAATATTTAGAATTTGTTCAAATATTGTCCGTTACTATTTTAATTATAGTATTTCTAAGCCCCAAATTTTCTTTCTTGGCATTTCCATGTAATACTATAACGAAAATAATAACCCCATAATTTAAGTTAAAAACATACAAAATATTCATTTCATAAACTTAAAATGATAAGTGACACTGCAGAAATAAATTTTGTATATTGAAAAACTTCGCAAATCCATATCTGCCCCTGGCACGAAATGTTATCTTTTGGCAAGAAAGAGAACCTCCAAATCCGCCGGGAAGGTCGTGACTGGAACGCACATTCGCAGGACCTACCCTAAGAGTAAGAAACCGGACTCGCGGCGAACAGGTAGAGACAGCATCCGCGCCCGCCGCCCACGCGGGCACAAGCGCGCGCTCCCGCCGCCGTGTAAAATGCAAATGACGCCGTATTATTATGGAGCTTATCGGACCAGAGCAGTGAACCCGACACGTCCGTCCCATAGATGATATATGCACGAGAGTTGGAGAGTTCGACAACCCGATATCGTTTTCCTTTCTGTGCAGACCTCGCGCGGAAGATCTGGCCAAACCAAGCAACAAGGAGATGTTTCAGATATTTTGCAACAAAGATAGAACTGCGTTCATTGAGGAATGTAAAAATCAAATGGAACGAAGTATTTGTTCCAGAAATGGAAGATAACATCTGATACAAAAACTATTTAGTTGAAACTCTCTTCCAACTATTTCTAGTTGAATTATTTGGTAAAATAAAATGAGTACAGTTAGCAGGTAATTAAAATTATCTTCTCTGAGTAAATGTAGCATTATTGTCATGACTTGCAACAATCTTAAATATCATTCTAGCTCCTCAAGAGCCGAGTTTATAATTTAATATTCGTGTATTAGTTGATTCTGGGCAAACTTCTCGAAGACTATTACAAAAATACAATTCAGTCAAATACATCCACACAGATTTCCATGATATTTCTTGTTATACCATAGTTGCATGCACGCGTCGATGCACCTCTCCAATGACGAGAGACCAGATTTCTGCCTAGACGAACTCCAAAGAGCTTCAAGCGAGTGAGTAGTGGAGGGAGGAGAATTGCACATAGAAGCCAGGTGCAGACGTTAAGGTAGGGGTTTGCAAAATCTTCCAATACAAAAAATCACAAATTATTTCCACAGTATACCTCACCGATTTAAATGTATAAAATTGGATATTAGTAGCTTTATAATTTAAAATATACTTCTGACAGTATATGTATAGTGTTTCGAGGTGCATGAAATGCTCACATAATTAGTCTCACAAGTGTAGTACACGTTCTTATCGCGGGAGTCGGTGGTGATCGTCCTCCGCTGGATGGCCACATCGGGCGCTGACCTGCAAGTCGGCTTGTGGGCTTCTCCTAAACCAGGTATCTCCCACTAGCGGGGCTCTGCCATAGCCGGAACAAGCTCTATGCTACAACCTGGTCACTAGAGATGTGCGGTAGTGTAGTGCATGTTAGTGTACGTGTGTGTAAGTAATGGGTGAAGATGGGGCAAGGAAGAGAAAGGAAAGATCGCGCGCGGCCCGTGTTCTGTTTGTTAGGGTACTACTTCGGCATTTACCTTGGGTTGATCCGAGAAAGCACGGAAAACTTCTGATCAGAGCAACCGTTTGCTAGAATTCTCCTCCAAACAGCGGCTGAATTCGATTAACTAGTTCGGGTCGAAAACTCTATCACCGTCAGGACTGGAACCCTAGGACTTCATTGCCACAAGCACTGCAGTAACATCAATTTATACACTTTACTCCTGTCATTATCACGCGAATGCCGGAGCAGTACCCTACACTAACGGGCCACAGACCGCACGATCTTACCTTCCCTCTTCCTTGTCCTTACCCACACTTACACACACTGACACTTATGTCCACCACCGCACATAACAAGAGCCTAGTCGGGAGCTTGGAGCTTGCCCCGGCTAGGGCGGTGCCACGCTGGTGAAAGATGAAAGATACCTAACTGAGAAAAAAACCGCTAATCGACAATTAGGTCGGCGTCGGATCTCATCATCCAGCGGGAGATCACCGCCACCTCCCGAAGATATAACATGCACTACCCATACGGAACTAATGACCTTAGCAGTTGACGTGCCCGGAATCCAACCTTCTTGCGGACATGGTTGCAAATGGTGCGCGCAAGCAGGAACAGTTTGGCGGCGGGGCGTGTAAGGACGTTGCGGCGCGGCGCGGCGCCTGGGATTGCCAAACAAGTGGCCTGACGGGCCGCGGCCGTTCCACCGGTCCCTTCACCCGCGCCGCCTGCGCCGCTGCCGGGTGGTTTATTCCCGTCATCGCCCGGGCCCGGTGTTGGCCAATGGACTGGACCACGAAGCTCGATTTGACAGCCTGCATAGCACACACTTCAAACGGAGCGGAACGCTTAGTCGGGAGGGTTCCAACATAAACTCGGCTGGAAAGCACGGCCGTAACTCTCAGAGAATTCAGTGTAAAGTTTACTAATTAATTTTTTTTCTTTGAATCGAATTAACAAGGAAGCGAAGAGTAGGTGAGTTTTGATTACGGGTGCGTCAACTTCTGAGGTCGTTACCCCAAAAGTGCTGCGAGTCATAGCCCGGAAGTTGGCGGTATTGTCCTCGCGTTGAAACGTGAGGTCCTGCGCTACCCTACACGTTTTCGGGTGGGGAAAACATCTCTCTAGGAGGTATCGTGTCACGCTGTGTGCTCCCGACTAGTCTTCTGGCATGCAGAGTAGCGCACTGCGTACTGTATGTGTGTGTGTGTGTGTGTAAGAGGAGGCAAGGATAAGGAAGGAAAGATTACACACGGTCCGTGGTCTGTTAATTAAGGTTTTGTTCTAGCTGTCACCTGTTTTGGGCAAGGAAAACATGGAAAATATCAGACAGAGAAGCCGACCGTTAGAATTCTCCTCCAGTGGTTGAATTTGACCTCCAAGGAAGTGGGAGTACACGAGCCGTAGAAAGGGTATAATTTATGCCCAACCAATTTTTCCTCGTTCAATACATTCCTTCTCGCGACAGGAATATAAGCCCCTTTTTGACATTCGCCAAATCTATTTCATTGCTGCCACTTCTACGCGACCACAAAATTCATACGAGTAGTTCAAATAAATCAAAGCATGATTCAGAAAAAATTACGTTTCCGACTTTCGTCGGTATGTTAATATAAAACTCCACACGTGGATGATAGGAGTTCGTAAAACATCGTCGAATTCCCAACACCATCCATCCTCTCAACACCGGCTGCTTTCCTCGACGTGCAACACGATTCCGACGATACGAGAGGGTGGAACGCTGGTGCACTGGACATGTTTCGCGGCACGTAGTCACGACTTCGCTGCAAGATAGAGACGAGAGTAACTGCACATCGTATGTAAACGTAATTTGTAGTTGGCGTTTAATGCGTTGTTAATTTGTGCAAGCGTTTTTGTTCACTCGCAAGAATGTTTTGCAAGGCATTGTATCCAAATGAAGCTTTTGTTTTTGCAAGAAGTGAATTTAAATATTCTAGAGTGTAAAGGTGTCTCGAAATAATAATGTAGAGAATACCGAGAAACATTCTCTTCGGCCCCAATCCAAGCAAATCATTTATTTGCCCCTCAAACGTAGCAATGCGAAAACACGAAAAAGACTCAAATTTCTTTCCTTTAATGAAATTCATATATAATCTGAAACTTAATTATAACCCACGTTCCTATACCGTCCTTCTGAAAGCAATTTTCTATCCATTTGATTTTTCAACTCATCATATTGTAGCTGCGTCATTGGAATGATATGAATAAATTCCTCACGGATTATATTGAATAAATTTAGCCTCGAATGGCTACAGGTTTCGCCTCTAAAAGAACAGTATACACAACAAATAAAGCAAATCCTGAGATAACTTCAAGGTGTGTAGAGTTGGTCAGTATCTATAATACGAAATGCATTTCATGCACATCCGAGAGCGTGCAAAGGAAGGAAAGCGGTGGCAGCCGCTTCCAGTCGCAACCTGTTGATGAAACGGAGAGTCTCGCGAGGTGGTTGTCGCCCAGGGCGGCGGAAGAGCTGAATTACGCGGCGCGAACGGGGCGCGCTCATCTGCGAGGAGGACCGACGTGGGCCGCTGGCGCCGCCCCGGACACGCAGCCAATCTCCTCCCGGGAAATTGGTCACTGGGTTTTGAAGCAAGCGGAACGGTGGAAGGCGCAGCATCTTTCTATTTGCCTACGGTGACCAATTTTCACATTGTAATTTCGTTGCATGGAAAAACAAGGGGGTAAGATCATTCTCACTTTTCGAGGTCGTTTACATGGCAAAATTTAGAATTATTCGAGTTTATTTTTAAAATAATAACTAAGATACCTTAACTTCCCTAATCATCTACACGTTTCAGTGATTGGTCCACAAAGAGATTTATCTGGCACTCACGTGAAAAAAAAAATCCAAAGCTCTAAGTTGCATGAGACTGTAACCATGTTAACTGGTAGTGTCCGCTTTACCATTTACCACGTGGAAGCAATGGAACAAAACAGTTTCTTCGCTATTCGTCTGACAACCTAACAATAACTAATATTCATAAATGTCTATGCGAAGGAGTAAGGTTTTCTCGCCATGCAACGGCTTGTCCCGAGGCGACGGGAAAGGCAGGCTGCCCCGCCGTTTGCGTCTCGCCCCGGCGAACGCGACCTTAGCGCTCGGCGCGGAAGGCTGTTTATTAACCCGAGTATTAGCGTCAGCGCGACCGCCACAACAACCACCGATATGCCCATACACGTAAACGCCCAAAGCATCGGTGTCTGAAGAGCTCATGTTTTATAGCGCTGCGTGATGTATCTATGGCGATGAAGGCGTGCCCTCGTGCGCGTAATGAATGAGGAGCGCAACGAGCCATGAATCTCCGCGTCTGCCAATCGCTGCCTGTGCGGAGGGCCAGTGAACTGTGACCGCGGCGGGCGCTCCGCTGCTGCCGTGGCCTTCTTCGGCCACACTGAATGCGGCGCGTGACGGCGCGAGCCCGCCCGGTCCGCAGCAGGGACGAAACGTGCCATTCGCTGCCTTGGGCTGGGAATATAATTTTCGTTTCTGACCGCCTTAGATTGTTTCATATACTTCCCGCTTAATACAGACATAATTTGCCGGAGAGAAACGAGAAAAATAATTTACTCCCATCGGACAGACGATCAGCGTTGATGATTCATTGTTAATTAAAAAGGGGAAAGAGATGAGGAGGAATTTAGGCAATGAGGAAAACGAACGTAGAAAAGAGTACAAAAAGAAGATACGAGTAATATAATAGGCAAGTGTCGAAATTGAAGTAGTAATAAAGATCGTTTTTGTGGGTCCACTCGACATTCTGGATATCCAAGTCGTGACTCCCGCCGCGGCGTTTTAAGAATGTCCTTCACGAAGAAAATACGATTTAGTGGCCTTCGGTTTTGGGCGTTTTTTATCGGAGTACAGAGAGCAACTGAGGACAGAATTTCGTAATTTACAAGTAACTTCAGATTTGTGGTTTGTGATAACGTCACGACTCTTCCCGGAGAAAGTTACATGATACACAGTGGAGAGCACAGGATTTGTTCACCGAGTGAATATTTATTAGAGCAAAAACACCACAACTATAAAGCCAGAAGGGAAAAGTAAACGACATTTGCATTTGTGTGCATAAGAAACCTGCACCGCCGAACCGCAAGATGCATTTCAAAGAAATCAAGACGAAATCTAGTAAAGCAGGACCGCCAGGAGTCAAAGGAGCCGAATAAGGAGTCACCTCGTTAGAGTCGGCGAATCGCTGTCCAGGCTGCACTTCCTCGAGTGCATACTTTAAGCTAATGCATTCAGCATTGGCGTGGGGGTCTCATAAAATGCAAACGCGCATTCGAATGGATTGCCGTCGCGGCCGGGCAGACTGGTGCGCCTCTTCCGACGCAGACAGCTGAAGGCCGCCTCAAATTAGTTCATTAACCTTGTACAGACGACGTAACTGTTCCTTGAGTCAATGACTCTCCTTCGGGTAACATATTGTCACAATGCAACCGTTAAACAATCGTGATTTCATTCGTGACAGTATCTCCCCGGTGAAATCTCGTCCCTAGTATAAAGGGAGCGCCGTCGAAGTTAAAGTAATAAAATCAGACGCTCCTTTCTCAATCTTGCCGACTGTCAATGGCATGTTATTACAAGGAGTGTGTCCGAATCTAAAGATCTGCATTTGAATATTGGTGCATGGTTCATTGGCCCATTTCGTGAAATCTCATTGGACCCTACACAAAACCCAATGCAACAACTGACTTACGTTTGAGATATAAAGAAATAGCAATATAATAGTGAACTAGCTGAACACTTGCAATTACATCGCACAAAAGGAAGAACTGTTACAACACAAAATTACTACACATGCAATGATTAGTACGTTTCAAATCCAAAAAATATTGTTTCATATGGTTCAGTACTTATTATCTTACACTAATGAAATGAGGAAGGTTTTCAAATTCTGGAGCAATACAATAACTATTCACTGTAAGCACAGAGTTAATGTTTCTGAAAATGTAATGGACATGTTTTATAATTAACAAATCTAAGCTTGTACAGAACTACGAAAAAGTATTCTTATAATGGATAATTTTACAAGAAATATATTTTTGGTTTCATTTAGATATCGTAAAAACTATTATGACTTTCACGTGATATTTATAAATAAATACCCCGAAAATATGGAGTTTAATAATATATTAAGACAAAATAACGAATAAATACAAAATTGTGAAATTGAAATGCGTAAAAAGTATTCACTCCCACTGTTTTTCCTTTATTTTATAGATTGTATTGCTATTAATATTGAATTTTGCTTGAATATTAATGTAATGATCGGTTTTTACGATATTTATTTAATGATCGGCTCGCTCGTGGCTCATAGCGAAGTCGCTGACCTTTCACCACTGAGGTCTGAGTTCGATTCTCGTCGAATCTCACGTGAAATTTGTTTCAACAAAACGAGTTTGGCTGCTTCACAAGGACTAGACCAACCCCTGTAAAGTATCCTAAACCCTACCCTTTTCTAATTCCTTCCAATTTCTGGCCGCTGGGTAGTGACGTAGGAGGCGCGTATGCGGAAATTCTACCTGGCGTCCCCTTGACAATCGACAGCCGTGACGAGACGAGACAAGACTTACATAAATATACTCTCTGCTTACATACGAGAGCGATTCATGGAGGATTACTCCGCGCTCAACACTCGACACGACGCGAAGAGACGCGTTGCGTCGCTAATGATAAAAATTCAGGAGGCAACAAATTTAAAAAAATACAATAAACAAGTTTTATGGTGTATTCTGTCCATCTTCCTCCATTTTGGTTTGAAAACTGTAATATTTAAAAATTTATTTGAACTTTTCCGTTACAGATTTTACTGATGTATGTTTGTGAATACTGAATTTTATTTCATATTGGGGAGCTGTGGAGGTGTGTTAATGAATTGTTGATTATTATTATTATTATTATTATTATTATTATTATTATTTTATTATTATTATTATTATTATTATTATATAAATGCCGAATCAGTACGTTGAAATAAGGTCAATGTGGATTCGAAAGTTACCTTGCATGATAATTTTAACTCTTTGTAGGTCCCAATGATTCGTCACTAGATGCTGGAATTGTCATAAAACTCAATGATATAATGTTTATGATCTATATATTCATTTAATAATCCTGAACATCCATTCAAGCAACCACAAACCATGTCACAACCATCGCCATGATTGACAGATGGATTCCCTTCAGTTCTTTCATCTTTTTCATCCATACTTTCTCATAGTTTTCTTAAAATTGTGTATTTTTCTTCGTTAGTGCATAAAACTTCATTTCAGAATTCTAGAGAACAAGTCTCATCATGATTCACATATTCCACAATTTTTTCTCCTATTTACTTAATGAATGATTTTTGCCTGGCATTTGCATAATGATATTCATGAGTTTCCATAACTTTTGAATAGTGGATGACCTGATATTAAATTTTAAATCAGTTTTTTATTCAACACTAATTTTTAAGCACTTCTTGTGACATAATTGTCAACTTTCCAAAATCTAGTTCCCTCATTTAATCGTTAAATTAGAAGAACAACCCATCCGATTCAAATTTTTAACCAATTTTCTTCCTCAAGCCAGTCAAAAATTGTCTAAAGATGATGAATAGTTATCTTCCTACCATTTTAGAGATTTGTTTTTAAGCATGAAACATCAGACCTGATGATATTCATCAGTTTCCTTCATTTTACGGCTTATTTTATTGATTATTTACTATCACACTATCACATTAATTGAAAGAAATATACAATACTACTCAGATACTAGCACGCCTCCTAGTTGCATTATTAATATTATACACCAAGCAATATTATTTTAAGAATATTTCTAAGAAAACCTTACAAGATACTTAGTACACCCCCTGCAGAAGTACTTTAACTTACTTGTCTTTTTAACCACTCTATTTACAGAGTTGTCTTGAGGGTAATGTTATAAAGAACAATCCTGTTAACAGTTCTTGGTTAAGTTTTAAACTAGTGTGCTCTATATGATAACCCATAAAACGTTAATAATTTTAAATATTGAGATGTACGAATATTTTCTTTTTGATTGTGAGATGTGGTGGACCCTAGAAGGGAAATCTGTTATCGACCGTACTTTAAAACTTAATGCTTCACATGTTATCATAATCACGTTTTCCGTGTAGAATGTAGACTATACTAATCAATACACAATATAATGGATAATGTGCAGTTAATGATCAATGAATTCAAAAGCAAATTTTTAATATTATATATAATATATACATCATATAATATTAAATACTAAGAATAAAAATAATATGCGAAGCTAACAAAATATTATGAAAATCGATACTTTGTGGTTTTATAACCCTTTTGCAAAATAGATAAAAATTCTCACCTGATATCACCCAATGATTAAGACGAGATTTTATACACAATCTTGAACTACAGATGGAAATCCAACAAGACATACAGTATGAAGGAAAATAATTCACCACAAATCTACACAACAAACATAAAATGCACTTTTCATATGATATTCATGAGCAGCAGATATACTTCACCTTGACTTCCATGTTTGTAAGAATGTCGAAGAAACAAATTGTGGAAGAATTCTTTCTAGCCATGACAAATAGACCATGCAAAATAATTTTTTAGAACATTAACAGGACATAAGACATAATGACATATTAGACATAAAGACGTACAAGGCAAACGGTCAGATTGCAGATTCGAAGATCCATAAGAATTTACATCTTACTTTTCTCATCTCTCTGCCAAGAAGAATTCGAAACATGTTCGGAATTCAAGAGGCTTCCTAACAAATAAGTCTGTAGGTATGTTTATTTTAGCCAAATGTAATCATGAAATCGAAACCAAGTCGCATAAGCTGTCTATGTCGTCCAACGAAAGTCACTATTGTCAGCAAAGCTTCTAATCTAATTATTATTCCAGTGTTTTTTTAAGAAGTTAACGTCATTAGATAATCATTACGCTAAGATGTAATTGGATAACCTTAACTGTTTCTTCCTTAAACTCCCCCTCAACACGGCAGTCGAGGGGGTGGGCGCGGAGGGCGGCGCGGCGGTCGCGGGTTCGGCGCCGCTGCGTGCCGGCGCGGCGCCGCCTCCGGGGAATTGAAACCTGCCCCGTTGCGCAAGCGTGTGTGCGGTGGGCGGGCGCGAGGCGGCGGCTGTGGGCCTCGTAATTAACGCAGGGGCCACAAAGAGATTTGGGCGTGGCCGGCGCCGGGCGGCGCTTTCGCGGAGCCGCCCGCCTCGAGAGGCGGCGGAGGTCGCCCGAGAGGCACCGCGCCGCGCCGCGCAGCCAAGGCGGCGGACGGCGGCAGGCGGCGGCGGGGGTTGTGGTGGCGGCGGTGGAATGGTGGTGGCGGCGGTGGAGGGGTGGAAGGGGGGTGAAGCGGTGGGGGAGGGGTGGGGTGGAGGGGGAGGGAGCTGTGAATGGCGTGGAGGAGGTGGTGCTGTGTAGGTGATGGGGGCGGTGGAGGTGGTGGCGGTGGAGGCGGTGGAGAAGGTGGAGGTGGAAGCGGTGGAGTGTCGATGGCGGTGGAGGTGCTGATGGCGGGGTCGAGGGGAGGCGGTCGAAGAAGAGCGATGGCGGGCGTTTGCGGGGGGGAAGATAGTGTTGGAGGCGGAGGCGGCGGTGACGGGGGCAGGGAGGCGGGCAGTGGCGGGCGTTGCAAGGGCTGGCGGCGGTGACGGGGCGGGAGGCGGGCAGTGGCGGGCGCTGGCGAGGCTGGCGGCGGTGACGGGCGGGGAGGCGGCGTGGCGGGTTCGGCGAGGGCTGACGGCGGTGACGAGGCGAGGAGGCGGGCAGTGGCGGGCGTTGGCGAGGGCTGGCGGCGTTGGCGAGGGCTGGCGGCGGTGACGGGGCGGGAGGCGGGCAGTGGCGGGCGTAGGCGAGGGCTGACGGCGGTGACGAGGGCGAGGAGGCGGGCAGTGGCGGGCGTTGGCGAGGGCTGGCGGCGTTGGCGAGGGCTGGCGGCGGTGACGGGGCGGGAGGCGGGCAGTGGCGGGCGTAGGCGAGGGCTGACGGCGGTGACGAGGGCGAGGAGGCGGGCAGTGGCGGGCGTTGGCGAGGGCTGGCGGCGTTGGCGAGGGCTGGCGGCGGTGACGGGGGCGGGGAGGCGGGCGTGGCGGGGGGGGCGGGGGCGGGCGTTGGCGAGGGCTGGCGGCGGTGACGGGCGGCGGTGACGGGCGGCGGTGACGAGTGTTGCGGGCAGCGGCGCCCTGCGTCGCGCTGGAGGCCGCGCACGGCCCACGAAAGTAGCTGCGCTTTTGTAATGAGACATTTTGACCTCGGCCACTTGCACCACCTGAGTGAAGGATTTACACATTCGAGGCGGCGCTCGTCGATTCTCGCACCACCACAGGTTGAAAGCGAGTATTAACACACTACGTAAAAATGTTCAAATGAACAAGAGAAGCCGAAGGAGAGGGAAATGTTCGACGAAAATCAAAGGCCATGAAATACATTAACTAGATAACTAACAATGTTACATGTAACATTCAGTTTAAATGATGAACCAGGTCTTTTCTTCAAAACACATTCAACATTTTCTGTAAACAGATCCCACCGCAAAATATTACTTGGTTCTGTTTAAAGAAAAGGCAATGACTATTCTTTTTTTGGCGTAGGTTCAATCGCTTACAATTGGCACCACAGTCCAGATATCTCTGTATCCCATTCACGCAAAATATTTCTGCGTGTGGCAAGTTCAGATTTGTGTATATCTCAGAAACGTTAAAATATACACACTTAATTCCTTTTATACGAGTATAAAAGCTGTTCAATTGAAAATTGCCGATCAGCCCTGAATGGGATTTTTGATTGAAGATAGACGTTGAGGTGTCAAGCGAACTAAGAAACTGATACCCGGAAATCATGAGCTGGGTTGAATACTTCAGTTGAAAAAAATTAAGATAAGATGTTTGATTTCCATTATTGCAGACAATCAATGATCAAGGAACTTATTTCTCACCAAGCCCTAAAACATATTTGAGATCACGGTTCGCCTATCGGTGCACTGAAACTTCCATTGAAAAGTTTATGTAGACACAAGTTAGGGCTTATGGAATCTACGTGGCGATGCAGGACCTTAAATGCCAGACGGTGAGCAACTATAGTTATTTAGAGTCGATCAATAATTACTGAATTCATTAATCCCCAGTAGAACATGCAATTCATTATTATAATGGCAAATTGAAGTACAGATGAGTCACGTATTCGTCTAATTCTTGATACTGATATTAACAAATTCATTATTGGAGTGATACAAATCGTAATCAAAAAAGCAATCAAGATAGTAATAAAAATTCCAAAAACGAAATCGCAAATCACAACATCACCCAATCGTAATTAAGTAGCAAAAATATATGCAAGAGTCGGAATCGTAGCCTGTTAGCACAGAAATGATTAGTTGGCGTATTTACAGGTAAGCTGAAATCGTGGTAAAAGTAGACGAAGATAAAAAGCACTGTTTTCAAGTTTCAGAAATATCCCATTCCAATACATCACAAAGTGTAGTCCATGAAATATCAATAAGTAGTCGATCTAGCATAAACTTTCCAACTGCCCATCGTGGTTACAACCCTCGTACCGACTGCTCGTCAACCCACACGCCGGCCGGCCACGGGTTGCGCCGCCGCACAGGCGCGTGGCGCGGCCCCGCCCGCCGCCCGTCCGCCGCCCGCCCGCGCCGCCCGCCCGCCCGCCCCGCCCCGCCCCGCTGAGGGCCGCCGCCAGTCAGCCGGCGCGCCCACGGCGCCGAAGGACTTGAAAGCGGCGCCGCGGGGTTAGATTCGTTTTGTAGCCACGAGGAGCTAAGCGACCGGCTTCTTTCTTCCAGCGCTTAAACGATTTGGAGGAGCGTGGCGAGTTGCGCTAGCGACGCCCCTGCTGCCCTCTGGTTTATGAGCTGTCACGTATTTGCCTAATGAGTGTCCCGCTACCTGCGCCAGGAGAATATCATTTCACGCTTTTGGAGTTTTCAATGGGTTGTATTCTTTTTATTTCACCCTCCACGAATCCGTTTTAACGTATTCTTTGTCACAGGCAAGGTGGCCTTCTAGTTATCTTGTCAAAACGAAAAAGGGAAGTCAAATTACGTCTGAAAGAATGTATTCTCTCTGGCAACGTTAGTATGATCAAAACATGGTAGAAAATCGCGTCGGAATTGCAGATATATATACATATTTAATATTTATTATATTAATGTATTCTCAAAGACTGACCTGAATAGTGTAGGGGCTCAAGCTATTGCTCTGAGTTAGTATGACGAGCTTGCTTCTCGTACAAGTCTACGATTTTGTCACCTTGCGTAAACACATAGGCAAACCACTCGATATCTCAAAATATGTCATTGTTATCGGGTAAAGCGAGATATGAGTTCCATAATAGTACTTTATCATCCAACTTTCACCTGGTACATTGCGCTAATAGAAGGATCTTTAAAAAGTATAACATTTGCACGTATCTTACATTATGACATTCTCGAACGAAGTTTATTGTTCGTCCCGTGTTTTCAATATAATATGTATAGAATAACAAAAGTACAATTCTAGTCTCTTCAGTGTTGCGTCACATGCTTACTGAATTGAATTTTCACACACTTTTTATACGAAACAAAGGAATGTTATATTTCACAGTCACTATAAACAATCTGGCATGCGTAAGAAAATGCATGCCAAATATGTATTACTAGTACTAGTATGTATTACTATTACATTTGCAGTGCTGTTACTCGCTTTTTAACTGTTACAAAATTAGCAGTAAATGTATTTTATATGTAGCACTGACCTCACAAATAACCACATTCATCATCGCACCGATGCGCTCTGATTTCCGCGCATTGTCATGTGCAGCGATAGCATTAAACTCTCGCTAACTTCGTTACAACAATGGGCGGATGAATGGAACCCTACACCGCCACTTTGTTACAGGGTCGTGAGCAAACCAGGGTGCTCTATAGCATTCGGCACAAAGGAAACGCCGCGGAACGAATGTTGCGTTCTGGCGTTTTCATTCTTTGATTGGAATTTAAAACTCCGTGGCCTTTTCACGCTCCCCCAAATCAATCATCCGCTCTCGTCACGTTCCCGCAGGGATTTCGCAGCCGCGTGCCCGCATTGTGTGCTCTGCTCAACACCTCGACCCCGACCGCCAGCCGCGCACGTGAACCCACCATCATTCACCGGCGCCCATGGCCATCAAGAGCCACTTGCGGGGTATCCATTACCCCGTTCCGCGAGAGATGGAATCCCGCGGCGTAGGTGCACAGTCATTGGGAGTCCCTGCTATTGAAACGGGCCGGGGATCCCTACGTGCGAGTCATCGGCACTCCCTTGGTTTCGCGATGTCCAGCGACCGTTTCCTCGAAACGCCTCCTCCCCTCAACACACCACCAGGAATCTCTCGACTGGAAATGCCCATGACTCATTTCTGTGAGGTTTGACTCCCAATGACGGTTATCCTATCGATTCCTTACTTTCTCTCCGCGAATTTTAAGTCTTCAAACACGAGAATATTCACTCTTCTCTTCTATACATCTTTTCCATTTTCATCATTTAAGATTTATTGAGGTTTTCGCTGTTGCAGTTCACCATTTTCATCATTAAAACGAGAGATCATCGTTCCGTTCTGTCAACAAACTTAAAATGCACAATACTTTTTGCCTTTATACGCATTAGTACAATTCGCTGAGTCTACGTCACGTTTCATTTATTAGCTCATGGCATACCTCTAATGATAGAGTGCAATGTTACTTTTCATAAATTGTAGGCTCCTTAACGCCCGTTTTTCCTTGCCCCAACCCCTCTCCCCCCCCCCGCACGCCCACGACCTCCGTTTACGACCCACCGTCGCTCATTCCAACCTCCGGAGCGGCGCACTCCCCGGAGCATACGTCTTCCACCTGTTGCCGAGGTGTCGTCTCCGCCGGGCCGCCCGCCCCCGCGCCGGGTGGTCCGCGGCGCCTCAGGCCTCGCGGCCACGCCCACCCGCCGGTCGCGCGCGCCGGCCCGCACCTCTCAAATTAACACCGCGCCTCGGCGCTGATGGCGAAATAATGAGCGGCCCCCAACGCGGAAAGGAGCTCTTTATTATCGACCGGCGGAAATGCCCGCCCAGCCCCCACAGGTGGCGCCCGCGCCGACGTGGGTGGGTCCAAGGGGCGCGGGCCGCTTCGCAACTGATGAGCGAGGCAGTGAGCGTTTATCCATTCCAGGCCTGTCCACTACACAGATCAAAAGTACTGTAAGAGCAGTGCATGTTTTATTCCGGGAGGTGGAGGTTCGGGTCCCGACAGTGGCAGGACTTTCGACACTAGCTTGACATCTAGGTCGAATTCAGTCGCTGGCTGGAAGAGAATTCTGGAGGCCGGCTGCACTGATCGATAGTTTTCCGGGGTGTCTCCGATCAATACCAATCGAATACCAGAGCAGTACCTAAACAAACGGGCCACGAACCGCGCGCAATATTTTCTTCCTCTTCCTTATCCTACCCTCACCCCTTACTTGAATACCCTTACACTAACATGCACTACACTACCACCCATGCCGGGAGACCGTGCGGGAGCTTAGAGCTTGTCTCGGCTGGGACGGTGTCCCGCTGGTGAGAGAAAGCTGGTTCCCCGCTAGCCGACGGTAGGTGTGCGCCGGATATCGCCATTCAGCGGGGGAAGAACACCGCCACCTCCAGAAGAAAAGAAAACATGCACTATGCGTACGGGACTAACGACCTTAGCAGTTGACGCGCCCGAAATCACTAACAATCAATCAAAGACCGGGAGGTGGCGGCGTTCCTGTGAAAACGTTAGTTCTGGCATGGGCCAGAGGCTTGGCTTTCCCCGCCCTCCTCCTGCGGGCCACCGCCTCAACCTGGACAAGCTCGCGACTGATCTCCCGACATATGTGGCAATGTAGTGCACGTAAGTAAGCGAGTAAAGGGAGAGAAAGGAACAATTACCAGGAAGAAAAGATGGTGCGCGGTCCATGGTCCGTTACTCCTCCAGCATTCGCTTCCCATTGATCGGAGAAACCAATGGGAAACTACCGATCAGATCAGCAAGAATTATCCTCCAGGCAGTGGTTGAATTCAATCCGGCTATGCAGTTGGTGTCAAATATCCGTCGTCAGGACTCGAGCACTAAGATCTCCGGAAGAACGACGTGCAGTGGCTGTTCCCGCTTGTCATCGCAGTCTGTCGCATCTGAGAGTTTCACCCTGCAAGTGTCAAACGTTCACGCCCTTGCTCGCTGTTGTATCAAACAGGGATCATGCGACGTTTCAATGCATGTGACATACGTGATGAAAAATACGCAATTCACGTGATCGCAGAACTATTTAAAAACTGAAATGAAATGAGTTTAGTAACTTCCTTTTTGTTATAAAAACTTACCCTTCTACCTTTGGTTCATCTTGCAACAACTCTTTCTTTCAATTTTGAGGTAGTTCAGTAGCACCGTACCTGCAACAAAGCAGAACATGTATTAGAAGACAAATATGACGCGGCCTTGTTGATTTCACACTGGCTAAGTGAAAATTATGCGAAACTGTATCTAGTTTTCACATATAATATCAGAGACTGGGAAATAAAACTTTGCCAAATTTTTATTTTAAAAAGATTTATTTACGCAAAGCAGGCTATCTCATGTTAAAAAAATACGTTTCACTACGCGACAGCTTTAAGAAATCGTGCTTTGCAAATTGAGCAAAATTGTAGGTTAAAACGAACATGGTCAAAATGACTTAGACGAGAACTCTTATTGTCTATAAAAACACACTAATGTGCTTCGAAGCACAAATTCAAATATTTTTTCATAAAACTTTACTTTAATAAAACAGGTGGCGGTGAGCTTGACACTTCATTTTTCAGGTAGGTCAGGTTTAAACAACTGGTGTGAGCAATAGCTCATACAAGTCGGGTTTATGAGATATATAGCATATATCACAACACTAAAAAAATGATTACCCCGATCTCTTAATAGCAGGACATCTCTACATAATTGACAATTATAAGTAGCAGGAAGGTGTGTGTAATGAACAAGATGTTGAAATCACAGGACTTAAATGCATAATTCATCTGCTCAACACATTTGAGCAATTAACTGGTCACCTCAACAAATGCTAGTAATGTATTGAAGGTCAGTTAATTATAGTACAATAAATGAGGAATATTTTCGTCCAAGACAACTGTTCAATGTCACACATTTATGAAGGGATGCAAGAGTCAACATTCAAACCACCAAGACTCAAACAGGTTTTTCAATTACTACCAAAAGATTTTCCATTAATAAATATGATATATTACATTGAATATAAATACAAAGAATTTTTAAAAATAATTTTAATAAATTTTATAGTTCTTCTGCGTAGTTCTTTTTTAACTTTATAAAACACATTACTTACGAATGTATCTATACGTAAGTATTCTTTGCCTGACAAGTTCTGGAACAAACTTTTCATCTGAAGAGTTTTTTTTATATTCATTTGTACTGTAGTTACTAAAAAAATCTT
This sequence comes from Teleogryllus oceanicus, assembly GCA_964035755.1. Classification (NCBI taxonomy): domain Eukaryota; kingdom Metazoa; phylum Arthropoda; class Insecta; order Orthoptera; family Gryllidae; genus Teleogryllus; species Teleogryllus oceanicus. Next base: position 127,591,645 of record CAXIVR010000002.1, read on the forward strand.
GACTATTACAGTGAATAAAGTTCTTCAAAGGAAACACCCAATCTACTCTTTCTTTCTCACTTTAACACCACTAACACAAATTAACTGTCTCTTCATTCACATCATTCAAGCATGCAATGTTTTGCTTTCTACAAGTGTTCTACAGGATTTTTCTAGAAAAACGACTAAATAAAAATAAATATTCAATTTTCCTTTCCACAATTATGTATGATTACCATCTGCTAAGAATTTCTGCCGGAAACAATCCGACGTTTACAGCCATCCTGTCGTCTCCTTCGTGTTATCGGGCGCGCGTGCCGGAATTAAAAAGAACATAAAACTTTTTACGACTCCGCCTCTTTCAAGAGTGACCTGAACGTTCACATGAACCGCGGCTGAAATAGGTGAAACGTTATTTATATCAGAGGTTCTTAACGACCGATCTCGGCATCGATTCGAAGAGCTCGCCGCCTTCCCGCTGTATGCTGCGCCAGCTGTCACTCGCAAGGTGCGTCACCGCATTTGGCGATCGGAGAGAAAGAACCCAGCCCACACGTACATCTCAAGTGCTGTCCCTTTCGGCAACGATACTGTTAATTTATGTCACTAGAAGGACATATCTGTCAAACCCCTTTTTGCATCTATACGCTTCATGTTATACAACACTCGTTTTTTGATTATACATTCGTACTTGAAAAGTCTGTGCACGCAAAGTGCTATGCACAAAATAATCTCGGTAGTTCAATTTTGAAAAAAGTTGATTGAAAATTTACAAAAAGTTGCATGAGACGTATTAAATTTTATATAAATAAATTTAAATAAAAAAAATAATCGAAAAAATATAGTCAAAGTGATGTTATCAGACTGCTACTGAAAATAAACAATAATAAAAAACTATCTAAAATGCTCTTCGACATATTTATTAAATTAGTGGTGCTGCAACAGCCCAAGGTTTTTCACATTATTCGTAACCGTTACGTAATATAGTAATATTACTGTTACATGTGTGAAATTTCTGAAAAATTAAAATAATACATCAAAATAATGTTTATAGCTTATTATTTAGTGCATATTTCTCTTTATCCCTTTAAATGTTTAAACAAAAAATTGGAGCATTTTTTGAAATTTTTTTTCCATATTATCTTTATTTCACGCAAAAATACAATTTTTTAAAAAAAATGACCTTATGTAAAAATCTAACTTTTAAGAAGTAAGTTCATTAAGAAGAATTGCATCATTCTTCAATATTATAGAAGTAAGAAAAAGTCGAAAAAATGTTAGCTTTCGCAATTTTCGAAAATTTAGAGAATTCAACGAAATTCAAACATTTTTATAATCGTCCTTTCCTCTACATGAAAAAAAAATAAAGAAAAAATTAGCTACATTTTTCGGGAAATTTTGAAAATGACGTTGGGACTTATATACGGTACCTCTCAAAAAACATGCGTTTCAAATTCAAGAATCCGGGACATCAGACAGATCGAGCAATTTTAGTAAGAATCGTACGTACAATTCAGCCGCTAGGATTATACACAGATGAACAGACATTTTCTCGACAATAAATTTTTCGGTATCAAGAACCCACAAAACATTAATTATGACTTCACAATGTAGCGAAGTAATTTATGTCACCTATGGATCAGAATTATTCAATTTTCGGTATCACGGTCCGCAACACGGCTTTTTGTGCTGAAAAATGGTCGCTTTGCACTGCAACAGTACGTAACGATTTCTATACTACGTGGTTAGACTACAAGAAACTGAAAAGGTCAACTACCAAAATAAAAGAAAAATAATACTAATTCAAAACTGTCAACAATCAAAACGATGAATGAAAAATAGACCAGAAAATTACATATTATAATTCATTTTCAACCCCTATAAACTATCACAATATACATGTAATTAATTAAAAAAAATTGTCGAGTTTTTCTCTTATTCTAGATTAAACCTGAAATCTTTCGCGCAGTTTTTTATTAAATTATATAACACTTCTTGAAAGTAATGCTTCTCTGTTATTAGTGAAGCATTTCATACTCAAATTAGCGGAGTAAAGTTTCTATTGCATACGAAGAAACTTCGACATTGACATTCAAGAGCAGTGTACAGCGACGGTACTTTCCCTTAGTAATTCATTCCAAGAGGTCAGTAACAACTTTCGAGTCATTGGTTCTTCGTTCGAAAAGGACGACTGGTAAAAAATCTATTTTACGCATCAGGCCCACACGTTAGATCGTTAGTAACGGTAGGCTGGGACAGGACGGCGACTTTTCTTGCCTGGCTCCAATTTCGTCCAATCGCATTCAGCACACAATACACATTGTTTCCCGTTAAGTTTTTACATGCCATTATTACACAGATTTAAATGCGCTAAAAGAACAACAAAAGATCTCTGGTCGTCAAGGATGAAATAAGGCGAACGAAGCACTCTATTTGTTATATTAAGACGAAACAATTGTATATTATGACGGGCGCCCAAAAAACAAACTAAGTGGAGAGTAGTAGATAATTGCAAAAATTCGAGTAAGGAGCGCAACAGAAAATACGAAAGTCACGTAATATCAATAAACATTCGACGAAACCGTTCATTAATAGAAAAAAGTTACATCGAGTATTTTAAGAGGTTTCTGCAAAGGGGAGCCGATCGTACAATTTGGGTCTGTAATTCGAGATTTTTTTCAGAACGATGCAGTAGTGAAGAAGGTGTTAAGTAAATGTATCCAAAAGGTAAATTTGTAACACGATATTAGAAGAAAGATGATAAAGGCACGAGCACGTAGTGCCTTCCAAAATGCTATTGGAGGAACTAATTTCACAATACTTGCTGAGTTACGTTGATTTCATTGGTTGGTTGATTATTGATTCCGCGCGTGTCAACTGCTAAGGTCCCGTAAGTGAGTACATTTTTCCGCTTAGGAGGTGGTGGCGATCTATCTTCGCTGGAAAGTGCAATCTGGTGCTGGCATCTTGTCGGCTTGCGGGGTTTTCCTCAACTAGGTATCTCCCACCAACGGATTACAGTCTCGCTGAGACAAGCTCTAAGCTCTGATCTTCCGACGAGCGTGCTAGTGCAGCACGTTGTGTTGTTGCACGAGAGTGTGGGTGTAAATAAGGGATAATAATAGGACAAAGAAGAGGAAGGAAAGATCGCGCGCTGTCCGTGGCCCATTTGTAAGAGTACTGCTCCGGCTTTCGCCTGGTATTCATTGGAGAAACTACGCAAAACTACCCGTCAGAGCAGCCGGCCGCTAGAATTCTCCAGAACTATGTGTCTAGCTAGTGTTGAAATTCCTGCCGTCGGGATTCAATCCCTAGAACCTCCCCATCAAAGTCACTGCAGTGACATCAATTGATGCCCGGAACCACCATTGCCGGTAGAAGAGATATGTCGGTGATGTGTACTGAAAGCGGTTCAATATGTTCAATAATTTGATGCCCTCTTCATATTAATGAGCTTCTTGGAAATTGATCCTGAAGATTCAACAGAGCCTTCCTACGGGTACCATAACAATCCCCATCGCGGTGGGACACGGTGCTCGGATTCGCCTCGGTTGCTTGCGTAAACTTTAAACTTGGATTTAATTTGGTGGAGATAAAAAAAACTACCAAATGGTGTCATTTTTGACACTAAAATAAAAATTGTAAAGGCGCCTACCTCAAGACACATTTGATAAAAGAAGAAATATTTCTCTGAACTGAATTTAATCCTTCAAAGACGGGATGGTGCGACATTAAGAAGAGCCATGAGATTGCTTACGATGAGAAAGGAGCTCTGGAGAAGCTCTCTTCTCTTGAAAGGCAAGTGTGTGAGTGCGTGAACTACATGCTATACTAGCAGTTGGCTCCGGAAGTGGACTCCATGTTATATCCCGAGAGGTGGCGATTTTCCTCCCCCCACAGGAACGTGAGATCCGCATGGACCTCCTCGCCGGCTGGCGGAATGGTTCCTCCTTCCAGATATCTCCGCCAGCGGGAAATCAGCGCTGGGGCACCGCCCCTGACTGGTCTCCTGGCGTGTTTTAGTGCAGTGCGTGAAAGTGTACGTGTTTGTGTAAGGGTAAAAGCGGGGATAACATTGAGAATGAGAAAATTGCGCGCTCCCCGGTGACCGTTTGTTAGGGTACTACACCCGCATTCGCCTGCTTTTGACGGGAGAAACCACAGAAAATTATCGATCAGAGCAGCCGGCCAATAGAATTCCCCTCTAGACAATGACTGAATTCTACTCAGCCATGCAGCTAGTCACCGCCGACTCGAATGGCCGAGGCATGCTTGCTTGTCCCTTGTCTTTCACGTATGTGAATTGTCATGGAAGGCGTGTGTCTACTAACCACAGACCGAGGAGCCCGCATGTGTCTCTAGTGTAAAGGTTAATGGGGACATGTGGATACCAGGCGCAGATAGCCGAAATCGACATTCCCTAAAGCTGGAAAATCCCCAGGAAAAAAGAAGCTAGTGTCTAAAACCCGCCTCCCCCGTGACTCACGCCCTAGATGGACGCGGTGCAGCGGCGCGGCGCCGCAAGGCAGGAATGCGACTAGGAGCAGCGCGGTGGAGGCGCCTGCATCTCGCTGCAGGCGGGCGCCCAGAGTTGCGTGCCGCGAGTGCAAGCATGCGTGCATGTATGCAAACAAGGCGGGAAACGTTACACCTTCCTTAAACGTACGTGCTCACCTTGGTCGTTTTTGCGTGAGCGAGTATTTTCGGTTACGCTCAGAGGATAATGCAATAGAAAATAATTACGTATTTTTTTGTGCTGATTGAAAAAATAAATCTTTATACTGACACTTGTTAAAGCGGTTACTTTTAGGGCACGTAGAACGTACTAAAAGTTAAATTTTAGCAGTAGTGTTTAAGTTCAGATGCTCAAATGTTCAGAAAAAATGGTCAAAGCAGCAAAGAAAACACAATTCTTTCGGCTGAACGCATCAGATACTACAGATCTTAATGTACCATAGTTGTTAATTAAGTGACTTGTGTTTTTGACTTAAATTGAAAGCCAGTAAGGCTGTCTAAAAATAGTGTATGACACACGTGGTAAAGTTGATTTTCTTTTGCTCGAAGGATTCATTCGCCCTATTGGCCTCGCGTAATGTAAATGTCACCATTCGAATTAAAAAAATATTATGTACCTTTTCCCTCAAATTCTCAGAATGTTTGTCACTGAGGAAAATAATAAAAAATAATAAATACATTTTAAAAATTATCTTTCACAATAAATATGAGTGAGGAAGGTTGAACATGTTTAATAGCATATCGGGAGAAGCTGTATTACTGTCATAAACACCCCGATGATAAAATTAGTGTGTTTATCAGATAGCGCTAATTAAAAACTACTCACTATAAAATAATATAAACGCAATGAGCATTTTGCGAGAATATTTGTTAGGCATTTTTTCAGCGAAACGTATCGCATAACGTTTCGCATTACTTTACCAGTTCTTCATCGTGATAGCCTTCCACGCCCATTACAAGTTTGTGGGAGTTGACACAATGCCCTGTTTAGCTTATGTTTATGTTGTTTTCTGCGCTTGTATCAGTCGTAGTACGGGAATTCTGATAAAAGGCAGTGGGAAGTTGTTTATCTTAAAACTTGATGCTCTAGGAACATATTTGTTTCGTTCCATCATAAATTACAAAGAGAAAATTTTCTGAAAATACTACCTATGAACTTATTAATATTTTTACATGCAATAATGTTCTTCCCTGCTGGACAAGATCACGCTTCTAGTTCATTACAACGTTTTACGAACCTAAGTTTTTGTAATTACGATACACAGTCGGTTGCTGAATACGAGTAACATCATTTAGATTTTAACTTTTGAATATCAGCTCATATAAATCAAATAAAATTTTATTTAAATTTTATCTAGCTTCTGTGCTTGGAAATATTAAGAGATAAATTTATAAAATATTTCTTAATTAATGTAATCGCGTTTTTCTCAATTTAATCTTGAATCTTACTTGAGAGACCGTACTTTATGAGTTTCCTTCACAAATGGAAGAAACTATACGATAAAGAACATAATTTTTTAGGGAGAAAAATGCAAACTTCAACAAAAACACTGCACAGTAACTGAAAAAAATATCAAAATTCCTACCACCAAAATGTGCGACAAATTTGATGCCCACAAAAATTTGCAGATGTGTTTCCGGTACTTTAGTGTTTGGAAAGCCAAGTTGTGTGTTTGATATTCTATTCTGCACTTTGTGGCGATAATAATCAACCTATTAGACATGTTTAATGTCATTTCCTAAACGTGGTTTTTCTCCGTTTGTCCGGGTTATCTCTGGAACATCTGAACTAATTTCGATACAGTTCTCACTGATGTGTTCGAGCGTGACTTTGGCTCCTTTTTTCAAATTATTATTACCTCTTTTATAAAAAACATAACTGTTAGTTTTTCAAATGTACGTTTTATTTTAATCTTGATGGCATTTTGTACACGTAACCTTTTAGATCACAGAAAATTACTGTCTACATGAAATTTCATAAGAATATCCAAATTCCTCTTTTTAATTCTTTAAAGCAAAATTTAAGTGAACAGTCGTTTAGTTTCAGGCCTATTTCAAAAATGGTAAGTTAAGCAAAGTAAATTCAAACTTTTTTGAATCCCATAACATTTTCTACAAAATGTATTTTGATTGATTTCGATAGCGCAATGGTGTTTTGAGTAATTTAATGTCAAAATTGTTACTGGAAGTTTGAAACAATTTGAAAGAGCTTGTAGTAAACGATTGTAATTAATAAATACTCTGGAAACGCAGAATACTTAAGCTAATTTTCAATAAAAAAAATATTCCGAATAAGAAGTAATAGGGACTATAATACCACACTTTACAAAATCTCTCGTAACTTTTAATGATTAATGTCTCGCTATGAAATGCTGTCTTCTGACCCGTATATATCAAACTTATTTCGGAAATTGTGCAATCAAATACTCTCCAAGAGCCAACATAAAAAGACAGAGCATGACAGCACTAGCAGTAAATTAAAGTTTCTTATCGCTATAACGAAACTTCCTTCACGGTGTCTGAGCGACTTTTATAAAATCATTTCGACTTTCTGAAGCAGAACCCGTAATAAAACAAACCCTTTTTACGCGCTGGGCAGAAACAAGTCAATACTGCAATCCCGCCGCGGATGCCGGACGGACTTTTACGACGGCGCAAGTCCTCCGGCCGGCAACTGGCAGAGCGCGTCACGGTTCGCGCGCGCGTATCGGCCACCCATGACCCAAGCGCCGCCCCGCCTCCGCCGACTCCATTGCCGCCTCCTATGCCGCCGCCGTCTCCTCCTCCTCCCCGCCGACTCCTCCTCCTCCTCCTAAGCTGCCGCCTCCGCCCTTCGCCGCCTCTTCCTCCTCCTCCTTCTCCCCCCTCGTCACCTCCGCCGACTCCTCCTCCCCACTTCCACCGCGAATTGACAACGTGCTGGTGCGAACGCGCGGATAAACCAAGCACGATTAGCTCCAGTTGTTTGAGCCTTTTTGCGCCCCGCGCATCCGACCCTTTTCTTCTTGACGGCGGCCTTCGGAGTCCGTTTCGTGCCATCCGGCTACCGTTCGTAGCTGCGTTTGAGCGACGGGCGGCTACTGTTTCCCAGATATGCTTTCCTGCAGGACTTCGAGACGCGTCGTCGTCTGCATATGTAATGTCGGACCCTGGGAGACGTGAGATCAATTCCTTCTGGTCAGATTGAAAATGAGAATTTTTGTCAACTTGGTCGGAAATAAACTCGCACCTTTGCTCAATCGCGTTTTCTTTACTCAATCAAACTTTATTGAAAAACACAATATTGAGGTTCATAAGTACAGCTATTAATAGTCATTTATTGAAAATTAATCAAAAATTCCTCTTTGATGATCAATTAAGGGTTAAATGAATGTTAAGCATTGTGGCATTGGTAAGAAAGAATGAACTTTGTGGATTGTCAGTAAGATTTACAAAATTATTACTTAAGAGTTACTACACTTTTAAAAAAATGATATATTCTTTCCTTTTTTTTGGTTTTTAATTTTTTTTTAATTCACTTTTTTTTGTTTCACTATTTTTTACTATGTCAAAATTGTTTTGTCTCTGAGGATTATTATAAACCTGCGCGAAACATTGCAACATTGTTTTAAAAATAAAAATATTTTTTTATGCCGTTTGTTCATATACTTATACATGAATATCAGTTCCATTGTCGGCGAAAATTCTCAGATCCCTCCAAAATATGACAAAATGTAGATGTATTCTTTTAACAATCGTTTGCAATTTCATACAGAACCTTTTACCCTAGTGTTGAAACTGTCGATTTTATATACTACATTCATGGAAACCGAAAGGCCTTTCCTTGAAAAAACCTGCAGTAACACAGTTCATGAGCGCCCAATGGCAGTATTACAGTTGTAATACACATACCACCACGAAGAACTGTAAATTATAATGAAGCAAAATTAGTGTTTTGTTGAAGGGTCTGTGAACGTTTACGAGCTGTGTTTGGTCGATAAATTAACGTGCGCCAGATCTCCTAACTCGCGAAGCGGCGGCCACCAGCGCAACGGCCGCGCCGCGATCTCGATAAATCACGTGACGAAGCCGATCGCAGCCGGTCCAGGCGACCGCACTCGCTCTCGGGACGCGAGCGACCCCTAACGACGCCTGACGTCGACCTCCGAAAGCCCCTCGTTTTTCTCCATCTCACTTCGTTGGGGCTTCTTTGCGCACATAGATTCGAGCCTCGACAGAACTGGTCCAACCTCCAATTTAGAGGTTCCTTATCCGGGCCACGCCATTAGGTGGTCCTCCGAAGACCTCCGCCCGCAAGAAACGCTCTTCAGGGTGCAATGGACGGCGGAATGAATGTAACGCTGTCTCGAGGAGGGTCCCGCGAAAAAGCGGCCATAACCTGCTGTCGGGAACCCGTCCGGCGTTTGCTCCGTAACGACCTCAGGGCAGCCGGGAAACCCTGCGCCGGCCAGCTCAACGCGCAGGCAGCGCGGCGGTGGCGGCAACAAAACGACGATCCAGGCCGTTTCAGCGGAAAAGAAACCGTCCATAAATCTTGCTTTTAAATAAGCAGCGTAATATTCCCCCGTTTGAGGCCAGGGCCGCCCCGGGCCAGGGCCGACTTCTTAACTCCCCACTTTGCGCATAAAGCTGATTATGCGATTGCACATTAACGATGGGGCGCTGCGCCAATGGGAGCGAGCGGCGCCCGGGCGCAGCCACTGGGCGCGCAGGGCGGGCGCCGCGCGCACGATCGATGGGCTGATTGATTATTTCGTTTAAGGAGAGGCAAATGCTGTGATCATTAGTCTCATAAGACAACTGCATAACTGCGAGGTGGACTGTGAGATCCCATGTCAACCTACACGTCGGTTTTCGTCCTCCAGCTATTCCATTAAACATGGCACCGCCCCAGCACCGTCAAGCTCTCAGCTCTCGACTGGTGTTCCGACACGTGTGGTAGTGTAGTGCATGTAAGTTAAGTGCGTGTGCAAGGGGAGAGAAAGATTCGATAATGAGGTAGGAAAGACCGCGGGCGGTCCATGCACTGCTTTGGTTACATACCCTGATAGCATGGACATCTACCGCTCAGAACAGCCGCTCCCTAGACTTCTCCTCCAAGCAGCGCCTGAACTCGATCCAGCTCTCTAGTCAGTGTGAGAAATCCGACTTCTTTGGAACACAAACCTTAGGACCTCCCGGTAGGAGACACTGCAGGAGCAAAAGTAATTGTCCTCAGCTATCTTAGCCGGTTGTGGTAACGAAGCAGTTGCAAATTGTTACAAACACTCAAACTTTCATCCACAAGAAGATGAAGCCCGTGCACATTCTGAATAAAGAACTGCCAAAGACATCACAATAAAGAATTGATATGAGTCAATTATTTTAATTATATATAATACATGCAAATGTGTAGAATTCATTAGTTGAGATAACAAAAGCAATTATACGAATTATGTTGCTCTAGAGCAACGAGCACACAATATCCAATTTCCTCATAGTTTGAATATGTACTTTTCATCAATAGGCAGTCTCAAACAATAATTCTATATGTAAGAAAATGCATAATATATTTTTTGTAATTTCTGCGACCAATAAATAGCATAGTATTGGTTAGAAGCCTACCGATATTTACATTTCGCACACCAAATAATACCGTTGGCAGAAAGAAAGTTTTTATACTCGTTTTACTAGAGTACATAAATTACTATTTTAAGAGACAAGTTCGAAAAACATTGATTGCGCCTTGGTAAAAATGTAAATGGTTTTATTTTCCTCCTTCACGTTCCACCACGGTTGGTAAACTGGTAACAATGTTCCAAAAACTTTCATGTCTGGACTTTCATTCATAAAATACGACAAACATGATTACAAATTGAATAAATATAACAAGAGTCAGAAAGGAAACACTCGTAATATGAATAAAACGAGATATGACTAAGAACAAAAAGAAAAAACTTGCCACAAGAACTTCAACTGTAACCCGTTCGTAACTATATTTCGTTTTTTGCACGAACATTTCTTACATACATAACAACTTGCCATTTCCTGAACATCCTAACATTATTTCTTTAAAAATGTAATCTCCTCGTTTTTATAAGGAGGTTTTTATGTTTTGAAACATGAATTATTGAAATTTTTCGTCCTGAAATGTGTTAAAACAACATTCAGATACTCGCTAAAAGAGAAACGAGAAATTCCTGTTCGGTCATGGTTCTTTCTCTGCAAGCCAGAAAACAGTTCCTTTCTTCGAAACATTAACCCCCACAAAAAATAATAAAAAATGGTGGAGGAATAGAATCACAAACCTCTATTTTATGCATTTTATTGTTATTCAGATTCTCTTTATAGAAACTGAACACTCATTCATTCTCGACTCTGAAAAATGGAGAAGAAATAAGAAGTTGACATACTGTCTGGAAATGCTGAGAAGTGAATGACCGACTTATTTTCCTTTTTTAAATGAAAAAAACAACATATAACTTCCAAAAATTGAAAGTTTGAGTAAACGATCTGCATGCAAGGAATGGTGTCAAATGGTGTTACTATTTTTTCCGTATTTCATGATGGATATATCCGTTAAATGATAATACAATTATCAGTCAAAATATTACTCTTGGCCACACAGCAGATTACAAATTACTTTTAACTAATTAAGTTGAATTTTAATGACATTTACTTTATAATAAAATACGTAACTGAATACACCTTTGAATAAAAAGTCTGTAGTTGACGAAATAAGAAGCCATAACGCTTAAAAATGCTCTCAGGGAGACGAAAATGTAAATAATTGACTTAAGCTAAACAAATGTGAATACATCGTGCAGTGTATAAGCTAATACCTGATCTATTACATCCAACAAAATGACAAAACGCAAAAATACAATTAACAAGACAGATAAGTTATCAGCCGAATAAAAGCTGCAATTCCACCGCGTAAGCGCAGAGCAAACAAAATAATTGATAGTTGCAATTTATAACAGCTCTCCAAATACTTGTGATTTATGGCGGCCATTTTGCCACGCGTGGGGGCGCGGCAGGGAACCGTCGGCGACCCGCTTTCGGGTCGCGACCCGCGCGGGCCCTCGGCGGCGGCGGCGGCAAAGCCTCGCGCGGCTAATCGAGGACGGCGGCAAAACGAGCAACGCGCCCGGCCGGCCTCGACCCACGCGCCGCGCCGCGCACGCCCTCCAGCGGCGCCCCCTCACGCCGCGCCGCCGCACACCGGTCGAATCGGGCCAAACGCCTGGCTGTAATGGCAAAATTCAAAGGGCGCGTTCCGAATTCTCACTTAGCAAGTCGCGTTCGGAAGACATTGGAGCACACTGCTTCAGCTCCAGAAAGTACTTCAATCATTTTTGTCTTCCTCACGGTCTCGTGGAGTTCTCGAAACACGAGAATTCATTGACTCCGTCAATGATATTTGTGAAATTTAAAAAATTTTTTTTTAGATATATTTTTAAGAAAAAGTGACAAATAATTGTATGTATAATACAGCTGAATTCTAACGTATAGAGCGTAACAATGTTAGCACGTGTATTTTAGATTATATTTTTTGTGTTGCGTCTTCCTGCCTCAATAATTTTTTTATTTATCGAGTAGAATGCTCTTAATCAGATAACACACCTTTAGCTGCACATATCTGAACCTTTTTGTTTTATAACCTCTTTACTGCAATGCTACATAGTAAGATTTAACACTAGATATCCCATAATTGTCTTCTAAGGCATAGGGAATTGTTTTCTCTCTATTTTTTTCGATTTCTCCTTCTTAAAATTACTTTTAATAAGAAAATTACAGATATAAATTTTTGGGAAAAAATTAACCACGACCGCGGAACTTCATCCTTTTTTTTTCCTTTCCAAATTTTTTTTAAATTTTTAACCATTTTGAAGCCATTTAGAATTTTGAAATTTATTTATGATATTCAGCGACCTCAAAAACCCATTGATACCCATTTTCGCGCAAATCCACTTGCATTTGCAATTATCGCCAGGGATTAGGCCTGATTCAACCAGTGTGCGCCGCCGCCAGGCGCCGGGACCGCCATTGGGATAGCGAACTTGGCCGCGCAGAAGAGCCACCAGATGAGAGAGCCACCAGAGAAGAGTGACACCAGATGCGTCAGCTTCTTATGAGAGTTCCTTAAGTGTGGTGCATGTTATTTCCCAGGCGGTGCCGGTTTTCTTTCCCTGCGGGGAGTTGAAATTCAGGTCCCGTTCTACAGATCGGCTTCGTGGGGAAGGAGTGCGCGGAAATAAATAATAAACGATTGATTTATATCCGTGTTTGGTTCACGGGAATCAACAAGTTAAGTTTATATGTTATTTATAACATAATTAATGTTATTTCAAAAATACAAATTTTGATAATATATAATAAAAATGACATAAGGAACACGTGATAAATGAATTATATAAGTAATGCAGTAATAAATATAATGTGATATTATTTCCTTTTTATGTAACGCTTCGTAGAATATACAATTAAATATTCTTAAAAAAATTTTTTTTCGACTATTGGCAATGTGAAAGAAATCTACGGCAAAAATCTGTTAATCTAACTGGAATATAAATCTTAACGTCTCCTCTCCGCATCAAAAAGATATTTTTTAAATCTTAGAGGACAATAGTAACTGATGTTAAAAGCCACATATTAAACTCATGCTTTCAAATCAAGAAAAAGCATTTGAATCAGTCAGAAGGGAGAGAAGAGTAACAAAAGAATGCTTGAATGAGACACTGCACAGAATTTGAAATGAAAATGGAGAATGAAGGAAGAATATTTTCAATCGATATGGTCGTGAGAAAGATCAACAGAACAAATCGAAATATGTGCTGCGGGAGAGACACTCAAATTAGACAAAAAGGCGGAGAGGGGGAGACGGGAGATAGTTTGAGAGTGAGGGACGGTGATAGAGGGCAGAAGAGGTAGAGAGGGGGAATGATGAAATATTGAGTGGTGAAGAGAGGGGAAGGGGGAGAGAGGAAGAGAATGAGAGGAGGAGCAGGGTGAGGAGAATGAGAAAATGGAAGAAAGAGGAGGGGAAAGGCAGAGAGAGGGAGAGAACGAGAGAAACAGAGGAGAAAAGGGAGCCGTAAAAGGAAAAACACAAACAAAAACAAATAAAAACAATCAGCCAACCAAACACGAAGTGTACGAGATTCACATTACTGGAGATGGCATGCGCGTGCAGCCTGTCGTTGGGAGAGGGCGGTGGAGGGCGCGGGGGGGAGGGGAGGGGGAGGGGCCGGAGCAGCCGATCGCGCCGCGCCCGCGCGGAACCTGCTGCGTTAGCGGTTACGACAATGGAGCGGTAGGCAGCGCCCCGGGCGGGGGAACGCGGTCTGTTATAAATCACATTTGGCGCCGAATATCAACAGATTAGAAACGGGAGGGAGCGCAGCGCTCGTTACAAGCTGCGATTGCGAACCCAAGGTCGCTCGCTCGCCTTGCCCCGCCCGGCCACGCCTCCCCGCACTCCACCCCACCCCGCCACTTCTCCCCGCACCCCATCACTCCACGGCTCCCCGCACCCCCTCCCATCCCGCCACGCCTCCCCGCACCCCATCCGTCCGCCTCACCCCCCCACATCTCCCACCATCCCCACGCCTCCCGCACCCATCCCAACCCGCCACGCCTCCCCGCACCTCTCTCCACCTCTTTGCGTTCAGCTTGTCCGCGTCCGTCCTTGGGGTCCCTCTCGACCTCCAGAAGGGATAGTAAACGTAATCGTAAGTACTGTGAGTTAGATGAAGATTACGTTATTTGCTTGAATACGCTATTATCATGAAGCATCATATTCACCACCATTCAGGAACCAGGGGACGGCAGTGCCTTAGTCGTCTCCCGAGGTAATTAAGGATTCGCTCACAATAATTGTGCCTCTTCATTATGAGAATAACGATTATTAGATACTACTCCTTTTAAAAATTCCTTCAATTCACACAAGTTCATGGAAAGGAAAAAATGCATTATCTCATTTTTTGTTTCTAAATTTATCATATTTTAATTATTATCAATATTTGCTTTTAGCCATTCCTCATAATTCATATTCAAACAGGCCTAATTTTAAGAGAATGAAATTCTGGATCTGCTCAACTTATGTTTTCAATACACTCATCATATCTTTGTATACATACGAAGTGGGGTCTTACAACATTATGAACATACAAGTATACTTGATATTATCATATTCGTATGTAGCATATTATTTTTAACCGTTGTAAATTTTAAAACGCAAATTTGAAGATAATAATTAGTACCACGAATAAGATATTCAACAGACCCGACAATTGAACCAAGAAACAAAGAAAGAAGAAAAGAAACAAAGAAGAAATCCTAAGTCATTTAATTTGCATCATAATAATTCTAACAAGGACACCGCTAGTCATGTCATCACAGCCGAGCACAGCCGGGTTGCCAAACCAAAGATAAAATAAAAACACTTGCTTTGCAAGTGTCGTATTCAGAAGCACGACACCCCTCTCCCCAACACACACACACACACACACACACACACACACACACACGCACACGCACAAAAAGGCGAGCGCGACTCGGTAGCCGCGAACGTGACTCCACTGACACATTCTCGAGACAGTGCAAAAAGCAAGCGTGAACAGATTGCCTGCAGGCTGAGCGTTGTAAAACGTTTTCTCATGGAGGGTCGTCAGAAATGAAGAATAAGATGCAGCTAAAAAAGGAAAGTGCTTGACAGGAATTTGAGGAAATTAGTGCCCAGGGAAAAGTGTTTTGACAGTGCGCTATCCTGATGAAGATTCAACATTGGAAGAAATTTTAAAAAATCGCAATTCTAGGAGTGGGAGGGGGCAGTGAGGTATAATGTGTCTCTCTCTTCTCCCTCTCCCTCTCTATTTCTGTTAAACATACGTTTCAGAAAACACTATGTAAATCGTAATTCACAATTGCAACACCCCACTTTATTCTTATGGTTATTTTGTATCTTTTATGTTTGTATACCGTATTCGAAGTTCTGACGTTTGACCCAATTTTTAGATTAACCCCAGGAATAATAAATTGGTACATTTTCCAGATCAATATATCTTATTTAACATCATAAAGACTTCACCTCAAAATAAAAACGAACACAGCTTTAGACTAAACTCACTCTCTCCCTCTCTCGCTCGCTCTCTCGCTCTTCTCCGCGCGTCTCAACTGAATGGGAAGAGCTCCCAGGAGGGAGAGGAGCTCTTGGTAGATCTACGTTGAGGAAGAGGAATTGAACTTGGCGGCGGTGGGGAATGGCCGAGTGGGAATATTGTTAGGGGGATAGGTGGGGCAATGGGTTTCAGCGCAGGAGTCCGCCTCAGGGTCACAAATGCATTCGGCTTACCTCTTGCTGCGCCTTTGCACGCTCTCTGTCCCTCTGCTCTTGGTACCATCACTGCACAAACGACGGGTCATTTGCGGGAATGCAACACTCGTGTGAAACCGCAATTCAGCGTGACCTTCGAGATGCCGTTGTGGGGAGAAGCGTAAATCTCAAAGAATTTCTTCACTAGGGCAGCTTGCCGGATGAAATCCAAGCTATTCATTTAATAAATTTACTTCTAAGTATGTGGGTAAGCTGCGCATTCAGTGAAATTACAGTTAAGAAAGGAAGTTAGTAATTCGATATTCATAGCAACCCGATCGGAGATTCAAGCACTGTCTTTGTTGTGGTTTTTTGGCAAAACCGTGTCAATTGTCATATGTCATAGATAAAAATAAACAATTGCTGATGATCGTTTAAATAGTTCATTGCGAGATTCCAAAGTACGTTCATATACTTCCCTAACATTTTATGCCTCGTTTCCTTAATTTTATTACAACCAACTTATTATGAATGTATTTGTTTATTTACAAATACAATGTTTTCTTAACTTTATTTATACTTAATTAGTATACAGAATGTAAAATGTTTGTTGAAAGTCCTAGATAACCAAGGACCGTGAATCCGAAAGGGTTCAATCAGGAATAGAAAAATATCTGTTCCGCACGTTTTTTGAGCAAATGCAAATATCTGAATACAAATTATTCTACACAAACTAGAGAGCATACTCCGTTAATTCGTAAAGTTTTAAATAATGTATTCAACAAGGCATAATCATAAGAACTCTGACTTATGATATAATATTCGTTCATAGATAAATTACAAAACTTCTCGGTAAATGTTTCTTTTTCCGTCGAGAAATGAATGATTACCAAATGTCAGATATCAGAATCAAATTGAATGCATTATAAAATATGAGAACACTATGTTGAAATAAAAGAAATGCGACGAATACCAAGCAGTCCTAGAAAGTTAGTTTAAGCCGGCCAATCTATGTCACTCTATCACCGTGATAGCCATACATGCTATCGTTACGCTACACTGTTAACTGTCGCAGAGTTCGTGACGCACGAACATCGCACTGATTGTATCGTGTATGACATGGACTTTTAAAGAAACAGCTCTGAGAAGCTTTCTCTACGCTGCCCTTGCAGCGTCGAAAGCGTTACATCGCTGTATCATAAGTATCCCGAAATTCGATCTTTATTTAGCGTCGATAAAGTCATAACGGAAATATTCTTAGACGAGTTATTAGCGGGATCCCACCTTGTTCGTTGATAAAGTGCACGCCGCAATTAAGGTGGCTCCGAGGTACTTCCCGCTGGGCGAAATAAATAACGTTTTTATTTTCAGAGGGCATGCGCAGCCGTGCCTCACAGCAAGTTGCGGAGGCGGGGTCGGAGATTTCATTACAAAACCGACCGAGGCGAAGAACGGGTACCGCCGCACCGGCGCTAGAACAAAACGACGACGAATTTATCACTTCCCGATTTCGCCCGCGATGGCCGGAACGCGGCCCCCTGCTGCTTCTCAATGGCCCCGCCCCCGCCTGCCCCTCCACCCCCGCTTCCTTCTGCACCTCCACCCCTCCTCCTGCTCTCTCCTCCAAGAACATACTGCCGTTTCGTGCTAGATAAAGAGCCTTAATAGTACCATTCAATTACCAAAAACAAGCATCCTTACAGAATGTTTTAGAGTAGAATTTCCACTTACATTTAGACAACGGATACTTTGATTTATTTAAAAAATATATCATTTGTCTTCTGTTGTTTGATAAGTTCATTGACAATAACTGCGGAATTTGTTTCAATAACTACATTCAATTTCTGCTATTTCCTTCCATCGTTCTCAAATATGCGATCTTTGATATTTACACTCAAATGCCAGGCATCCCTGCATGGTTGTCATACCTTCAATAGTAAATGATTGTAAATGTCATCAATCGCACTGGCAACACCAACTCTTATCAATATTCTTCTCGGCAACTCGAATGACAATGTTGTAATTCACACGATAATATGGAAATGATATGACACATATTCTGAAACCATTAGCCTCAGCAACTTCTCATTATTATTCAAAAATCTAATTAGAGAAGGATAGGAACTCGACGGAAAACCAAGTAAAAATTACATATGAAACATTACTATTATAAATAAAAAAGTCGAAAATATTTATGTATCGTTCTCGATATCTGAATATTATGCAAAAAATTACAATAAAAGTCTAATTTAAAATAACAGTTGGAAAGATCGTATCAATAGTTAATTATTCGTTAATTACATACTATAAGTATGTTTAAAAACAAAACTTACAGTTGATATTATGTTAATCCAAATATCTTATAATTAAAAAAAAAAAATACAAAACCTATAATAAAAAATTTTTAAAATTTTCGCGAATACTGCATGTATTGTCTTGTATTGTATACTATACCACAAAACATTGTATAGTGTATGTCCAGTACAACTGTTGTTTGCGTACACAGAATATAAAAAAATCAAAATCGAAAAAGTTTAATTGTTTTTGTTGGATTTTTTTGTTATTATTTTCCGGAATTCCTGGCTATCTAACGAAACCATTGATACATTTTACATGTCCAGAGGCTGCATTTCTTTCTTTCAATTTCTACGCGCATTGCAAATTAGTAACGTAGAACACAGAATTAAAATAGAAAATGTTCAGAAATTGTGCTATTTGTGAAACAATTATTTTCACACTTTCAATGGATCATATATTCCCGAAAATCAATTCTTTCATGTTTGGCAAAGCTACAAGCAATCGGATTAGAAAAAAATTCGCACAGTTTCGAAAAAAAATGGGGGGTATAACACAGTACTGTTGAACAGCACGTTTGGGATTTGTAAGGCAGTTGAGGCTCTTTGATCCAGCGATCGTTATGCGCACCACTTTCCAGCCTTGGGCTAGAGTTTGTTATTGGCCACCTAATTCGAGAATGAGCGGTGTAGAAGCTACTGGTTTCCATTATTGAATGCGCTCGTACATGCGCGTTTATTTCCTCCGCGTGCTGCATTCGCGTTACATTCCGAATTGGTTGCTACCTTGAAGAATGCAAGCCGTATTTATCTCTTACCTGTGTTATTATGGATGGTTTCGTACGACGCCTAATGGCGTTGTCTGTACATCCGTGTGCCCTTCGTTGATTTCTCGGTCATGCGCCGTGTGTAATGCATGATTATTACTCTTCGCGGGATTCAGTTATTTTCTCATTTCATTCTCCCTAAGACCTTGTTATCACGCGCGAGTTTTTACGTCACATTGGCTTTTGTGGAATCAAAAGGCTAGATTCGATGATATTATACTACATATAGAGCGGAGCACGAGTTAAATAGGTTAGTTTCAAATTGATTCTTTCATTTTTCGCCAAGCCTATCAAGCCTAATAAATTATTTTTTTAAGAGAATTAAGATCCATCAAGAGAATCGTATTAAGAGAAATATTTACATTCTTTGTTTACAATGGCCAGAGTATTATGCCGTTGTTTCACAAATATACGCTAATATAACTACCGTTAAGAATGATTAATTACGAATCATTTAACCAATACCCTCCAAAAGAAACTACAATTAAACAACGGAGTTGATAACTTAATCTTACCATTCTATCCAAGCCCCAAACAACAGAATTATGATATACAATCACGTGCCAAGACAGAAAACACAAGACTACAGAAATTAACAGAGATATCTGGAATTGACAAATACTTTGTAAAGGTGATGCGAAGTTTCTCTGCTGAACATGTATTATGCATATTATTGCCGGAGATTTAAATTTCTTTACAAATATAGTATGTTGCTAAAACAAACTGGGTAATATGGGATAGTACAGGGCAGAAGTACGTAGTATTTTCTTTAAGCCAAATCGGATACACGGAACTCTTCTTCTCTCAATCTGATAGATCCAAATATTTTGAAGCAAGTAAATTCTTGCATTTAATTGAATAGGAGCTTTTTAAGCACACTTGCGTGACAGTAAATAATTGTGCGTTTCGTAAAGATACATTATCATATTAGCCATGATAATCACATTCTACGGTTCAACATGAAAAATAATAATTGAACATTCAAAATATACGAGCACTGGTGCTGTTATGTCTTACCAAAAAAAAAAAAAAAGCTGAGCAATCACACTGCCATACATGCATCTTGGAACGTCAGATCCCAACATACCGGATCAAAATAAAGCACCCTGTCCGAGGTCTGGCATTCATATGCATGACGCACAGTGGCATGCCCCGTTGTTTGCGTTTATTCAAGGCGCGTCGCGCCCGTGGCCTTGGTCTATTCGCGCACGGGGTGTGGCCCGTTCCGAGCCAATGGACCATGCCTATCGAGGCGTGCGAGCGTGCGTGTGTGCGTGCGAGATACGCAGGTGCGCTGGGACGCAGCCAGCCGCGCGCAGGCGAGCATCGTTCCAGCTTCGAATTTCTGGCCGCTAGGTCCGATCGCGCTTTTCGATAGATTCGCCCGCGCCGAGCCGCGTACGCCGCCGGACTGACTATTCCACGCGGCGCCGCAGATAAGGCAGGGCCGCGCGCCGGGGCCGCGGCCCTTATCTCCGCCGCGCTCTTATTTATGGAGTGACTTCTGTGTGCAGTGGAAGCGCAACCCGCCCCGCGCGGCGTGCGCGCCTCCTCGTTTCGGATATCTTTATGGGCATCTTTTTTCCATAAATACCAGTGTCGGAGGTTTTGGACGGTATAACACCCGGCCCACGTTGGTTCGCCGACTCACAATGCCTCTTATACAGCACGTGAGAGCTTCGATGCGAAATGGAGGTTAATTGGAAGACCGTACGTGCAGTCAAAGGAAACGAAAGTGTAATGAATAATTCATGTACGTCTTATATTGTGAGTTAAACAGTCCATTATATCCGAGTTCCGCATCCACTGCAAAGCACTAGTTCTGGATTCTACTTGTTTAATGTCATTTAGGTAATAAAAGGATTTTAATTCGGTTGTCGACGGCTCGTACTTTCTCCACCGCACCCTTACGAGTTCCCTGTTTTCCGAACCCGTTTACTTCTCCCTACAACTCTCTTAAAGCTTGATACAGTCGGCCTGCAACATTGTGCCCACAAGGAGCAGAAAAACGAAAACATCCCCCCCCCAAGCCCGCCCGTTGATTACGCGTATAAAAAAACGGTGGACGGCAATTCAATGCAGCGGGGTATCGAGTTTGCATCGGACGGCGCGATATGTCAGGCGCAGCCAGCGGGGCCCCCGAGCTCACAATGCGGCGCGTGCGGGCGGGCGGGCGGACGCGAATCGCCCGCGGGCGGTGGAGGGCGGTTCTCCCCCGCCCCGCCCCGCCCCCCGCCCCGCCCCGCCCCGCCCCGCCCCGCCCCGCGCCCGCCCCTGCCTCGCCCCGCCCCGCCCCGCCCCGCCCCGCCCCGCCCCGCTGTGCCGTGCTGCTCGGACCGGAGCGGTGCAGCTGCTGCCGGCGGGGGGTGCGACTGAGGACGCGCTGCTCGGTCGGGAGGAGATGGGATCCACCCTCCCCCACGTGGCGATCAGGTCCGAAGGGTGAGGACAATGGGCCCCGTGTCTCTATTCGCCAAAACACTCCAAAGTTAAAAATGAAAGAAGAAAAAATATTTTGTAGCTTTTGGAGCCAAATTATGAATGCCGAGTGAACGTGATAACTCAAGTACGTATTTTCATGGCCAAAAGATGCCTCGTTTACATATTTGTATGGTTTCCGATAGGGAAAGATAATATCTTAGAGAAAATATTGAAGATAATATTTCTCACTACACAGCTTCCTTTCCGCGCACAGGTCTCCTCAACTGATTCTATCGAAGCCTTTCAATCATCCTTTGTTCACTTCCACTGCAGCGTCTCCAGTGAATCGGGTTTTGCAATTTGCTTGGTCGTAATCATAATTTATCAATACGTCAACTTTAAATGTAATTGAAGTAATAATGTTACAATTTCGATTATTTCAGTGGTAGTGATTGCGATCGTCAAACGGTCGCTCTCGGATCTGGCGAAATTATAAAGAAATGTAATTGCATTAAAATTTTAGAAATGTTCAAATATAAAACAATTACGCCATTTCTTACCATTTTGTTTTATTTTCAATTTGTGACACTTCCATTTCAAGAACAACTTTTAGAAATTCCTCCAATAAACATTCTCCGAACAATATTTCACAAAACTACTTCCTCATTTTTAAAATAACGATTAGTATTTTAAAAAAATCACTAAATGACGATGCTTTAAGAACCTTGCAAAGAAGAGGCTCTCTAGTCTCTTGAATAATCAAGCACGTTTCATGCAGAAGGGGCATGGTCATGTGAACCGGTGGCCCTCTTCATTTATCACTGTCTTCATCTAATAAAATAACTGTGAGAACTCGCTCCAATTTGGGGCCCAGCGGTGCAAATTGATTCTGCCAAGCGGCTCCATCTTCAAATTTCTTGGCGGCCGCGCGACGTCGCAGGTGGCAACGGAGGCGACGGGCGGCGGCGCACAGTGGGCGCAAAGGAGCTCAAGAGCAGGGGGCTTTGGCAGAAGCCCTTTAATAGTTGTTTATGCACCAAGGGCGTTGTAATGATCGAGCGGCGACAACATGTCCGAGGGCTTTTTGTCTCCCGAGATCATTGGAACCAGTTAACGCCCGCGGTGCCTACATGATTTTATTTTTTTACCTAATTTTAATTGTTCATATTTACTTATAGTGAACTAGTTGTTAACTTGACTCGGTTTGTCTTTTCATATTTCCCTCCCATAATTTCTTTTCATAATTCCCTCTTATTCTTCCCTCCGTAAGAGATGTAGTATCATTCACCTGTTTTCATATTTCCTCTACCATGATCCTTCGATCCAGATAAGTTATGAAAGTATATCGAGCTCCGTATCGAAGGCAAGAACGAACTATAACGTATCAATAAAAATTAAAAGTTATTTTAGTCTTACTGTTTTATACTTAATATTTTATAAGAGAAAAGGTTGTCAATTACAGAAGGTAAAAAAAATAATTATATTCATTTTTTATTGGAAATTACACGGGCTTTACTTAAACAATGATAAAAAATTCTGTGATTTTGATGTGCGTCAGAGTGGCAAGTTGTGGTGTTTTAGAAAACAGAATTGTCCATGTGCTCCATTCCAACCTTAAGGTAGTTGCGATAGCTTTTGACTGTGAAAATTACATAAAATTTTATTTTAAAATCTCATTTCAGAAAATCCTGTTTTCCCTCTTTGGCAAGAACAAGAAACCCTACCGTACTCCAACTAGTTCTCAAATATCTCAATGTAACCATGCTTGAATTCAGTACTAAAAATTAATAGGTACCCAATACTTTCCGATTTTCAGAAGAATAGATATAAGATCAAATTAAGGTCGTACATAGACATTATAAAAGAATAAAAAGAAACAATAAATCGTATTTGTTAATTGGACTTATCTACCCATTTGTCAAACCGCACGGTATTCATTAAGTTAGAGGAAATTAAATTTGGGGCGGACCCCTCTGTAATTTACAATTTTATAAAACCAGATCGTAACTACGGACATTAGATCAAATATCTGTAGCACGCACCGACATTTTACTCTGTATATAACGGAACGCATGTGAAACCCCTCGTTGCAGTCCATTCTAGCCCACTGCGCGTCGGCGCCTGTTGGCAGGCGGGCGTTCGCACACGCGTGACCGCGCGCGCTTTCTTCGGCACGCGGTGGGCGGGGGGAAAGGGGTGGCGGCGATGGCGGAGGCGGCGGGCGCGACCCGGAACCCAACGGAGGCGCTCGCCGTTAGCCCAGCCCGCCCCGCCGCGCCGCCCGGACCTGTTCGCCCGCCGCCGCCGCTGCTTTTTGCGGCGGAAGCGCGGAACGGGGGGGGGAAGGCCCCCGACACGCGCCCGCCGCCGCCGCGGGCCACAATTCGGTGGCGGCAGCCGGGCGACGCCCCAAGCGCGCACTGTCGCCCGCCCGCCCTTCGCTTCCGGGCGCGGACGCGGGCGGGGCTGGGCGGGGCGGGGAACGGGGGGCGGGGCGGGGCGGCAGGGCGGAATGGAACAGGGAGGTGCAGAGCGGAGCAGAGCGGGACAGAGCGGAGCGGAGCGGGGCAGAGCGGGCGGGGGGCTCCGAGACGAAGTGGTCCAGGGAGTTGGCCTGTGTTTGGGCGAGGTGACACTGCGGGTGGAGTAGGTCAGAGGTGAGAGAGAATCACGACAGAAAGCAAGGTAGACGCCGAACAGTGGTGAGGACAATTGTGGCAGGTGTCAATATTAGACTGGTGATTGCAGATATGTTGTGTGGTAGCAGATCGAATATGCCAAATAATGAACAAAAAAGAAATAAGACTGAGTGTTTAAAATTTTTACTATGTTTTTAATGTATAGTTTACAATCCAATTTCACATAAACCCCACACATGTTCATTGCCGAACTTCGGGAAAAATACATCCATTCTAACAAATTTAATCAGATTAATAATATCTTAATTTATTCTCTTCAGAACCTTTCCACCTTAATCCATTAAATAATTAATTTTAGAGCTGTTTTACGAAAATAACTTAAATATTACATACATATTCATTAACTAGTAAAGTTTAACTTCCTTAATACATTTGTTAAATGAGCATGAGTATGCATTAAGACAACTATAATTTTCTATCTAGCTCCTGAGGACGTTACGATATTGTTATATTTATGTACTGGAGAGATTAACGGAAAAGAATATTAAAATATAACGAAAGACATTAAACATCTCGAATAGAAATTTCCTACATATTATAAATTTCTAAGTGAAAATTGCTTTACTTTTTCAATAAACTTATTTTGTTATTCGATAATCGCTATTTAGTTTCACGAGAAATAATAGAGGGTAAGTATGCTTTTATGACTATTACACGTGGAATTCTGAATGACGATAATTTCTTTCTTTACTCCTTCTTCGTAGAATTCCACAAGATTTTCGCATAAACTATCGAAATGATCGTTATTTTGTTCTAAAATAAAATGTGTCCCCCTATTTAGTAGATAAATGTGGAAAAGTTAATTTTAAAAATATTGTTTAACCCATCATTCCGTGAATTAACATATAACATTTGCAATAGAAAATATAACGACTCAATATTTATATTCACTAGGAGGCTTATACAGTGACTCCGGTTTTAGTGAACTCGGATATAGTGAACCCTCGGTTATAGTGAACTTAAGTCTCTGGTCCCGTTTCACTTGCATTACAAATAAGCATAAGAGGATGCGGTTCTAGTGAACTTGAACCTCGGCTATTGTGAACGTAGGAAATACAACGTCCTGAAAATTAATTCCCTCCTGGAAAAGAAGATATCGCCGCAGCACCACAAATTCCAACTCTAGGCAACTTGAAAAAGTATCGTCGGCAGAAGGGCATAATCGAAGAAGCTTCCCCTAAGGTGAAGGATACAGACCTTACTCCCTCATGCTCCCTCATGACCCTCATGCCACTCAGTTTCTCTACGAAAACAAATGCCAGCGGCGACGCGCGATTGCTTTCTTCTTTTCCAATCTCGGTGTTTCTTGATTTTCCACGAGATAAAGCGCGTTGAACTCAACGTAGGCGACAGAAAGCACGCGACCGCCTAGCGATTTCCGCCGTGCCGCGAGGAAGCGATTAGTTTCATGAGCCGCTTACGCCATCCTACGACCGAAAGCATCTCCTAGAGCCTGCGGAGGGGGGACGGTATTCGAACAATGCAAGAGACATGGAAGGGGGCGAAGACTGCATTAAACGATCTCGAGAAATTACTAATGAAAAAGTACGAAGCAAACAATTGAAAATAATTCATTTTCTAAGGACAAATAAACATATTGAAATTTGCAGTTCGTGCTGTTTAAGTGTTTTGCTGTATCTCTATATTAATAAAATCAATCTGTATGGAGAAATTCTATTTAATTTGATTTCATCGGATATAGTAAACCTCTATTATACTGAACCAAATATGTTAGTCCCCAGAAGTTCACTATAACCGGAATAGACTGTATTTTTTGTAAAAAAAGAAGAAGCATAGTTCATTGGAGAGTCTACCAAGAAAATATAGTGAACGCAGTCAAATAAACTCAGTGAAGTACCTTATTTATGCAGTTTCATCCAGAAAATGTTTGATCTCTAGGATTTCTTTCAAGACACTCAAACATCGGATCTCACTTCACCAGCAGAAATTCCTTCGTTCAGATTATTCACATTAAACCCATTAACTGAAAGCAATTGTCTTAACATAGTTACAGCTCCATTGGTTTCATTTATATGAGAGTGCGTGGTTTACTCTCTATTCGCTGTAGACAACTTTAATGTCAATTACCATTCCCGCTATCCCTCATCCTCTCTAACTAGTTTTCCTTCGATTCACATGCAATTTCTTTGAATATAAATTTAACGGGTTGCCATCACTCTTGTGAATTAAAGGCTTGGGGAAAACGGCAGCTTTATGTATCTTCACTAATCTTTTTTTTTATTTTATTGATAGAGAATGCAATGCAAAAACTGTTCGTTGACAAATTTGCTTTGTAACAAAATGTTTAAATGTTTTTAATTGAGTGTTTCATAAAATAAAATATTATAAGCGAAATTATATCACTTATATTAAATAAAGAATAAAGTCTCTTGCGTCAAAACTTAACGCCATGATATTCATGAAGCAAGGCGTTTATTTAGAAGCACATTTATCAAAATAATAAAAGCCTATTTTCTGTACATTCCCACTTCAGTTTATGACACTGACTGGCGTTCCAAGAATGGACCAAACGAAAGAAATTTGACACTGTGGGTTTTTGAAATGTGCATGAGACAAATGAACGTTCAGAGAATTGTTTACAAATCAGATTCATCCAATTATCGAAATAAAATTACTCTAATCACTGGTCACATTTTCCCCGAACAATTAGTTTGGCTCCGAACGTCATGTTTCCAGGGTAGACAATTTATAAGTCAGGTCTGAAGGAGTCGAGACGCTACGTATATTTGTAGTAGTAATTAGGGTCGCTGACATTGGTTACATACCTTCGGCCATTTTTGGCCACCGCTATGCAGGCTCTCGCGCCCCTCCGCGGCACATGATCAATGGCGCAGCCTCCCCGACGAGCCACGGCCCCCTGATGCGACCTGCCCCACTCCCCGAGAGAAAGGGGGGAGAGGAATCGCGCAGCGGCAGCGCATGCGCAAATCGCTCGTACACATGAATAAAATCAATGTCAACTTTAGACGGCGCTAGAATTCGTGAACGTTCAGAAAAAAATACTCATACAACTATGTAGTGTCACCACCATTCATGCATGTATTGAATTGTCGAAAGCAGTAAATGAGAACAGGAAGAAAACCTTGAAATTAAGGAACTAATTTAATAGTAAAATACTCTTATTTGATAAATGCATTCCTGTAAAATGTAATGATTGTAATAGTTTAAGAACAGCGATTTTCGACTGTTTTTGGTGCATAATCATAAATTTCGTTTCCAAACAAATCTGTGCCCATTAAAGTATTGTTTAAAAGAACTTCGAGAAAAAGGCAAATGTTGTGTTAAACGCACGAGCGTCAAATCCAAAAAAGGCGTTAATCAAGAACGGGAAATCATCTTAGACTGCGACTGCATGCACTGAAAAACCTACGGAACATTTCTGTTGTATAATAGTTTATCTGAAAATTCAACCACAGGAGATGAAAATACCTAAAATCATCGAATCTCCAAACGCCTGGAAAGCCGGCAACTCTAACAGTGATCAAGAAGCAATGGATCCTTGGAAGCTGCGGGCAGATTTGCAGGACAGCAGCAAAAACCTTGGCGCTCCTGCACCCTCTCCTCTGCGCCGCCGCGTTAATAAATTAGATCCGCCGCCGCCGCGGGAACTTCTCCCGAGCCGGCGGCGGCGGCGGCGGCGAAGCCCCAAGGCCGGCGGGCAGCAGCTGGTCCTGCGCGCCCGTCCCGCGAGCGAGCGCCTCGGGAACTAATAGCGCTAAACGATTTACTAATTATTTCGGGTGCACGGTCCAGCGGTCGCCGGCGCCGACTGCTCTTGCTCGACCGCGTCCTCTCTGCCTTTGCCGCCGCCGCCGCCCGACCGTTTCAATCCACTACATCGCATCACTCAGCCCCCCTTCCACGGTCGCCTTGTTATCTGCGCCGCCATCGCTCGAATTTGCGGTCGTCTGCGTGGTTCACGTGGCACAGTAGCGTCCAAAACCTTTTGCTTTGCGTATGCATGGTACGCGTAAACACACTGCCAAGGTTCTTTTGTGTTTATCGCGCTTTTTTTTGCTGTGTGTGTGTGCTTTAAATCACATCACCCTAACTTCTCGCACACCATCAATTTCATCTTCATCAACAACCTCAATCATCGTTTTTTAACTTTTCTCTTGATATTATCTGCATTGTCAACAGCAGTGCCGTCAACGAGTCTGCTTTGCGATCTCTGACACATGCATTGAACGAGTTGCAGCCAACACCACTTTCCCATTAACATTCCACTTTTTCGTCAAATACCATATTTATGTGAATCTGTTGCGCCGTCGAATCTAATGCGCGCCCCATATTTGAAACTTAAAATAATGGAAAAAGTGTTTGTATCGAATGAAATGCGCATGACCGACAGAATAATAGGTACGGTATATTATTTAAATTTATGTAATACAACAATGGATTTATCATCGGATTACAGAATTGAAAGTTTCTGAATATTAGGTGACACATTATTCACCTCTATAAATCACTAGTCCGCCCTGCAATTACGTACGCTGCTCCGGTATGGGGAGGTGCCGCCCCCTCAACAATAAAGCACATCCAAACCCTACAAAATAAAGTCCTCCGCACAGCCTTAAATGCCCCATGGTATGTATCTAATGATCAAATTCACAATGATTTGAAATTCCCTACAGTAGCCCAGCACATCGCCCGCCTCTCCGAAAGATTCTACAACAAGCTTCATAACCTCCCGTCAACCGATTTTCTCACTAGGAAAACCACTCACCTCATCTAAACCGCATCCCGTCAGACTACCCAAAGATAAATTCCGCCCTCCATAACTTCTACGCTTTTTCCATATCATAGCGCGTCATCTCACCCATAACACAAACCACCCATAATTCCAAGCACTCCAACCAGATTTTCTTGTAGAGGAGCCCAGTGGGGTCATCCTCCATCTTATTTTTAGTCTGTATATTATTGTATACATAACCCACAGAACGGATTTGCCCCGAATCTAAAAAACAATTCTGTAAAGTGGCAATGTACGCTGTGTCAGAAAATATTTGAATAAAAAAAAAGGTGACACATTGTTAAAGAAGCGAAAAATTGATGAACATGAAATAAGGAAAGTACATATTGAAAATACAATAAATTACGAGCATATTCGCTATTTTCTCCACGGAACGGATTTGCACTCGAATCTAATACGTACCACGATTTTGAGTACATTTAATTAATTACATTTAAACCGGTTTTTGCGCCCACCATTCAAATTCCCCCCCTTTCCCCGACGCGTGTCCTCCCAGGTAGCCCGAGTCCGCTTGCATCGTTGATTGGCGACGCGGTCTTCCTTTTACTCTTGTTCCATCCGGCATCCAAGGCTGGGCGGCCGTACAGCCAGTCTCGCTTGGATACGCGAGTCACTCACACGCGCCTTACATAACCCTTTAAATATCACTCACTTCTTCCTCCTGCCTCTCGGATTTCCTTCGGACGGCTGCCCTCTCCACCCAACTCCCAGCTTCACACCTCAGCACAAAGTATCTAGTGTAATTTAGCGGAAGGTTTCGATCTCGGATGAGAGATGTCTTCACTATATCAACATTTTGATGAAGGTGCGTCATGTACACTGTCAAGCCGTCAGACCGTTGGGTGGGCCTAAAGTCGGCGCAGTTTGGAAGATATAAATTATAAAAATACCAAGTAAACATTTTTAATTTACAAAATGAACACTTTCTAAAATAATTTTAAAAAAATTTCAATTACAAATGTGAATGAAATGTTTTTAATTTATAAAAGCATAAAAAGTACAAGGTATTATTACTGAAATGAAAACAAATAGTAGATAACAGCAAGGGAAATTAAAACTTTTGACGCTTCCAATTCTAAGAGCATGAGAATTTTATATTTATTGCAAATTACATGTGGTTAAATATTATTGTTAAACTTAGTGAACTCTCAAGTGAATATAATGCGAGAAGAGATTTTAACATACAATTATCGTAATAATATTCAGGAATTTGTTAGTTCCAAAGTAAATTTATCGCAAAACTATATTTTTTCTGCCATTTCCTGATGACTAAATTAATAGTTACGAGAGCATTTTTTAATTGCTTCGCAAGTTTGCTTTTATTCTTCAGCAAACAGGTCAATGCGGTAAAGGTACTTTCGAAACTGTACCTGTACCACATGACACCTACCGTCATATATTATAGCAGCCACATGACTTTCCTGCCCGCGATACGCAGCTGTTCCTCGCGCCCCGCTCCTTCCTACATCCCTTGTGTGTCCCGAATCCGTTCCCTCCCCGCTCCCGTTCCGCCAGCTACTCCGAGCGCCGCCTCCCACCTTTAGTCCAACATGCTTACACAATTCAGACGTAATTTATTAGCCTCATGAATATATGCTAAAGAGCTTTTTTTAATTGAACAACGAAATAATGGAGCGTGCTGTGGCGTCCGCGAACGCCCATCAAGGTCTTCCTCGTGTCGAAGGAGAAGTTGAGGTGCCCTTTCTGTGAGAAGGGAGAAGGAAGGCAAGAGAAGAGCACGAAGACAACTCTGCTGACAACTGAGCATTAATGAATGGAGCCTGAAGAAAGAGAAAGAAAGGGCAAGAATGTTAACAAGAAAAGTTTTCTCGTGGCATTTTGAGCTATTTGACAGCTAAGTCCTATTCTAGCAATAATAAAAGATTTTATTAACTACACGTCAGAAATTGGGACCTAAAACTTCGAGAATCAAGACTTTTTTTTCATTTATTGATGACTTCAGTACTAAAATAAAATAAGGCTACCTGTCAATGCTGAACTAACTGCGATCTCAGATCTTAATTGAAGAGCTTTCTCCCAAAGTGACGTACGTCAATTTTCATTTGTTTTGTAGTTTTACATGCCAATATATTCTTAGGGTACTTCTCCATCACACTGCAAAATATTGTCTTTTCAAGGGAGATTTT
This sequence comes from Teleogryllus oceanicus, assembly GCA_964035755.1. Classification (NCBI taxonomy): domain Eukaryota; kingdom Metazoa; phylum Arthropoda; class Insecta; order Orthoptera; family Gryllidae; genus Teleogryllus; species Teleogryllus oceanicus. The sequence goes on from CAXIVR010000002.1 coordinate 127,622,597, forward strand.
TTCTATGTTAAACGGAGTCCGAAAAGCATTGAATCTTCTCTAAATTATAAGTGAATCTGAGTATTTTGCATCTCTGCAAATTGTATTTCTTGAAGATAGAACATCACTTTAAAATAATTAATTGACAGCAGGCCAAATGCGTTGTGTATTTGAAATATCATTAAGCAAATTCCATTGTGTGTTGAGGAAAAACGATTTAAAAGAACGTGCGCGCTGCCCTTGCAAAGCGCAAGACGCCGGTCGGCTGGGGCGGGCGTGGGTGCCGGAACGGCAGGCGGAGCGGCGCCGAACGACGCGGCCGGGCCGGGCCGGGTGCCCCGCGAGGTAGCCCGCAGCGAGGACGACGAGGACGCAGGCAGTGGGGACACGCTCGCTCCAAGGTCCATTGTCCACACCACAATGCATCGATTTATCCGCCTGGTGACTACTCCATTCGCCTGCTCTCGCGCTGTTTTTCACGTGTTGCGGCGGCGGTGGGGAGGAATCCAAATGAACAGTACGTGGAAGCAGAATGACTTTCCAGAGCACTCGCATTGTACCCTGCGAGGATGAGTAAAAGAATAAAGAACAACTTCATATTCGAGATACCTACTAGTGATGACTTGATACGAGGCTTCAAAAATGTGTTAATTCATTCCTTAATTTTTCAATTTGTCGGAACATTTTCCATTCAATATGTTCTGACCGACAACGATTTTCTTCTTTAAATTTCATTAAATTAATAATATATTCGTTACGAGATTCCTTAACACTAATAGGTAATAACCTATTCTCAACATTCTAAGTGAGGTTGTTGTTATAAATATGGGAAACACTATATAAATAGTTTACAAATAATGCAACGATTCCTGCAATTAGGACATTTTAAATTTATATATCTACAAAAGGGGAATTTTTAATGGAGAAAATTTTTACTCTTCAAATTGTCGAGAAGTAAGAAATAAAAAATAATAATAATAATAATAATAATAATAATAATAATAATAATAATAATAATAATAAAGGTAAGAAAGAATTAGGGGCTAAACAATTCATTATAAAACACTATAGACATTAAACAATTCATTATAAAACGTTCCTAATAACATGACATTGCACAAAACAGCAAAGTGTATCAATAACAAGAACGGGGTTTATGAGACCGTCCATAAAACTACATCAACAGATACAATCTAGTTAATTAATGCCCGTGGAAAAGGCAATTCAAGAGGCCTCTGGACCGTGTGCTGTTGCGTTGTATATGACATTGATCAATAATTGGTGAAGTAGCAATACGTCGTAATAGATTATGACAAAATGCAACAAAATTAGCTCAGACCCATAGTACGAAAATGTCGAATTTACTGCTCAGGATAATTCTGAGTATACTCGCATCATATTCTCTGACAATGACTGATAACATACCAAAATTATTCAGATGAATTATAGGTCAATGTCAGAGGAGATGGTGAAAGAACTACTACTTTCCAGAACCTATGTGCCTCCTTCTTGCTACATAATACCGATCAAGGTATCTTAAGTTTCAAAATCTTTTCACGTTCTCTAAATCATAAGAGTATATCACGAAACGATGATGTAATGATGGGTATTAATAGACGTGTGTGAAGTGTTAGTACCGAGTATTGTAAACTTTTTATACGACTGTATTAAATATCTATCGAGTTTCCAGGTAGTGTTTCTTGAAAACCTAAAATTTTACCACAATCCTAAAATTTGTGGCCATATTCCAGTTCCAGTTAAAATTCCAACGTAAAACTTTCTCCAAGGGCCGGCGGGTTTTGAAGACGACACAGGCGCTCTCTGCTGCGTGTGTCTCGCGTCGGCCGCGTCGCGTCGCCGCTGCCCCGGTAGGCGCTTCCTCAACGAAGCCGTCAGAGAGCTGGGCTCTCTGAGAGCGAAGGTTAGCGGGGCCGCCGACCTCCCGTGGCCTATCATTACCACAGCTTCACCGCCGCGAGGATACTCGCGCCGGCACTACCGGAATTTTCAAAGTTCTCGGAAGAGCGCCTTACTGTCAAGCAGCTTATGTCATAAAAGCGAACAGGTAAGTTGTTTCTATGTCATTTTATGTAGGCATTGCTCTGACAAGTTTTCTTTGAAACGCAGAGCAGAGTGAACTCTCATTTAAATTTAATCGAATTTTTCCCCTCTGCGTAACTCCTTGTCAATAACACAGTTTCAAATATGAATGCAGTGTCATGGCAGAATCAAATAAGAAAGTATTGTATACGTATATTTATGAATTCAGAAAGAAAAACGACACGCACGTCTAATTTCTTATACGAAAGAAGTTTTTGAATGGTAGTGATTCCTTTCGCCTCGACTGCTATGGTCATTTTTCCTGTAAGAGATCTTCCCCCACTGGTTGGCGACCTAAGTCGGCTAGAGGGGATTTCCCCAACCAGGTATTTCCCTCCAACGGGGCACCGCCCTCTGGATAAGCTCTTGATAAGCTCTAAGCTCCCCAGTCGACTTCTGACAAGTGAAATGCACATAAGTGTAAGTGTGTGGAAGTAAGGGGTGAGGATAAGACAAGGAAGCGGTAGGAAAGCGCGCCGTTCGTGGCCCCTTTGTTAGGGTACTGCTCCGGCATTCCCCTGGTGTTGATGGGAGAAACCACGGAAAACTACCGATCAGAGCAGCCGCCCGCTAGAGTTATTCTTCAGACACCGCAAGTGTGTAATTTTGGCAATCTAGGTGGAAAAAAGATATAATTAAAAAAATAAATTGTTTTCAAAAAAAAATTTAATTAAGGAAAATTTTTTTGAAATAGTTTTTTTTTTTCCAAAAATGGAAATTAAAAAATTAAAGTTGTTTATTATTAAAGATTACCAAATAGAAACAAAATAAAGACTTAGGATAAAAATTAATTATACGAAACACTGAATCAGGCATGTGAAGGTCGCGGGCAAGGTAACAAGCTTACTAGAGCTCGCGAGCACCGCGAACAGAGAAATTGGCCCGAGATTTAAAAGTAAGGGTTTTTTTTATTTTAATTTATTGGTTTTGATGGTAGGTACACAAATAAGTTGTTAACAACTTTACATATGTATTGATTTCTTATTAACTAACTTAAAATTAACTTATAATTAACTTACAATTAACTTACAACTATTACAACGGGAGAGGAATCCCTAGTGGGTCCTCTAATCAGGTTCCAAATTGGCGAATTTGATGAGAAATGAATGCTAGGGGTATTTATTTGTAATTCTAGTTTGATGGATGGGATTTTTACCGAGTCTGAAAGGCACCAGGGAGGGGATTTGGTTTAAGCTAGAGTAAAAGTTAGTGGAAATATAAGCTGTATGCTGTGATAACGGTTCGAGGTTAAATTCCTTACGAAGTTGGAGTTGGATACGAACCATGGGGCATTAGCAATTGTTCTAAGAAACTGATTCTGTATTACTTGAATTCTGTTAATGTTGGTTTTGGAGGTCTTGATCCATATGGGGCAGGCGTACAGTAGTAGAGGTCTTATAACTGTTTTGAATATTAATATGGTGGAATTGAATGGTACCGAGCTATTTCTGTGAATTAGTGGTTTTAGCTGCAGTAATATTATTTTGGTTTGAATTAGTTTGTTTTCTATGTGTTGCTTCCAGTTTAGTTTGGTGTCTAGTTGAAGTCCGAGATATTTAACCGGTTTGTTGGGGGATAACCATTTTATTGTGTTATTGTTTAGTGTCATAGGAGTGGGTGGAGTGTAAGGTCTTAGTGTGAATATTTTGGCGAAAGATTTACTTGGATTTAACTGTATCTTGAGTTTGGAAGCCCAGCTATCCAACATGTGAAGGTATAAAAAAGTAAGGGTTGTACAAATGCTACGGAGGGCAGTACGTCTCTGGATATCTGGCCCATGACAGTCTTTGAGAGAAGTTACATGACAGCGATTGTCACAAATTTAGCTATATTAATTCCCATTTTCTCTTTAATGTAAAGAAATTATACATTAAAATGAAGTAATGGATTAGTCCGATTTCAAATTCTCAATTGAGAGTAAAATTTAAAAGAAAATGAATTTAAAGTATCTTGAATTTGTAATCTTGTTTACTTCAATGTGATATAAAAGCATGAACTTTCTGCGTTCAGGTTTGAATATTTAACAGACAAATATTCTTGTCCGTCCGTAAGCGAGAATTGTTAACTTTTGAGACTTGTTGATTTATTTCACATTATTGCTAAATTAAGTAAATAACTGAATGATTTAATATCACAACAAAAACAAGAAAACAAGGACAGAATTCGCCATTCAAACTCATTCCCGTCACTTTGCAAAAATGTTTATATAAGTGAAAATTTAGTAATAGTATAAATCAAATAATAAGTCATAAAGAATATAAACATAATACAATTCTCGGTTATTGGATAGAAAAAATCTGGCAAACCTTTTTCGCGACTATTCACCGCCTCGCGCCGGCGCATGGACACCCCTTTCTGGATTTTGAGGGGAAATGAGTGTGGAGTCGGGGGAATTCGCCCGCGCCCGCAGGAGCGCGCCGGGGTGCCCAGGTGAGCAAGTAGACTCCAGGCCGTGTATCAGGCCGCACTAAATTCGCAATATGGCAGCTTGAAAGATTTCCTGTCGGAATAGCCAACTTATGAAACTATAACTCTGATCAAGTCTCTAGCTTTTGTTTTATTTGTTGTCTCATTCACAATCCTCGCGCGGTCTCGAGTCTTGTCCACTGTTCAATAATACATGTTTCGTTTTTCGGTAGAATTAAAAAGAGATGTTCATCTATAAACGAATATTAACTCTGTGAATAATTATTAAGTTAATTAAGAATTATCATTATCAACTATTGCGAGCTTGAGAAGTGTTAAAAAGTGTCAAGTGCAAATGAAAAATACAACCTCAAAAGTTATCTGCGGTCATACTTCTATGATATTAATGCTTTTGAGATGTGTGTCAACAGTTCCTTCACGTTTTGAAGTGGTAGTAATGAGTTTTATTGAACGCAAATAAATACCACAATTATTGAAGTTAATTAACGTGATATACATGGTAGTGATCTAATGAAAGTTCTAATGAAATGTGTTCGAATGAAGTGATGTAATGAAATGTTCCTAATAGTCCAGTTATGTCAATATCAATGCAAATACATCCATTTAATTTATCTGTTCAATTATTCATTAGTTTTTAAAAGTAAGTTCAAAAAAATAATGAAAATCATCATTAGTTAAGTAAGTTTTCAATAACTTATCCATTGTTACCAGAGATAGTCTTCGAAAACGTGTTTATCTTCAAAGGTTCAGTATTAAGTATAGACCCAAATGCTGTTAGGCTTACCATTATTTTCCAGTTATAATTAAAGTGAATTCAGAAAAATAATAATAAATATAATATTATTAATTTAAAACAAGAAATACTAAAGGGACACTTAAAAAAAACAAAAAAGTACAAATAAATAAAAACGCCTAGTACTACTAAATAAATAAATTGAACGATAAAACGCAAAGAACGAAGAGCACCAAAACGCAAAATGCAAATCTTTAGCAACACTCGTAAACTAACACAATTTCACTTGGATGGCTTTGAATGTTGGCGGTATCTACGGAAGTAGTCATTGTTTCATTGCAAACTTAAATTTAAAAAAATGTCCCTACCGTTTGAAGGTAATATATTCAGGGTATTTGTGTGACGGTTGGCAACAACTTTAGCCAACATAAAACGAATCGAAACTACCCTAAATCGAGTATAAATGTATGTTCTCATCCGACAGTGACATTTTTCAAAAGTTGTCCCGTTAGTTCGGCTTTTTAGCTGGCCAGCAGTCTAGCTCTGCAGGAACAGTTTGACGCGCCGGCCCTAAATGATCAGTCTCCGTCCGATGAATCCTGGGATGAGGTAATGTTTCTTCTTCAGTGACTTGTGGATCAATGTCTGACAAATTAATCGTGTTTTGATTGTATTTTGTCTATTTTGGTTTTGAAGAACCCTGGAAACTGAATATTATGATGTTATGAGAACTGTTCTTGAGATCAGCGTTAGTGTTCACATTTGATGTTTTCCTTGTAAATAGATCATTGAATATTGTGTTGTTCTTCTTCCTTTCTTTTTGGCCTTCTTCAGAGAATTGTTCGGTTGGGAGATTGCAACTTTTTATTATATCTCTTCCATGGAATAGTATCTCATGGAGAGATACCGGCATGCAATACCAGGTGACGCTACAAGCCTCAAGTCTCATTAATACATTTTTAAAAATGATTAAAGTTAATTTTACCCTCCGTTTTCACCATTATATGACCCAAAAACGCTTTATTATGTCCAGATTTATTCCAGGTATTTGTGAATTGCTACAGCCACTTTGTGTGCTAGGGATGTCGACTAATAACTTCTGTCTGCCTGTTTCTTGGAAATTTTTCGTTCTTTGAGATACTTTTTGTTTATTTTCCTCTCCTTTGCCGTGACTTCTGTGTATTTGTTGTGGATGTGAACTGTGCAGAAGGCTCTCGTGATAGTAGTGTAGAAGTGTGGTGTGTTGGAATCTCTCATTAGTAGCTTTAGGTGCTAATGAAGAGGAGTTATTTAAAAGGAAAGATACTCTTCCTTCACTTCTTAAAGATGGTTCTTGATGCAACAATCTGCCCACTTTCTTTATTGTTGTACCTCTGTTGAGTGAAACAGTTGAACTTTTCTTTACTGTATATGAGCAGAATCTCTTTTATCTTCTTTCATAATTTTATTTCAGTAGGTGATCCCAGTTTTTCAATGGATGAATTTAACAGAGGTTTTACTTCCTTCTTTAGGATCCTACAAACAGAAAAGGCTGAAGTGGTCAGTCAAATCTTGTACTAACATCATCTGATTTTGAAGTGCTTAGAGCAATTTTCAATGAAATTATATAAAATTTGATGTGTTCCAGATGCCATGTTGAGTAATTTCTGTATAAAACTCTGTTTATATTTGCACATTTCCCCATTTTTGATAATGAAGTCACAAAAATTGCTAACTTGAGTATTCATGGGGCGTATAGAAATACGAGAAATAGTTTGTTCACCTAATTGGTGTAAAACAAACGATAGTATGGTGTTCATACTTCGCCTCCCATGAGATTTTGCACCAAACAGTAAATAATGTCCTCTGAGAAATTGAGAGCGCCTGTGAGAAAAAAATTAAAAACTCTTGAGTGCGCAGAGTATGCGCAGTTTCGTGATCCCGATAGCGAAAAGAACAAGATTTAATATCTTTATAGTCATAAGAGTCAATTATGGTAAATTATACAGTAAAAGCTTAAATAAATTTGCAAAATGACGTGAAAATAACATTAACATTACATACTTTTTCAAAACATCCCACGACCGATCTAGAGTTTTTACTTTATCTTAAGACCCTACTAAAAAGAAAAAATCGAAACACTATTCGTGAATGACTACCGATATAAGTGCAGTTGATGCAATAGTTCCACAAGAGATGCAGTGAAATACAATGACAGAGGCGCCCGGTGATGTAAGAATGTGCATGTTTGAACATGTTCTACTACTACCTCAAACAATTCAGAAGAAAATCAATTCCCATTTTATGCACTGTAGACCTTTTAAAATCAAACAAATACCCCAGATAACTCTTCTGAAAACATTAGAAAATGGACTTTTTCCCAGCTAGATGGCCAAAATTACACACTGTGTACAGAAAATTACACGCTGAACACGACCCAGCAGTCCAGTTAGTATTAAAAATCCTGCCACTGTCGGAATTCGAACCCAAGGTCAGAGGAACTGCAGTGGCATCAGTAAACGAAACAAGTTAAAAGTACCTAGAGAGTTCATTATAAAAGTAAGAGTAAAATTTACAATCTCCATAATTTAGGAATTATTGAATTAATGTTATTATACTAACATGTGTGATGTCTAAAATCTCGAGATACATATCTCAATTTATTTACAGCTTTGGTGAATACTCGCACGTTTGACTTGGCGCGATGCGTCCGCCGCCGCCACGACGCTCCAAGGTGCTCTGCGCGTGAATGGCGGCGCGGCAGAGCAACGTAGGGAAGCAGCTGCTGCCACTCGGCCGCAAGCGAAGAGCGGGGAACGCAGCCTGGCTGGCGCTGGGCGGCAGAGAAAGCGGCCCAAGTGCACCGGCCGCGTCATCAATTCTACGCGCTCTCGCATCCAACTCGCACATTGCGTTGCCAGAGTGGAATCGCGCGCCGCCGCTGTCCAGCGGGCCGGAAGGGGACGGGCGGTCTAGGTGAAACGGGAGGACGACGGACGGGGGACGGGTGGGCGGGCGGACGGGTGGACGGAAGGACGATGGGGTGGTCGGGCGGACGGCGGGGAGCAGGTCGGACGGGTGGGGGCGGCCGGGATGCGGATGGGGGGAGGGGACGAGGGCGAGCGGCGAACGGGCGGGACGACGAACGAGCGGCGGCCGAAGGGGTGGGCGAATGGGTGCAGGCGGGCGGGTGGAGCGCTAGGATAGAATAGCGGCAGCGGAAGCGCTCGCGGGGCAGGGCGCGGCCGAGCCAGAGCAGGTTGAATCCGAGACGCCGCGCCGCGGTCTAGCGGCGGGAGCCGGTTGCTCGCACTTTCACTAGAGCGAATCTCATGTGAGCGTTCCTCCTGGAACGTCCTGGGTGGGATCTTCGAGTTCTTCAAAGCTCCTTCGAACGTGATGGGTATCAAACCGAAACTACAGCTGAAGGTAGTGTTGAGGGCGAATAAATGGAATTAACCCATGTAATTCACGGCAAGCCGAGCTGGATGGCCGAGGTGGCTAAGAGCGTGTCCAACTCAGCGCTTCGGTGCAGAGGGTGGCGGGTTCCAGCCCCGCCTTGGCCATGGAGTTTGTCCCTTGTTAGTCATGGATGTGTTGTCGTGGAGGCCCTCATTTTCTGCTGACGCCAGATCAGAAGAGGCTGCAAGTGTGTTAGTGTCTGGTGTATGGTAGAATATGCGTCCCATGGGTCCGTAGAGGGTAACAGGTTGTCGGCTGGAAAAAGCCACAACAATGTCAAAACAACAAAAATGTCACAATAATGTCTGTACTCCCAGAGCAAACTACCATCCCACGAGGACGAGAGTCCAAACAAACGAAAGAGACTCAGATATAATCATGTAGTAATTTGTAAACCCGGATTAATAAATAAAGCTGAAGTAAGTTTTCGCATCAACAACACAAGTCCACATACTAAAAGAATTTGTCAGACCCAAAGAATTGACACACATTTTTCTATGCATTTCGACACTCTAAATCCGAATCAAAAGCTAGAATTTAGCTACCACCTTCCAGTTTTGTTTTGTTTTTTTTCACGAAAAACCTCTGTGCAAAATTAACAATATACACTTTCACTGTGGTTTTCGCGATTTTGAAAAAAAAACTGGAAAGTGGTGGCTAAATTCTGGCTTCCGATTCGGATTAAGCGCGCCGGCATACATAGTGAAATGTGTGTCAAGTCTGACAATTTTTGTGTGTCTATGTAATTTATACTAATAAACCTCAATATCTATGTCAGGATGTGTTAATATTAAAGTTTTAAGCATTTTAAATATTACTTTTATTTCAGTAAATAATTCGAGGAGGGAAGTTCCACATCGATATCTGTAGATGCAGCACTTCAAAGGTAGGTATTCCCGTGAAGATGGTGCCTGAAAGCAATAGCCTGTATATTCAGAATAGCGGCCATTCCGAATTATTCTTCAAATTCTAATAAAAATTAAAATTAAGGTAAACGTAATGTATACAAATTTGCAAGATATTGATTTTAGTTCCTACATAACGTTTAGTTCCCCGGTATGTGTCATCTTCTTTCTACACATTTTTTACTTCCATATTTAAATATATTGTATGTAGATTTGTAATGCTACAATAGAAGAGTCTATTTGTAACACCATATCTGTCTGTTTTTTGTAATAAGGATAATTCTTTAAAAAGATCGAGAAAAATATCACTTCATTCCATTTTCATTATAATATCATCTGAATATATTCACAGTTTTCAAAATTCACTTGCATTATAAGCCATTGAAAAATTGTATTTCAATGAAATCAAATTCTCCCATATTATGTCAAATCTACACAATTTAAAAATTAAATAACTATTTAATTATTTTATGGTTTACTAGTACATTGCTGTGTGTTTACAGACCTCAAACAAAACACCTAACGGTATAGTTAATACCCTTGCAGGCCTTTCTGATTCTTTATGCCCTCTGGCCTTTTGAATACTTTATGGCCTGCTCTAATACCAACATAACACATTCAACATTTTTATGAATTCGATTTATTAAGTTACAATGCAATCAATACAATAAATAAATAACATAATGCTCAAATAAGTAAAAGAACTCGTTATTTTGCTTCATTGATATGAAATTTGCAATTTTGGAATGTTCCCGTGAATTAAATTGCCACCACTATATTTCACTGTTACGTATAATCTTTTTTATAAAGACATAGTATTTGCTTCTTGAGTAACAGTTATTACTCGTAGTAGCAAGATGTATGAGGCACATCGGCCAACATCCTCGAAATGTTATTTGTTTGGTGTGATAACATATTCTAAATTCCTTTTTGCAATAGAAGCAAATAACCTCAAAGTAGCGTTTCATCAACGCAATTTACACTGTTATTCACACTGTTATATAAACTCTCAAACTCTCACCGTAAACATTTTCATATATTTTTGGAAATGTTACTGAAAACCACTGTTTTGTTAGCTTTCGTGAGAATTTCCAAAAACCTGCACAATATTCTTTCATTTTATACGAACAAATCAGTCCAATAACAATTATGCAATAGTAAATAGATACACACTCAGTTTTGTTTATCTGACAACATTTTGACAAATGATGATTACAATGCATCTTTTCACTTTCGACTCAAGGAAAATTATAAAATGTTTCGAGTTCTCGTTTAATTCAGCAACGAAATAGTAAACCATAAAGTTTTGTATGCACCACGGGCGATACTACATAGATGTTTTTGCCCCTCAGGTGACTTCCAAACCTTCGGGCCAGAGGCCCTCGGGTTTGGAAGTCGCCTCGGGCCAGAGGCCCACGGGTTTGGAAGTCGACTTCGGGGCAAAAACATCTACTTAACGCCCTTGATACATAAATAACTATTATAACTATAATAAATATATAATTTAAACAATGAATGACTTCTAATAACATTTGAAATCACTCTGACAGGGATTCTAAATGGTTTTCTTTTTCGTCAAAATGCTTTTTCATGTTTTTATGTGATCTAGTTTTCTGACCATCAGGAATAGAAGCTTTAAAAATGAAATGGCTGCTGTTTTAAGCCGCCATAATTGTAGCGACTTTTACAAAATGGCGTCAACTGCAAGTACAACTTGTTCGTGCAGCAGAAACGAAAGTTTTCATCTGGCAACGAGGAGCGGTACAAGTCTCTATATCAAGTGAGATCGAGATATTAATACGATCCTCTCTCGGCTACCAGTTGGCTGTTTGGAACGGAAAGAGGGGATCGGCTCGATGTTGGTGGGGGACTGTAGCTGTTTGGCTTTCCCCATCTTATTAGGAACCATTACGCAAACATTTGCTCACCATTCATTATACCCATCTGATCAGATATCTTTGGCAACTTCACACGCAAAGCTGAAAATAAATGCACTTGTATATCTCTAAATGTCGTAAAATGTACGAGATCTTCATCACTTCACAATTGCTCGCAATTTCAAAAGCACGTAAGGAGCAATTTAAAAAAATATTTTAATTAGCTTTCCGCTTTCACCTAAAGAGATAGCAGAGAATATCGTTTACTAGAGAACTGAATTACCATTCTTAATTTCCCTTCGAAAAATTATAAAACTCTAATTCTTAAAGTCTGTTGTTCCAACAGCAATTGAATGTAAATACACAGAATAATAGGTTTTTTACAAGGAAAGGAAAATTATTTGATATTCCGACAGCGGTTTCTCATGAAATAATTTGTCAACCACACAGAAAAGAAAATGCGCGAAGCTTCAGAAACAAACGATGACATCAATGTTGAATATGTGAAAAGCGAAAGTCGTAAAAATCAAGAACGGACGTCTCCAATGTCGTGTGGGACGTGACATCCGTACTGACAGCCAGACCTCTCGAAAATTTACTCCCGGTGGAAACAGGGCACCGTATTTCCCTTCCACGTCACTGGCAGTGTTATTGAACAAAGAGACTGTTTTGCGAAGTACGGAAAGGATGACGAACAATAAAGAATGAAATACCTGAGGTGCGAGTACTTCTACAGCACCAAGTGAATATGTATTGAGCGAAAACAAGTGTCACGAAGGATTATGAACAAGCTTTGCTGGCAAATGAACCACACGTTCCAGCAGCAAAATATGGGACACGAGTGTCTCGCCGCAGCAAATAAGAAGGGGACAGGGACGGCGAGGACGACAAATCTCACTCCTCGAAAGTAACGGCATTCGTGAGTCAGCGACTTGCACATTTAGCTCTATTCAACATTCAAGAACGTGAGTGCATTTTCGGGGCCAAAGTTATCACCAGATGCCATAAAATGAAGGGTCGCGGTCTTTATCCGTGCGCGATTTCGCAGCAATCATTTTCGCTCTTGTCTCGAGAGTTGGAATGTTGCAAATCGGGGGTCGTGTCCTTCGCTTGAACGCCTCTCGCAGAAAGTGCATCCGCGGAGAAAAGTCCGGCACTCGCTGCGCTGGGCCGGGCGGGGCGTGGCGCGCACTCCGTGTGGGGAAACGCAGGACTGCGAAGGAGAGACAGCGTCACGCGCCGCAGAGCAGGCGACCAATTTGGCTCACGTACATTCAGTCCACTGGGAAAACCAACAGGATTACATCAACTTCTAAAGAGGTTGGCTTTTCGAATTCTAAAATACTGAAATTCTTTCAACCCTGCTGCACACCCTGTAGCGAACCCAAGTTACTGGAGTACATGCGGTGATCTCTCACACGTATCATCTTAATTTTAGCTGCTCTTGCTTCACAAACTGACTACTAGGTTTTTCAGATCCAAAAAAACACATTTAAACACATTTTCTGACATCGAAGTTTTAAAAATATAATAAACTACAATGTTTAACAACATTGAAAACAAAATATATGCTAGAAAGCTTTACCTATTGTAAACTGCACTACTCGCTCTAGTCTGCGGTACTCTGCGCCGCGCACGGTTTGGTTGAGACTATTCTAAAGACAACAGCATGTACTTCGTTTAAGGAGGTTGTCACATTACTCTCTAGTCAGCCGAATGAAAAGTTGTAATTTTGGAACGTGCTTGTTAAAAAATGAAGAACGAGTATCAAGTATATTATTTCTGTATTTCGCGACGATTGGTAAACGAGTACTTTTTAAATGATGTATTAAAAAGTGTTAATTATTTTACAAACGCAAGCTAAGAAGCTAATTTGACTTCAAATACCAACATGAAATACTGAAAATACTGGAGTAATCAACGTTTATGTATGACTGCATTTCTCTTCAAATTCTAGTTATCTTATAAGTAGGACATTTCTTACGTATTATGTAAATGTTTTCTTTCAAGAATAATACCTTTAGATCGCAATTAACTCCTTCAGAGAACTGATAACTTTCAGGCAATAAACTTGGCAACGCTTTATATTTATTTTATTGGTACCAATGGTTTACGTTTTCGGGAAGGTCAAGAACGTACAGAACACTGTGTGATTGAGTTGAGCTGAGTTGTTTTTGTAGGTCTTATAACCTGAAAGTCATGTACGAACAGTTGAGATATAAAGGGAGATTTGTTACGAAACGTAAGTTATCGGTGAAAACAAATTTGTCTGTAGCCCGAAACGAAGAAACAGAGAAGAAAACGTTACAGACGAAGACATGTTTCCTGATGATGGTCGCCGCATCGTGCACGTTGAAGAACTCGCTAAACAACTCGCAAAGAACATTTTATCATCATTCATCATGAATAACCCCGTATACGCATGCCAGCTCACAAAGCAATGCCTACAAACCAGCCTCTCAGTTTCGCAATATTTAAAATTCCCGCCGAGTGGTACGTCCTGCAACGTTGCCGCACTTTTTCGTTCTTACGAAAAACTGATGACAGATGTTATTTTCTTTTTGCGTTTTTGTCCAAACTACACGGTAAAATCTTTTCATTTCTATTCTATTCTCTTCAGAAAGGTTTAATCTACATTTGTAATATTTTCCCCTCGTGTACTCTTATGTAGATGTGTTTCAAATTTAATTATTTACGGTCGGACGAGATCATTTTCCTATATTTTGCGTGTTAAAACGCAAGTTTTCAAATGTGATTATCTTTAAAACTATACGGTAGAATCACTTTATATTTTGGGAAAGCATGTAAAACATCTAATCTTGTGATACATGTATTACACATATACACATATACATTGCTCTGGCGCTGTCATACAATCGGGAGCTTGAACGTCAATGCAGTGACGTTTCAAATTGAACTTCAATGACGTGCAAGCTCCCATCCGGAGCGGTAGCTCAGTGCATCAACTGATGTGACCGGGAGGTCCTAGGTTCGAGTCCCGACGGCGGCAGGATTTTCGACACTAGCTTTTCAGCTAGGTCGAATTCAGTCGCTGTCTGGAAGAGAATTCTAGCGGCCGACTGTTCTGATAGGAAGTTTTCCATGGTTTCTCCGATCAACACCAGGCGAATGCCGGAATAATACCCTAACAAACGGCCCACGGACCTCCCGCCATCTTTCCTCCCTCTTCCTTATCCTATCCTCCCCCCCCACACACACACTAACATGCACTACACTATCACACATGCCGGGAGACCGGACGGGGACGTAGAACTTTTCCCAGCTGGGGCGGTGCCCTGCTGGTGGGATATACCTCGTTGGGGAAAACCCCGCTAGTCGTCGGTAGGTCGGCGCCGGATCTCGCCATGCAGTGGGGAAGATCACCGCCATCTCCCGATGAAAAACATGCACTACACTAACGGGACTAATGACCTCAGTAGTTGACGCGCCCGGAATCACTTATCAAACAATTCAGGCTCCTGTTTAGTTGAGAGCGTCACAGCAGACGAAGAGTCAACGGACCTCGTGTTTAATCAGAGTATAAAGCATATTGTTCAGCTACGACAAAACAATAACAGGGACGTTCTGAGAAGGTTGGGAACACCTGTGGTGGTGGTATTCGGTGTTGTTTTATGACTCTCCTATCAACGGAAGAACATCTCATCATCTGAAAGATCGACCGCATGTGTTGCAGAGTAAAGACATGTGAAACTTAAAATTAATGTTTAAAATATTGTTCACGAGTAATGCCATAAAAATGGGAGAGAACCATATCACTTAGAGGCTGCGAAACATCTCAGTTAATGCGTAATTAATGATTCGTTTACTGAAAATCTCGCGAATGACTCCAACTTTACTGAAGGTACACGACGTTATGCCGTTAAGAGATAAATGTGACGTAACGATGTTATGAGATAAATTATACCATAATTATGATTTCATAATGTGCCAACACTCGAACTTTCCTTCCTCCTCATTTTAAAATTTGATTGTTTTTACCTAATGCATACTTAACTTGCAAGTCATTACTTTTGCGAAAACTTGGATTTTAAAATAAGATCTGGTAATGAACATTCTAACAGCGAGATTCTCTGAATATGATGAAATACGTATTAGTTCGAGTAAGGATTTTCAGGTAGAAAGAGTATGTTACTCCTACTATATCGTGGCTTGTTCAAAGATGAGAGTGTAATACAGCCAAGAAAGCAGAACTTCATCGGTGATGTATAGCGATTGCTTTAAAAGGACTGCGGAAGTCGAAATGATCCTAAAGGCCGCTGTCACTATAGTCGGTCACTAGCAAACGGCGTCGTTCATTCCGAGCTGTAGAAGAGATCTGTCGGACCAAAGGTCATGGAATTGGACAGTAAACAACTCCAGCCGTTCGCTAGTGCGTAACATATATTAGTAAATTAACCGGCAGCGGCAATCTAAAGTATTATGGAAACCTGACAGGTTTCCGCAGCGCGGCCCAATCCCCCGAGCGACGCCGGCGTCCCCTCGGCTGCGACCCGCTTCCACTCCAAAGGGCGCGACCCAGCCGCGCTCCGAACCGGCCTGCCCGCAGGGGCCAGGCATCGACGCGAGACCGGTGGCGGTGCACAGTGGCCGAACGGAGCTCTGGGTGGTAGCCGCTGGTACAGAGAACTCCAAACGCCAATGTTTATCTGCTTTTTATGTCTGTTCTAGTGGCCTTACACCAATAACAATTACACCTTTATACGTGTTACTTTTTCAAAAGAAGTACGTTTTTTCGTGAGAAAACATGTCGGTGAGCTGGATTATTCCCTCCAGGTATTTCCCCAGTAGGGGCACCGCCATGGAATAAACGCCAAAGTGCGCTCCCGACTGGACTCCGACGGGTGTGGCAGTTCACGAGCATGCATGTGCGTAATGGGAGAGGATAGGCCGAAGAAGAGGAAGGAAAGATCGTGCACATTCCGTGGCCCGTCAGCTGGAGCATTCACCTACTATTCATTCATTGGAGAAGCCACGAAAACTATCGATGTGAGCAGACGCCCATTAGAATTCTCTCCGGTAAACTTGTTGAATTCGACTCAGCTATGAGGGTGGTGTCAATTTTCCATCAATGTCGTCATTCACACCCAAGGGACTTCTTGATAATGATACTGCAGATGCAATTGTATCACTTCCATTAAATCTTTGATTCCGGTGAATAAGCTGATAAGTCATAAACGCTTAATTTTACAGGAGAGCAAAAACAGCGTTTAAATGAATTAAATTAGGGATTAATGATATTCAAACGAAAGTGATATTCAAACAAAACAATTTTTGTGTAGATTTTTTTAAATATCATTATTCCTTATTTATAGCATTAGTTTAAAGTTGGGTTTTTGCTCCCCTGTAAATTTTTTTTTTTTTTGACTTATCAGTAGGGCCCGGATTTTAATGACAAGTCATATAGTTTTTCTGAACCTTCGGGTGAACTTAAAAACAATTTATGCACGAATCCAGATATTGTCGATTAGAAAAACGTATTTTTATTGTGCATATAGAGTCATATTTACACCATTTTTAGTAAAAGGTCACATTTTGGCCAACGTTTGCCCAAAATGCATACACAGGTCATCTTTTTAAGGAAACAAGAATAAAAGCTTCTAAATGTGTCTCGCATGAAAATGTATCAAATGATATTGTCTCAAAAAAACAATTATACCACAAAGGATTATTTGAAACGTAAGTGAATTTGAACGGAGTGAGTTGGGTCGAGCTCGTGGTCATGTGTCTGAATAAGTGTACAAGAAGTTGCTGCGTGTATAAGCAATGTTTATGCTGCAATACACAATGTTTAATTGCTGGTGTATAAGTAATGTTTATACTGCAATAACAATGTTTAAATGCTGCGTGTATAAGCTAGTTCGTTCCAAATACTGCAAACTGCGTGTACCATACTCACAATCCGTTCTTGAGTGAATTTTACATTTATGTTATACTTAAAAACCAACACGAATTTTAAAAAAAAATAAACTTGTATAGCGTGATATTTTATTTTTTAAGGTCATAAATGCTTGCATATTTCGCTGATTTTTAGGTCATTAAAATCCGGGCCCTACTTATCAGCTTATTCACCGGGGTCAAAGAAATACCAGCAGCGCTGATGAAAATGGACATTCGGATTTGACACAGATGATATTCTTCTTTCCCCGAAGAACAGCGACCGGTCCACAGCGCAGGGTCGCGCCCCGCACGCTCGCTTGCCGGGGAGGGGAGGAGCGCGGTGCGTGCGCCGGGCGTCAGCTGTCGGCAGGGCGCGCCCTCTTGGCCTCGCCTCGCGGATAATATCGTAATGACGGCGCAGCCCCCGGAGGGCGCGGGCAGCGCGCGCTATCGTGATGGACGGTGGGAGCGCGCGCTCGCCTCGCGGGGCGGGGCTGCGGGTTCGAGGTCCGCGCAGGCCACGCCGCGCGCGCGCGCGCAGAGGTGAGGGTCGCAGTGGCGCTAGAAGAACAGCGCATTAAATATCAAAGCAGACTGATTGGTTCAAGTGAGCGTTGGGGACTTGTGTGGTTGAGGCATACTAATCAATTAAAGCCACCTTACAGATATGCATTTTAATTTAAAGGTTAATCATCTTTAGGTACGATGCTGTCATACAAATAATTCACAGGTGTTTCTTTTAGACCTTAATAAGCGTGTCGTGCAAGAATATGCAGTAAGTTTCTATTCAAACAATTCTGTCCCTCGGAGCAAGGTAATGGTATCCTGATTCTTTTTCTTTGAACCGGTTCTTCGATTGTGTTTTTATGAAAATAATTTTTCAGGTCTGGTGCACATGTTACATGCTTTTCTATTGATAAAGTGCTATTCTATACATATTTAAAATTTTTTAATTTTTTATTCAGAAGACATTTTTAATGGTATTTCAAAAACGCAAATTGTTTTTGAGAAAATTTTAAAAAGTTCTAGAGCTTCATGCAATGTAGCCCAATAAATTGCGACTGGCCGCAATTCGATTGCGGAATATCTATTTTGGAAAATTATTGAACAGTTCAGGCACTAGACTCTTCCACTAATGACTACATTTGACGGACAGACCTTTTGGAAACAAAGAAAAAAATCGATATCAGGAACCCCAGCCGTGAATCTTCGTCCCAATCGCGACTACAATTTTTTGCAGCATTATACTGCGATTTATTATAAGCTGCCTGTGAAGTAAATCGGCAGTTACGGTGTCATCCAATGGGAAGGTTGAACGCCACCATAGTACACGTCACTGTAGTGACGTGTAGGGTCCCGATTGAATGGCACCGTAACAGCTGATGAAATGTCACAGCATTGAAAACATCGCAGTATACATCACTTCACTATGCTACGTACACAAGAAGGTGAAAAGATTCTATTTTCCAAGAAATACCGAGAGCGATGGCTCAGTGCATCAACTGATGCCACTGTAGTGCCTCTGACTGGGAGGTTCTAGGTTTTAGTCACGACGGCGGAAGGATTTTTGACAGCAGCTTGTGAACTAGGTTGACTTCAGTCGCTATTGGAGGAGAATTCTAGCGGCCGGCTGCTATGATCGGTAGTTTTCCGTGGTTTCTCCGATCAACAACAGGCGAACGCAGCACCCTAGCAAACGGGCCACGGACCGCGCGCGATCTTTCCTTCCTCTTCCTTACCTCTTCCCTATCCTCACCCCTTACACATACACTCACACACACACACACTCACACACACTAACCTGCACTACACTATCATAAATGCCGGGAGACCGGTCGGGGACTTACGAGCTTGTCCCGGCTGAGGCGGTGCCCTGCTGATCGGAGATACCTGGGTGAGGGAAAACTCTCCTCGTCGACGGTAGGTCGGCGCCGGATCTCGCCATTTAGTGGAGGAAGATCACGGCCATCTCCAGATGGAAACACATGCACCACTTACGGGACTAATGACGTCAGTAGTTGACGCACCCGGAATCACTAACAATCAATCAATTAATCCAAGAAATACAGTACACAATATGTTTTTCGGTTTCGGTGAGAGAGAGAGAGAGAGAGAGAGAGAGAGAGAGAGAGAGAGAGAGAGAGAGAGAGAGGATGGAAATGCAAGAAAATGCCGCCCCGCTGCTCCGCTGCCTGTGGCTGGAGGGGTGGGTGGGCAGGTGGCGCGACGGCGGCGCCGCTAGTTCCGGGGCGGCGCGGCGACCCGGCCCGCGCTTGGGAGGCGGCGAGCGGAAGGGCGGCCGAAGCAAGGTCGACGGCGTTGCAAAGCAGGTTCTTCACTGACTCAGGATATGCAGCGAGCCGCCCTCCCCGCCCCTGGTCGGGCCACGTTTCCTTCAAAGACGAATTCACCTTTTTTTTAAAAACATATCCACGCTCTCTTTCATCTACATGTGAATTTATTTAGATCATCTTGCTTACGAAATACAATAAATGTACATAATAAGAATCTTCTTTGTATTGCGTTACATCTACAGGCGGAAAAAATGGAAACGAGTAGACAGTGCAACCGACCACCATTCTCATTCAGGAAGAGGTCGGCTTCGGTTCAACTGGTTCCAGGGGGTTAAAAATAAGCCATAGCCTAGGATCCTCAGATCAACGGCACTTATATCGAATTCGCAACCAAAATGTGTATAAAACAACTGATTCAATTTTTATTACGAAGATTTTAGCGTCGATATTGTGAACGAAGGAAATAATATATTTTGACTTCAGTAATTTGGCAGATTTAAGCACAATCAAATTTCACACATAATGTCATATTGAAATAAAAATGTCACGTATATTATCATATTAGTTGAAAACATGTATAATTTATGTATATATATATATATATATATATATATATATATATATATAAAAATAATTAACTTAGGCAATGACCTTCAAGGAACGCAACGGGCGTCTATTAAATGCTCGTTTTATAATACCTCCTTGATTTAACAAGTCTGTGGGTCAAGAAGTTCCTTTTGTCGTGCTTTTATATGTAAATATAATCGGTTTCACGGGCACATATGGATCAAACAAAGACCCATTACATCGTGAGAAACACTGGGTTAAGTGAGAGGTTTAGTCACGGAAGGTTATTTTAAAGGAATGAGAAAAATAAGATAAACCCTTGCAAGAAACTTGAAGTGGCTGTCTCACGTGCATCATATATCATGTGATTATGACTGGAACCGCATTGCTGTTCTCTTAGAAATAATTTTTCTTAGATAATCTACCGGGTTCCCTCACTATCAGTCATTGTGGAATGCAACGCACTGTTCTCTGCAGTTTCTCTACATGCACGCAGGGCCCCACACACTCTCTCCCCCTCTCTGTCTGTCTGTCTGTCTGTCTTCTCTCTCTCTCTCTCTCTCTCTTACATACACACACAAACAACTCAAAAAATGTTTCCTAGCAATTGTTAAATGAAAATAGGAATACATGCAGTCATACATCAATCACTTACTTATCAATTATAAAATCTTTCTTTTAATTTTTTAGGAACAGAACATACTGAAAGTGGATAACTATTTATCCACAGAAAGCCAATTTATCCTAGGCAAATGTATGACGTTGACACAATTACTTACGTCGCGCGTAAAAGAATTTACTGAACTTTTGAATCTCAAAGAGGTTTTTAATGTAAAGATATCCTTTCATTGCTCTATTAAAATATGTTGACCTCAACGGAAATTAATCTCCTATTTTATATTATTAAGACATTCCGAACTCTGTGGTAACATAACATTTATAACATTTATGAAGTCATTCCTTTAATGGCATTGCTTTTGGATTTTATTGTGGTAAGTTTAATATATTTGTCAAAAGATAGCTAAAATTAATTGTTTACTCAAAACATGTAATTACGAGTGTGATCAAGCGATCCTCAGAACCAAAAAGTGATGTTTATTAGTTGTCTTTTGCTTTGAAAACTTTCGTAATGCTGTGCGATAAAAAATATTTACGTTCGTTATCACAAAACGCAATATCGTATTCTCTATTTTTTCAATAATGTAATCATGTATTCAAAAATACCAAATTTATAACATTTTCATGCTCATCTTTCACTCTCGTACAATTAATCAAATAATAAAATACTTCATTAAATCCCCAACAATTAAAATACATATAGCTGAAATTTATCTCTCATTAAGGTTCTAAGTATGCCCAAATTCTTTATGTTGTATGTATCACCGCGAAAGACAATAAATGTCGAAGAGGAGGAAAGAAATTGAAAAAACTAATTACTTATAGGTGCTTTCGTTCATTAATATCTTTTCGCGTAAATGAAGCTACGTGTAAATAGCATTTTTGCTTTCGGCACACAAAAACCCATACATACCATCCGTGTAAAATATGTTTTAATAGCTAAGCTGTTGAAATTTGTTCTTCGTAATTGTGAACGAATGGGATTTGCTGTTAACGCCTGGATAGTATTACAGGAAACCAGAGTAATAGTGAAAGCTCCGTGAGGTACGTGTCAGATTCTTGCCATTGCGGGGCTAACCTTAACAGGGAGGCGAGGACAACTTAGTAGTGAAACCTGCACATCGTAATTTTCAGTTTCAGAGTCGTGAAAGGTAGTTTTAAACAATGTAACAGAAATTCTATGAAATCCGTAAAGGGAAATATAATACTATTTAACTAGCTAAACGACTACCGTTTGGTTCCGATTGCGAAGATCCCAGGCCACATGCAAAGATACGAGTCGTTGAGGGCTCTTTAGAAAGATTGGAGAACGCGTCAAGTTTTAAATGGGATCCTAACTCCCTTCGATCTGCTAGGAGGTGCAGTTTAGTGCCTAGCGAAGTGATTTAGAACATTTTTTGAAGTGTTTTAAATCACCTTGCCATTGATCTAAATCGCCTCTACATCACCTCACCTATTGACACATCTGAGTGAGCTCGGAGCAACTCTGATGAAAAAAAATGGATACAAAAATAAATGAATCCCATAGTGCGACGTACGCGTGGAAGATCGTTACGCAGAATTACGGTTTGGCCTTTTTGCACATGTTGTTAGAAGTAATAATGTCTCAAGATAAATTTTACGTATTTACGAATACATGGTGAAGAGCTATTATTTTGTAACTCATTTGAAATATAAATATTCCAGGTTTCAATAAAGGTGTACTACATGCTACATACGCTGGTAGTCAAAAGAAACGAGGTTGCGGTGCAGACAATCCCATGACTCTTATCTGCGTGCGGTTCATTATCAACGTGCGCAAACATTACATGTTTTATACTCTTGCAGAAAAATGAAAGGTGAATTTGCATGACCAGAATTTCGAGTCTTTCACACTGGACCGTTTTGATAATTACGATAATTCGAAACATGAAGATTAAAATGATGACACAAATTAATTATAATAGAATGACTGTGTTGGAGGGGCTTATTTACCACGTAGGAAAATAAAACCTAGTTTTCAAACGTTACTAGGGCTCTCTCTCGGTTAATGATGTGTTTTGACGTATTTAAAATAATATTTAATAGTTTATTTATTCTGCTTTGCAAGAAGGGCTAATGTTAATATTCAATGTTTTACATAATGGATGATTTTATAACACAATAGAAATGACAAAACAATCGTAGGCCAATGTAAATCAATGTGAAATTAGGAGATAGGATCGACTTTTGACTTTTGACTTTTGCCTTTCTTGCTCTGAAAAAAAGGGGCTTTAAAGCACACACTGGCCACACAAACAGAAAATAACTATAAACTGATATTGGCCCTTCTAGCACTAAGCCACAGATATTATCTTGTTTAACTAAATTCTTCGTTTTATCTTCATTTACTATTTCGGCGAGATATAACTCACATCATACTGTACTCATATTTCAACCCCAGAATAAATACATCCAAATATAGTCTGAGAAAAAAGTAAACAATTTCTATAGAATAATCTAAATGTTTAAATTTACATTATTATTATTATTATTATTATTATTATTATTTTCAGAGATTGCTTTAAAGACAAATTATATCTATGAACTAATGTTCGTGAACCAATTTTTTAGTGAATAACTGCCAAGTAATTAGAAATTTATGTCGTTTTCTTTTACACATTACACATTTTTTAACGGAGTTACAACCTGAGAGAATCATTGATTAGAAGCTGTCATGTTTCCTCTAAACGAAATGCTAGTTTGAGGTTTAAGTGACTAACTCCATAAGCACTGCAGTGTTCAGGTCGGGACTGCAGTGAGCAATCACTTTACTAGACTTTTGAAATTTAAGATAATCTCTCGCTTTTCTTTTCTTTTCTAAGGATCAGCCTCTCGCTCCAGACATCAGACATTCCACCACTTCATGCTGCCGCGTGAGAAGTTGCCTTTTATGTAGCACGGAAGCATGTGAAAGTTCAACCGCGTTTACAGTGCAGGGGCTCCAACTTCAGATCATTTGATAAAGAAAATATTGGAAGTTACTCTGCTCTAGGACTACTCTCAGGGCCACTTCTAAGCTACAGCGATAACAGTTATTTTTAAACATACTCAAAAACTACAAAGAACCTAAATGTATATGCATAAATATAAATTAAATTTTGCAAAAAGGAATTAGTTTCTTTAGAATAAAATGATAAAATAATGACACAAACGTCACACAACGTTGTAAAAAATTCCTACAAAATCCATAATTTTTCAATTAGGTATTTCCATGTGCATTCTAAGACATCAGTATTCTGCAGGTTTTGTATACTTCGTTCGTAAACTCTTAAACAGGGTATGTAAAAAGGTAAATCATAAAAAAGTAATTCTATCTTCGGCATCCCATATTCACATTTTAGAAATAACATTATACTGAGCTTTACGTTGTTGTATATACACGGCTAAGCAAAGTTTGATATTTAATTTAATAACAATTAATAGTTTATGCATTTAGGATTTTATGCAAAAATAGACTTCATACAATTATTACTATACAGCGTCTATTATTAGGACATCGAAAATCTGTACCTTGTATAATTTGGATTCGAATCTGTAAGAACCTCGTCAGTAAGTATCAGAGAAAATTATGAAATATTTTAGCAAGTTTTGAGTTGAATACATCTACTAGTCCTTTTATTGGTTCATTTCGAAAATCCAGAAATCCCGAAGAGGATTCTCTTTCAAATAATCCGGTTTATCAACGCAGTAAAGTAGTTGTAAGCCGTTCTAATCAAACTAGAAAAATATATTTTTCTCTGCCCTTCTATTTTCAAAACTTTGTTTCTATTGGTTGACCCTTCGCCGATCGTGATTTGAACAAATCCGACGAGCCGTACTATCGCACGCCCCGTGCATTCTGGCCCGCAGTAGGCGCGCCCCTTCTCCAGGTGCTCTCAGTTTGAAAAGCGCGATGGAATCCGGCGCCAGTGACGGCGGCGGCGACAGCGGTTGCAGTGGCAGCTGCGTTGACGGTGGCAGAGGCGGCAGCGGCATGGCGCGGACGGGTCGGCGGCGAGCGGACGGCGGCACAGGGCGGGGCGGGGCGGCGGGCGAGCGGCGGCGGCGGGGCGGGCGGCGGGCGCGGGGCGCGGGCGGCGGCGGCGGCGGCGGGGCGGCGGGGCGGCGGGCGGCGGGGCGGCGGGGCGGCAGGGGGCGGCGGGGGCGGGCGGGGGGCGGGCGGCGGGGCGGCGGGGCGGCGGGCGGCAGGGGCGGCGGGGCGGCGGGGCGCGGGGCGGCAGCAGGGGCGGCGGCGGCAGTGGAGGCTAGGGGCGGGGTCGAGCGGCGGCCTTGGCCAAGAGGCACCGCTGCCGCTCCCTGTAGGTAATTCGCCGTCCTTCGCCATTCGTGACAGCGCAGCTCGCCGCTCGGCCTAATGGCGCTTTAATACTGCGAGAATCGCGCCCGCCGCCGCCAACGGAGGGCAGAGCAGAGCAGAGCAGGCAGGGCGCCAGAAGCCCGCGCTCGCGCGGTGGGTGGGACGTAACTATTCGATTTCGTCTGGGCGGAGTACATTGTATGTTGCATTCGACACCAGAGCAATGAACGGCATGTGCAGAACGTGTGGAACACGCGCTTTTAAATTTGCTTTCACGACGAGTTTACAAACGTGCAGTACCTGCTCAAAAGGACCGTTTTACACTTTCAAAGAAAAACGTTTTTACCCTCATGGGATTCAAATATTTCAACACATGCCACGTATAGTTCTGCTTATTTCCCAGTTAAATACACTTCCTATTTCCCGATTCTATTCTACGGTGGTACATTTAATTACTTTTTTTTCGATTCCTGAACATTTTTCATGACGAAAATAGTTTCATTTTAGAAGATAGGTGCTCCGTAGATTCAACTCTTAAGATCGTGTTGTAATATAAGTGGTACAAGAACACGAGAGATGTAGAATAACCAAGAATATATTCTTATACTGTATATCACTGCAATGAGATATTGTTATTGCATTCAAAGTAAAGCAAATAAAATAAAAAATGTGGACGAAGTTAACTGGCCGTGCTTACTTTCAACAAAGCTACGAGACTCTTTTAAGGTTCTGAGCAGGATGAAGGGATTTCTCGAACGTCAACTCTGAAGAAAAAATGTGTAGCGGTATGGCGTGGGGGGGGGGGGGGGGGGGGGGGGGGCGGGGGGGGGGCGGCGGGGGGGGGGCGGGGGGGGCAGCAAGACGTTCGCGCGCGGAGAAAGCGGTCGGAGCACCTGGCGGCACCGGCTAGATCTCCGCGGCCATTTTCACTCATCCGGGTTTGCATAGACGCAATTATGGCTTGTAGCCGCCACCGGATACCTAGTGTTCCGAGCCCCGTCCGCCTAGAAAACGAACGCCTAGACCGTAACTGGTCTGGTACGTGCGGAGGCGAGTACAGCGCTTGTGGAGCGATCGTTCCGGTGAAAGAAAGTTAGCTAACATCGTTTTCGAATGAGACTGTACAATGTTTATAGAAATGCTGAAGAATAGATGATAATAACGGAATGAGAGAGGGAAGGAACATCTAAACGGATGAGATATCACAAGTTAGCAATTTGTTTGTATTCAATTTCAACTGGAGGTTTCCGTTCTCTACGGCTATTAGGCAGAAAATTGTAAACAAAAATATTCCCATAAATCGACCTTAAGTTGTACACACATTTATAAATTTCAATGACATTTTTTCATACGGCGACTTGTCGCCTTTAATAATAAATGAGAGGTGGCTCAGGGGATCAACTGTCACTGCAATGCTTCTGACCGGGAGGTCCTGAACTTTGAGTCTCCGTCTGGAGGAGAATTCTAGCGGCCGGCTGCTCTGATCGTATTCCGTGCTTTCTCCGATCAATATCAGGCTAATTCCCGAGCAGTTCCCTAACAAACGAACCACGGACCGCGTGCAATCATTCCTTCTCCAATCTACCTCGCCAACCTACTAACATGCACGACACTACCACACATACCGGGAGACCAGTCGGGAGCTTAAAGCATGTCCCGGGTGGGGTGGTGCGCCGCTGGTGGAAGGTACCTAGTTGGGGAAAAATCTTCTAGCCGACGGTAGGTCGGCGCCAGATCTCGCCATCCAGCGGGACAAGATCACTGCCATTTCGCCTGCAAGCAATTGCACTGCACTTACAGAATTAACGACCTTAGCAGTTGACGCGCCTGGTTTCACGAGTAATCAATCAATAATAAATGAGACTGAGAGGAAGAAACAGGCTAACAATGCAGCAAATTTGAAAGCAATGGAGCTACATTTTAAGTTAATGAGACGAAATAAAAGAGGTCCTCTTCGTCAACATATTAGTTTTATTCTATCTTAATAAAACTAATATGATAACGAAGATGACCTCTTTTATTTCTTCTCATAAGAACGTCAACAACACCACATCAGAATTCCCACAATTTTAAGTTAATATAGAAAAATCTCAGGTGACCATAATAATATAAGTATTACACAAATGATTCTATATCTACTCATCTACCATTGTACTTGATTGATATTCTGCATATAAATTAATATTGCCTACGTATCACATACTTGTTTATTCTATTGGTGATTCAATCGTTATGAATAGATTCTAATCAGCAGAGTACCGATAATAAATAAGCAACTGAGTAGTAGCATGTACAGCAAATACAGACACCATCTTGATCCAACTTTAATACAAACCAAAATTATTCATTCTCTTTTTGAGAGTACGTTCTCTGGGATTTTTATTACAAATGACATTGACAAAATGTATATTTCTCAAGTGTAGTGGGCAATATTCCATCCGTACACATATCAGTCTGTTTTCTCTTTTACCACTGTCAACATGTCACTTTCTTTGTCAGTTAAATAAGCTAACGATTTAACCGATATATACATGTGTGGGTAATTTCTTCTCTTGATCAGATATGTAGTTGGTGACCACATAGTTTGTAGTCTTCTCTCATCCAGTTGTTGTACTGCATAATTGATTAATTGAGTTTTTCGTGTTTTTGGGGGCACATCAATTGCTTTGGTCATTAGTCCCGTTAGTGTGGTGCATGTTTTTTCTCGGAAGATGGCGGTAATTTTCCCCCGCTGGATGGCGAGATCCGGCGCCGACCTACCGTCGGGTAGTGGGGATTCCCCCTAACCAAGACTCTCCCACCAGCGGGGCATCGCCCCAGCCGGGACAAGCACTAACCTCCTGACCGATCTCCCGGAATATGTGCTAGTGTAGTGCATGTTAGTGTGTGTGTGTGTGTAAGGGGAGAGGATAGGACAAGGAAGGGAAAGGACAGATCGTGCGCGGTTCGTGGCCCGTTTAGGGTTCTGCTCCGGAATTTGCTTGGTGTTGATCGGAGAAACCACGGAAAACTACCGATCAGAGCAGCCGGCCGCTAGAATTTTGCAGACAGCGACTAAATTCGACCTCGCTGGAAAGCTAGTGTCGAAAATCCTGCCGCCGTCAGGACTCGAACCTAGGGCCTTCCGGCCAGAGGCGCTGCAGTGACATCAGTTGATGAAATGAGCTACCGTCCCGGTATATATATATATATATATATATATATATATAATATATATATATATATATATATATTGTATAAAGGTACTTACAAATGTCATTAAATAAACTGCAAACCTGTAAATGAAGCGTCTATTTTCTCTTGTTACTACGAACTAAAATTATAAATTTGTAAATAAAAATTATAGGTTGTTTATAAATAAATTTAACCTTATAAAGGGGTTTCGTTAACAACAGTTGCTACGAATTAAGTCGAGTATTATTAGGCCTTTATTAGACCTGTCATTAGAAATATGATTGATGTGCCAAATTCTAAGAAGCGATATTTTTATGAAACAGCAATAAAAATATCACAAGACAGTTTAGATATCAGAGAAAATGGTTGTTTGTTACAAGCACGGTGGGGAGCTGTATGCTCAGGCAAGTGGTGGTGGACTCGTCACACCCGAAGCAAAGCGAGTTGTGAAATGAAATGAATTGTGAATTTATCGTCTACAATGGCCGATATGATATGCGGTGATTTGCAAATGCCTTGAACACCAACACTTGGTGAAAACAATTCCGGAACTCACAAACCTTCATTCCACTAAATGTAGCTGCCGCCTCGATGGGAGGGTGGTATAGGCAGGTTGTAAAATATTTTAATTTTTTGAAAAAAAAAAGTACAGTTTCAAGATGTTTAAGTAATTTTAAGGTAAGTCTTAAAGTGTTATGCCCTTAAGAACATTTTTTCAGACATCAAAACAACATCAAAGGGGCAAATTAATTATATGTCAAATCGTAAAGTAATTAAATTGTCATTTATTACATCAGATAAGGATCGCTTCACGTCAGTTTAATGACTATTTACACGTCTGTTTTACACGTACTCTTATAACACGAACACATAATACGAACGACAGTGGCGGATCCGGGGGGGTGGCATGGGAGTTTTCGTTTGTTACCTTATTTAGTTTGGCAAAATTGATTTAAATATTTATTTATGTTCGAATTATGTAATTATTTAAAAAATAACATTGCATAGTATCATACATTAATACTACAAAAATAATATACAATATTATAACAAATGTTCAATATTTAACAAAAATCTATGATGGAACCCTCCAAAATGATCGGCTGGATCCATGACAGTGCTGTCATCGTCAAATGAAAAATGATATGAAGTAAATTCAAATGCCGAAATCCATCCGGAAATATCCTGTTCTGTAGAGGAGTGAACAGACAAAGAGATGGACATAAAGTAGCACCCACTAGCTAATAAATTGCATCAAAACATTTAAATCGTAGTGAAATCCCGCTAGGCCTCCCGCGGCCCACGCCGATGCCGCTCGCTGTCCGGGGCTGCCTGCCGGCCCCTCCGGCCGCGACAGGTCCCCAGCCCCGGACAGCGGCGCGCATAAACCTCCCATACACTCACGTACGTACTACACAGGCGCAAACGGGTTCTCTAAGCTTGCGCGCGATAAAAATCTATGTGGGGCGCATTAATTCTTTTGTGGGATAGCTTTAGTTCGATTGCGTGTTTCCCGATACACGCGCCCCCGAAAGTGAGACGTGAGTGGTTTCGAGGGCCCAGGTGGGAGTCGACTGGTTTTAGAGAGGACTGTCCCGCCGAAATGATAAACATCGTGTCGAGAGCCGCTCTCGAAGGCCAGCGACCTCGTCGGGGGTCGTCGGGCTGTTCTGCACTCGCGCATACCGTCACCCATGTCCACGCCCTGTTGCCCGATCAGCTGACTCAGAGGGTGATGTGGGGAAAGGACATGCATGTCCGTAGGTTTCGGGAGGAGTTCAATCTCTTTGACCAGAGCTGGAGAGCCATGAAGTATCTTGTTGGAACACTTCTTCACTTATTGGTGTATAATGCCTTTACATTTTTTAAATTTATTTTCATCGTCACAAATCAGAAAAAACATATGTGCCACATGAGTGAGAAATTCATTCTGCAAATATTTTGAAGGGATCCAGAATCCATACCCTTCCTTTTTATTGTAAATTATGAACGTACCAATGAGCATAGTTGGCAACATTTGAAGACTATACACTTTTCGTTATCCAGTAATAGAAAAGGACTTTGCATTGGCAAACAAACTGTTGATTTGATTTTAATTTTTTTTCTGACTATATAACGACCCCCAGCGTTACCCCTCCGGCAACTAGGCAAAAACGCTCAACAAAACAAGCGCAGGGTGAAGCTCAATTCATGTCCAGAAGAAAACAAGGCCATCTTAGCATTTACTCAATGAATCAAGGGAAACTAGCGAAAAACTTGATCGATGTGGAGTACGGGAGAAAGTTCACTACAGCACGCCGAAATAAAATAAATAATCAAAAGAATCAAATTCTTCAATGTTATTCTATTTGAAAGAGAAAAGAATCTGATTTCATTCTGATCATGGTAAGTAAGTATGAAGGATTAGAAATTCTCTGAAGAAATAAAACGTATATCTCTGACCTCCGTAAAGATAAAATTTACAGATCAGAAGAAGGAATCAAAATTCTCAGGCGAGGAACGATAAAACGGTTTATTACTCACAGTAGAAAGCAGACAAGTGGTTCTTCCACATCGCTACGCCGAATCTCTTGTTTCCGTATACCCATGATCGTCAGATAACGGGACACATAAACAAGTTCATAAATCACCATATCATTAGAAAAATGGAGAGGGGTAAACGAATAAGATTCGATTTCCGCCGCGATAGCGTACGAAACAATTTCATTCACCTCACTGACCAAAAGAAAAAATCTTTCTGCAGAATAGTACGGCCAATGCGCCAATAGATGGAGTAATAGATTCGATTAGCCTGTCGCAAGGAACGATTATAATGCTCGTGCCTTGCGAAACGACGTCCGAGTATCTTATTTCAGTTGCTGAGAGCAGCAAGATGTTCGTCGGTGGCTTCATTCCCAGTCCGCGTCCCCGCCGGATTTAAAGGAAGAAAACTACGCGGTTGAGGATGTGAGGAGCGGGCCCGAGATGAGCATCTTTTTCTCTCCATAAATTGTGACGAATGGAGGGAGCATATAACGAAGGAGCCCGCAGGTATTTGGTAGCGATCCCAAGAAGCACGAGGAAGCGTTCCGCTGGGGAGCTACCAGCCATTCCAGGCCCCAGCCACCGACTCCCCGCCATAAACAATCGCGCTTCACTTGCAGAGGAGCAGCGGTAGATGTCGAGAAATGCGCAGTACAGCGTTCTTTTCGAGCCTATATGTAGTCTGTATATCATTGGCTAAATGTCACATCGTGGTAAACGCACGGGCTTGTGTGGCCCATGCTTTTCGACTGGGAAGGCATAACGTTTCATGTCAAAGGGTATTAACCGCACTAAATATTTTGATATAATGTTGAGAATGATTCATTGAGATTTCTGTTAACTGATATGATCATTAGTCTCGTTAGTATAGTCAATATTTTATTTCGACCGGGAGGTGGCAGTTATTCCTTCCTCGCTGGATGGTGAGATCTAGTCTCCTTGCAGTTGATTCCACTTCCAGGTAGCTCACCCTGCGGGATACCGCCCCAAATGGGACATGCTTTAAGGTCTTCACTGGCGTCACGACATGTGTGGTAGTGTACACTGTCAGAAATTACATTAAATTTAATGTAGATTTAATGAATTTATGTACATGAAAGGGATATTCCATTGAATATAGACTGTTGACTTAACTTACTTGTCTATATTAAATTTAATTTAAGTACATGGAAATTACTTTCATGTATTTTACATTAAAAGTAATGCAGAAATATCTGAGAGTGTAGTGGATGTGAGAGGGTGTATAAGTAAGGGGTGAAGGTGGAGAAAGGAAGAAACAGGAAAGATCGTACGTCGTCCGTGGCCCGTATGTTAGAGTACTAAATGGGCATCCGCTTGGAATTAATAGGAGAAACCACGGAAAACTACCGGTCAGAGTAGCCGGTTCCTAGAATTCTTCTCCAGAAAACTAATATACAACTAATGTCGGAAATCCATCCCTTTTGGGAGTCGAACACTGAGGCATGCTTGACGGCTAGTTTGAGGCAAATTCAACGGGTGAATGTCGAAAGACTTGAGACAATCATACAATTATGGCCATATTAGTAACAGTAGAAAATGTGTAAGACCAGCCATCCATGACTCCTCAAAATTTCGTGAAAGGTACAAACTGTAAGTACAAATGCATTTTTCGAAAACATACCATCCTACTTTTTTAAAACAATTGAAAACATCATTGTACTGTTTGTATGTAAAATAATTGTGAGTAAAGCTTTAATATTATTGTTAGGAGAGAGACACGTGAGTCTCACTAAAAATGGATTCACTCGAAGATATTCTAAATATTGTAATTCGTTGCATCTAAAGATTTCGCACAATAAACTGAATTATAGAGTTTCGTGGAACATATAATTACATTATTATTATTATTTACTATTATTATTATTATTATTATTATTATTATTATTATTATTATTATTATTATTATTATTGTAGAATTTAAATCATCTCCAATTTTTTTAATGGATCTTCATATTCTTCAGAAACATTGGCTAAAAGTAGTTTGCATAAGGCTTGACTAGCAAAAAAAGAAAAGAAAAGAAAAAGAAAAAATAGAGAGGTCGCTCTGACATCATTAGGCCATTGGATGCCATTGGAACGACTACTGACGGTATTTTTTTCTAGACTTCTCGTACGCGAGTGGTGCGTCGTTTGGGCTGTGTTTGGGCAAATTGATTTGCATATTACCGCACCATCAGGGAGACGTCTTTAAAACGCATGAACAGTGTAAGTTTGTTCGCTAAAAATGTGTAACACGTGGTACTGATATACCCACTGAGGTGCTCGCAGGAAAAGAGGTTACTGTTGCATTCTGAGAATCTACGAAATCTAATCAGAAATATACAATTTTTACTCAATGCTCATTTTTAAATTATTTTATCCTGTTTGACATATTTTCAATTTCGGTGATTTCGAATGTTTTAGAAGAGTAACATGTACGAACAACTAACAATAATAATTAAGCTTCCACAAAACTAGAAAATTTATCATGGGAGTGTTCGTGTCATGGCTCACGTATTTTCTTTCTGCGTAGCAGAATTCTGCTTGCTCTCATAATCTTATTGCTTTTACTTCAAAGCATACGGAATTTCAAATGCCCAATTACCTTGCAATTCTCATAGTTGAAACAATCCACAAATTATTCAAAAACTTGTATTATCTAATCAATATATAACTTCGTTATACGAACAATTAATTTCGGTCTATTTATTTAACTTATTATTCCTTCTTACAATTTTGAACATCTCACAAATCACATAAACCCCAGAATGCCGGATAATTTCAACTCACATTAAATAAACTTTGGCATATTTTGCATACTTCATAGTTTCATACTTGCTACTTGCAATATTTTTTTCCAAATACTTGAAACAGAAAAATTCGCTAAGTTACCATACTTGACAAAAAGAAAAAAAAATAATTTTTAAAATAAATTAGATATTATTTTTATATATTAAAACGTTAGTACATTTATCTCAAAACATTATTTTTATAAAAATAAATATTCTGTCTTGAAAATTTTGCAGTTCTTAAAGCGTAATCTCACAAACAATTTAATCGACAGTTTGCTAATGGGACTTAATAAACGATTGATACATTTTTAATTTCATAAAATGATAATCGGTCGTTGACTTCATAATTACGCGACGCTATGCTTTAAAGTTGATCTCTGCGCCCATTGCTCAGTTGTTTCTTTGAGAACGCTACTGAAGAACAAAAAAGTTGTTCGGCGGGATTCCATTAATTCATTTGCTTTGCAACGCTCATTTTCGATGGCTGAATTGTAGGGCAAGCGGGTAGGTGGATAATTTCGAATAGACGGCAGAACGAGGAGCCGCTCTGATTGCAGGTTATGAGAATGGTTCACTTTAGTTGGGCCGACAGGTTTGGCAGGAATTATGAATCCTGGCTTACTAATATACTCACTATTCTATGAAATATATTTTGTTCTGTTGAAGTTCATGGTTGACGAACAGCCACGAGCGTAAACTAGAGAAAAAAGGTCCGTTCATAGGAATCCGCCCACCGCTACCGTCGGTCTCGAACCCAAGATCCTCCCGGTCAGAGATGCTGCAGGGTAAACTTGTTGCATTGAGCCACCTCAGCCAGTGTACCTTCCGATTTATTTGCATAAACATCAAATTAAAATAAATTTAATGGCCATTATGAACTGCAATTTTCTTTGTTACACTTTCATACGTTTATTGTTGAAGTAATTTAAACAAATGACAATTATTTCACATTAATAGAAAATATATTTAGAAAAGGGGAAAAGTATTTGCCTTTTTGTCCATCTCATAATGAGCTCTCCAACAAAGTTGTATTTATACTCTGCGGTCCAATTACACACACACACACACACACACACACAACAGTTAATTTCCCGGCTTCGCGAGTCAAACGCGCCGCGTCCCATTTTGCATTCGAAAACAGAAGGAAACGACCTAGCGGTGCAACAAGATGTCATAAAATTAAGACCGACACTCAGTTCGAACTTGTGGATTAGAAGTACATCTCGAAAGGCGAAACTCGTTCGGCCGCGAGAGCGTCTAGGATAACAAAAGGCCAGTCGCGCGGCGTATGGGAAGCCGACCGCTCGGCTGCCTCTTACGGCGCGGCCGCGCAGCGCCGCAACGGAAAGGCGCGCGCGCCATTTCCAGAGACTTGCCAGACGCCGCTTCCGGAAGGAGCCATTTGGCAAAAAGCCGGCAGGCGTCGCAAGAAGCACGCGGTTGGCAGACACCGGAGGGATTACTATTGGACAACGTTAACTCTCGAATACGCAAGGAGAAAAACGATTCGACGACTCAAATTGTATCGCTGTTAATAAATACGGCTATACGTCGTAGGTCGACGTTTCTTATCGAGAACTTACGCGAACGCACCCAATAAAAGGAAATTAATACAAAGTGACAGTAAGAAATATTAAATAATGACATCATTTTTGTACATCTCCATTAAAATGAATTAGTTAACGTCATAAAGAATGTTCACAATTAAGAAAAGGATTTTTTAAGTGATTAACGTATAAAATCCATTTATCTTCATTCCTCAAGTTGTTAGTGTGCGGATTGCTTCTTCGAGGTACCACGTAATGTATGCATGCCTGCCAGAAGGCTGTAGAAGTGACACAGAGTGCGAAACCGTGCAAACGCCTCGGTATTTCGCACATGGCCAGGCGTCCCCTAGCCAGTCTGTGAAATGACAACACGCACGGAGACTTCCTCGTTTCGTTTCGGCCTCATGATTTTTTACACCTTGAATCTCAAGGAAACTCATATAAATATGCTATGAGTCAATGTGTAACAGAAAATTATCGAATTATCTCTTACAATTTCAAAGACGTCTACCAGTGCTGTTAAAAGGAGGAAATGCAAGAAATTGAAATAGCAAGTACAATAGTATAGTACAGAAGAATTCTGACAGCTTTCTCGCGCACGGGAAGGTGTAATCATATGCTATACCACTCATAATGTGGGAAGTTGCAAGGGAATTAAATGCAGCTCATTACTTAAATCTGTTTTATAATGGTTTTTTACAACTTCAGATGTAGACATGCATACTCTTTTGGTATATTTTAAAAGTCTTATATATTACGAAAATAAGCATAGTAGAATTCAAATTTTTTATTTTTTTAAGTTTTTTCATGATAGTACTTGAGAATGAGGACCGAGTGAAAGTATATCAGACATAACATTAACAACTTAAAGAATATAACATAACTTGAAGAAATCAAGATTGCAGAAAAACAACAAAATCTTCTGTAACTATCATGAGTTAAGGACATTAGTCCCTACCCTGTGAACAATTTTCAGAAAGTGAAAAATCGCGACCTCACTAACAGATCCCGTTAAAGCCGCGTGCATTCATGCCCGTTTAAGAGGA
Source organism: Teleogryllus oceanicus (assembly GCA_964035755.1). Taxonomy (NCBI): domain Eukaryota; kingdom Metazoa; phylum Arthropoda; class Insecta; order Orthoptera; family Gryllidae; genus Teleogryllus; species Teleogryllus oceanicus. The sequence continues at coordinate 127,658,836 of CAXIVR010000002.1, forward strand.
AACATATTTTGTTCTGTTAAGGAGCCACTGTTGATCACAGGCGAACAAATGCAAACGGACGGATATTAGAGAGAAAAAGACCGTTTTGCGGTGTCACGGAATCTCAAATGTGCATGTCGGTCATAATGATGATTTTAGTGTTTCACACGATTGTAATACTCTGCGATACGAACACGAGAAAGTAAAAGGTAATGCAAAAGACGTTCGCCCTCGTTTATGCTCAGTGCTTAATCGCATTCCGTGTAGAGGACACAGACCGGTTGATCGCCGGCCGATGTGCACTAACAGCGCAGCTCCGGGGTCGGGGCGACTGCGCAGACAGGAATTGCGCGCGCCTGCGTGGATTTGTCTGGAGGTCCGCAGCAAGCGGAGGCGTGGCTGCGGCGATGGGGGCGGCGGGGGTGGTGAAGCTGGTGAAGGCAGTGAAGGCAGTAAAGGCGGTGGCGGCTTAAACGAAGTGAAGGCGGTGAAGGCAGTGAAGTTGGTAAAAGTGATAACGATATATTAACGTCTCTCTCAAAGAATCTTTATATCGATAGTATATGATAATATAATCGATTATAATAATACAATAATCGATATATAATTATATCGATATATTATAACGATATCTTTCTCATTACGAAAAGATAATCAAAACTGATATGCTGGCTCTCACTACTCATTGGAAAAAATGCGAATGAAAGGAATATAGAGAAGAAGCTCTTTAACTGCTATCCCTGCAAGGCAGAATTTTCAAGCCTAACGAAATAGATCAATAAGCACATTGCGTCCAACAACTACTGTTCTAGCTCCCCACCTCCGTCATATCAGTGGCTGCCGTCTTTTCTAAGATTATTTTCACGATATATTATCGAATTCATGAACAAGTAGAACATCACTTGATCTTTTTTAGTATATCAGATGTATCTTACTGACTCCAATGCATCAAAACAATTTTAAAATTCTACGAATGTACTAGCATTTGAATCACTTACTTTGATGTTCCCGTCCCGTCCCTAATTTTACACGTCATGGACGTGATTCAGCTGTCGAGATCGAGATGAGGGCGCTCCATCTTTTCAAAATAGTGAACGGAGAGGATACACAAGGTTCATTGAATTGAAGCCATCACTTTATATAAATCCATAATCAGACCCTTAATGCTATGCGCATGCCCTGTCAGGACTAACGCATCTGATACTACCATAAATAAACTACAAATAATAAGAATAGATTTCTCCGATTAGCAACCCACGCTCCATGGTTTATATCAACAAACAAATACACAAAGAATTGAATATAACTTCCGTCTCCAAACACATAGCCATCTATCCAATACATTCTATTCAAATACCAACTCAATACCACACGCCATCCACTACAACCTGGCCTCAACAGACCATACTCCAACACGCATAAAAAACCGTTACTCTTTTAACGCCTTCCTAAACTTATTTTCCAACAATTGTGAACAGTAGGTGCAGAGTGTAGCTTCCTACCCCTTTCCGTAGTTAGTTAGTTTTTAAGTTTAGGAAATAAGAATAAGTAAGCCAGCAATACATATGAAAAAGTAATTGTTACTGAACTATGTACATCCGAATGGAAAATAAATATTAAATAAAAAAAATTGAATTGAAGGTTCATTGATTCCACTGTGTACCAACATTCATATGCAAACTTTATAGTAAAAAGCGCTAATATTAAAGTTTAAAAGGCCATTTTAGGTTAGGAGATTATATGCATATTAGATCCAAGATCAAATTAAGTGATCCAAAATATTTGACGCGTAAAAGCTGTAAGTAACAGATTTGGTTCTATATCTGCTTTTGGTTCTTCAAAACGCTCATTAAAATTCACATCATTATATAATATCTGTATTTGATGTCTTTTCGTTCTTGTAATCATGAGAGAAAAAATGTTCCTTTTAAAATGTGTACACTTTCTTAAGAATACAAATTTTGAACATACGAAAATATACAGAAAAACAGTAACACTACACAGAACGCGTTGACTGCTGATCTGTCAAATGACATGGGCGTGCTTTGTTTGTTAGCTTTTCTGGGGAGTAATTCCCTCGAACTGAGCGGCGTATTCAGAATAGGAACGCACTAAAAAGCGTGCATAGAAAGGTAGTATGAGAGAATATTGATAAAAGCGAATTTTTCGTAGTGAATTCATTCTCCCTGAAAATGAGAATTATTGCTGGAAAATACATTCGGACATGCCCCACCATAACATTAAATACACACATTGAAAGAAAAAATAAGTAAGCAAACAAACAAAAAACAACATTGGGAACGATTTATTTTGAGATATTTTATGTTCCCTTTTACAGCTCACACTTATTACAATTTGTTAAAGCTCAATGAATCACTACAAAGCATGTTACGCGTGGTTCGCGTGACGATGGGCAGCTGTGTGTTGGTGTTTTGGCGCACGGGAGCGGCTAAGAGTTTGTCCATCGACGGGTGGCGGGGGGCGCCGGCGGGAGGGTTCCCACGCGCCGAGGGCCACGGCCGTTCCGCGCTTGCACGTGCGTCATCGGGCGACGCTCGCTCGCGCGCCTCCCTCCGCCTGTTTAACGGGTGAGCGCGGCGGAGGCCGCGGCCGAGGACGAGGCGCGGCAAACGGCCGCTTCCCGCACTAATGGATTTGCCGCCCGGCCGCGGCTGCGGAAAACTACGCTTTTTGTTCACGGTGAATTGTGCACGTTTGTGACCGTTCGCTTTCACGGACTGCCCTTACACTACTCACTGACGTTCTCGGAAGATCGTAATAAGTTGATCTTTGTAATTCGTACCTTTTTGAACTTTCTATACATTCGATTCACTTGACATCACGAGGTACTGCAATTAGAAATTTGTTACTTACATTTTTGAAAAAAAAAAAGTTTATTTATCTTTTGTGAGACTTCAAGGCAAGTGGAGTCGGGGGAGGGAACACTTCATTACAAACGCGATTATATATGGTTACACAATTTTAAGGTTGAATGCTAAAGATGGACAATAAAGTCTATCCCTGTTAGATTATAAAAAAGGTTGAGTTTTCGAAATTGACCTTAAGACTTTCAATTTTATTAAATTTTGTTCATTTGATCTCATTATAACTAAAGAAAAAATATTAATTACATTGAATTTAAATATGTTTTCCGGGTTGTATTGCTACTTTTCCCGCAATGACAATTCATACTGTAAATAAACATCGGTTTAGTCTGTTGATGTTTTCTGCATATTCGTCTCTTATTACACGGACAGGAGGTAAATTAGAGCCCCCTCCCCCTTTGGGAAAAAGTCACCAGAGAGGAAATTTTATTAGAAAGGTTGACATATGCGACGCCATATCACGGATAATTATAATAATTTCTGATTCAAAACTACAAACAAAAATAATTTCTGTTTAAAACTATATTTTTTCTCCACCCCTTCTTGGCAAGATTTGTAAACACGCATGTGCACTTAGGGATCATAATATTTATAGTACACATATCTAGGAACTGTAAACGCAGTCTGATGAAATTACCATGTTCTTTCGGAGAAAGAGAAACGTTTGAGTCAATTTATCACTCTAGGGAGTAAAAAAAAAAATGTTATCTACATGGTAAAAATGTAGTGAAGCATAAATAAAAGAGTCGTATAAATAAAATGTTTAATTTAAAATTTTCTCGTTAAAATATTAAAATTGTTGATTAGATTGATTACTGACATTAAAGGTAGCGTTCTGAAATAAATAGATTACGGTAGTGTCTTCTTCAGTCGATTGCAGTGAACATAAATCATATCGCATTATTACCTTTGTGATCTTTTAGAGAATCGAAGTCCATGTTTCCCAGAGTCAACATCCATCGCTCATTCTTCTCAGTCAGATAGCTTCAGTATTTCAGTTGACACCTCAACATCATTGATCGCAAGTGTCGCAGGTTTCCGTGGCAGATCGACATGTTACAACGTTTCAACGCGGTCGCATGTCAGTGTCCATGTCGCAGTGTCTCATTATGTCGATTCGCCAGTTGTCAAGTTCGCAACGGGGATCGCAGTGTCCAGTGTCACGATCCGGGCGCATGCCGCGTCCGTTGCAATCCGCAGTGCCGCATGTCCATGTCGCTGCGCAGGCCAGTGTCGAGCGCGGTGTCGCAGTGTCGCAGCTGGTAACAGTCGAAGCCGCATCCACAGCCCGCGCGGGCGCCCGCGGGGAAGGAGCCGCCTGGCTGGCGCGGGAGGCGCGGCGCGGTGCGGCGATCGCCCGGGGCTGCCCTTGCTCAAGCGGCCTATTGTGGAGGCCTGGAGAGGCTGCGCCGCGAGCGCTTCGGGGCCGCTCCCGGTAGATCACCGCTATTCACTCGCCGCTGCTCGCAGGTGCTCGGCACCACCCCACAACACACTTTCGCCATCGTTCGCGAAGACGTCCATTGCGAACAAGAGTTGCGGCCTTTTATTCACTCTCTGCTTATTTCGAAAATTCATTTATAGAGCATTAAAACATCACATTTCAAAATATGTTACTATCCTCCTGCTTTCTATATTGATGAAATAGAAACCCCAATATTCTTTTTAATACATACTTCACAGAATTAAGAAATGTCGACAGTTTTAGTTACATCACTTCACCGGTGGCGCAGCGTCAGGGTAGGCAGAGTAAGCTGAGCTATTCCTAAGAAACTTGAAGGCGAGAAATATCTTTTCACTAAAAAAAGAAAATTGTAAATTCATAATGTCGTTTTTAGCCAATTAATAGCGTACGTATGCGCACCAAGTTAATGTGTGTGTTCTTATGCATATTCAATGCGACGTGTCTTCGCCGCCGCCCCGTGGTGCGGGTGCGCCGGAGTCTCCGCGTAACGCCGCGTGGCAGCTGTTGGCCAGGGACGGGGCGCGCATGCGCATTGAGAAGGCTGGCTCGGTGTTCGGGCAGAACTTTAGGTCGACCTTACAACTATACAAGTAATTTAAACTCTTGCCCGCAGACGCTCTCTTCGCCACAAGCTTGCGTGGATCTTCTCGAAATATCCGGTAGAGGTCATTGAGCAACTTCAAGGATCACTAAAAACATGAGTAATATATTTATTTATTCATTCCAAATTTCATTATTAGAATTCCTCTGTCGCTAATTCATTATGTATAATATTAAGAATGTTAACTTTTTCTCCTACATTATTTAGCGTTGTGTTAACTTTTAATAACACACGATCATTTAAAAAAACTTTCATTTTAAGCATTTATGGGTTGCTATCGCGGTGAATGGTGAATCTCTTGTGTTGTGGAAAGATCAAACAGGATCTGATAAGTATAATTTTATTTCGTAACTCGATTGAAAGCGTATTCGTGTGTAGGTTACAAGTGAAATGTCGTTGACCTAAAACTGCATGTTGCTGTGTCTTATTGACAATGAGCACTCTGAAAATAATTAAAACACTATTCTAATAATCAATTTCAACTGTTTTAATAAGTTAAAGACATATTACTCACTTTTAAAAACAAAGAAGTATAACATTTAAAATTTATGGTGAAACTTTAAACAAAGTTTATTAATATTAGCAAATTAATTTTTTCAATTATGCAGTAGGTTATATTTAATTTGAGTAATGTTGCGTGATTGAATTAATAATAATAATAATAATAATAATAATAATAATAATAATAATAATATAATAATAATATTTAATTAAGTAGTATGTGGGTTTACAATATATTGTGACTCAGCTTCTCCAAAAATTAACCTCACGCTTGGCCACTGGACGTCAGAACAATCTTTTAATGTGCGTCACCGTTAGGAAGCAGGTTCCACAAAACATTAAGTCGAATTCTTCTGACTGGAAATGAAATCAATTTACCTGTTGTAAAGTAATCGCAAATAGGTAAAATACTCTGGACGTTCTATTAACATTTTCATGCGCAATTCTGTTTTACAATGGACGTACATATTTCAAAATCAACTATACAACCACCATTACGAAACCTCTGTTAATAAACTTCCATATAGTTTAAAACGGAAATTATGTATCCTATAACTATATCATGTATTAAATAAAAATCAATGTTTCTATCAATTTGTTCGCAACATCTTAATTTAATTCATCAGCAATGTAATAATGAGGGATATTCTCTTCCAAGTCACGCACTTCAGCACCTTTCTATCATTCTCGCAGATTTCTTCACGCAAAAGATGCTTCTTTTCTACAGGTTTTCCCATGATCTGCGCTGTGCGGGTGACGCTGCGTCGAAGGTTGAGGTGTCCACATGTCGACCATCATCTCGCGGTTTTCTTCAGGGCTGTAATGCGCGCACTGCAGACCTAAGAAGACCACGAATCATGATCGAAACGTCAGCACGCGCACTGCAGCTCTAATAAGAGCACGATATGATAGTCGCAGATCATGAATCTGGTCGCAGAACCTACGACGTTTTTCCACCGCGAGCAATCGTGCAGTCGGATGCGTTGTATCACGTCGTGGACAACGATCCGCTCCCGCCGGGCATTCCGGCCAGGTGGGGCAGGAGTGACGGGGTGGACAGGGAGGCACACGCCCTCGTTATGGCACGTCAAGAGCTCGTCTGTCACGTGGTCTGCGCAAGAAGCGCGACCTGCACCAGCGCCGCCTCCGTCGCCCAACAAAACCCCCACCAGCTCGCACGTGCCCCGCCACCGTCCCGCTCGCTCCCCGCCAGCAACGCCCCGCCAAAAGCACGATCGCCAACCACGACGGTCTCGCTCGCCCTCCCCCCCCCTTCCCCCCCCGGCCTCCCCGGCCCCGCCGCCTGTTGCTTGCGTCCCCCCTTTCCCTGTCGCCGCTGCTGTTTCGCTTACGTCCCGCCACCGAGCACCGTCTCCGCCGCCATTTTGCTCGCGTCCCGCAACCGCTTCACCTGTCCCCGCCACCGTTTTGCTTGCGCTTGCATGCCGCCAACATTTGCTCGCTCCCCGCCACCGACTCGCTTGTGCCCCCGGCCCCTCCCCGCTTCATTCCCCGCATGTCGCTCGCACCTGTTGTTGCTCCCCCCCCCCCCCCCCCCGCCGCTGTCTTTGATGCCGCGGCCGAGGCCTCCGATGACAAATTTCTCCAGCGCAGACGCCGTAGCCTCGAGCGAATCCCCGCTTGCAAGCGATGTGTACGCAAGCGGCCGGTTTGCTAACCCTAATGAAATCTCCGTTGATTTAGTGGATTAGGCTGGGTCTGTTAAGGTTTTCGTAGTCGAGGCCGACAGACAGATTGGGTTTGATCACGCGTGCAAGGTAGAGGGATTCGTTTTCGTGTTAATGAATTTCTTAAAATATATTGGTTTCTGCGTCATGATGTGACATAAAATACATCAAGATATTTATATATGAGTTTCGAATTACTTTCGATTTTTCAACATCTACGCAGTAACTCTCGGAGAATTAGGAAAATGCTTCCCATTTGCCAAAACATTATGGTTACCTTTCCTTCACGCGAATCATCTATGCTGTCTACGGTCTGGTAGCAAATATTTCTTAACAACAAGATTCCCTCAGGAAGACATTACATGAACAGAAGACAATTTGAAAAATTTAGACTTTCTGGTGCTTTGAAATACGAAGTAAACTAACCTTTTGTACGCAACACCAAAGGAACGCCGCGAATTGTTTTAACATTTGGAGTGATCCTAGCCTCTTTCTAATATCTCGTTGTCACAACAATTTTTGACACGTACTGATGTCTGACTCTCTTATATCACTGGCAGAGGAGACATGAAGACTTATCAATAGATGACGACTACCAATCTTGTCCCAACGCCCCTTGGTAAATTAGAGAATTTCTCCCGCTGACTGTGAAAGGAAGTCATCATTTCTGATGTTTGAAAACCTAAAATAAATATACTTTCAGGAAAGTTGTTTTTGTGACATAGTAGCTGCATAGCATCCAGTGGTGGTCAAGGATATGAGCGCCACATGTCGTGTAAAAGTCGTGTATTACACAGGAGAAGTTGAGACGATACGCATGAATGCGCTGTGTTTCCAGATGGCAGCTAATTTTTTTCTTTCCAAGGTCCTGCGCGCGTTTACAGCAAGAGGGGTGTGCGAAGTTATAAACCTCGCATAGCATACATTAGGAAAACTTATTTCTGCGAATTCACTTGTTCAAGTTCAAATCTATCATCCCGAGTTTTTCGAAAAACACGAAAGAAATTAAGATATAGAAGAGAGATTTAAAAACTCTAAATGAGAGTGGTCTCAATTTCAAATAATATCCTTTCGAACAGAGGCTACTGGAATATGCCACTAAAATGTAAATAGGTAAACCGGTTCGCGCAATAAAGAGCATTATCACATTCCACCATTATAAATTCATTATTCAGTAAAACATTTAAATGGAGTGATTTATTCATCAGATGAGCAGTTCGGGTGGGCGAAATCAAGTGAGCACCAACTTACGAGGATCTCAGCCTAAGCGCTCGTGGATTCGCATCCCACCTGAGCTTGAATGCGCGCCTGCATCATTCCTGTGCGTCGTCATTAAAAGGACCTCGCTTTGTTCTGAATCGCCAATACAGAAGTCCATATTTTCAATAAATTATAATTTATGGGAAAATGAAAAGGCAATGATATAATAAACATTTTTCTGTGATAGTCAATAATTTAATTTCAATAAATTTGAAGGGCAATATCTACTCATCAATTTTTGAGAAATACAGAAAGATAATTACAGTACGATATTTATAAAATACATTTATAAATTCTCACAAATTATTCATTGATATAATGTTGGTATTACCAACGGTATTATATTACAAGTTCTCTGCTTTTTCGAAAGTTGCAATAATATTTAACATTTCAAAACTACAAATTTAAAGATAGAAATTTGTGTTTTAGACAAATTCAGTTCCAAACAATTAGCTCTTAAAAAGTTCATGTACAGTTTTTTAAAAAATGAGCACATTTTGCGTAATCGGGGTAAAAATTTCCCTGTAATTGGGGCTTCAAATTTATGCAATTTATAAATATATTCTCAAACACTGCTTCAAATTTTTTCTTCAATATTTTTATTCACATTTTTACCACGGACAGAAGAAGAGACGCTTAAAAGAATGGCGCGTGTCTCATTTTCGTTGAACTCTTTGAATTTTAAAAAATTGCAAATTTAGAAATAATGCGATAAAGTATGTGCTGTTGTAGCACCACTCGTTTAAAGTGTAATATTGTTAGAAAATGACAAATCGTAAATTGTGAGCGTCACAGTTTTCATTACGAATAAAATAATAGCATTCTTTCTTTGCTTGTTTTATTTATTTGTTACAAAGAATTACTTTTAAAATATTTCCTCTAATCAATTTTTCATTGTTCACGAGCCCTCAATCTTCAGTGTATATGCAAGGGCCAAGTATAATTGATATGACTTTGACATAAACAATTCCATGAGACACCCTTGAACAGATTTCCCACTGATCTAGATCTTGCGGTCTGCTGCTCGCCATTAACTCTCGAGAGTCATTCATAATCAACTTACAATTAAAACACCTCAGACCTACAACGCAAAAGAACAAGCATACAAATCGGTCGCACACAGATGCACTAGAAGTTTACGAAACCACTCGCGTAATCTTGAAGGGCGTCGCAGTGAACAAGTGAAGCTAGTTACTCCTGCAACGGACACTCGTGGCAACCGGTGCTCGTAAATCTTCGTCTAACCTACTGAGCGCAAAGGAGAACTTCCATGTGGTGAAACTGGGTCGCGTATCATCATTCTCTAATAAAATTTTTCCCAATGTTTTGATAAGTTTTGAATGCTAGACTTTACTTCCTCTACGCATGTTATGAGCGTTCTGTTTAGGAATTGAAGATAAAATGATGAGCAATTTTCTTATCTATACGTCTTATATTTTGCATTAATTTCTTTTTTTATTTTTTAAATAATCTTATTTTCTTATACAGCGAATATCGCTTTACAAGATTGTATACGAACTATAACCTAGCAAGCATAGTATTAAGTGTTATAGGAGACTGAGGATACTCCCACTGGAGACCTCAATAATTAATAGTTTTGTATGTGAGAATGTATGGGAGGATAGGACAATTACAGGAAGAAAAGAAAGTGAAAAGTAAGTTTGTTAAATCGAGCATTTCTGTTTATGGCGGTTTAAATTTATCCTTTGGAAATCATGAATTCCTGAAAAACAAACCATGACTTCAATAATGTACACTTTCTGTTTATTGAGTTTTTGGGATTATATTGTTTTTGGCTCAGAAAATATAAAAACAGGAGTAATAAATGTTTGCAAACGTACAAGAATACTTACGGCTATATCTGGATACGCAAAGGCTTTATCAGGATACGAGTCATTTAGCAGTGAAAAAATTTCGAACCTATAGAACAAAAATCCCTTTCTTAGAGGAAAATATGATAAATCGATCTATGATAATACTCTAATCTAGAATCTCGGCTATTGCTGTTAATACTAATAGAATTACTGGTTTTAATTTTAGCGTACGATATATCTCACTGTTCTCTCTTATACTGAGTAAGCATTATATTCAATTCTGTTTGTTCCTTTTTCATCTTCAGTAAATCATTCTAACAAATAATTAACCAATGAAACTAAATAATAATAATCATATAAAAAGAAACAATTAACTGTAAAACTTAACTATCAAAATTAAATAATTTCAAAATTATTGTTTTAAGTTAATTGTTTATTTTCAAAAGGTCGATTGTTTCAAGACATTAAAGCGAGAAAACTGTTTTCTCTACCATAAGGAATATCTAGCGACTAACTGGCACACAATAACCAGCAGGTGTTCTGAAAAGTTGCAGGGCATCAGGAGCAGGTGTATAATGGGAATTTATAGCGTGAGTAGCCACTGTTCGTTAAATTGACCCACACAATTCAAGAAATCATTAGCAATAAATTGTAAAACGCAAATCATACTGCAGATTTCTTTTAAAGAATATGTTCCGATGAGACTCAATAGAGAAACATTATGAAGGAAACAAATAAAACGTTCGAATTTAATTAGTATTAATCAGTATTTTAAAAGAATAAAATAGTACTCTTGATTAAAAAATTACACAATTGAAAAAGTTCCTTTTGGGATTGTCACTATGATTAGTTTCAAGAAATAACGGTTGGCGAGTCATAAAAAGTGTAGTTCTTTAACTTCAAATTTGCAATCATAGAAGTTGTCATCTTAACCGTTCGGAGTAGAAAAGTAATCACAACAAGAGTTTAATGATTCTTATGGTAAGCTTCATGTAAGTCTATACGTTTTTATGGTAATTCTTATACGCCATAGTACTACCAACGTACCTTATGAGAAAAGCCATCTACAGTAAATGTATTTTTTTGTTTCAACGGATCATCAGATATTCTGCTTCTGACATGAGCTAGTAACACCAAATAAAACATTTATTTTCTATCCCTGAGTTCAAATAGGAAAAAGGTATCTTCAACTTTCAGACATTATTAGATCATGTCACGTCCCCAAGAAGAATAAATGTGAACGTATTGATTTCGTTTCCACATTGGTGACTGCTTTAGTGTGTGTCATGGGCATAATTTTCTCGGCATTCACATTCGTCTAGTATTATTACAGGATAAACGCATGAGTGACTTCACAAATGAACAAAAGGTTAACAACGCTCTCAGTATATTCAGAAGTACAATATCTGAGAAAATAAGAGCTAATAATTGCAATGTCTTAAGAATGTTCAATTCTTTAGCTCCAAATTTCTGCGGGAGGCAATAAGAATTCAGATTGAGCGCTGTGGTGACGTGCCATACATTATTTCTCAAATATAGACTCTCATACTGTCCTACGCGAATTTTTGATGGATAAAAAGGTTGTTTTTTGCCATTAGACACTTTAACAAACTTTGTTTAGCTTACAGTTCCGAAACATCGTGATCGTATCGCCTTGTTACCGCGACATTACAATACCTTAAAACATCGTAGACAGGTATACTGCGTTTTGTTCGTAGTATATAAAATGTATGGAGTTGTTGAGACAGAGAGAGAGAGAGAGAGAGAGAGAGAGAAAGAGAGGAAGAGAGAGAAAGAGAGAGAAAGAAGAGAGAGAAAGAGAGAAGAAATTAATCAAGAGAGAGAGAGCGAGCAATTCATCAAAACTTCATTTTGCATAAATAGAGACATGCAATAGATGGAACCAATGCAACTATAGATTCATAAGAAAATTTACTAAATAATTATAACCCTAGCCAAACTACTATCGTTCTTGTCACATTAGAACAAGAAAAGATACGGGCAACAGGCAATGGAAATTGGTACCCTCGAAAGCACCATATTCCTCTAAATGTTGTGAGCTGCCACATCAATGGGATAGGAACAGGCGGATCGGCGCGCGTTCATCAGTTGCTGCCAAAGAACGCCCTCAATCGTAAGAAGTGAACCCTCAATCGTAACTGGTGGAAACAAAGGCGCTCGTAAGACACTCAGAAACCATGCAAAGAAGTATGCTTGGCCTTGCCTTCCAGAAATTTGTACTATCTATGAAAATGACTGTAAATTATTTTAATCTAGAACATTTTTAAGTATTATTTGGCAATAGTCTAACGAACATTAAAGGAAATTTTATATTGTGGCGGTCACATTTAGTTAATACTCATAGATGTCAACATAACTTACACAAACAATAATTTAATAATGACATGAGAGTTGCAAGAAATGTAAGAAATATGAAAGTAAAAAACATGAAAACCAGCAATAAATAAATAATCCATTAACTTTACTACATAATTGGCTCATATACAATTGCTTTGACATCAAACATGCAAACAACGCAGCCTTAAGGAAATACAAAAAATAAGGAAATGGTTTGGAGAAACACAAAACACACCACAGGAGAGTAAGCAAACATTGGTGGCTGGATGTAACGTCCGAATAAACACGCGAAAGTCACTAACCCATCATTGCGCTCCACTCCAACAACTAGCTCTTTAAGTTTTTATTAAACGTTTGTTCATACATAAGAACAATCTGTTCAAACATGAGAACAATTAGTAAATTTGTTGAATTGATAATTAGCATTGATTGAAGAAGACACTCGTTAGTATCTCTCCATTAATACAGTTGATTACGCATGTAACTTACACTTCAACATCTGTGCGGCAATCTAAAGGTTTCCTAAGGTTCTCCAAGTGGCCTGTCAATGCGTTGCCAACTTGTGTACCTTATCCTCTCAGCCTGCGGTGACAATCGCCGGGCGCGGGGCGTCGGAGGCCCGGACGAGCGCTCCGGGACGGGCGCCTCCCGCCGCACTCAAACACCGACCGCGATTTTTTTACGGCGACACGCGCCGTGCGTTGCTTTATTGTCCAGTCTTGGTGGACAGCCAGTCTAGACAGAACTGGTATTTCTAGATCGAGTTCGTGTCGGCGCAGTCTACGACGGCAATAACTGCAGGGGTTTGTTAGAGAAAGTTATTGTTTGTGCACATTGTACTCGTGCATGTGAGTTAAATAAATGGAACTTTCTGGGGCAAAATTAACGAGGCGGGTGAGTTACGGCAAGTGCGGTAAACCACTCTTTCGGTTTTGGAAGAAACTGTTGGAGAAACTGGTGAAGAAACACAACTCTGACAAGAATGGAAACGACAACTTAGACAAAACACCTAATGATACAATGAGAGTGTAGTCGAGGTCAGTAAAATAAATAGTTCCACTTCACAAAGTTAAAACAATTAAGGGCCTTCTTAAAAGGCAATATTCGGAGCAAAAGCCATTACTGAGAAGTAACATTTATGTATTAACCGTCAGTTTTCCTTTAAACGCATTTATTAAATCTGTATTTATTGTACACAATTTAAAAACACAAATGCTATATGACTATCATCAGTGATCAATTGTCTTAAATGTGTGAACGCAAATCGTATATGCATTTTATTAACCTATCACAATTCGCTTTGTACTGGATGAGATTCTTTTCAATCAACGAAGATACTAACAGGTTTCACAATTCAGTACAAATGGTACAAGACCGAGATAATTCATCCACAAAGGAGATAATTAATAGTTTACATAATGTGTACAGTGAGAAGTGAGAAGCGCGAAAGCCTTCCATACTCAAGAAACAACGTTATCTCCAAGGAAATGTCTCCTGCTTGTGACGATGGTAGTGCACAATCTTATCGCTATCTTGCTCTGACAGGAAGTACCCTGAAGAACACGATGCCATGCGATTTGTGTTACGAAGGTGAAAATATTGTTGGAATCTTCCTCAACTGCGTGTTTACATGTTTCTCTCGAAAGTTTGCAGGAAACAAGTGAATTCGCGAGAAGGACGAATGGACTTATGTTTGCAAACTTCTCCGCCAGGGTTCAGTTTCAGCAGCTTCAAGGGCGGTTTCATCTTCAACATACGTTTCTTTTCACGCTTGTGTCTGAATTCCTAACAAAATGATAGAAAATTACGTTATTGAAAATGGACTATAATAATGATAATAATAGTATAAACTCTATTCCATACTTTGCTACTTAACAGATGTTGCGCAGGCATACCGTGTACGCACGCAAAAGAAAGCACTCTTTAAAAGTTATCACCAAATATCTTCAACTTCATTTATTTTCCTTTATGTGATTTGTAGCATAACTCATATTCAAAATAATGGGGGATTTAATATGTATAACATGTATTATTACATTATGCAATATAAAAGAGAAAGTCATGTACGCTTGTGATTAATGACTTTACTATTACCAGTACTTTGCGTATATTTTTAGAGTGACCAGAAGTATTTATAATTTTTTAAATTTAAACATTAAATAAATCACTTAAAAATAAGGAATTTAATTCAATTCTTTGAGTCAAAAAGTATTTTAATTCTACTTTAGCATTCACATTACAAATCTAAAATAATAATTTTGAAGGGGAGTAGTGCTGTTAGTTTAGTGCAGTAGTGTCTTATGGGGAGACGCGTATCCATGTTAAGAGCAACAAAACTAGTACAAAATATTTAATTATTATCACAGTAACAAAAATATTAGATGATAGATAACTACTACAAAAATAAACTATTAACATATTTAAGCAATGGTGGTAAACCACCTAATAGATTTCAATCTTTCTTTTTTAAATAAAGATACGCATGTTTCCCCTAACTGCTCGATCATTTCGTCCGCCCATTACGTTGTACGCAGCAAAGTGAATACAACATGCTCGATTGTGATCTCGATTACACCCACAACGCTCTAAACATCCCGATGTCGCCACGGCCGCCGGAGACTGCAACGCGCGATAAGCGAGTAACTCGCGACCTGGAGCGGCGTGTCCGCGCTCCGGGGGTTGTGGCATTCGCGGGCAAGGATTCCGGTCCGAGCGCTGGGCTGCACAGCGGGGCGGGCGATTGCGATATGGCGTCAGGTGCGGAGCGGGCGGCGGGTGGTGGTGGTGTTCCGGGAGGCTGCGAAAACGCGAGAAACGGCGCCGGTGGGGCGGCGGCGGGCCGGCGCGGCGCGGCGGCGCCTTGAGAACCGAACCGCCTTGCCCCGGGGGCCCAGCGAGCGCGCCCCCGGCCGCCCCCGCGCCGCGACGCGAGGCGTCGCACGCAGCGTAGGAGGCGGGCGAGCGTCGTCTTTGAGCGGGCGCGTGACGGATTTGCGAGGCGTGTCGGTAATTGATGGCTTCGTGGGCGGTTTATTGCGATTCTTTGTGGTGAAGATGCTTGGAAACGGTACCCGGCTTTGAGAGGAACGGGACACCCACGAGATGAGGCGATTAAAAGATATTAGATAGATAAAACGCACGTGGAATGAGAAGTACCCTTTATTCGCTTTGGGACGACAATTCATTTGAAATGTTCATTTTTATAATTTTATTTCACCTCATTTAATAATTAAGTTTAACTGAGTGACAAGAAACAGTAAGTTCTCAATAAGAAAGATCGGGATTCTCAACTTATAATTTTGAATAATGACGTCAACATAAATGAAAATGTTCGCAAGAAGAACGCGGAAGCATTAGTTTCAGTGTCATAATCTTAAATGGGTTAGAAGATGAAGCTAAGAAAAACATTTAACTTTGAGTAATATGTTCATGAGCTTGAACACAAAAATATCAGCAAATGTTTTTCAAAAATATTCTAATATTTAATTTAAAAATTTAATTTAATTATGTGAGATATTACAGCCATAACTACACCTTAAATGTCAGTTGTCTTATGGCGGGCAAAAGTACTATATCGGGTGATTTAGAGGTTCTTTTAAAAGATAGCATAATAATTAAATATCATATTAAATATCCATTCTAACAAAAATATCAGCAAATGTTTTTCAAAAATATTCTAATTTAATTTAAAATCAATGTCAAGAAATAATAACTCGATTCAAAAGAAAGACAAGCAAAACAAAGCTGCTGATCCAAAAAAGTATCTGATAAAAATAAAATGTATAGTTTAAAGTTCTACAAGATTATTTTAAAGCATAATTTACGTTTGTTATGGAGATAACTTTGCAGTTCAACATTATTCAAGAATGTATTACAAGAAGAAATATTTAAAAGAAATATATTTAGAAAAATGTCAGCGATAACACGTCGGAGAAGTCGTATCCGCTGTCAAAATTGGACAATCAGAAAATGAAGTACCAATGAAACCATGTGAAGTTAATATTTATTTTAACTGCATTGTAAATGCGTATGGAAAATATTAAATTCCTTTTACGACGAATTGTATACAATTGTTTAAGATCGTTTAAAAAATTTGCAGTAATTTATAAATATTTATATTCCTGTATCCAAGAGATAAAGGTGAATATTATCAGTGACTTTTCTCTTCAGAAGGTACTAAGAACTGTGTCTCAAAACTTTAAATAAGAAACTTGCAAGTAGTCAATTTATTTACAATGGAATATGAATTTTGTGGACTGTTCTTCAGTTAAATTGGGTATGTTAAAATAATGATTGTTAGCTATGAGGTACGCAATGAAACGCCTTCAAACGCAGTCACATGTCAGTGTTACATCAATAAACATTTAGCGAATTTGAAGTCCTAGAAGAATTAACCATAATATAATGGTTATATCTCCGACACGTGCTCTTGCGGTTTTAAGATGTGTGAGAAAGATGACATCCCCCATGAAGCGTGGCGTGGAACGGTGCGAAGGGCCGGCGGCTCAAAGGAGCAGAGGGAGAGGTTAGGGCAGGTGCAGGCGGCTGGGCGGGGCCGCAGCCGGGGCGGCGTCTTACCTGTCAGCTGGTGGCGCCGGGCAGAGGCGAGGTGGCGATGGAGGCGGTGGCGGCGGGCGTGTCGCGGCGTCGGCGTCCGCGTCTGCACTGGCGAGGTGCGCCTGCGAGGGCGTGCGCTGCAGAGGGCGAGGGCCCAGCGCGGGCGGCGCGTGGCCGGCGCGGCGGGCGAGGGCGCGACGCGCGCGTGCGTGCGAATGGCTCGCTGTGCGACCGCGAACTCGCGCTGCGCGGCCCGCGGTCCGCGGCCCTCCGCCGCCGCCTCCTCCTCCGCCGTCGCGGAGTAGTCCCCCGCCCCGCCCCGCCCGCCACGCCTCCGCAAGCCTGCCTCGCGCCGAGCGGCAGCACGCCGCCTTGCGCGGACCACCGGCTCGCACGAGGGAGGGGCGGGGCTGGCTTCGATGCCATCGCGCCATTTACCCGGTGGATGCTGCTGAAATTATCGAATAAAAGAAACTTGTAAAATTGTCTTTTCAATTGAAGAGCTTGGGGCAGTAACTAGATAAACCCCATAGCCACAGCAAGCCCCGCGCTTTTCCTACATGTAAATATTTTGACGTTTTCGAAGTATGTCTCATTTTGTCACCACCCAACTCTTTCATAAATCAACACAAGCAAACAAAATCAGCTATACTTTCTCCAAAACAGATATAGTATTGACGTTTACAAACGACGGGATGCTTGTTGGGTTTGCTGTGGCTTATTTTATTATCTCGTTGAAGCCCTCAACTTCATTAATTTGTATAAAATTAGAACGTGCTCTGATTCATTAAAAAAAAGTCACAATACTGTTGATTATATTTTCAAACATTCTAACTTTACCTTCTGTAGTTTCTTTGAAAAATGTTTATAATAATGTTAATCAATGTATGCTTTTGCAAGAGAAAAGCCATGCGCAATTAACATATCGTAATCATCCATGAGATTGTTAAATATGTCTTAATGAGACGTACTGTAGTGGGATTCAAAGGAAAGAGATCTCAGAGAATCAGTGCTATACTATTACTACAGGCTATAAAAGGTTCCGCAACTACTTTAAACTACAGAGATGGTTACGAGAAAACGGTAATTTTGGATACAAAATGAAATATATGTGTAGACAAACAAGACTCAGAAGTTAGTTATGATTACAAAAAGTCGAAACTCCAAAATGTACATTATTTCTATATTACCTTCACTGCGGTCGTAACTAGATCAAGGGTTCCCATTAACTACTGGTGAAGGTGCTGTCGTAGCAATGATGCGCGTATAACAAGCACATGTCAATTGTCTTTGACGAATAAGTACATGTGTTCATAACCCCATTTCAGTGACCGGGACACATCGTCAACAACACAGGGCAAGGCTAGTCAAAGCATAGGTCGTCTACAGAAACATCGTAATATGTAACAGGGTCTGATCAAATGTTTAAATATTCCAAATCTTTTGTCATATTCATGTAATTAATGAATTGAATGTGTTGGAGGGGGGAATCAGAATCGACTTTGAATATTTTCGAAGAAATGTATTCAATGCAATGTTCGAATAGGTCATTTATATTTTTCATAAGTTAAGTTTTATGATGAAGATATAAAAACATTTTAAAAGTTACACAAATTTTAACTGAACTTTAATTTAAATGTAAATGGTCTGAGAACTTTTTGAAAATTGTGGTATAGACATAAAAAACGAAAAAAAGTACGCTAATTCTATTATTAATTTATAACTAGGTTCTATTACTTTTGTCTTTACATACCATTTGAAATATAAACTAGTGGTTCTACAACTTCACATACTTTCACGCAATAATTCTAAATTTGCAAATTTTTGAACGCTCAGAGTGTTCAGCGAAAATGATATCCACACCATTCTTTTAAGCATCTCTCTTGTGTACGTGGAAAAAAATGGAGAGGGTTTAAGAAAAAAAGTAGTTCAAAAAACGTTTATCTATTTTCGCAAAATTACCCGAAAACTACCCATTTTTTCGAAAACTTGAACACGACCTTACTTCATGATCTGTCTTTAAATAACATTTTTCATAACGAAAAAATATCTATCTTCATTATTGTAGTTGCAGCAAGACGATCAAAAAGTTGCACTTTTGCAATTTTCGAAACCACAGATATTTCAACGAAAATGAGACCTGCACATTCTCTTAAGCGTCCTTTACGAAAACCAGGACAAATTTAATAAAAAGATTGGAGCTATTTTCGAGAAGCTTTTGAAAATGTTTTTGAGTCGTCATGGGAAGTACCCTCAAAAATCAAATATCAGTTTGAAAATCTCAAAGGCGCGAGTTTTTTAAGATCGATTGGGAAATACCAATTTAGATGAAAATCGCTGAACGGTTTAGGCGCTAGCGTTGACTGCAGACGGACGGACAGAGAGATGTTTTGCCGTTAATCAATTTTCGGTATCATGGAGCCATAAGATATGAATTATGGCTACACCATGTGTTAGAGGAAGCAATTTACTATACATAGAAAGGGGATTTATATCCTTTTTCGTTACCCGGGCCCGGTAATAAGAGTTTTCTGCCGCAAATTCGCTGTTTTCTGGAGCACGATTACATAACTGTCTCGCCTTACGAAGTAAGTGCGAGAGAGTAAAAACGGTGCTCTACCAATATTTGGAAGTGGCATAAACCCCTTATGCTTTCTTGGAATACATTAAAATTAGATGTAATCGTACATTCCAGCAGGGAGAAATGTAGTCGAGGTAGCAGATTTCTCCAATACAGACTACAGCCAACCTTCCAATAGAGTAATAAACAAAGAAGAACATAATGATTTGTATTGTGCTTGCCTTCAATAATTGTCGTTTGTCAACACCAATTGTGTAGAGTATAATTGTAATGGATAGCCGTCGCATTGAAAGCTCAAGCAACCTTGGCCATTTCTTGTAACGTGAAAGGTAGCGGTGAGCAGAAAAGTATTTCATCTCGTTATTGACACCCCGTTGCTTCAATAGTGAGCCCTCGAGAAATAATCCTCTGCCGTTTTTGCCTTACGCAAATGCTTTTCAGGACAATTTCACATTTCACCAAGAACCGAGATTAAGGAAAATAATTCCACTAGCCACAGATACCCTGAGTAACTAAGAATAAAACCATTCATCAACTATCACAATTAAACAATTACGTCTATAATGAAAAGGAAACACAGAATAGTCAACAAACAAATTAATAAAATATATCACTGTTAAAATTCGTAAATAAATGGGTTATATCCAAGATCAATGAAGAGAGGCTTGCAGAAATCAGTGGATGGCCTTTGATATTATTCGTAGAACTGTGTTCAGCAGGCCAAGTCTAATGCAATGTGATTCCCTAGAATACTCTGTTATACTTCAGGCAGGAAAATACACGTAACGAGCTGCATGAAGGTTGACTGAATTTAAAAGACGCATAATTCAATGAACTTGTTTTGGAGTTCAATTCATTTATATGGGCTATTCCACTCGTGATATTAAGATCAATAGCGTTTAAGAAGGCATGTGGTATAAGAGAAGTGATTTTCAAAAAAATATCAGTTTTATTTATCGATTTTAATTATCACGTTCTCCTTAGTGCCGAATCATAAAGTGAGATTCAACTATCTTAGAAGGCAGAATGTATCAATTTCTGCGCTGCAAAAAAGCGCACTTTTCCATTGTGTAATTCAAGGGTGCTTCAAAACGTGTTTTCCATTGAAATTTCAAAATCGATTTTCCGCAGCATTACATAACTTCCTCTCGTATATTACTTATATTACTCCGTATAAAACCCACGGCCGCGAGGCCGGGATGCTGCTGGTGGGCCATGGCCTGTACGCAGGCTGTCGCGCCAAGTACAGACAAACTCCATATAAAACAAAGGAATACAGCAAAATGGCTTTTATGTCACCTTACAAAGTGCAAGTTTTGAGCTTATGTTCACAAAAAACTTTTAATATTCGAATTACTTTATAAGACATTATTTGAAGCATTTGTTTTAACAAATTGAACGATGCATACAAACCGTTATTAATGTAAATATTAGCGACGTGAGAGAGATGTTAAAAATGTACATGAGTAATTTAAAAAAAAACAATACATCAAAATAGCGTTTATATCATGTTACAGAACATTCAGCGCATTTAGCATTATCCCTAGAAGTTTAAAGAAAAAAATTGGAGCAGTTTTTGAGAAATTCTTCTTTTTGATAGTTTTTAATATTGCATATGTTTCAATCAATATTGCGCCAACACTACTAAAATTTTCAAGAAAGTGTACATGATATTAATGAAAGAATAATTAATGGAAAACAAATTTCATTTGAAGGAAAAATCTCATTTGAAGAAAAAAAAATTGTAGTTATAGAAAGCCGCCGAAATGTTTAACCTTTTGCTCTTTTCGTAATTGCAAAGTTAACAGGAAATCGGACTCGTGTCAACTATATAGTTTATTTCACTCTATTTTTTAAGAAATGTTTAAAAAAAGATTTGGAGTCATTTTTGATAACATTTTGAAAATGCCCCTGGGTCTTCATGTAAAGTACCCCTCAAAATTAAAGGATGATTATTGCAAGTCTCAGAGCTTCGCGTCGGGCCAGATCGACTAGGCAATGTCCCTTTTGAAAAATATCCTACGCATAGTTTAAGCGCTAGTGTTGCTTGCAGACGGACGGACGGACGGACGGACGGCTGCTGTCCGTTCGGGACAGACGGGACAGACGGGACAGACGGGACAGACTGGACGGACGGCAGACGGACGGGCAGACGGACGCAGACGGACGGGCAGACGGACGTTTTGAAAAACACCACTTTTTCGGCGTCAGGGGACTCCAAAACTTCTTTCCATTGAAATTTCGAAATTGATTTTCCGCAGTATTACATAACATTCTCTATACTTTATATATTACTCTGTATATACGAGAAAATAAAAGAGAAAAAAACTCTAGTGCATCGTAAACCTTATTTCTCATTAACTGATGAGTCAGCACTAGGAGTGCTTCCTTATATTGACATCAACGTCATAGAGGATATTCATGATTCACTGGATGTTTATCGTCAAAGTTGCATTATTTGCGAAGAGCGGAGGTTATCAAAATTGGTTGGTACCTGTGCTGTAGGTGGAAATATTGGGCTCATGCTGAATGTTCAAGCTGGGAAGAGCAGAAAGCCCAACAAACACATGGAAATGCAATTTTGTACATGAATTTTATATGTGATAGTTTTAATTTTGGAGGTGCTGTAGCCTATATTTAGTATTTTAGATGAAGCGCATCATTGTATTTTGTTACTTTTAAGTAAGGTTCTTTCTCTGTTTTTCTAAATAAAGTGTTGTATCTTGATTAATAAGTTTTCTCCTTTCGTCATTTTACTCACCCTCCTTCATCTTACTCCTTAGGTGAGGCCAGTTGAAGAGAATGTCAACTACATAAAGCGACGCATGTTCCTCTGATCTCCGCAGGAGATACAACTCACCCTCCATTCGTGTACAAAAATCTGGAAATATTCATTCTCCTTCCAAAAAGAATTTTCACTTTGGGTGCTAAAGTTTTGATGTATCTGACACAAAAGCATTGTAGTAAATATGTTAAATGAGGTCCCTTGAAACATAAATTAAAAACCAATAAAGAACTTAAAAAGAGTGCTCAGATCGAGAAATAATTCAAACAAAAATTGTCTGTAAAATGAAGCTCACTTGTAACATAGATCTCAAGAAACAGTAAGTACAGAGTCTTAATCATATTTTAGTTTTATAATGAGTGTTTAAGTTTGAATCTATTTAACACAATTGAATATAACAACACATTTGAATACAACAAAAAAGTGCGTAAATTGTTAATGTGTTTATTGAAGCACCTATTGTAAAAATGAAAACAGTTCACTGGGGAAAGTGTGGATCCAATGTGGTTAGTTAATGGCTTTATTCAATACTTACAAATCAGGGAAGTGATGCTAGTTCATTTCTAAATTTGATAAGAGTCTATTCTTAAGACCAATTAAACAGAGTTCATGCTTTTTGAAACATTCAATTTCAAAAACAACATAATTGTGGTGGTTTTGATGAATCCACCTTGTAAAATTTGTTTTGTCAAGTAGTGTACACAGTAGCCCTTACAAAACGGGACATAAAGCCGTTTGAACGGGGTTAAACGAAGCATTTCATGTTCTTAGTGAACCATAACGTGGTTCGGTTTTCAAATTCCATTATTAACAGATTATCAATTAAATTTGTAACGTTATTCTGTTTCGGCAGGTATCCCCAAGAAGACAACACTATTTTGAAGAAGGTAAATTTCTCCAGCGGTGTATTCCCTCCAGCAGTGCGTTCGATTGTCCCAGCAGGTCTTCATCCCGTGCGAGTATCACTTCTCCCGCCGAGCGCGCTCATCGAACGAGGCAGCCAACAGAGATGGCCGCGCGATTGCCGGCCGCGCGAAATGCGATGTGATCGTTAGCTCTGTAACATAAAGGAGCGGAATACTTATAAAACAAGTGACGGCCATTAAACGCGAACGGCGCACCCCCGCAGCGGCGTGCCGCGCGCCTACGCGCGTGCTGGGAACTGCTCGGCCGCCGCCGCGGGCGAGTCCCTGCCACGCACAGTGGGCTCAAAAGAGCTCGCATCCAGAAAAACACAAACGAAATTCATGCTACTGACTTTCGTACACTTTTCGTAATAATACACTGTCAGAAATGTCATTAAACCTAATGTAGATTAACATGTTGTGCATAAAACTTAATGTAACCTTGTACATTAAAAATGGCTTAATATATTTGTAAATTAAATTTAATGCTTAAGTTAGAATCAATGTAAATTTAATGTAGACGATCTCGAGTTTCTCCTGCCGCATCATTCATATTGTATATTCGTAATCGCCGGTCCATCAAGATCATTTATTCCAAATAATACCATAAAGCTTAACTATGCATCCTAATGGACTATGTACTTAAATTTAAAATTTTCTGACAATGTAGTATTTTATTTAAGCTTTTTGTGATTTATTTTAGCAAATATGTTTTTACTCAGTCTTTTAACTGCGTACTTCATTAGAAATAAAAAAAAAAGTAATCCAAAGTATCATAGAAAACAGCAGAAAACACATATATTCATGTAATTTTAAGGATTAATTAGAGATAACTTTACAATACTATAAATTTTTTATATCTCGGAGTACCAATCTGCAATTTTTACATAAGAAAAGCCATTTAAAGAGATTAAATTTACGGTTAAAGGCAGCTGCGTTTGTGAACACTACAGCATCTTGAATAAGCTTTCAAATGTTATAAAATCTTCAATCTCTTTTCACCTAATTGCAATTCACTAAATCTAACTACTTCAAAAAATTCTTAAAAATTGTAAATATTACACGATTTGAAATTATTACTGAAACCAATAGATTCGTAGTTTCCGATTTTTAGAACACCAGATATACATGGATACATGATATACATGAAGCGGTTGCGAGAAAGTAACCAATTAAAAATAAATAAAACATGGTGTTTATGAACTATGAGTAGATATCCCTATCTGTAAAATCAGACGATATTGGTTATGACGAAAGTAATTTAATGCCATATTGGCTCTTCTGTAATTTAATATTTAAAAACTCATACCTTTAGTTCTTAGAATAAGTATCCATGAGAGCATCCACACGCACTATTTTAAGAGAAGAACGCGTGTATCCTAGCACGCGCGATGCTGCCCATTGTAGTCCACTGTGGAGTTCCTCCCGCCCGCGCACCGAGGCAACAGCAAGTGGTTCTTGTGGAGGCGCTTGAAAACCAACTTTACAACTCCTTACTCCGATCCTGACGGCCGGCGTTTCTTCCGCCTCCCGCACGAGAAGCTCTTGATGAGCGCTGCTTGGCGAGGCATATTTAGGGCCGAGGATACGCAATCAACAAGCTATCGGCGGAGGAAATGGCGAGCCTCGCCAGCACTGCAGGCGCGAAGAGGGTGATTTCTCAAGCGCAGGTATGCAGCTCACTCATAAAGTGCAGGGACGTCTTGGCACTCGCTTTTCATCTTTAGATTTCTGAATTTATATGCCTTATTTCAAAAGGGAAACACACGTATGACGTTTATTCAGTTCATGACGACCATTATATGTCACGGCTAAAAGACTTAAATATAGCTAATGTTAGGAATGTCTGCTTAAAATCGCGCTTTAGCAAGACGGTATGGATAAAGCTGAATAAATGACGATAAACGGATCATTTCGGATTTCAACCGGTTAGTGTTGGTACGCAGGATCACAGGACGCTGAATAAAGTAAGACGATCGTCCGAGAGTGAGGTGACTTATGTATTCGCAAAAAGTATGTTGCCATACAAATTTGCCAGAAAATGTGAGTTGTATAGATTTAAGGTTGTTTTATGTCAATCGTGAAGGCTATCGCCAACTCGGAAACAGGTATTCTTTATTTCAACGAGAGAATGAAGTGGAGGGTAACAAACTGGAAAGTATCCTTCCGCTGAAGTGCGCGGTGCCACTGCTGCAATTTGACAAGCTCTTTATGTTCCGTTAACACCACTGTCTGCTGGTGATAACAAAAATTTCCTCAGATTGCATCCTTCCGTCGGGATGGGTACAATAAGGAAGAGACGCTGAATTCTTTTAACAATCAGGGATCGACAGCATCGCACTTGTAGAGCAGTCGTAGCACTCAGAGCTTACACCAGGCCTTTTAGTTTCTCTCCATGCAATGCACTAACGTAGCAAAGAGAAATTATTGTAATGATTCAGAAAAAATCAGCTATTTTTCGACAGAAAAACTGGTATAGTGGGGCCCTAGTATTCAAAAAGGGTATAAAGCTTCTTCATATACGAAGTAAATTACTTCCTTTAGTACCTTCCAAAAAACTCGGCCCACAGACATTGGCCCTAAAGAACTTGCAATGATAGAAATTGCCTCCCCGGAAGGTGTTAGGGGGCAATTCCCTATCGAGGAAGGCCGCTAGTTTCAGAGATAAGTCAGGATCTTTCAGGTGTGCCCGTCCTCTTTAATTCTGTTTTTCTGCTGTTGACACGGCCCATTCCGACACCGCTGGTCGGTTAGGAAGACACCAAACGTTTATGGAGTCCCTAGCTACTAGGACGCCCGGAGACGTAACTATTGAAACTAGTTTAACAGAGCCACACTAGATGCCACGCCTAACTGGAAGGAAAACATTTCCACTTGGATAGGAACCTGGGGTATTTCTCAAACTAATGTAGATCAAAAACTCGTTGAGGTGGGAAATGAACTCAAAAGAAATATTCAACCCCAGGACCAATTGAATGAGACCTATGTCAAGTTAGTAGGGATTTTGGGCGGCTCTTCTGAACCCACTACCACCAGTCCTAAAAACCCCGTAGACATTGAGGCAAACGTGGTAGGAAGCGCTACTCTAATGATAGGGCGCAGGATCTTTTCAAGAATGATCCAGCGCTTTTGGCAAAGTGCATTAGAACGGGCATTGACTGTACGAGTGTCGATTGATTGATTTTTTCGTGTTTCCGGGCGCGTCAACTGATTTGGTCATTAGTCCCGTTAGTGTACTGCATGTTTTCCTCGGGAGATGGCGGTGATCTTCCCCCGCTGGATGGCGAGATCCGGCGCCGACCTACCGTCGGCTAGTGGGGTTTCTCCCTAACCAGGACTCTCCCACCAGCGGGGCACCAACCCAGCCGGGACAAGCTCTAAGCTCCCGACCGGTCTCCCGGAATATGTGGTAGTGTAGAGCATGTCAGTGTGTGTGTGTGTGTGTGTGTGTAGGAGAGGATAGGACAAGGAAGAGGAAGGAAAGATCGCGCGCGGTCCGTAGCCCGTTTGGTAGGGTACTGCTCCGGCATTCACCTGGTGTTGATCGGAGAAACCACGGAAAACTACCGATCAGAGCAGCCGGTAGCTAGAATTCGCCTCCATACAGCGAGTGAATTCGACCTAGCTCAAAATATAGTGTCGAAAATCCTGCCGCCATCAGGACTCGAACCTAGGACCTCCCGGTCAGAGGCGCTGCAGTGACATCAGTTGATGCACTGAGCTACCGCTCCCGGTAAAGTGTCGATCAACAGCACCTAAACAGGGATGAGGTTAATGACCTGTGCAAATTCATTTGGGGTAATACGCCCCCGATTCGGTTATCCGAATTAAGAGAGGATGATAAATTGTCGACACCTGAAATGGATCCAAACACAAATCTATACGCGGTGCAAATTGCCGAAATTAAAAGCCGTCTGGCTGGGGTAACAAATTCCACGGCTCCAGGAGCAGATAAGATGAAAGTTAGCAATATATCTTCACGAGCAAAAGTTAAGATATTGTCCCTATTGTACACCCAAATTTTATACACTGGTTTTCTGCCTTCTGGGTGGAAAGCAAATCGCACCATCTTTATACCAAAAGAGGGTAAGGATAATACGTTTGTCACTATCTCCTCATCACAATTTGTTCCCCCTGTGCAGTATCTTTTGGAGTATTATGGACAAACGCATTCGATCCGTGGTGAAGTTCAATCCACGCCAAAAATGGTTTATCCCTGAACCTGGCTGTTTCGCCAATGTTTAAATTCTTCACAGAAGCAGACAGTGACATGAAAAAGCAGTAGGTGGTGTCGGCACAGTGCTAGACATATTCAAAGCATTTAACACTGTTCTTCACGCGGCGGTTCGGTGGGCTCTGTCCAGGAAAGGGATCCCCGATGCCTTTACCAATTTGTTAATGGACTCTTACGCCAACGTTTCCACAGTCATTCAGCACCCCTCGAAAGGAATTGAGGTGCCAATTCGTATAGGAGTGAAACAGGGGGACTCCTTGTCCTCACTCCTTTTTAACCTCATTATGGAGTGCTTGCTTGAAAAATTGGATAACATGTCAGGATACCCGCTATTGGAAAGGAGTGTGTCCGTATTAGCATTTGCTGACGTTTGGATGCTGTTAGCAAAAGATACCCCAGGAGCTCGAGAATTGATTGATTTTTTGGTGGAATATCTTGGGGCCCTCGGAATGACATTGTCCGTCGCGAAGTGTTCATCATTCCAGATTACAACCTTTGAACTATCCTGGTTCATTGAAGACCCATCTCTGGAAAGGTTGGGGGAGAGAATTCCTTTGGCTAGTGATGATCATACCCTAACATACTTGGGAGTGAACTAATCTATTTGGAACGGCTTCCCATGTAAATTTAATTTGATGGAAGCAGTGATGAGGCTACGGAAGGCGCATTTAAAGCCCTATCAGAAGCTGGCATTACTTCACACCTACATAATGCCACATTACCTCTACCAATTAGTTTTATCGATGCCATCTATGTCGATGCTCGGGGAAGCGGACTATCAAATCAGAGTGGCAGTCAGTTCCTACACCTGCATATGAGTACTTCAGATGGATTATTTTACCTGGACATGAGAGATGGAGGACTGGGATTGCTACGGGTCGACCAACACGTTCCTAGGGTAGCGCCGAACCTAGGGTTACGACGAGAAAAATCTGCAGATCCCATTTGCAGATGGCTGATCTCGTGTCCGAGTTTCTACCTACGGACATTTAAAACCGGAAAAGCATTGAGACTCAGCTGGCCCTATATTGAACAAGATTTACGAGCTTATAAGAAACAATGCGCCTATGACGAGGTAGCCGCGTGGGTGAAGCTAGGATCCCCAGGGAGAGCGGTTAAGGCGCATATAAACAATCCGATTGGAAATGCATTTAAAACAAATATAATCTTCTACAACCTGGTCTTTTCATCTCTGCACGCCAATTGAGATCGAATACCGCTGCCAATAAAACTACTCTTAGTAGATGAAGGCCCAGAGAGGATGTATACTGCAGGAAGTGCAATACAGCGGCAGAAACTATTAATCATAGCATTTTTATGTCAGAGCATTTTTACGAAACCAGCGAAAATAAAGCGTCATAACAAGATAAAGAACTTTATAGAGGGGAAGATGCTCCGGAAGTCAGACATTGTGGTGTCCACGGAAGTCACTTTCTCCGTTTCCGAAGGGGTTAGACTCTAACCTGATCTGGTAATAAAAAGCCGGGAGGGGGTCCACGTGGTCGATGTGACTGTTCGCCACGAGGATGGGTCTAGCCTTCTAAAAGCAAGGGAGTAAAAAGTGGTAAAGTACCAACCAGTCATTCCCCTGGCAGCCCAACTTCATGGAGTGTCCAACGCCAGAATTCTGCCAGTGGTGGTTGGAACCTCTGGGGCTATGCCACGATCAACAGTCTCTCAAGACGTTGGGGATCATGTCTCGAGGAGATTTACTGACTATCTCGTTAATTGCTCTCAGAAGCTCTGTTAAGCTCTACACACAATTTGTAAATTACAATTTACCATTGCTGGTAGTAAATGCAGAAAATGGACTTCTTGATCCATTGGGGATGTGGAGTCTAAATACTTGAGTCAATCGTCGAATTTCCAGTGTTATCAATCATTATGCAGTCAGCGTCATGCAATAAATAGTATTACTTATTTCATTAAGCACGAAACCATAATATGAACATTTATTTCGATATTGTATTCAACGGCACTGATGGAAGAATGGTTAAGAAGAAAATTAAATATTATCATGCAAAAGAGAAGAAGAAATTACGAAAGAAACTAAAGGAAGTGTTTTTAATAACATCTACAGCATGTCATTCATTACTTTCGCTACATATCTTTCACTTTCTACTACGAAGGTATGAGAAATGTTTTTCGGTGTCAGAGACCATCATAACTTGTATTTCCGTGAAAATTGGGCGTAGACTTTTTGCAAAGTTACAATATTTTATTTAACTATGCATACGAAAATAAAGTATCATTATTACGTAGTGTTCTAATATGTACTACGTATTATTTTCCACACGTTAATTGCCAATCTGCAGATATAATTGTAATCGTTTGACAATTATGGAAGACGAATGCGTGATCTTACAAGAAGGGAATATTAAATCAAAAAATCCACAAAATGCGACAAAATAGTGATAAACGTGCAACAGATTATCTATATACACAGAAAATGGACCAAGTTCTTTCTCTTTCAGTTCCTTAACAATGAAAAATTGTAAATATCTAAGTCCATTTACACAAATCCTTACTGGAAAAACAGGAGTTCTCTGGTTCTCTTAGTTGCAAAACTAATGACAATAACTGCTACGGTCAAAGTCCTAATCTGTCCTATTCCTGAATTAGCCAATTAATGTTCAAGTTATCCAAAATGGGTGGAAACAGAAGTAGGAACAGCTTCGAACCGTACTTCGGGCTTTATCCCCATGAAGATGATATCGGCCAACGTGAGGTGGCTAGGATTGGTGGCGCACGTTACGGTGAATAGCAGGGTAGTGATAAATAGGAATTGGAAGTTTCTAAGGTTAGTGTGAGACAAGGTGTGTAGTTTGGAGTTCCGTCGTGATAGTTGTAAATTTATATTTTCACGTTACCACCAAACTTGACTTCATTTTACCTTAGTTGACAGTTAAATATTCTCTATTCTAGAGAAAGACAAACATGTCGGTAAGCAATCGCTGATTGGCTGCAAATACGCAATACACATTCTTCCTTGGACCTAATTAATTACATGCCTAATTAATAGTTCTGCAAAATCAAGAAAACGTTTTAACATACATTAGAAAATCAGATGAAAATAGAACAAATTAGTGTAAATTTTATTGAAAATATGGTTACTTCGTACAAGAGGGCGAACAAAGAAACGTATCAATTACTGTACGGGCTATACAAATACTAAGCACAATATAAGAAACCATTCCCCCACTTAAACCTATCAGTATCACGATTACGCACCATGGAGTATGCAAAACATTAAAGCTGAGGAGCTGACAAACAACTCTAAGAACAAAAACTCAGAATCCAGAGATAAGAGCCAGAATAGAAGAAGAATTTGACAAATACGAAAACTACAACAAAGTATACACAGATGGCTCGAAGCGTAGTAACATGGTGGGATGTGCGTCACACTAACGTCAACAAGAGTAACCACAAGCAAACTCCTCGACAAATACTCGGTTTTGTACAGCGAGTTATACGCCATTATCACCGCACTAGACTACATTGCCAAACAGTGAACGCAAATTGCTGATAGTAACAGACTCTAAATAGGTTCTGTCAGCTATTGCAAATGCCTTTTATTCAGGAAATCCGCTAGCTTTAGACATTGTTAGTATGATAAGGAACTCGAATATTATAGGTAAAGGGAGAGCTTTTGGATGGATCTCGACTCATGTGGATCATTGAGAATGATCTGGCAGACATCAGCAAAAGACGCGTCACAGCTTGATGAAAGAAGTAACCTCCCCATAATACCACGGGACTATCAAGCCAACATCAAGAGAAAATTACAAGAAGTTAACAGACAAGAGTGGAATAACAACGCCCGCTACAAATTAAGATGTATATGTGAATACGATTATTATAATCCAGCCCCATCCTTCTGCAGAGATGACCAGGTTGTGTTAACTAGATGCAGAATAGGTCACACAAGATCACGATGCCCATCTGATCACAGACTGTTATGCTGTTTTGTGTAATGTGTGTAATGTTCCTATGTATATTAACTATATATTTAAGTGCCCCAGTTATGAGGCTGACCGGACGAGACAAGGTGTCAATAACATGTCAAGAGTACTAAAGAACACTAACAACGCAGTGCGTTTCTCAAATTTTTGAAGAGCATAAACTTGTACAGAGCATAAACTTGTACAAGACAAATGTATAAATTGGTTAATAATGTGATAGAAATGTTCCATCCTAGTTTCACAACATTCCATGTACAGAAATAAATTATTTTGTAGAGGTCGCTAATAACCTTTTGTAATTGATGCGGCATAAAATAAAAAAAAAAAAAATGCATCAAGCCAGAAAGTAATTTCAATGTAATATTGGACCGCGTTTTATTTATTTATTTATTTATTTTCGTCAAAAAACAGTTAAAACTGCGTATCACATGCTATGGGGAAAAGTGAATTAGGTACATTTTCAAAATTCTATGAGCCCTACACTAAGTCATGTACTACCTGAATTTTGAAAAAAAAGAAGAAAAAGAAAAAAAATGCTCCCATGTAATAAAACCAAATTTCAAGGATAAATAAGCAATAAAGTTTGGGCTCTTATCCATGTGGTCCGGAATAATACTTCCTGTCGCGACAACATAGAAACGATAATTTGAATAATTGTATTTCCCACTGAATTATAGAAGACGTGCACAGAAAATGAAGTTACATTTATGTCCAGAAGCAACACAAGGGACCATCTCGGCATTTGCTCAATGGATCAGGGAAACTGGACGAAAACCTGATCGAGATGGGGGTCATTGTCCCGGAGGCTGCAATACAATACTTGTTACAGGTTGTTTATACACATTTATACAGTTCAAATGTTAAATAATGCATTCGTATAATTGTTAAAATTAATGTTACTTTCCTTGTGATGCTCAGTATAGTCTCTAATTGTATAGAAACAGTTATACAGCAGAAACGATTTCACTTTGGATGTAAACTTTTCTATCGAATTTAATCGTTTAATGTCATCTGGAAAAGTGTTGTAAAATAATGTACATGTATTATATGTGAATTTTTTGTAATGAGCTGTTGATACTGGCACCTGATGAATAGGATTTCTACGTCGAGTGTAATAGAAATAGGCATCGGTATTTTCTGAAAATATATTCCCGCCCTTAAGCAAGTCATTTTTGACAAAATCCACTGATTCGTAAATAAACAGACAAGGTAATGGTAAAATTCCTAGATTAATGAAGAGAGGCTTACATGAATCACGTGGGTGGGATTTGGTTATTATTAGTACAATTCTTTTTTGTAATCTAAAAGTCTGGGAGCTATAAGATGTATTTCCCCAGAATATTATGCCATATCTCAGGTGGGAATGAACATTCGCGAAATATACACAACGAATAGTATGAAGGCGGACTGAATTTTGCAAGAATTCTGAACGCGTAGCATAATGAACTTAATTTTGTGTTCAGTTCAGTTAAATGGTCGTTCCATTTCAGGTTTGACTGAATTGAGAGACCTAAAAATTTTGTTGCCTTAACGTCAGTCAAAGGTTCACCGTTCATTTTCAATGGAGCACAGAATTGTTTATTTGAAATGGAAAACTGCATTAAAACCATTTTCTTTTCGTTTACTATTGATTTGTTATTTCGAAACTAATTTGAAACATCTGATATTGTACTATTTACGGTTTCTTTGTTGCAAATAATGTTTGTATCATCCGCCAAGAGAACCGTTCTTCCGTTTCGAATCGTCGAGGGCATATCGTTTACGTCAAGTAGGAACAGAATAGGGCCTAAAAGCGATCCTTGAGGAACTCCACGTGCAATGGACAAAGAGTCAAAAAGGTGCATACGTGAAGTTCCATCATTCCAGTAAGGTATTTCCACTCTGAGATCGTTGTTTAAGGTACGAACATAACCAATCTAGAGCAATACCACGGATTCCATATGAAGGTAATTTTGAAAGTAAAATGTCATGATCAATGACGTCAAAAGCTTTTGAAAGATCTAAAAATAATCCAATAGGTGCCTCGTTTTGATCCAATGATGAGGCGACATCTTTAAGAAAAGAAAATATAGCTGTTTCCGTTGATTTTGATTTTCTAAATCCATGTTGGCAATCTGAAAGCGCGTCGTGTTTACTGAGAAAGGTTTCCATTCGTACGTAAAAAAGTCTCTCTAATATTTTTGAAAAAACTGATAGAAGAGAAATGGGCCGATAATTTTGAATTTCATTTTTGTTGCCTTTTTTGAAGAGCGGCTTAATTTTAGCTGTTTTGAAAATATCTGGAAACGTTCCGTGCATAACGATGAATTAAATATGTGAGTTAACGGGTGTATAATGGCATACGCACAGGTCTTTAACAAAGAATCTGGGAATTCATCTAAACCGGACAAATATTTATTTTTTATTTTACCGATTATTATGTGAATTTTATAGGAAGAAGTTTCGGAAACGAACCTCGTGTCTAAAATTTTGGGTGAACTGTCTGTTTTTGAATTTTGTGGCTGAAGACCCTCAGTGAGATCAGCAGCAATTCTCGAAAAGTATTAGTTAAAGAGACTAGCCACTGTTGCCGGATCGTTCACATTTATATCGTTATATTTTAAAACAACATTCTCTACAGGGTTTCTAGTTGATTAGGTCGTATTTTTTATTATATTCCATATTGCTTTTGTTTTATTATTTGAGTTCAAAACATCCTGATCATGTTTCGTGATTTTAGCCTGCCTTATGGCATTTCGTAACAAGGATTTGTATTTTTTAAAGTAGATAAGGAAATCTTGAGATACGTCATGACGTTTAGAAATGAAAGAAAGAATTCGCTTGTTTTTACAAGATGTACTAATCCCTTGTGTTCTCCAAGAATTGCTTTTCTGTGAAATATTTAATTTTCTTTTTTGAAGAGGAAAGCAAGTGTTAAAATGTAATGAAAGAGTTGAAAAAAAAAAAAAGAATTATATTTGTTGTTTGTATCAACAGTATTATAAACCGCTTCCCATGACTCCTGCATCAAGTAATCAATGAATAATTTTATTTTACTTTTTGTAAACAATCTATGCATACGTGAATTATTTGTTGTGTCAGTGATCGCATTTCTTATAATGGTAAGAATTTGTGCATCGTGGTCACTGTATCCTAAATCTTTTGTTTCAACTTCATATCGAGTAGTAGTTTTGTTAATTATAATTTGTTCAATTGCCTTCATCGAATTTTGTGTGATCCGTGTCGGTACATTAATTGTAATGGCTAAATTCAGGGAATTAATTAAATTGAGAAACTTTTCTTTCTCGCAAGATTCGAACAGAAAATCAATGTTAAAATCTCGGCATACAACAATGGATTCAAAAGAGCGATTGCTGACTTTGTTAAGTGTTATCTCCAGGTTTTCTAAGAACAAAATATAATCTGCAGTTCTCTTTGTTGAAGGTCTGTAGGTGCAAAATATTATCACATTCAACGTTTCTAGTGGGATTATCGTGAAATGGTGCAAATTGAGCAGTGCTGAATGAATTAGCGTAAATAATGTGACTTCTACATTACAATGTCAAAAAATTGATTGTTTACAATTGTGTGTGCGTGAGTGAATTCTGTGTCTTTTTACTTTTACTTCGTAAGAAGAGAGCGCCGAGAAACGGCGAATTTTCGGCATAAAATCTGTTATTGCGGGCCCTGGTAATGAAAAAGTAGATAAATCCCATTGCTATATATCGCAAATTACTTCCTCTAACACGTGATGTAGTTATAATCCATGTCCTGCGAGTCCTCGATACAGAAAAATCGATTGACGGCAAAACGAGTCCCTGATCAACGCTAGCATCTAAACCTTCCAGCCGATTTTCTTCAAAATGGATACTCCCCAATCGATCGGAATGAACTCCTTGTTTTGGGAGTTTCAAAGGGATATTTTGATTTTTTACGATACGTTACATCAAGCCTCAAAACCATTTTCAACTTTTCTTTAAAAAAATCTCCAAATTTTTTATTAATCTTTGTTCTCGGATAGCGTAAAGGACGCTTAAGAGAATGGTGCAATTCTCATGTGGTTGAAATTCAGATTTTTCGAAAAAGGCAAAAGTGAATTTTTGGGGCGTCTTCTACAACAAATATTGAATATAGAAAATTTTCCTTAAAATCCGTTCCTTAAAGAAGTCTGAAATATGGTCATGTACAATTTTTAGAAATTAAGAGTAGTTTTCTGAAAATGTTTCGCAAAATGTAGGCAATTTCAAAATTTTTCAAACAATTTTTTCTCTAAAACGGTGCCAATGTTCTCTTTCAATTTTTTCCTCGTATGTATGAAGGGACCTAAAAAACTATGGGCTAGGACGAACTCTTCGTATTTTGAAAAAAAATTGTGGAAATATTGGATTAGACAATACATTTTTAAGCGTCGCTTGAGCCTTTTTTAAGTTGGAGACCTGAGTTTGGTTTCGATGCCGAAAATATTTTTTGCTGGCTGAAAAAGTACTTTTGCATGTTTCCGTAGAAGGATAATACGGCAGAGTACTTAGAAATAATACGAGAAAGTATGAACTGTTATACCACCACTTATTTCACGTTAGAATTGTACACCAATGAGGAGGAAAAGTAAGTGATGAACCTCTGTGGAATTTTTTCCTTCTATTTTCGTATAGGTAAGAAATTAGTTTAATCTTTTAGGAGTTCTTTTATTAGAATCTTTTTTAACTCTAAATAGTAGTTTTGTCTCTCAAGGCATAACAGATGTTTACAAGACAATTGGAATCCGTCACCATGCATAATCTTTTCGTGGAAGCTCAGCCTTCTCTTACAGTCGGCATAAACACTTTACAATCTTATTTTAGAATCTGTCGATGTTGATAACTAGAGGGCGGATTTTAATGATGTGTCATTTTTTTCTTTTCATTTCAGAACAATGCCGTTTAGTATAGAAATTAATTTTATGTTCTGACAATTTTTATTGCTTTTTTTTTGCATTTTTCGATGGTTTCGAACTAAGTCATTTTTATGATTACGTAGGCTTCCGCGCCGGAGTATGTCTTGGCTGCACAAGCCGCGTCGATTTGCTCGTAGCTGACGTTTCGGCCAACATATTGTGGCTTTCCTCAGCAGTATGCTCTGAGGAAGGCCACAATATGTTGGCCGAAACGTCAGCTACGAGCAAATCGACGCGGCTTGTGCCGGACAGCCAATAAGTCAGTTTTACTTGTTTACGTAATTTTTAATGCATTTTTTCATTGATTTTAATATAATTTTAATGGTACTTGTTTCAAACAATATTTACGAGATTTAACAAATACACACCACAGAACCGCTGAGTAGCCTTTTCGATTTCTTCGTTCATGAATCGTAATGTCCGTTGTGAGACCTATGTAATCTAAGGTTTCTGTGACGCCTGTCGTTGCCGTTGTCACTTCAGCTGATTTCGCGATAAATAAAGGTACAGATTTTTTGTAAAGAACAGTTCAAACCAAAAGTTTGTAAGTTGAGTACACTTGAACAAAAGGAAGAAGTCTCTATTACATCAATAACTTATCCAACAACTTAAGTTGTTCATCTGAAGTGGTTGCGATCAACTTTTTTACGTACTATTTTCCTTGTTTTTTGGACATTTTAAACACATTTTAAGAGCATTTTGGTGATAATTTTTGGCAATGTTTTAGGTCATCGAAATCCGACCCCTATTGATAACTGTTGCGCAGTCATAGTAAGAATACGAACTTGAACTAGTTCTTCGCCGGGCGTGGCCAAATGTGTCCTCTCGGAACATTTCAAAAATATTCACAATATCAGAAACGAAACGAACAAATGAAACAGAACAAACTGAAACAAAATATTTAAATATTTATGCATTTGCTATATCCACCACTGAAAATATAAACAAACGTAGGAAGATGATTGTAAATAAACACAAATACACGAATAATTATTTCTTAAATACATAAAATTTTCTTTAATAATATTGCAAATTAATCTAGGATTCATCGATGACCCGCCAATTCGGTGTTCCCTAGGTGTACGGGTGCTACTGCTGAGTGCTATGATCGAACACTCGTGTTCGTCGCCGTCAACGTCAGATATTATGAAGATTGAGCTGCCAAAAGATGGCGAAAAAATGGAGTAAGTAAGTTGCGGACCAAATAATTCCTTCATCTTATCTCGTGAAACTTACTTTCGAATTCTGTATGTAATTTGCGGACCAAACCTTCTCAGGCAAGGAAACGAAATTATTTCGACACTAGCTTTTCAGCTAGGTCGATTTCAGTCGCTGTCTGGAGGAGAATTCTAGCGGCCGGCTGCTCTGATCGGTAGTTTTCCGTGGTTTCTCCGATCAACACCAGGCGAATGCCGCAGCAGTACCCTACCAAACGGGTCACGGACCGCGCGCGATCTGTCCTTTCTCTTCCTTGTCCTAACCTCTCCCCTTACACACACTGACACTAACATGCACTACACTGCCACATATTGCGGGAGACCGGTCGGGAGCTTAGAGCTTGTCCGGCTGGGGCGGTTTCCGCTGGTGGGAGAGTCCTGGTTAGGGGAAACCGCACTAGCCGAAGGTAGGTCGGCGCCGGATCTCGCCATCCAGCGGGGAAGATCACCGCCATCTCCCGAGATAAAACATGCACTACACTATCGGGACTAATGACCAAAGCAGTTGAAGCGCCCGGAAACACGAAAAATCCAAACCAAACCGAAACGAAATTGTAGGTAGGCTTAAGGGCGCTGACGCCGCCGCGCTGCTGACCAGCATTTCCATATGCCTTTCCCTTCACTTGGCAGACGGAGATTTTTCGAGAGGTCAGCAGGCGGCAATAGTCTCATTCGCTTCTTAAAACCCTTGATACAAAACAATTTGAGAAAAATCTCAAAACTGTTAAAAATTATTAATAGTATCCCGAAAATAATTATTTTCACTTCCAGAAAAATTAAAGTTTTATTGTTCGTTTCATATCCTTTTTATTGACATTATTTCATCATATTCTGAGTTTCAGTATTTCAAATTAATTTCTGCAACAACATTAAACTTAAGCATTAAATATTTCAACTAGGAAAATCCCACCAGTAGATATACAGTATTTTCTTAACTGATCAATTTTACAGTGTAGCCTACTTACTTCTTTATTACAGCAGTTGCAATATTACATTAATAAATTAAATCCATCCTCCATACAATCTCTGTTTTCAAACCTTTGAGAAGTGTTATACACGAAGCCTTTGAAGGAACTATTTTGTACTTTACAAATAACTTCACAATTAAGAAACTTGTGTTAATCCTCTCTTGCATGCCACCAGACTTGGACTCCTCTTGATTATTTTCCTCTCCTATGGTCAGTTATGAAAGGATATTGAGTTTTAGGTTTGTGTATCTTCCGTATCCTTTACGACGTATCATATGGCGTTGATAATTCATTTCGTGATCGTTGCTTCCCGCACGTATACTCGCGTCGCAAATCCAAGTAGTGTACCGGAAGGTTAAAATGTGTGGCATAATATTCCTCAAAGACCACTACATGCTCTCAGGATCTAAGATCAATATACTATTTATTATCGTCAGTTTTAATATTCACAAATTATGCAGAGAAATAATAGGAAAGCACTTAAAGTTTTAAAGAGTTTTCAAGAAACATATATTTACAAAGTTTAAAATCTCTACGAAGCTGAAATAAAAATATGCATTTGCATGGAAATACTGTCTCTAGTCTTTAAACTACATTAATTTAAAGAAGACACAGAATAAGTAATGAAAGATTCCGTGCTCATTTCAATGAATTTGTCGTAGGTGCGACAAAATATGAAATGAAACGGTTAAAATTTTTACAAGATATTATATTATTATTCTCCCCCACGGGCAACATCAATTATTTTAGGGAATTAATAGTTCTTCACAATTGCAAAAATTTTCCTTATTTTCCCCTCTTCCCTTTCTTCCCAAGTATTAACCTTTCCACTTACATATTAAACCTTTCAACGACACTGACACCATGCGGGCTTCGGACTGCGGTCGCAGACTCACAAGGCCTTCCACGCCAACACACCTACATGAAAGACAAGGAACAAGCATCATGCCTCCGGCGGAACTCGAACCCGAGACCCTTCGGACCGAGGCCCTAGATCGGCATACGCTTGACGATCGGCTGACGAATTTGCTCTCAATGATCTTGGGATATATAAGTATGTGCGTAGCACAGCGAAACTAGGAAATTATAAAAACAGGTAAAATAACAACAAACCTTGAATTAAATACAGATAACAGTTTCGCAGATAATTGAATTGTTCAAAAATAATGGACTTACTAATATTTTCTCTCCCAATGTAGAGTAGACAAATTTCAAATACAAAATTAGCCAAAAACTAAACTACGTAATGCTATTTTATTTGCATAATTTTGTTATAGCTATTGCGTTTTCACAGTGGCAATAGCACTAATTTTACATTTTCATGCCCCCTTCCTTCACATTGGATATATACTATCGCGACAGAGGTGTTACACAAGCAGAATACAATTCCCATTTAACTGACAGTACATAAGCATGTACCGTATTTCCCCATAAGTTACGTTTTATTGGTAGATTACTAAAAAACTGAAATTAGTTTAGCAATCTAAGCGAGCTACAAATAAAATACTGCCAATATGAAAGTACGAGAGAAATCCAATCAAAGCATTAGATCAAGTTAACGAGGCAGCATACGAGTTCTACATGCTGTTTAGAAAATTTATAGGCCCAGTAGTTTCCTGAAAATGAAAAGAGAGAGTATTCGGTAAAAGTGAGTAAAAACGTAAGTCAGGAAATATTTGCCGACAGTAAGTTAATGGGTACAGGGGTATAAAATATTCTGAAATATAATATTTAGCACTATAACGTGATGTTTTTTACTCACCGATCAAGATCACATTCAATACA
Organism: Teleogryllus oceanicus; assembly: GCA_964035755.1. Lineage (NCBI taxonomy): Eukaryota > Metazoa > Arthropoda > Insecta > Orthoptera > Gryllidae > Teleogryllus > Teleogryllus oceanicus. The sequence continues at coordinate 127,699,293 of CAXIVR010000002.1, forward strand.
GTGATTGTACTATTTTATCTCTTGATATCTGTAAACAAATATGTTTTACCACAGTATGCACGCTTATATTGTAAACACCTAAAAAAAGTTGATTGTGTACTTGATTGTGTACTTGTTAGTAATGGGAACAAAGAAAAATTAATAAGACAAATAGTTAATGCACTGAGGTTATGCTTATGGCAAATTATGGAGACAATGAGAAAGTGCAGATACAACTATGTTTGACAAACAGTTTGCAACGCATTAGTAAATCCGCATAAAAAGAGAATGTAGGTAAGTTAGACGTCTGTGAATCGCGTTGGAAGGACGTTCCCAGAACTTGAGGTAATCAACGAAAATGTTCATTGCCAATGCTTAACGCCACGCAAATGATTTTAGTTTCGGTTGAACGATCAAGAAAATAGTATATTATACCCAGCCTGAATATGTGAAATTCAAACGGAAAGAACAATTTCAAACGGAAATTGTAAATTCAGCAAACTTATGCAGTGCTATTTCTCAATCGTTCAATTCACCGTAGCATAGAACTCCTATGTTTGTGGCGTTGTGAACAATGGGCAATAAAACCGAGACATAACGAGATGATATGGACGTAAAAATGTTTCCCACACAATCAGAATACATCTAACGAACGTTTGAAGCTGACTGCACGCGTAAAATCTACTCGTGTAATTGCAATGCGTGAATATACATGTAATATTATTGATGCTGTAAGACGGAAGTCTACGCCTTCACTTGATTATTCCCCGGCGTTATTCTCTTGACGTTTAATGAACTACATTGTTAGCCACAAAGAATTTTGACCACAAAGATACTTATATTATTGCCCAGAACACTATTCATTTCGGAGAACGCATATAAAGAGTATATTTTATTACGAAAATAAAATTTTAGAAAATATCATACCTTCACTCATATTTCGCGTTTGATTAACTTTATTTCAAATGTCGCGGATGATTTCATACAAATTATGAGTGACCATATTATTATTGAAATAGGTAAAGTAACAATATTTTATTAAATTCTTCTCAAGAAAAAACATCAACAGATGTCATTGGGATTAAAACAATAATCAAGGCGATAAATACAAAATAACTTATTTTTCTCTAATACGTTGAAGTTTTGTTCTAAAATATATTTCTCCGATATATTTCAAGTCAGTTAATAAAACCTATATTAACAGTAAAACGTGGTTAAAGATTTTAGTTTAAACGCGATTAGTAAAACGTGGTTATATATTTTAGTCTCCTTTGGATGGTCTCACATTATAGAAATGTGTGTAAAGTGATGCGAAGTTGTAAGTATCATTAACATAATCGAAAAGAAAAATAACGCAGTCAAATTAACAATTGAGTGGATTTAATTTTAAAAGGGACAGCTTTGGGACGTATCAGGTACATCTTTTTTTAAAAAATATTTTTTTCGCTTTTGATTCTACGTACTTTGTAATTCTCATGAAATATGTCAATTACAATATAAGTTTTCTCGATCTCAAGGAACCACATAAGTGATACAGAGACAACAAAATGGTATTAGTAATCTAGTACGCAAAGGTAACGCTACAATATCAAATTACAGTTCAAAGTATCTTGGTAGTTTTTCATTATTTTCGCCTGTGCTATTAATTTTTTTAAATATTTTTTTCGGAAGCAGCCATGAAATCCGGGCGTTACGTTATGATATTCAGAAATGCAGTAAGAAGTGTGGTTGCTTTTACACGATGTTCTATCTCCGTATGTTATCCAAGTATTGCTTTTCCGTGAAATATTTAATATTCTTTTTTTAAGAGGAAGGCACGCGTTAAAGTGAAATGAAAGCGTGGAGAAAATAAATAATCTTTATATGGTTTCAATAGCTTTATAAACAGTGTCCCATGTTTCCTACAGCAAGTAATAATCTATAAACAATTCTATTTTGTCCTTAATCAATAATGTATATTTCATTGGTTAGTAAATAATATTGTAAGGTATTTTAATATTTAAATATAAATATTTAGTAAATGATCTTACATTGTAAGTACGTCTCATACGGACCAGAGGCTTGTTAGAATGGGTACTGAAGTTTTAATACAGCGTCTGAAACTTTTGCAATCAGAACAGCCACCTAATGAACTTACTCATATGATTCAGATTATCCCTGTCTTGACACAGCTGTTTTCCTCGCTGCCCAGGCTTTCTCCGACGGATAAGATGTTTTGTTGTGTGATAATCCTTCAGTTTTAACTTTCGTTAAAAATAAATATCATCCGTGAACGAGTATGAACTCTGTACATAATGAATCAAAATATCCAAGTTCTCGCGTTAAGAAATTGACGAATGTTGAAAAAATTAATGTTAGGAGTTATTTCATGAGAGACCTGAGTTAATTATATTTAAAGTTTTAATATTTTAGTATTTCTACTCTTAATAAAGGAATGCATCAAACCAAAATATGTATTGCCTAATGGGGTGACATTTTTAATATATTTATTTCTACGTTATACTTCAAACTGTACTAAATATGACTAAAAAATTCAGTAGTATCACAGTTTATGTGATTAGAGACATTTTATTGTTTATTGCTAATAGAATTGTTAATAAGCTTTTAAAAGTGAATATCCGATAGTGAAAGAGTTTTAATACAATGCGTATTATTTAACTTTAAATATTTTTAAGATTTATTTAACTTGATGTTATTTCTTTAATATAAATGTTGAATAGAATTTTTTACCTAACCTAAAAGCAGTAAATCTGAACAACTGATCAACAAACCATATAACTGGTGTTTATAGTGTGAAATATATAGGAATAAACAATATATTAACTACACAAAAAAATAAATAACTAAAAAATTAAACTAGCACAACTAAAATAGCTTGAAATAAACTAAGCAAAAACAATCAACATGTACTATTAAACGTGAAATACTATAATACAACGAATAAACTAGAATTATGAAAAGAATAGAATATCCCCAAGCGAGAGTGCAATTTTTAATAAGTTGCATTCATTTTACGGTGGCCAAAATAGTAGATCTCCAAACTTCGACTCTTAAAAACCGTTATTCTCTTTACTACTTTCTCATTCGCCACTTTAATTTTTCATAAACATTAATTCATTTAGAGGAGTTAGATGGAGATTCCCTCTCTATAAGAAGATCTGATATGTTCTATATCTGTAATTATTGAGTCATATATAGTGTGTTTCAAACAAGTTTGTGGAAAAACCTTCGGCTGAACGACGTAAAATAAATCACGTGCTAATAAAATAGATTGTTCGAATAAAAAGATATGATCATGAATTACTCTTTTGTGAGAACATCCAAGGCGACCGCATTTTTGGCCATTTTTCATCCATTGTCAGGTGGTGACTATTACACAACACTTACCGAAAGCTCTGCCCGACCTCTTGAGTCGGCGCCCGCGTGTCTCCGCCAGCATTATCATAATGGCTCAATTCGCCATTTCCTGCACGCCGTTCTTTGTCTCAGTTATCGCCGTGGCGTCGTGTCTCGCAGTAATAGAATGAATCTATCCGTGTTGTATTTCTTCACATCGATTTCCCCTACGTTCCAAATCGTTATTGCTCCTAATCGCAGTGGTTGCGTTTATGAAGGGGCATCATGATGGCGGCTTGGGTGGGTGCGTCATCTCACGATCGCTGTCTTCGTCGCCGCGCGTTCTTCAGCCTCTCGCCTCCTCTTCTGTCCACGGCACATCTGTGGTTAGCTGCCCGCGACTTAGCTCATTGGAAAGTGGTTAAATAAATGAAGTAACTTAATGAATTGGTACTTTCCGATTGTCAATGGAACATAATGTTTATGGACTATTTTTTGGAGGTGTTTAATTCGCTGCCATGAAGGCGCACAACTGGTCATCTCCTTTACTATACAATTAAGGACAGCTTTGCTTTTTACAACATAGACGTAGTATATTTTAGCAACTTGTAAAGAATCGACGTAAAATTAGGCTTCCTATTAGTCATTGGAAGTGCTATTACCTTGTTTTGGGAAGATTGGATCAATGAACTACATGAAAACATCGTTACAACGCGGATGAAAACTGCTGGAAGTGGCGACCGCATCTTTAGTTACAATAGTTTTAGATCGGAAATGTTTGCACTTGATCGTTTCTAAATAACCTAATGACAAAAAAATCATAATTGATACATTGATTCAGGTTAAAGTTTTATTACCTATAAATTTTTATTACCTTTATTACCTAAAGGAGTCCCTTGTGTTGAACTTTTTTCATTATTTTGTCTTAAAAACTGATATATTACTATCTCTTATTGGTACGTATATACGCAATCATATATGTAATATAGAGAAAGTTTTGCAACCCTGTTAAAAATCGATTTCCAGCTTTCAACAGAAATACAAATCCCCTGATATCGAAATAATGTTTTTTTCTTCAAAACGTCCGTCCGTCCTTCCGTCTGTGAAGAACACTAGCGCCTAAATTATTCGCAGAATTTATTCTCAAATACTTCCGGTCATATGGCACGACCAAAGCTTTGCGATTTTGAAAAACCTTATTTAACTTTTGAAGTACTTTTCATGAAACCTTGGGACATTTCATTTTCTAAAAAATGACTCCAAATTTATCTAAATGTCTCATGAGAATATAATGAAATACACTTACAAAATGGTGTAAGTCCAATTTTCATTGTTAACTCTGAATTTTCGGAAATTACAAAAGATTGCCTTTCTTCGACTTCATCTACAATATAGTAATTTTTTCTTCAAATGTAATTTAATCTCCACAATTAACTTTTTAATTTTATTTTGTACATTTTCGGAAATTTACTGTTTTCGTGTAATTGTGTGTGCAATGTGGTAATTTTACAATATAATAAAACAAAATTTTCTCAAAAAAGCTACAATTTTTGTCTTAAAACTTTTTATACGGATAGTGCTGAGTTTATCTTATTAAATGACATAAATGCCATTTTGTTATATTCTTTTGTGTTTTAAAAAATTACACAAATATAATATTTTTGATATCTCTATAAATGTTTACATTACCGGCAATTTGTATACACTATTGGATTTGTGAGTATACATTTTAAATAAGTTCTTTAAAGTTTTTTCGAAAAATCAAAGCTTATTATGAAAATTCCACAGTTTCAGAAACGCTCAAACGCCATTTTCTCAAAAGTGGTTCCAAATTTCTCAACAAAAATGAGTAAATATGACCAGATACCTCTTCTGTAAATCTCTTAAAGTAATATTTAATTTCTATTTCGAAAAAATATAGAAAATGTAAAAAAAATGTCCAATAGGCGTCAATAGAGAACAAATAAAAAGAGGGTTGGGGAAGACAGAACAGCTACCAAGACTAAAGAGAATAGAAAACTAACTTGTACGAGAAAGACTGTTCAATTCTGTTGCACCATTCGATTTTCTTCTGTTTTGGAAGTCGCTAAACAGTAATGCGAAGTCAAAACATACTATGTTATTAGCACTTTTTACTTTCTCATATACATACGGAGTAATATACATAGTATAGAGAGAGAGTTGTGTAATGCTGCGCGAAAAGGGTGGATTTTCGTCGGAAAAAAAATCATTGCCGGGCTCTGGGCATAAAACCAGTTGCTAAATTAAGAGAAAAAAATCCTCTAAAACGTGGTGCAGCCAGAATCCCTGTTTTGTGGATCCTTGATGCCGAAAAACCAATTGGAAGCAAAACGTCCCTCCTTCCCGTCCGTCTGGGAGCACTACTGGCGCGTAAACCACAAGTACGATCTTTTCCAAATTGAAGAATCCTATGTCGACCTGGTTCTACTTGAAGCTTTGATATTTTGAAAAACATTCTTTAAATTTTGGGGGTACTTTACACGAAGTCCCTTGGACATTTTTAAACTTTTCTGAAAAATGGCTCCAAATTTTTTCTTTAAATTTCAGTAAATAAGAGCAAAATACACTCATAAAGGTGGCATAGGTCATAATTTCATCGTTAACTCTGAAATTTCGAAAATTGTAAAAGTTTGAATTTCTTTTGAAGTTATAAAATCAAAACGAATGCATACATCAATTAGCCTCATTCCCTCATGTACTTCCGTGAAAACTACATTGCAATAACTTCACCCGTACAAAAATTACAGGAGCTTCTAAAGTTATGTGATTTACCCAGTATATACGTTTTGAGACGGAAATCATTGCAACAATTTTTTTCTAAAAGAAATGTTAACGGATAACACATTAATTTTTTGCGTTAAAGAAATGGTGCACTAGTGTGTATTCACAACAGCAGATGGCTTTGTATCTCTATTAGCACAGAGAGCAATGTGAAATCAGTTGACAATCGCCGTGCGAGATGAATGTATCCTTTTCGGAGCAGCACTCGTACACCAAGATAGACGTTCTCCGTGGGAGAAATGCTCGATAATGTCACAAGGTATTGGTGTTGGTATTGGCGGGAAGCTGTTGGGAAAATGCCTTTCCAGGCCGGGCAGTCGTGAGATTGACAAGCGAGTCTCAGTGAGTTCGCGTGAATGCGGATCAGTGATGATTAGAACTCGGACATATAGGCACTAAAACGGTCGAAAATAGGCAAGCAAATAGGCACTTAAAAGTAAAAAAATATGCAGGGAACAAGGCATTAGGGAAATAGTTGACAACAGGCAGGCACAAAGAAGTAAAAACTGAAAAATAGGCAGAGAAATGTGCATTATGATTGAATGATATTGCTAAACACAAAATTCTCTAAACACAAATCGAATTTCTTCGATTGTCAAAACATATTGCAGATTTAGATAATATTTCCTAAGAGTGACTCATGTGTAATTTTATATTTTATTGGTTTCACGGGTTAAATGTTGAATTTTAAGTTTTGAAAATGGAATGTTTGCGGCATGGTACAAGTCTGTGTTGAATTTCTTTCTTGTCTTTAACTTTTGACTGAACTTGCTGAAAAATGTTGAATAGATTTTTTCACATTTTCGCATTTTTGTGCATGAGTTGCAATGCTTTTCTGTTGTAAAATGTATTTTTTTTACATAGTTTACCATCTTTTCACAACACTGGCAAAATGAATAATAATAATAACTGGCAAAATAAATGCACTCTTTTAGCAATGCACTTCTTGAAACTTTTTTTGGCATTGTAGCAAGCATGTTTAACAGGAACAGCAAATTTACTGATCTGGCAGAAACGAAACTTCAAAATCAATACAAAATGATCGAAGAAAACTTCCCCTTACTGTGTAATTCTACCTTTCAAAACGGGAAAGATACCGGGAGCGCTATTTTTGAAGAGATTTGTGTTCTTGGTAAGGAATAGATAGCTCACTAATCATTGCAAAGATCGGAAAAACGAGAGCAATTTCCGGTTCTGTGGAGCCCCCGACGGGTTTCCGCAAAATAGATAAGGTAACCCGGCACGGTGTCAAATTCTCATACATCTCTAAGCGGTGTTCCTGCTCAACGCAAGAACACAGGACATACAGCTTCTCGATCAGGGGACATCTTGAAGCAACGGACAAAAATATGCAAAGTCATAGTAATCCGGTCTCTAGTAATCAGCAACGCACGGAACGACCTGCGAGTGTGCGGACCGCTGTGGCACGTGCGGTAATCAAGCACCTGCTGGAAGGAGACGAACGATGAATGCTACGTAAGTTTAAGAGCGCTGCAACGGGTATAGGCTAAGGTAACGGCGCTGGGGATGGGAAGAAATGGAGCACCCGCCATCTTTCTCCTTTCACCTTTCTCCACGTGACTTTGACCTCTCACCAAAGGCGAAACAACCACAACATGGTAGGCAGTTTGCAATACGACAGAACATTACAAGAGCTATCCAACAACAGATTCACCCATGTGGAAGAAAATGGTGAAGCAGATGGTATTCAGCGCCTCTCATATCGTTGGAAGCGTGTTGTGAACGTCGCAGAAGACTACTTTGAGGGCCTTTAGAACAAGTACGTAATCATCCCGGAATGTTGTGAACTCGTATGTGCTGTAATGCTTTGGAACCTGTAACCTGTACTCTCATTTCAAACACCTTAATAAAAATGAGTAACACAATTTTGGCATGTTGTTAAATATTCATACGCTACTTCATTCCTTGTCCTTTCATTTGCATATTCCACATTTTCTACCCGTGCTGGTATTCTCATATTATATTTAATTGAATTGGCGATAATTTGAAAAGTTAAAATATTAATAGTAAATATTATGAGCATGTGTCTTGGAAACTACATGGTAGTTGAATAAGAGCTTTAAGTCCCTTACTTCCCGGTTTCTGCGCCAAGACTTTGGAACATTCGCTGTAGTGCCTCTGGCCGGGAAGTCTTGGAGTTCGAGTCTCGATAGTGGCAGGATTTTCGATACTAGGCAGATAGCTAGGGCGACTTCTGTCGCTGTCTGGAGGAGAATTCTAACGGCCGGCTGCTCTGATCGGTAGTTTTCCGTTGTTTTTTTTCGATCAGTACCAGGCGAATGCCGGAGCAGTACCCACACAAATGGGTCACGGACCGCGCGGATCTTCCCTTCCTCATGCTTGTCCTATCCTCACCACTTACACACGCTTATATTTTCATGCATTACACTACCACTGCGGGGAATTATGCCGGACCACCGGTAGGGAAACTCAACCAAGTCAGTAAGACATGAGATGCTACGTTGCGTATTTAGAACATCAGTGCATCGCATTTCATATGAGTCAGTTTCACTATGCCAAATGAATGTGTTGCCTACACTGGCGATCCTGGCCGACCTCCAACAGATTGGCATGAGCAGCTTTAACTAGACCTCTTTGAGATACCAACAGGTGCGGGTAAGAGAGAACCGAGATTATACGTGATACTTGAAACATTTGCGAGTAGAAGACATTACATTTACTCAATTTACTTTCACGGACTTTCATGTTGTAGATTTCAGAATAAATCCATAGTTAATATAGAGAGGAGGTCTAGTTACTTACCTACCCCCTCGTTGGAATTGCAGAGTCGACATTACATTGCTTGTGTAACGGCAGTTTTTAAAGGTGGCAATTGTTACGTTAAATGAGCATAAATGCAAGTGAAATGCTCGTGAACATACTTTATGACATTCGTCTGGTTTTAGCACCGCCATTTCTGTGCACCCGCGCGTCGCAAAGAGGAAATGGAGGCGCACCACCACCCCCTGGCCCAGTGGGCAGGTGGCGCTGGACGCCTGGAGGGGGGAGGGCAGCGGCTGGGGGCGGCCAAGAGGCGGTCCTTGCTCCGATCGGCTCGGGCTTTCGTCTAGCCATCAGCTGACCAGAGGAGCCTGCTCAACCGGATGGACTCGGCGTGCTCGATCGCGGACCTCCCGAATAGGAGGCCGCCTTCCCCCACCGCGGCGTCGGCGTCGCCGCGCATGCCGCAGTCACCACAACCGCTGCACTCGCGCAATAGTCGATCAACGTTCAGTCAATGCTTGGGCAGCTTCAGCCGCTGTTATCATTTTTTTATTTTATTTTTTTAAATTTTATTTTACGTCAAAAAACAGTTAAAAACTGCGTATGACGTGCTATGGGAAAAGTAAATTGTGTGCACATTTTCAAAATTCTGTGATCCCTACACTTACTCATATACTACTTAAAGTTTGAATTTTGAAAGGAGAAAAAACAACAAAAACTTCTATAGTCTAAGTAAAATCTATTTTTTTTCAAGGATAAATAAGCAATACATTTTGGCTCTTATTACTTCCTGCCGCACAAAATGGAAACGATAATTTGAATAATTGTATTTCCCACTGAATTCTAGAAGACATGCACAGAAAATGAAGTTACATTTATGTCCAGAAGCAAAACAAGGGGCCATCTTGGCATTTGCTCAATGGATCAGAAACTGACGAAACACCTGATCGAGATGCGGGTCATTGCCCCAAGCTGTAATACAATAGTTACAGGTTGTTTATACTCATTTATACAGTCCAAATGGTAAATAATGCATTATGTATCATTGTTAAAATTAATGTTACTTTTCTTGTGATGCTCAGTATAATCTCTAATTGTATAGAAACAGTTATGCAGCAGAAACGATCTCAGTTTGGATTTAAACTTTTCTATTGAATTTAATCGTTTAACGTCATCTGCAAAGTATTGTAAAATAATGTACATGTATTGTATGTGAATTTTTGTAATGAGCGGTTGATACTGTCACCTGATGAATATGATTTCTACGTCAGTGTTATAGTAATATACTTCGGCATTTTCTGAAAAATATTCCGCCCTTGAGCAAGTCATTTTTAAAACCACTGATTCTAAAAAAAAGACACGTAATGGTAAATTCCTAGATTAATGAAGAGGACTACATGAATCACGTGGGTGGGATTTGGTTATTATTCGAACAATTCGTTTTGTAATCTAAAAGTCTGGAGCTATAAGATGTATTTCCCAGAATATTATGCCATATCTCAGGCAGGAATGAACATTCGAAGTATACACAACGAGCAGTATGAAGGCTGACTGAATTTGCAAGAATTCTGAACGTAGCATAATGAACTTAATTTTGTGTTCAATTCATTTAAATGGACGTTCCATTTAAGGTTTGACTGAATTGAGAGACCTAAAAATTTTGTTGCCTTAACATCAGTACACTGTTCATTTTCAATGGAGCACAGAATTGTTTATTTGAAATGGAAAACTGCATTAAACCGTTTTCTTTTCGTTTACTATTAATTTGTTATTTCGGAACCAATTTGAAACATCTGATATTTTACTATTTACTGTTTCTTTATTGCAAAGGATGTTCGTATCATCCGCAAAGAGAACCGTTCTTCCGTTTCGAATCGTCGAGGGCATATCGTTTACGTAAAGTAGGAACAGAATAGGGCCTAAAATCGATCCTTGAGGAACTCTTCAGACAGGCAAAATTTGTTTTCATCACCAGCACTTAAGAAAAAGGTATCGTTATTTTCGGCTTGAAAAGTTATCTTCCTATTATCCAACTAGGCCTACTTCCTGACGATGCTTCCACTTTCAACCATCTCTCTCCGATGATTTCTACCACAGTAGAACCCCGGTACTCCGAACGAATTGGGGGTGTGATCCGTTCGAATTCGGAAATCATGAGAATAACCAAAAAATGTACCTTATATATACAAATACATCTATAGGATTACCAGACCCAATGCAACGCAGCGTGCAATGGGAGAAAATGGCAGCGTAGCGTAGCAATCGCATCATCACATTGCATCATCAAGTAGATGCATTTTCTTACGGCAAATGAAGATAACCATTTTGCAAGTTCCTCTAAGTAAAATTACTGCTACATAAACATGTATATACACCGTAGTTACCAGTGCAAATAATAAACTTTTCATTTCGACAACTTGTGTCTCAATAATTAGTTGTTCAGTTTTACAGTAATTATGAAATTCTTACTTTACAACACAAGTAGCATTTTATTTTTGTTGTTTTTTCCCCTCCATACCGAATGTTGTTCGGATTATCCAAAATTTCGGATTTGCGAGCTTCTACTGTATTTCTTTAGGCTTTTTTTAAGCTTTTATCTCGAGTGAGTGACTTTTCGGGCGCGTCAATGAAGTCATTAATCCTGTGAGTGTGATGTGTGCTATGTCCTTGGAGGTCACGGTCTTCCTACCCCACTGGGATCCTCTTCCGACTTACACATTGGTTTCCCCCTCCAAATATGTTCTCTAGCGGGGCAGCGCCAAAGCCTGGAAAACTCTGAGCTTCTGGCCGGTGAGTGTATTTCATGTATGTAAAGAATGAAAGAGGGCCCAGAGATATGGAAGAAAAGATCGCGCGCGGTCCGTGACTTGTTTGTGAAGGTGATGCTACATCATACGCTTGGTATTTATAGAAGAAACCACGAACAACGATAAATCAAAACAGCCGGTTGCCATAATTCTCCTGTACACAGTATATAAGCCTTTCGCCTTTACGAAATTTTCTAATTGTAAGAATCTTTATGTCCTTCTGTGACATTTAAGAAAACGATAGAACACTCCAATCTTTTTGAAACATTTCATATTTGATTTAACTATTACGAATACCTCAGGCCCTCCATTAGATTCAAATAAGCTACCAACTTCATAATTGATTTAGTTATTAGCGCTCGTGCATCGCGTATTATCATCATTAACATTAATCGATAACCCAAAATCGGTTGTATCATGCAGTGTCACAGCCATTGTCAACATAATTATCTTCGAAATCTTCAAAGTCGTCATCTTCATTGCCGTCAATCTCCATCGTCCACACCGCCTCCCTTCCCGTCCTGCTACATTCTGCGGCCTTAATCTTCACCTCCCTCTCCCGCAACCACCATCAGCGACCGGACGCTGTGTAAGCCAGCGAATTAAAAACTCGGTCGTGTGGCCTCGTTAGACCCCTGCGCGCGCCTCGACCTCCCGGACGCGGACCGCGCAGCTGCAGCAGCGGGCTGGGCGCTGCACTCGCGGCGCATGACACCGGCCTGCTCATTAGCCATGGAAGTGCAGGAGCCCATGCCAAGAAGTCATTTGTCACCAGCAGTACTCAATGAATCAATCAAGCAGGTTTTTCCTTGCAATTGCAGTCAACGTATGTTAAATAAAAACATTATAAAAGACACAAATGTAAACAAAACGTAAGTAGCTGGTTTACTTGACTACTCGCAAGTGTCCAAACTCGACCACTTGTGCGCTCGTCTTGACCTTTACAAAACTGTCTGAATCCATCGAGGTAGAATTCTTGTGAAGTATTATTATTATTATTATTATTATTATTATTATTATTATTATTATTATTATTATTTTATTATTATTATTATTATTATTATTATTATTATTATTATTAATAAGAAAAATATTCCACATATCCTTCCTGAGAGTAAAAAAGTATCTTGTAATTTTACTTTCCCTTCATGAAGTTGCTCTCCAATCCAATTAGCATATTTCTGCATGTTTTGATAAAATGTAAATATGTCCATAATACTTTCAACAGAGTGATTCATAACTGCACACAATGCCGGCAGCAATGCAAAACTAAGAGAGCTATTTACGAATTTGGAATCGTCTAATAGTTTGTCCTGTTTTCGTATTACAATAAAAGGTCGAGTGAACATTACAAAGTCACGATTACGAATTAAAAATAATTGCGTATATTAATAATTTAGAACCGCTTCTAGTACACTCATCGTGACCCACTGTGTTATAGCCGTTACGGCCCACCCTGCTGGGGGGCGGGGTGTAGGGCGTGCGACGGGCGTGTTCGGAAAGGGGCGACACGGCCATGGCCTTAATTAGCGAGCGGGTCCGCGGCGTGGCGGAGGTCCAAGGAAATTGGGAAAACCGCTCGCCGGCCGGACCGCCCGCCCGCCCGCCGCGGAGAACGGAACCGCAGCCCTCACGAAGCCCTCGTCATACTAATGCGGCGGCGTGGGCTACAAGAAATGAACAGCTATTTCACAATTAAACATACAGGCGAAGCGGAGCGCGGCGCTGGTGGCTCCTTCGGCTTTCGTGAGCCCCAGCGGCGTGGTTCTCGGTCAGCGGTCTAGTTAAGAGCACCCTTGGACGCTCCCAGACACGACCCCCCGCGCCGGACGAGGAAGACGGCGAAATCTCAACTGATACAACCACCGCAATCTGCATACATTAGGGAGGCGATTTAGGACAATTTTAATTGGAGGGTGCAAAGGTTATTATTGTGATAGAGGATGAATCATTCATTCTTAACGATGGCACAATTCACGATTCTTCTCGTGAGGTATTATTTTCTGATTCTCATTTCTGTATTATTCACAATTACGCCTTTTAAAAACAATAGCATGGCCCAGAATCAAAGAAACAAAGATATTTTGATGAAACTACAACAGAAACGAAAGGAAACATTTAATATGAGTCATAGAAAATTCATTTACAAAAGTAGTTCAGTCACAAATATCACTTTCCGGATCTTATTAGTAGCTAGGTGTCACACACAAATTAGAAGAAAACTAATGCACGAAAACTAATGTTCTCTAGATTCGCTTGACAACACATACATTTTCTCAAACTAACCTCCCTAACAGGAATGTACAGATTTAGTTAATTAGCGGAGCAACAAAGACGTCAGCAATGTCGCAATGTCGCCCGACTCCATCCCCTGAAGAACGTTCAGCATTACTATGACCTTTGTTCCCGCTGGTCGACAGTGATTTTGTTAAATGGCTAACTCTAGCTGTTTCTTATGAACTTATCTACACTAAAGCCGAATAAAACCAGAAAAATCGCACATATACTATAACAAAATATATTTCGCAGATAGGTGCGTGCCGTTTATACTGAAACGCTAGTTACTTGCACATTTGTTACAAGACGGTGATCACGAACAATGTATAATATGATAGATTCCCTTCAAGACATGAAATAGATGTCGGACCGGTCAAATCAATTGAGTAACTTTGGGAATTGCGAAGTGAATTGCAGTCATCCACGTAGATAACGTGCCGACTCGGCGCGTTGTGTACGTGGGTCACTACATGTCAATACTGCAGCAGTTTCTAAACCATCCGAACAATTTCTGTTATGTGTGATGCGCTAATTTTGAAAAGCCCAAGGCGAAATATTGCTTCCTTAAGAATATGGGCATATAAATTGTATGTCGGGCGTCAAATCAGTAATCAGGACAAATCATGGGACCCTCATATTTCCTGTGCGTCTTAAGTAACATTACTTAGTGGTTGGCTTAACGGAAATTCCTAATATGTGCCATTTGCTTTTGCACCGTGGCATGATGGAAACCAAAGGACCACACCACGGGCTGTTGTTTGTGCATTACCAAAGTTGCTGCCATCACAAGCAAGACCTAGAAGACCATTCAATATCGCAAACCTCCCTTCAGATGTCAGGCCTGTTCCTCACTCACGGACGAATTTCCAATCCCAGCGTCACCGGAATTGGAGTTTGAATTCCGAAAACTCTGGCAATGTAATTTAAATGTGAGTACCGAAAAGGACGACGTTGAAGACCAACATTTCGGTGGATTATCTACAGATGTCATAGAATCAATCAGTCAGAACAAAAAATCTAGTTCGTGATTTAAACTTGTCGAAGAATCAGGCAGAACTGTTGGCATCTCGATTAAAACTTGGAACCTCCTTCAGAAGGGAACTACAATTACTATGTATTGTCGACGGGATCAAAATCTCCGATTCCTGTCCTCAGAAAAAGGCAATCTAATGTATTATACTGATGTTGATGTGTTACACAGTGCCTTGAGAGACCATCATGATCCTAGAAAATGAAGATTGTTTATAAATTCCTCTAAACTCAGTTTAAAAGCCGGGCTCATTCATTTCGGAAATGAGAAACAAGCAATTCCTCTTGCCTTTGCAGCCCATATAAAAGAGACGTAAGGTATCATGAAATTTTTGTTATCGAAGATACAAAAACAATATCAGCAGTATTTATGGAATGTATACGGCAATTTGAATGATATAAAACTTTTGTTAGGTCATCAACAAGGAGTTTTAGACATATTTCGCTCTTTTCAATGCAAGTGGGATAACAGAGATCGCAAAAATAATTTTGTGAAGAAGCACAGGCCTCAAGGACATCTGGTTACCGGATAACAAATCTAACTTTTTACCCCCTTGTAATGCTACACACACACACACACACACACAAACCACACACACACATCTTCTTGCTTTGCGCACCAAACTCTGATTGATAAAAAATTTAATGAAGGTGATGGATGAAACTGGTACAGGTTTCCCGTACTTAAAGAACAAATTCCCGAGGATTAGTGATGTGAAAAATAAAGAAGGGTATATATTTAGGATCATAAATGAAGGAGCTTATGAGGGATCACGACTTTGAGGTGAATTTGAGTAGTGTTGAATGGGTTTCAGGGAAATCGTTTCAAAAGTTCGTAACGAAATTCCTTGGTAACAAGAAAGCTGAGACCTATGATGAAATAGTGTCGGAACTCTTTCACAATTATAAAGCTCTGGTATGTAACCGTGCCTTAATATACATTTCTGTATTCACAATTAGAGTTCTTTCCTGAAATCTCGGCGTTCTGAGCGACAAACACGGGGAGCGATTCCACCGAGACAATGCAGTTATAAAAAAATTATAGGAAAATGAATCAAAATATGCTTGCTGACTAATCTAGTAACTAAAAAAGGATGTTATGAAACGAAATAATTAATCTTCAAAATTAAATTTTGATTGAGATTATTTTACACAAGTAAAGTTAAGAAAAACAATTACTTACCTTTAATAGCTTGTTACAAGAAACCTTGCCCGTTTCACAGAAATGCTCCACAAATTTGAAATCAGAAGACAATTTTCCATAAGAAACAGCTATTGACAAATTACTTCATAAGTTACACTGCTTAAAGCATGATAAAATACAAGACCACATTCAGACAATTTGAAAACTTTTGTTCACTTCCATGATATTACACATGCAAGCGTGGAAAACCACTTGGTTAGACTATTAGAAAATTAATAAAAGTTAACGAAGAAAAAAAGAAAGTAACGTTTGAGCCTTAAGTTATCAACCTCAAATGGTGAAAAATCGTGAAATTTCATCTTTTTCAATTTTTATTCATTCCTATGCTCTGTTTTATTCTTTATTAAATGCTTCAAACCATTATTTTCTACGTTTCTTAGCTTTTGAACAATTTTTTTCGAAGCGATTTCAACTGATAATGCCTTAATGAATAAACTTGAAATGCATTTTTTCTGTATTGGAATTTTAAAAAGATTACGCAGTAAACATCATAAACCACAAAAGATAATGCAGCTTGCAAACTAGGATTTGCTCTACAGAATGACTACAATAGTTATGTGATAAAAGTTTCAGTTAAATGAACTAAAATGTCCATAATATACTTTTAAACAATTATTTTTCTGAAATAATCATAACTCTTTAGTTTTCACAATACCTTCCCATTCTAGTTCATTCTCTAAATATACATTTTGGATTAATTTACAAAACGAATTTCAAAATACATCAATTTGTTGTAGAGATATATGTCTGAAGTAAAAATATGCATTTTGGTCAATTAATTGTAAAGAAATAGACACTTGAAAAAATATTGCTTATCTCTAAGTACATGTAGATATCAAATGTGCAAGGGAAGACCAAATAAAACAATATATTTGACATTATTTCTACAGATAAGCAACTACCTTAGAAATAGAATTATCTGCAATACATTAAGACTATTTAAAATACGTGACCTTTCTTCTGTGTTTTTTTATTTTACTTTTTCATAATAATTAATATAAACCAGTTTTTAATTCGGAGCCTAATTTAGAAAAGGTGCAATGGACTTCAAACACAAAACAAACTTATTATTACCTATTAATTGGAAGGAGAATACATGTATTTTAACTACAAGGAGTCATTCTTTACGACCAATTGTGGAATATGATCACGTCTTCGTGATGTTAATTGAAGATTTATTAACCAGTAGATACTACGTATCGCAAAAGAGCAATGTGGAATGAAAATCTTGCTCTGCAGGTTTGAGCAACTCAATATGTTAACTTCACTAAGAACTGACGCAATGCAGCTGGAAAAGTAAGTATGATTCCTATCACGTAGCAACACAATCACGAGGTCATCTCTCAGTTTAGACTGGTTCGATACTCATAAAAAATGGATACATAATGTTTAAACGAATATAGAAAGTAGATAATCGTACATTGTTTAAAAATGACATGTATGAATCTGTAATTAAAAAAGACCAGTTGAATAATTTCATCCAAGAAGTTAGGAAGGGATAACTAGACCCTCAATTATTTCCATATTGATGCGAGGTCCAACATGCTCATTCAAGGAAACAGGTCATAAAATTAACTTGTAGCCAAGTGTAGTCAGGAATATCAGAAGCCTCGAAAATATTTAATATTAACACATGACGCCTTTTATAAACTGAATATCGGTTATTTTGCAAAAATCAAGATTTTATTTTTTAAACTTTGTTCACAGTCACAAACAAAATTTTATAGTTGGCATCTCAGGTGCCCATGCATGTTTATCTCTCATTGAAAGACATCAGTCCGATCACATTTTGCTCCAAAAATTGATGAATCAGATTAAATTTGTTTTAACTAAGGAGTTTAAGCTTTTACTTGATAGTCCAACATGAGTAGTTACATTCACAGATTTCATTCACAGACTTAAAAGACGAAGAGGTCAGATGTAAAAGATCACTCTTAAAATTGTGGATTTTGTGATAATTTAGTTTTTGGCTCGTGTATTCTGTTGTAAAAGCGAAAAATTTTGAATTTATGTTGGATAGTGCCAACAGTTGTCGTTTTGGGGTAATACATTTAAAACAAAAATGTCCACTAGCTTAAATCTCGAAAGTGTTTCTGTGTTAGTTGTCATGGTTTACATTCGTATCCTTCGAATACCAGAGAGGGGGAAATGGTACTGTAAGTCATAACACTGCTTCTGCATGCTTCTGCGGAATCCAACGGCGCGGCGTGGAAGTGTGAGTGGGCTGCTGAGGAAACTGGTAAGCACAGAGTTCGTCTAACGTGGTTTAATTGATGTATTGATTGATTAATTTTGTTTTCGGGCGCATCCAGGCACTGGTCATTTATCCCGAAGGTATTGGCCGAGCACGTCATCGGCCATGATAATTTTCCCATTTGTGTAGTGAGTGTTTTACTGTGGGAGGTGCCAGTGTTCCTCTCACTGGATGATGACATCCGGAGTTGATCTACTTGTTCACTTACAGGGGATTTACCCTCGAGGTATCTTTTCCAGCGGGGCACTTCCTCAGCCGAGACAAGCTCTAAGACCCTGACTGAGCTCCTGACGTAGTGTAGTGTAGTGTGTGTGTGTGTGTGTGTGTGTGTGTGTGTGTAAGAAGAGAGAAAGGTACGTGAATAAGGAAGGAAAAATCGCGCGTGGTCGGTGATCCATTTTTTAGCGTTCTGTTCTGGCATTCGCCTGAAATTGATGAAAGAAACCAAGGATAGTTACCGTTCAGAGCAGCCAACCGCTAGAATTCTCCTCCAGGCATTTGTGCATTCGACCTAGATAAGCGCTTAATCCCCCACCCCTCCGAGCTCTCGCTGCAGTTAGTTAACGCCTTATTTTACGTGGCAGGACTCGGCCAATAGGGCCCGCTCTTCCGTCCGATCACACAGAGTTTGCTACGCTCCTTTAACCATCTAGCGGAGAAAGAAGGTATTATCTTGGGCGACGAAACTGGCGATTTGAATTTAGCCCAGAGGCTTGATTATCTTTTACATGCAGTAAATCTACTACATGAGACAGTCGGTTGTACTTCCCCTCCGAAGGAAGGCGTACGAAGGATTTTTTCGCCCTTAAAATCCACTGCTTCGATCGGGTTTGAACCCGAAAACTTGGGTACAAAAGCCCGATACGATAACCGTTATACCACCGAAGCCGCAAACAATGGCAACAGCGGCGCGTGGCTGGCGGGGCTGAAGCACGGGCGCGTTCGTCAGCCCCCAGCCGCGCGATTCAATTGCATCACGCCCCTCCCTCCGCGCTTGTGTGTGTGCGCACTGTTATTATTCCAAAATTTCGGCTGTTGTGATTCGCGGTGTGTTCGGCTGTTGCGATTCCCCGCAGAGGGAACTCATGGTGACGGAGGTCGGAGCGATTTCTGGTGGAGAGTTGTAGACGACCACTCTGAGTTTCACGGCTGCACTCACGTCATTAGCTTCAAGGTGGAGACAGTAAGAGGCAGTACTAAGCCCCGTGTTGCCGGGCCTCGTCCTGCACCCCACCAGTTGGACACCTGGCGATTCGACCTTTGGGCAGGATTGGATGAAGGACATTTTTAGGAATGTTCCAGAATCCACGGAGATAAGTCCGATGGAGACAATGATAACACATCTGTTAGGTTACCTAGGCTCTGGTGATACTCACGTCAACAGCCTGAAGGTGCAGGCAGTGAGGAGGCGGGAAGGGGGCTCCAAACCGCTCGAACCGTAGTTCGGGTGCCCTCCTTTTGGGCTCTCGGCTTCGTCGTGGCAGTGGCCCGATACTCTGAACAAAGAGGAGGGACTTGTTTTCCGGCGCATGTGAGTAGCGCATTATTCGGACTCCGTTATTAGCCTGGGTAGCTGTTGCTCTGAACTGGCAGGGCAGCCCCATCCAGCATTGGATAGGTTGGTTGCCATGAGAGAAAACGGCGCTCCGGTAGAATCCGGATACCGCCTGTCGTCGTCTTGTGTCGGCGGAGGGGGGGATAAAGGCGAGCACCCCGGGTTAACGCTCCCTGGTAGAACAAGGTAATGTGTGGTGTGTGGTGTTGTGATTCGCGTATGGTCTCTTGCTTTCTCGATTCCACTACGTACAGCTTTTAATTTATTAGGTTTTTGGCCGCAAGGACAATTTTAGCTACAAGCGTTTTTATGTCTTTTCCACTCCTGGATAATTGTCATTTCGGCATTCATTTAAAGCATAACCTATTTTTTCGTACTTTTTTGTTATTTAAGGTCGCATCAACATCTAGGTCATTAGTGACCACTATTGGTGTTACGGTAACTGTGAAGATGAAACGATATAATGACAATAAGGGGTGGAAGGACGCACTCAAATAAACCATGTCCGAGGCGGGACTCGAACTCGCGGCCCTTCGATCCGACATCGCTGACACTACTGCCTCAGCGATCTCGGTCACCGGATCGGCAAATCGTGTTTAAAGTTTTCTTTTATGACAAATATATTTTAATGACCCATTAAAGTATTATTCAAGCTACTTCATCATTTCATTTGTAGATATAAATCAGTGATTAGATTATAGAAAGATATTTCTAATTTACTACAATTCCACCTAATAATTTTAACTGTAGATATACAACAAATGAGTACATACTTCTCAGCATTCGCCGAGAACAGGTGCGAAAGAAATTGAGAGGAAAAAGTGAAATACTTGCTTGGAAGTGTTCACAGCAACTTCACATGCTTAAAATAGTTCCGAATCTTCAATTTCTGAAACAAGCAAATTACTCACTGTAGGCAAAGTATGCTAACAGGGTAAATCATTCCAATCTAACAGGGTAAATCTCGCCAATCATAAATCTGGGCTGTTTACAGATTCTAATTGGCAAAAAAGTGCCTTACATTACTTTATTCTATCCTTAAAAATGAGTTACAATTTTTGCTCTTCCCTGCAGAAAGGGAACTCCCGGATAATATGGGAATGATATACATACATTACATACATTACAAACATACATATATACATTTATTGGAACTGCGATTGGGTATGACCCGGTGGCAGTTAAATAACAAGGGAACTTCGTAAAACCAAATATTTTGCCATCTTATGCCGAACTATTCCTTCCTCTTTTCGCTGCAACAGAATTTATTTTTTTACATTATTTCTAAATTTGCAATTTACGAAAATTTAGAGAGCTGAACAAAACTAAGACATGGGGCATTGTTTTAAGCGTTCCTTGTTCTATCCACGGAAACATTTGCTGAATAATTTGGAGCGGTTTTTGATAAAAAGTTTTTTTATAAATGCATAAATTTTAAGCACAAATTACACGAAATTTTCCTAAATAAAAAAATGTATATCATGTTTTTAAAGATCTGATTTTTTAGAAGAATTTTTCTTTATGGCACAAATCTTGTTTTTGCCATTCATTGTCTGTGTGAAATATTTTCAAAAAATGGATCAGGTGGAATAAACTGTCAAATGTTGCATATTTTTATATTTTGCTTCGTTTATTTTCATTCCTTACGAAAACTATCTCTTAAGATTTATATTTCATGATCCATTTGCACCAATTTTAGTAAAGTTTACTTTCCTGAAAGTTATTTCCTCATTCGGGTTTCCTTCAATAACGTTAGAAATAAACTATATACGTTGCACAAGAAAGGAATTGAAAACTGATTCAACATACGTAGTTACGTACAAGATATGCAAACATTATTCTTGCACATTTTAACTACTTGACTCACATGAATCAACAACATTAAAAATTTTTTCGCCGAATTCAAAAGGTGGCAAATTTATTTTTATTCAGAAACCTCAGAACACTTATAAAGAAGTTAGTAACCGAGAATGATTCGGCTATGAAAATAATTCCAGGAATAAGCAAATATTCTTATCTCAATAAAGGAAGTGATCTTTTCTCCACTTTGTTGGCAATCGCACGAATACATATGCATCTTCCAAAAATTGTACTCGCCTGTCCCATGTACTCTACAAGTGTCCATGCGTGTCTCGTTAGCTCAACGTTCGAAATTTCTTCATCAGAACTCCCAATACCGGTAGAGTTTTACTGGAGTCTTCTAGACCTGTAGGGCTTCCGCCATCCAACCCCATGCTGCCGTTTTAACTACATGGTTCAAGTCCAATTTTCGGGACGGAAGGCAGGCACTCCTCTCAAGGCTATTCTGAGGGTCGCCAGTAAAGATGCAGGGGCGCTAATTAACGGAATTATGTTGGTAACTCTTAATGCACTCTATGATTGAGCTAAGTAAATGAGAAATTAAGTAAGGACAGGTTTGTAAAGTACAGAAGTTAACTTTCATGAGCTTCTTAGGAATTTTAAAGGAAACATGTCTCAGAAAATGTTAGTTTTCGTGGGGATAATTACTTTTCCAGTTAGAATGAGTAGTTTGTTTCCTGTTACAAAACAGAAGACTTCTCTCACCACTGATCAGAAGTTTTACTATCATGCTAACGGTATGAGTGGACAGTTAATTCCTGGTCATCAACGATGAAACAGCTAGAATACGAAGGTATCAGTACATTATTTACGGAGTACTCAGTTTTGTCTGGTAGTAAAATTTAGCTGGATTCGATAGTCATTCCGTGTTTTCCATACCACCATTGAATTCTTTCTTTTATGACAGGATAAATCCTTTTCATACATATTAACAACCCTAAATAGTTTTCAATATTGGTTTCTGAATTGTAATTTCCTTTCAACTCACCTTTATATTCTTGGCGTTATTACGATTTTTTTCAGAGCGGTGAACCGTTACTTCAATAATACACAACTAAACGAAAAATTTGAATAAGTGACATAAGAAATGGGATTTGAAAAACAAATCGAAAATTACTGGTGATAGAACATAGCACCGACTTCCCATATTATATGTAGAAGTTATGTATAATGATTGCGTAAACATTGCAGTGATATACTACTATTTTCGTCATTTCTTGTCTTCACTAAATAATTTAAATAATAATTTGAAACAAAACACATCATCACACAATATCAATTCCCTTATATCTTCAAGAAATCAAGTATGTTGTATACAAAAATACTTTATAGCTGCATAAATGGCCGTTTATCGGAATCGACACAGCAACGCCATTCGTTATATCAGCGAAAATGCAACGCTTATTATGACAGTGGTAGTTAGTAGAAAGAGTTTTAGGTAACCCCCTATACCTAGTTAGGCAACTTGAAATCACATCGACTGCGACGGAACGTGATCTGCCGAACATCTCCGCATACATGGTTGCCAAAAACTCAGGGGCAAATGCCGCGTGTCAAATTCATGTAATTCCGTTGTACGCAAGTCCCACTACATGTTAATTTGCAAACAAATTATGTTTTTCTATCATTCTATGTGCTCCAGGAGTTTCTAACATTTATTTCAACACGTCCTATGTAATGTACCAAAGCGTCTAGAAATGTCCCCACCATCATCCCATCAATTTCATTGAGAACTTGTGGTGGGAATTATAAACACGTGAAGAAGAAAAAAGTTTATAATCGACAATGTCTCAAAGAATTGCTAAAGAATGTAGGAAAATCACTTGAATTTACAAGGACGCTGGTAAAATTAATGCCAGCAAGACTCAAGGACTTGCTCAATTCGTGCTTAAGTTCGTTCCTCAAACATTGTCTTATTATTTCTCATTTTCTCTGAGAAAAATTCAAAGTTGTTTTACTGTAAATCGTGAAGGCTAAAGGTCGGAGCTCTGGCACCAACTCGGAAATGCGCAATGAAGAGTCAACTGAGATAAATGCGAGAATAAATTAGATAAATAGAATACATATTTACGACCAAAACGATGGTCCTCGAAACCGCCCACTGATTCTCAGTGGCCTCACAAACTTCCTACTGAAGTCTGATCCCTGTTCTTTACGTATCTGTTACTCCTCGTTATCGTAACGAAGATTCAGAAATCAGCTAGTCTAGCCACCTCTTATTGTCAATGTCATCTTCATCCGGCTTAATTCCGACGTGTGCTTTGAAAGCAGTTTCCAAGTCAGACTTTACTTTCCAATTTTGGATAATGGCTACTTCGGAAATTAGTCAGATTCGGACTTTAGACGTAATATATTTATCCCAATAACGATCAACCCATATTTTTGCCACGTCACAAAATAATGTTCTCAAGAATTTTTATTTTTAAAAGCTTAAGCTTCGGTGTATATGACTAAACACGCATCTCAAAGTTCACAAAACAAAAAGAAAGTTATGTAAAATAATATTTAGTGAACATTGAAATTAATGCTGTGGTTTATTTTTCGCTTTTCTAGAACAGTTCTTTCAACTCCGAACTGTCGTCAAAAGGCTCCTTCCGATTTCGCACACACGTATCGTATATGGTTTCCCAAACAATCATAATTTTTCGTCTCACATAAAATTATTGTTTTTCAACTCCTTAAATAATTACCTATCATTCACAACTCGAATTGTTGAAATATTCTTCAATTTTATGAAAGTGTAGAAATATAGTGCTAAATACATTTGTATTCATGTTTTGAGCGATGAACATGACCGTATTGTTGATGTCTTGAAAGCAAGAAGGAAGAGACCATAGTCGTACCAAAGTGAAGACGAAGTCTTGAGGAAGCTGAGGTGAAGAAAAGCCGGAACGCAGAAATTGCCGGTCCACTGACGGCCCGGCCCGGCGCTTTCCCACCAGCCGCACGCGCAGTTTCGCCCGTTAGTCGAGCGCGTCGGCCGCCGCGGGCCTTTGTTATCGCGGGGGCGCCGGGCCGCGCCTTTCATCGGCAGCCTCATCGCGGCCATCGGCTGCCGCGCGCCCCGCTTCGCCGCCAATTAGCGCACGCCCCCTCCCCCTCCCCAAACAATTTGCGGCGGATCGCCGTAATCCTATCTCCCCGCCCCGCCCACTCGGCCATCCCGCCGCCGCGCCCGCACCGCCCACCCGTCACGACCACACTCGTCTCTCTCGTCCCCGCCCCGTCCCGCCCAGCCGACGGCTGCCGTCAGGACGCTCCGCTATAGATATTCCTCGCAGCTACAGGACGTTAGCACACACGGCTATTGCTAGAGACTGAATTGAGGGAGTTGTCCAAGTGAAAGACAAGAGACAGACGCGCATATTTTTCATTGAATCTATTTTTTATGTTTTTTAAATTAAAATTTGCACTTTTTCTACGAATGAAACGTTCTTGATTATTAATATTTGCGGTAAATGTCCCCATCACTAACGGGATCGGACTTAAGCTGAAAGATATGCAAAAAGTTACTGATTTATATCTTTAATCATTGATCACCTTGTAAAGGAATGCTTAATAACGGAAAGCAAAATGATATCAACAGAGCATTGTTGAAGTGTTGTTGCCATTACTACTTTCGGTGCAATTCTTTTTGAAGAAGGGAAAATTTTTAAAACGAGTAATATAAATATTGCTAGGGGAAAATTGATCCAATGGTTTTCTGTTAAGGAGACTACAAGAAAAATATAACGACGACAATGACAATATTTTCATAACCTATTAAAACAGAAGGGTAGGAAGATATTGCACCATCTTTTCTACTCGTACAAACATTTTTCACACGACACAGAATATATGCATTATTGAAGAAATAAATATTTGGAGGGTGCGCCCTAGAATGTTAAAATTTAAACATACTCGCATGACAGTTCAAAATGATACAACCAACCAGTTAAATATTCTCGCATTCAAAATATCTATATGTTAAGAGTTCGATATGTAAGTAAGACCACCTGCCGCCTTGCATCAGGCTTCTCATTACACGCGTCGATCTCATCATCCGGTCGACTGTTTCCCCTCATTTTCGCCCAGTCACACGTCGCGTTCCCCTACCACCTGCTTCCTGTAGCCCCTCAGCGCCCCTCAACTAGTCGACGACGCAGTTACATGACTGCCCTACATTGAGATCTGCGGATCTCCACTTCTCTTCGTTTGTTCTGACCATCACTCTGAGTCGATTGTACCGGAACCATTTGTAGTCTTACACTGTACACGAAGTCTGATCTGTAGCAATGACGACCATCAATTAGAGAAAATCTCCCCAGTTCTCAGTAAGAGTGAATGGTCTATGAGCAACGATATTTGACATGACACATTTTACTTGCCATTTTGGAAACTACGGCTTTACTTATTCAGCGTTGAAAGAGTTATCAAAACATGCAAATGAATACCCTTTTGAAAAACCATACTTTTGCGTCGAATCATCAACCCCCATGATTCTCAACCGGAGATTCGCGAACCCGATTTTCATGAGCTTTATAAAGGCTGTTTGCCCAAAATAATATTGCTGCGGTGAAACGTAAAATCCCAAATATAATAAAATATAACAATTAAATGTATCGATTAAAATTAAGAAAGACATTAAGAACTAATTGCTGCTTACTGACTTAAAAATTATTTTAGTATTTTTTGGTTTTTTTTTAGGTTCAGTTAACATTTAGAATATCAGTGTTTACAAATTTTTTTTTAATTTTTTTAGTATGGTAAATAAATTTTAATAAATAGTATTTTTTAGCAGTTAATGAACAATAATGAATAGCGCTGTAATCAATAGCGTGGTTTCGCCTTCATATTTTGGTTATAGTTTGAGTTCACTAGAAGACAAATATTGCAAACCTCTGAACATTCTGTAGTCTTGTATGACTTCTATCGTACTCCTCTTCGTTCTAGTATTATCTAAACATTTATTTAATTATTCATGACTTAGCAGTCAACTAAAGACTCAGATGTGATCCTTATCACTTTATAATATTGGAGATGTCAACGCAAGTTTTTCACTTTTGGAGGTGACACCTGTACTATATAAATAGTAGATTTATTGGTGTAAAATATTTCCCAAACGTTTAAGCAAAAAATTAAAAAACATTTTCACAGCATAAAAAAAAATTTTTGTAATAAAGTAACGTTGTTGAGATTAAAAGCAATAGAAAAATATAAGGTATTTGTACACTTAAAAACACATTTCTAATGATATGTAAAATTGACGGGGAGATAAAACAAAAATCTACTGCATTGAAGTGAAGTTGTAATCTTCTAAGAAAGACACAGTCTGCTCTCCATAACTAAGAGGATTCTTTCGTGCGATGCCTCACAAGAATAAGTTAGGGAGTATTGATTCCGGACACTTCAACTATCACGTTGATTGTTTGATTAGTGATTTCGGGCGTGTCAACTGCTAAATTCATTAGTCCCGTTAGTGTAGTGCAAGTTTTTATGGCGGGAGGTGGCGGTGATTCCCCGCTGGCTCGTGAAATCGGCGCCGACCACGTCGGCTTGCAGAGGAATTCTCCAAACAGGTATATCCCACCAACATGGCACCGCCCCAGGCAGAAGAAGTTCTAAGCTTAGAACTGATTTTCCAAATTGTGTGGTAGTGTAATGCGTGTTTGTAAGTAAGAGGTGAGGATAGGACAATGAAGAGGAAGAAAAGATTGCGCGCGGTCCGGGGCCCGTTTGTTAGGGTACTTCCGCATTCGCTTAGTGTTGATCGGAGATACCACAGCTTGATCGGAGATACCACTACTGACCAGCGCAGCCGGCCGCTTAAATTCTCCTTCAGGCAGCGGCTGAATTCGGCCTAGCTGACAAGCTAGTATCGAAAATCCTACTACTGTCGGGACTCAAACCCTAGCACCTCCCGGTCAGAAGCACTGCGAAACATCAGTTGTACTACTTACGTCATTAGCACCGTAATTGATGGCCGTATTATATGTGGCAGTGTTCCTTCTCCGCTGGAAAGTGAGACTACGCCGACCTGCCTGTCGGCTTGCGAGTTATTGCTCCTCCAAGTATCTCCCCCAGCGGGGCACAACCCCACCCAAGACAAGTTCTAAGTTCTCGACATATGTGGCAGTGTTAAATGTAAGGGTATCTAAGGGGGCAAGGTTGAGGAAGAAAAGACATGGCCCGTTTTTTAAGGTAGCGATCCGGCATTCGCCTGGGACTGAACAGAGAGGCAACGTAAAACATGATGAAAGCCCGATGAACGCAGCATGTCCGCCACCCGTCGATCCTCGCAGAGGACGATGCTGCAAGGGCCACAGCGTCGCCGCTGAGCTGCCGCAGCCGGAGCGGCAAGGAGAAGGGAGCCGCTCCCGGAAGCGACGGCGCGCTCACGAGCGCGGGGCCCGCTCCTGCGGAAGAGCCAGGGGCCCCGGCGTCGAGTCTCGGCGGCGCAGCGGCGGCAGGCGTGCGCAGGCTGGGCGCCCGCTCTATTGTTATCGGCGGGAAAATGGCCGTAAGCGATATTCCGTGGCTTCTCTATAATCAGCACGCTGTGTTCCCAACCACCGGCACTCCTTCCGAACTGTAGTTGAACACCGTGAAGTACTCCCGCCGTCGTCCGCAGAATGGACGTGGCCTCTGGCCTGCGTTCACTGTCGTAATGGTTACCGTGACGTCATTAACCGAGGCAATGACCGAAACTGATGCTTTTCTCTAGCTGTTCGCCGCCTGGGTTTGAACGGACGAGTCAACTAACTCAGGGTAAAACACAGAAAGCAATAAAGATTAACATTTCAGCAGTTATTCTGAATGCGGAATATCTTGAAATTACAGATGGAATATCTCGTGTGAAATTTCATTATAAATCATTCGACCATTACACCATTGTTAAACAAATGGCTCGAGTTAAAACCAATTTATTTCTTATTTATTATTTATATCGTACTTTTAACTCTAATAATAGTGAATGTAAAATTTACCTCTATTATTTCATAGGCCTTATCCCAAATATCGTAAGATATTGCAAGGTCGATGTTTTAAGTTTGTGAAAGATTAGAATGCCGTGATTTAGCTTTGCGACATTAATCTTCTGAAAAGAATTGCGTATTACATAACATTATTCAGGCTAGATTAGCAACGAGTGTAATATTACACCATTTGTGCAAACATGTTCTCTAACTCTCTAGATGTCAGCAAAATGTCAATACAAGGTGGCGCCCTTACACTGAAGAGTACTTTAAAAGCGGAAAACTCAGCGGATCGTTCATTAAATTCAACGGCTCTTAGCTTTGAAGGTTCCGAAACCCCGGCACTAATTGGTTGGGTTGGGACATTCGTTCCGATTGACATGTTAGACTGGCCTGAGTATGCTTGCGGACCAGCGCCTTCTCGAAGAATGCTTAGGATGGCAGAAATGCGCAGGTGGAGCCAATGAGAGCACGAAGGGGGCTGCTGGGCTTTGGAAGAAGCGACGTGGCTCGAGGGCGGTGGGACGGGGCTTCGGTCGACCGATCAGCCAATCCAGCAACGGTCTAACTCAAAGCTTCAGCAGGTTTCAGAATTCCTTGGATAATGGGTGAGCTATCAGAGCAAATCCCCGGTCGATTTGTCAGCAAAGTACAAAATATGCGTCTGTCCCTCGCGGCCGTTCTTTATGGCAATCTACCGGTTCTCCTTGAGTCCTCGCTGGGATTTTTTGGCCAGTCCCGCCTCGAAAGGAGCTCAAGAGAATCACGCAGATAATATCAATAACATCTATTCACGTACGGGAGCGGCGGCTTTTACAAAACATTGTGCAGAAATGCGGTGGCAGTTAACAATGCCGAAGGACGATGGAATAATGCCCTGTATGCAATGGCGGATTAATACGCAATGGGGCCCTGGGTGACTGCTCATGAGATTCCCCCCCCCCTCGCTTTCATCATTGACTGCCCCCTCTTTTCCATATAAAAGTACAATAACTAATATTGAAATAAAATGTATTAACATTTAAAATAATGTTTGCAATGAACGATACAAAATGAGATTTGAAACATTCTCAGAATATTAATAAGATATTTTATGATTTTATCGATCTCACAATATTATAAGTTATTAAGGTATGCATTATGAATTTATACATTAAAATTAATTTTGCAAGGTTTTTTATTACATTTTTGAAGTCTCGGAAAACATGTAAACAAAAGGTTACTTAAATAAAAAAGTTACAACAATAAAAAATATAGTTTTCCAATTTAAAATGTTCTCACTTTTTGCTTTTGTTTTATGCTTACATTGATTTTAATAGTTACATTAATGAGCTCAAAACGTCACGAAAAATTAATTCATGGTTACAAAAATAGTCTGACTCGTTTAATTATTAAAAACAGTTTTAAAAAACTGTTTGATGTCGTCTGGTCCCTGTCCATCAGGGGCTATAGGCAATTGCCTAGTACTGCCTATTGGTTAATCCACCACTACCTAGATGGTTGGTTGAAGGATCAGGCTTCCTTTGAATATTGGAACACTCTGAAATTGAACTTTCTCCATGTAATCAAAGCTCAGCACTTCAGTTTAAGCTATTTACTTGCGTTAACGTAGTAATGTTCAATTTTAATGAATAGTATTTTTTCAATTTTAAACTCAAGCATCTTATTATATATTAGTTGTATGACCATAATGTAACATATTATCATTCATTTTTATGCCCTAACATGGTTCAAATATAACAAAAAATAATGTAAATAACATTACATTTAAGAATTACGTCTTTATAGTTAATACTTATGACATAACGTTATGAATCAATCACACAGAAATTATAAGAAATTTAAATTTATTTTATTTTATGAGCAATTACGGAATGCTATAATTGAATTGCCTTCTTGTCAATCATACTGTGCGGTGTTCGAACAGTGCAATAATGAAAATCAGACTTTATAGGTATTAATGACCTCACTTCTATTTAGTTTTATATTTATACACATCACACATAAAGTTCTTGTTTACAAGAACGTCATACTAATTTCTTACTTGGAATTCGCGCTGGAAATATTTTCTCCAAATTTGCAGCATTACGTAGTGATAAATTTAATTAAATTGAATCATTCTCCTATTGAATGCAGCAAGATTCTGTCATTGATCATACTAACCAGTTACAAAATATTCACAATGTTATCTTGTCCTCAACAGTAGCATTCCGAATGACACCAAATTCAGACGGGATCCCCGAACGTTGAACCTGCGGAGCGAAACGTCCGCACCAAATTAAACCTCTTTTCGGCGTCCACAATTACAGGGCGCGCCAGCCGTCGAGCGCACCTCGCCGGCACCGACGGCGGCGGCGGCGGAGGGCGTCTCGACGCCGGAGTATTTCGACTCTCCTTTCTGGGAAGCGCGCGAGGTGGTCGGTGACCGCCGACCGGAGGGGTCGCTCCCCACCCCACAACGGACGCGCGTGGCTTTGGCCCGTATAAAGAAAAAGGTTATTCTCAAAAACGAAGATAAGTATAGTAGATATTTATGACAATATGTTCGTGCGGGTTACAACTATTTAATCTAAGATAGTTGGAGCCTTGTTCTACGTAGAGAGACTCGTGCCTTGAGGCTCGCTCTTCCTTCCGACCACTTCCTTCCTTTCGCTATGTTCCTTTCACCATCTAGCGGAGAAAAAAGGTATTACTCGGGCGCCGAAACAGGCGATTTTGAATTTAGTTCAGAGGCTTCTTTTAGACTTAAGGTTGTTTAACATGCAGCAAATCTACATGGAACAGGAGGCTTTACTTCCCCTCCGAAGGAAGGCTTAGGAAGAATTTTTTCGTCCTTAAAAATTAATCGGGCTTCGATAGGGCTTGAACCCACACTTGGTACAACACCCCGATATACTAACCGTTATACCACAGAACACGCAAAGATTTTTGAAGTGCAAAACAGATGGCGAGACACTATATAAATATTTCCTGATTTATTACATAACGTAAGTGCATGCATTTTTTACTATTTAGGCTTTTTTACTTACTATTTTCATATCTATCCTTCTAAAAATCGGAAACTAAAAGTCTGAAATCTATAAGTTTTTAGCACTGAATTCAAGTTTATTTTTATTAAATTAAAAATCTGAGAAATAGTTAGAATATGGTTAAATTTATTGAAATTCTATTAAGAAAATCTGGTATTTCTGACATGGAAATATTTTTTTAATATACCGAAAATTTTCCGGTCTCAAGTAGTCGCATCAGCATGCAGCTTCAATGCATCTCTTTAAATAGACGAAATTTTAGGACAACCTGAGCTTCGCAATCTGGGACAAACATTTAAGCATTTTTCAGTAAGACCTAATTTCCCATTGAAATTTAATGAATACACCTTTTTGACTTTTGGGGTGTTTGGGCTGCATCGTTTTTAATAAAACTACGCGATCAAAAATAATGTAAACATAATTTGGAAAAAGAACTTATAAAAAGCATAGATATTTACACGTTTCGTCATTTACACAAATTTGGCTTCGTAGAAAGCGCCGTGAGGTGGTCATAACAGGGGGGGAGCGAGGTTGGGCCGCGAGTCGGGAGAAGGGTAACGAGAAACATGGCAGCTGCAGTAATGATGGCGCTGAGCTAGGGGAGGGGGCAGCAGGCAGCACAAGCGACAGTGGCCAAGCAAGCACCACAAGCGATTGTGAGGCTGAGCCGGTGGGAATGCCTTACGATCCAAACCGATGGGCATTGAGAGTCGTGTCTGATAACAACGGTGGCAGCATTGCCAGGGGACTTATACTTGAATATAGGTGGAGGGCTGATATGATATGATAAAGCGGCTGAAACGGCTGGGGAGGAGGAAGCAGGTGCTGGCAGTGGGTTCGCAATGGCGCGGGCTTCGCATGGCGGACGCCAGGCGAACACTGGAAGCGATCCACATAAACTACGGGGTACAGGTTGCGCAGGCAGTGACGAGAAGAATATAATGAATAATAATGAATGGCAACTGGAATTCGAAGGAAATGGCGGGAAAGAGAGGACGGCGCGAAGAGTTACGGCCGGCACATAAGTGTACTTGGGCCACTGGCCCGGCAACGGATGGACCACCAACAGAAGGCTTAGAAGCACTCGATAGGCAGAGTAAAATGTTTGAACATAGAGGGTAGTATATCGTGTAAGAAAATTGTGGGCTGCATGGCGGGCTGGTACGGAGAGGCAGAGCACGGCGGAAGCGGCGGCGGGGGAAGAAGAGGTGGGCCCTGTCGAATAGCAGCAAATAACCGACGGCGGTGGCGGACGGGCAGTGGCGAACGGGCAGTGGCGGACGGGTAGTAGTGAACGGAGGGGGGACAGGCAATGGGGAAGGACGGCCAGTGAAGGACGGCCAGTGGCGGGCAGAGGCGGGTTGAACAGAGCCGAGGGGCGGTAGCAACGTCCGTCGAGAGCACCGCTGTGGGCGACGGAGCGATGGTTTCAATTAACGCGGTGCGTCGCGTCGCACCTTCGGCCAATTAGGAGCGTTTCCTCTGGCGGCGACGACGGCGCGCACCTTGTGCGTCAACGCCACCGCACAGCTCCCACCGGCCCTGCCCCCCCCCCCTGCAGGAGAGGAATGATTAGTGCGAGTAGAACGTAAGGTGTAGGTATATTAATAAAAAGAATACGTCATGAACGGCTCACGTCTTAGAAAATAACTAGTTCCGCAATTAGCAAAATGTTGGAACGAAGCATTATGCTTTATCAAAACAAGAAGTACAAAAAACTTCAAATCAGTACAGTTTCTCGTTTTTTACAAACGTAGTAAATATTAATGGATTAAAAAGTAATGTAACCTACTACACTTTAATTTTTTGAAATATTTTATCTTTCAAAAATATTGTTCAGAAGTCGTCATAAATTACGTAACGCTAAAGAGTGGGGAGGGGGTTTGAAGCAGCGTTACGCTATGTTACATAGGGGGTATTAATTCAGTGTTACGGAACATTCACATGTATTTTTTATATTATTCAACATTTTCTTATATAATTCCTTTTTAAATCTTGTACTAAAATTCAAAAAAAATACTAATTAATTTGTTTTGTAAATAAAAAATTAAGTTATTACATGTAAATTGTTGCAATATTAATCGAAATATTTTTCAACATTTTTTTATTGGAGATTGAATATTTTGTAGTATTGTGCACGACTTGTGATCAAACATTTTCTCGCCTATGCGTCCTTCGTTGACTCACATCTTGCCTCGATCTTATTGTTAGGTGCAGTCAACATCGCCCACTAATTTATACTTTAATTATGATTAATTGTAACACACAACACAAAAATTCAAAAAGGTTTTACTGTGCTATAATTTATTTTCACTTCTTTTGCATTCAAAAGGAAGGGGGTGTTATCGTAATTATTGGGAGGGGGTACGCGCACGTTACGGGCGCATAGCAGAAGGAAGAGGGGAATTGAAAATACTCCAAATTTGCGTTTCGTAATTTATGGACGACCCCTCACCAAAACGGGGCATATTTATCGGTGCTACTTTTGAAAGCACGGAGGTTAATGCTTCTCTCTTCTCGTCTCCCCTTCGAATATTAGTCTCCATCGTCATTTATGAGATACTTCTCTGTTTTAGCTCTTTAGCCGTTTACTTTTTGAAATTTCCCTTTACACTTGTTTATCTCCATCATAAAACAAGATATAATGCAAAACAAGATTTGGAAGTCATGTGTTTGGAGTACATTTTTTGCGAGGCGATCATAACATACGTTTATGAAGCATAATATCGATCAATCGTTTAACGTAAACTTCCACTCATCTACAAGTGCATTGGCAAAACCATTCAACGTTATGAAAGCTGCAGTGTCTTATTACATTAAAAAAATTCACACACAAGATTTAAAAGTTAAAACCTGAAATTTACTGAAATTTCATTGAAAATTTTCGTTGAATTGAATTCACCTGCCTTCCTTGTCACGTTCACTTCACATATAATTGATATGAATACGGTAGAACTTCTCGTAACCGAAATGGCGTTTAACCAGAAACTAGAGAGAGAACGGACCTAGCGGGATGAGATATCCGCGACTGTCCTGTTAACATTCTTCTTAGAGATAAGGAGATCTTCTGACGTGCTATTGACGAAGTGATGGCGAGATGTCGCTGCTAGAAAATGCGCTGAGAAGGAGAAACAGAAGAATAAGCTTTTTTTTTCATACAACGTAGGCCTTCTGTTATCGTAAAAGTTGTGTATGTGTGCATTTACATTTAAAAAGTAAACGTTTATTATGTATGCTATAAAATTAATTTTTGTTTCACCTTCAAATTTAGAAATTGACACATTCTTTACCGATATTCTGTTATTCGAAAAGATCCGGCTCGTTAATTTCGGTTAAGTTAAACTACATAACACCTTTCAAATATATGAATTCAATGTCATTACTTGTTTATATTATTTTATAGAGTGGAATATATTCCTACAAATCACCAAAATATCGAATAATAAAATTGTGTCGACAGTTTATTCCTTCATGCAATCCATAAAGATAATCAGTTGTCAATAGTCACTGAAAAAAGAAAGCTAGTGGAGACGCTAAATAGAAAATTGGATAGATTGTATATTATTTTTTCAGCTCTTATGTATGGAAAATAATGATTCTGTTTATTGATTGGAAAGTTTCACTTCAAGCAAGTAGTATCCGTGCGGCAAATATCACTTTGCAATTCGCCATAAACGGAACGGGATATGATACAACATGTTTGCCGTCTGTTAATTGGAATTGTACCAGGAGGATATGCTTTTAAGTTTCCATGCATTCGCACGAAAAATATTGAACGCAACTCATACAAAACCTCTTTGGCATATTCATTTCAAAATTGACTTGACTACTTTCTTCTAATTACGTAAATAATTTTGAGAACGACAAAGTTCCGACTCCATGAGTCTACATAAAAATACAGTATGAATCTACTACAACCCAATCCCGAATGCTGACAAGATGCTATGTTAGAACTATTATCCTGTCCTGTTTATAGTTTCAAGAATATTTGTTTACTCTACGAGAAGAGAGAGGAGGTGGTGCACGTAACTGTTTTAACTTCTCTTGTAATATGTTACGTGGGATTGCAGAATTCCAGCGAGATATCGAAATTCCAGGAACATTTCGTAAAACGGAAAAGGAGAGTTTGGCAGCACACAAATCAGTTGCCCAATTCTTGCAAACCTTCATGTACATTTGACTCACTAATTTTACTTTTTAAGTTTGGTTGGTCTTTCTCATAATGGATGACATTTCCTAGGGATTTTCCGAAATTATCAAAATTTTGTATTTAATGACACTTTTAACTTCTCAATTACCTTGGAACTTTCGAATACTGGAGCCCATGAGTTCAGTTAGATGACACTGAGTGCAATTCGCACGTACGCGGAGAATGGATCATTAGCAACTTGTCGTGAGGAAACAAGAATCTGCTTTGGAATTGTGTATTTTACGGTTCTGCCGAGATACTCTACAATTTTCTACTTAAAGTTATAAACGATTATTAGCGAAACCATACAACTAAACTTTGAGGTACTGTTATGACAGCAGTCCTTGTGTTAATAACACTGGCCCCGAAAACCGGTAAAGCAAAATACCAATACAACAGGCTTTGCTTTCATTTCCAAGGAGAATCGCTGAGAGCGTTAACTATCGGTGTATGTCTCTATTAGCATGCATTCAAATGATAATCATTAGAGGCTGATGGCATCATTTATCTTCAAGCAACCGCGCCAGCAGTAGAAACTAATTCCTTCTCTGGAACGTTGAAGAAAGAAAAGCGAGTAAAATATCTCTCAAATAAAAGACGAGATGTGAATTCAGGTTGTATTTATCACTCCTCTTCCGAGAGGTTTAAACAATGCCACATTAAACGAAGCGCCCTACAGCGAAAATCTACATGTTCTTCACTACAAACTACCATTAGTCCTGCTACATTTACTCCGAACAATATTATAAAATGACAACACTTCATAAGCTCTCGTGCCATTTGTGGGTAACAGGACTTTTTAACGATCTCTATACAGTGAGCGACCCGAAGGTCCAAAGTAGCTCCCGGCTGCCGGTACTCTACGTCCGTGTTCATTCCAGCAACGCGACGACGCATTTTTTTGAGTTCATGTTCATTTGCATCCCTTTTATAATTGCTTTAGGGACAGCGCAACCTGAATATTTTCTGGAAATCCTTCGCACCGACGTTAATTCACAAGTACTTCCTCGAAACAGCTTCAGGGGGATATATTTAGCACCCGCCATTGCAACAGAGAGCGTTTATGTTAAATAATGCAAACTTAGTGACGAAACCTACCTTTTAACTAAACTACGCAAGCGCAAAGAGCCATTAGTCAATAATTTGACACAAGAGCACACAGAAGTGGAGAGGCGCATTTCGACCCATTAAGGAAATACCGTCGTCGGACGAGGGGCCTGGCGAGGATCCAGAGAACGCACGTGAGAAGTAATGATGATTAATACTTGATTACATACGATTATCTGTTTCCGAATCGCCTTTCCTGCATCGCTTCGCGAGAGAACATACAACAGTAGTCGTAAAATTGATCTAATTACTGGCGTCCAGCCATGGCGCGGAACTCAGACGCTGTCGCGGTGGGGCCCGGTACAACCCACGCCACGCCACGCCACGCCGCCACTCGCAGTCTCACTTCGCCGGAACGCCAAGCCGGTGTGTGTCGTATTGCACGCCACACCATTCTTGACCACGCCATATGTCTCCCTCCCCCTTTACAGCACCATGGTACCCTAGTCACGCCACCCACGCTTCGCTGTCTGGTCTGAATCTTTACCTCACACGACGCCAACCTGCAGAATTTCGAGCTTCGGAAAACCACATCGTTCTGCTCGCTTCTGTAATCTGACATTGCTTACCATCCCCCTGACTACGGCGAGTCATTCGTGAATGTCTTTTTTACGAGAAAAGTTTGATCCTCAAAGATCGAAGTGGCACAAATTTAGTAGATTACCATTATTCTTACTCAGAAACCCCCCAATTCATTGAATTTGCTTTGCTCGTAGAATTTTTTTATGCACTGAGAATTAACTGTGACGACCGAGCATTGCTATTATAATCTATCATAGTCAGTTTCTAGGTTCAGGGATCCGATGCAAATGATTATTATCTGGTCAGAATAGATGTAGAAGACACTTAGACACATGACTGACCGCTTTATTTTGGTGCAATCAAAATGCACCTCAAGAGTTTCTACGTTAAAGAATTTTATTAATGCAACAAAAAAGTGAGAACAGCAAAAAGGACGGTTTTTATTATTAATTCCATTGATACTAAAATTAGATAATGTTTATTATTTTAATGCTAATTTCGCATTTTCAAAGCGAGTAATAGCACGTCTCAAATGAATGTCTGCACCCCTTAACGCAACCCTTCTTCAAATTAAAAATATAACAACTTATTAACTTAAAAATCTAATTGTGAATTAGCCGAGAATTTAGAGATGAACAATAACAATAACTCTCAAATAAGGAGAGTTACAATAATTGTAACCCGTACAATTATTGTAGTAGTAATTGAGATTCTTGGAAACATGCCCGGAGATCTCACAAAGCATCTTAGCACCCAAGGCCTCGGTAAGTCTCAAGTATGCCAACTGCGAAAGATCATATTGCCGAGCACCGCTCACATCCTGGTAGGCTCACCTGACATTCCTAGGCTTTTGGGTAAGACCCAAAGCCAGAGAAGTAACAATCGGCATACGAGCTGAGAAAATTAGTTAATAATAATAATAATAATAATAATAATAATAATAATAATAAAAAAACAACAGTATAAATCCACGGTTTGCCGTAGTGCTTCCCTCACAATGCTCAGATTGCTGCTCAGATTGTCACGCATTCTTTAAACCCCCTCCGAAGCCCCGGGCGCGGGGGGAGGTGGGGGGTCGCACCGCGGCCGCGCGCGAGAGAAAGCACCATGCGTGCGCGGTGTGGGGCGCGGGGCCCCGGGAGGGGGCCATATTTATGTTGGGCGCTTCAAAAAACTCGTCTGGGTCCCCCACGGCCTCCGCCCCGCCCTACGCCTTGCCGGCCCCTGCCGCGCCGCGCCGCGCCGCCCGCCTGGAAAGTCGCCTAAAAGTGGCGTTACGCCCGCTCCGCTGCCCCCTCCCCCCGCCTCCCGCCCCCTCCCCCCCGCACCGCGTTCCGCCCCGCTCCCCGCCCAACCAAGCGCTTTCTCATACAAGAGTATCTGCATTGGCAGCTTCATCTGAGTACTTCTCAGAAGCCGTTGTTGTGAACGGTTGGAAAGCAAGCACACGACCAAATACCATCGTCAGCGAAATATTCCGTTCTTTCCTTCGTTTCATGTTTTTGTCTTCTCCCATTCTCAACATTTTGTCTAACTATTCTGTTTTCATCCGTATCATACTCTTCTTAACGTTGGATGATACATCATCGTCAAGAAATGACTTCTGATTGTAATTGGCCTAGTTCGAATCTCTAGTATCTTTGCTTTGGAGTATGTGGACTGTGACAAAATTGCGTGTATTTGTTTTCTCGTCTTCTTTCGATTGTCCACTGCACACTGGCAAATGAAAAAATGTCTGTCAAATTGAACGGTTTAAACAGCGCTCTAGGTATTTTGAAATAAGGGGGCAGAAAATGGACAGTTTGTGGGATGAGCCAAAACGTGATAAATCCGTAAATTTTTATAAGCCCTGGCGCGAAACGTCTACAGTGTAAGCAACCACTCCAACAACGAAGCTCATTTGTCAGCATAGTATACCCCTGAATTTCACCGAGTGTATACTGCACAAGGCATATCGTGAGACATTAATTACAAGTAGACCGCCCGACAGTCTTTTTCAATTCACCTCCACGACTCCGTGTACTCTGAATTATGACAAAGGATAAGTGAAAAAAGACGTGATAAGGTGGCAATGATTAAATCGATTGATTTAAACCGTGATGAAAATGCTGTTGAAAAAAATGATAATTTAATCCCACGATTATTCTTAAAAAATCGTGGGATGATCTTGGCCATCCCTCGTTGGAGCAACTGGGGGTGCAAAAGAATGTCAGGGGATGCGCTACGACGCGGGCAGAGCGTGTGAGTTGTTTCTCAGATAATTGCCGCATAATCAGCTAGGTATTAATAAAAAGAGTATCAAATGGACGGGTCACGTAATCATTTAACACTTAAAAAATGCCATCTATGCAGCGAGTAATCGAGGCTCTGGTGAGCTCGAACGTATTCTAGAGATTCATAATGTATTCATATACACTTCAATCTTTTAATTGAGAATAGATAAAGCGATTTTTTTATCAGATACAACGATCTTGCGAAAATGCAGGGAGAGTCACGTTGCGCACCTGATGAGTGCCGCCATCTTGCTCCACTTAAGCTATCGTAAATACTTTCTATCGTCTTTGACTCATTCCACGGTTACATTTTTTCTTAAAACTATGATTCGAATGTCTGCATTATATCAACAAATCTGTAAGTACTGTAGAGCTTGCTATTATGCAATTATATATTATGCTATTTTTAAACACAAAACTACGACACTCATTTGAAATGGCATCACAAAAAGCACAGTGATGCTCTGTAAATTTTGAGATCACCATATGCCACTATAATTACAACAAATTTGGGATCGTAAATCGTTTACTGCTCTTCAAATTAGAGTACAACTCTGAGTTCCAGACTATAATTGCCTATTTGTAGTGTATAATAAGTTCAAAAGTTATTGAAGATACAAGTATAAACCGGAAGTTTGATGTTAAGTGCTTGTTATTCGAGGCCACCTTAAAGTATTAATATTTATCTTGATGAATGTCTCTAAATTCTTGGCTTCTGCAATCCACGTTTACTGGACGAAATCCAAATTAGTTGGAAAACCCCACCGCCATACTTTATTGGTAACACATGCCACACAGTTAGTGTGTGGCTAGTGCCTAGTGCCTAACCAGTTATTATTTTAAATAGTTATGTGTGAAATGTGCTAAGGAGATTCAAAATTTCATTATTATCTATCCCTTATTTACGAACATATTTAATTAAACAATGCAGTGAAGCTAACTTTCCGAGAATAATGACACCCTTCAAATTTCTACTATACTTGGGTTTTCATAACGTGGCATCTGAGGGTAGTATCTTCCAGATGGCATGACGTTTTGCGTCTTTCTCGGCCCTGCCGCAAGATGTCGCATGATCGCGACCGTATCAAGCAGTGCTTCAAATCACGAGACTATCGGCACGACCGAGAAAGATGCGAAAAGCCGTGCCATATTCCATCTTGGAGATTTTACCCTCAAATGCCTCGATAGAAAAAAACAAGTATAGTAAACTCACTATTATTTCTATTACGAAACCGAATTCCCATTACAACACTTTGCAATAACAATAAAAAGAGCATTCAACTTGATTTTCATTTTGAAATGTGGTGAAGTTTATATTAATATCCTTAACTCATAAATCACTTTCGCATTGCTTTCAGAAGGCTTGTTGCTTCAAGTTTTTAATATTTTTATGTATAATATTAGAGAGTGGCGGAGCATGTGAACTTGAGTACTTACATACTTGCTACACTTGTCGAATCTGAAGCCCCCAAAAAAAGAAAGTGTTATAAATGACTTCCGGACACCCGCGTACGGAAATCCCTTTCTTAAGGTTTCACTTCGAAAAGAGATTGCACTGGCAGTTGCTTCTTCCAAATCGAGCACAAGTGAAATTCATTATATGCTACAAAAGTAAATAAACGCCAATAAAATATTTTACGTAAACGTTTATGGCTGTGGAAGATCAAATGTTTATAGTTAACTTTCAGTTATGTAATAATATAGTTATCTAATAATTTTGACATTCCTACTGGTATTGTATGGAATAATTGATCAGCCAGTTTCAAAGATATAAAATAACAGAAACAACCGATTTTGAAAGTAAATTTTCGTTATATTCTCCCTAGGAAATTCTTTTCTTTATGTAGTATCTACGTCTAATAATCAATTTTCAGAAGTGAATTGCAGGGTGGGGAAAATAAGACCCGTAAATAACGAGTTTCAGTTCAGGAGGCAAAGTATATACAGGCACTTTCTATGAACATAATTTTCATTGCAATTTTTGGTTTAAGTATACTCAAATTTAATTAGTAATTTCCACGATTATATGTAGTATTTTTTACTTACGTCTCATAATACCCTCTTTCATTCTCCTCGTAGATCATATTTGTAAAACAAGGTTTGGAATATCAGGTCATTTCTTCAGGTTGATCCATCCAGACCCGTTCGTAAAAGGAACTTCATTGCACATTTATGGAAGATTACATATTTGATCTTATGGACGATTTCTTGCGCAACACTGTAATAGAGTATTCCCATAAAGAAGCATACTATATGAAGGAAATACGGGCGTAGGGAACATCCTACCACCCAGTTGGTGAAACAGACTATACATATTACTTCTCAATTCATTTTTTTACTTTGAATCCATGTTTTAAACAATTTTATAGTTTTTGGATGTAGGAAAAACATAGCGAATGAAAACATTTTAAGAACGTTTAAATAACGAAACAATATAATTATATCATATGAAATCGTAGGATATGAGTAATTTTAGCGCATTTAATAGGTTTTGTTTACACTTTTACATTTTGGTCTCCAGCTCCTTAAATATGTTTATATTCTGATACTATTCTTATTCTTGCCATATGTATATGCTGCCACCACGGTACCTTGGTCCCTACTGGCAGTACTGCCCCACGCGCCTTGTGTGTCAGATTTAAAATATTTTAAATATTTAGATTGTTATACTTTGATCAGCTTTTCCACAAATATTTCTTCTCATTCAAAGAACTGCAGTGGCCGCATTAATATAACAATATTTATTTCTCTTCTTCATTATTTTCTTGCTTCACCGATTCTTTCTTAAAACTATTAAGGTTGTGAATATTTTCGGCCCCAATTATTCAATTCACAAGTTCACGATTCACAGTTTCTTGTAGCCTTATAAAAATACCTTATGAAACTAAATATTATTTTGTTTTCGTCGACATTATAGTACATTACAAAACAAAATAGTCAGCAGTGAACTTCCAATATTCTTCATGAACAACTATCATTCTAAAAAACTTGAAGTATTCAAGAACAAGCTAATGATCCTTGTGTAGCAAAAAACCAAAACCAAGGCTTTTGAGAGAGTTAACTCGATGCTTCTCCGTCAGATAAAATGTTGAGTGTAGTGCGTGTCAGTTGTAACCCTTTTTCACGACGAGATCATTGACTCAGATTTTTATTTCAACCTCGACACTCAGGAGCTAGAGAGCAAGGAAAAGTTGAGCGTGGACTGGCCATCGTCGGCTACTTTCAGGACCACGACACAATGTGCGCGCCCAGGAAGAAATCGAAAGGCGTAATGAGGAACAAAGCAGCGTGGCCCCACCCATACTAGGCACAGAACAAGTCGCTTTCGAAGTTTTATGGCTCTGGCAGAGCGAACAATAAGAGGAACAGCAGGTCAAACACCGCGGCGAGTGGTCAGGAGAATAGCGATGTGAATTTGAAAATGACAGCACTCTCGAGGCTGAAGCTGAAAGTTGCTGGCAATTAACAAAGTCACTACATCCCAATCCACTTATTTTTTGACCTTTTCAACAACCCTATTTTTTTCTAGTGACCTAACTATTTTTAGACCCGCATTACAAACGTGTTTCTTTTCTTTATAGAGAGTTCTCCATGAAATAACCCAGGTCACGTCAGTCACAGTTTGCCGTTACGCGAGAAGAAAATACAGTCCTGTCAGGTTCACTTGAAATATGACACCAGCATGCTCTTTAATCGCAGACTTTCGAAAGGCACTATTATTTAGCATCCTCACGCCAACCAAACACGTTGAGGCAGCTACTGTCGCAGCAGCGCACTCTCGCGAGTATTCGAAGGACTCCTATTTCGAATTCAGGCCGATTCACGACGACCTGTTTCAGTAACGCGCGTAGAAGTTTCACTGACATTTTCACTGGACCGCCCCTCTCCCGGAACCCACTGCTGCCGAACGCATGTCTGCTACTTTCTTCCATTTTATTTCTTCGGTATGAGAAAAGAGCGCACTCATGAACTTCAGGACGTTACACAACATCTCGGCGCGGCCTATAATGCTATAATGCATACTGTGTAGAGAACGTTTATATTTCAAGAAAAAATCGTTGAATGTAGTAGTAATAACTGCAAATTGATTTTCACTAAAGATGGGCACAATAACTAAGGCGACGAGCTAAATTATTTAATATTAATTTTGCTTCACATTGTACAAAACATATTATAAATACCACTATACTCAATTCACTAAAGATTTCATCATTGCAAATTTTCCTGAGACACAGGTGACCTCATATTGGGCATTCAAATAAAAATGATAAACAGGAAATATTAAAAATAAGTAAAAAATAATGGCATTGACAAATATTACAGCTTAAGAACAAAAAACTCACCGGTGCACTCTTCAATACACAACATAATTTTTTTTCTCTTCACAAATGCAATACGTAGAATTATGGAATCTGTTTCCTCATGTTGCGCTCCAGCTTCTTTGCAATGTAAGGCACAACTGGCTTCTGCGGTCGTGTAGCGTGTTATATAGGGCGATCTTATCCTTGCATCCGCATTTGACATTGGCGTTTCCGCCAGGGGCCTTCAGCGCCGCGCGACCTTCCACTGCCTCTTCCTGCACCCCGTGTCGCGTGCGCAGGGCGTAACGCAACGCTTAGGGCGCAGACGCTGTCCTACATCAAAGCC
Source organism: Teleogryllus oceanicus (assembly GCA_964035755.1). NCBI lineage: Eukaryota > Metazoa > Arthropoda > Insecta > Orthoptera > Gryllidae > Teleogryllus > Teleogryllus oceanicus. The sequence continues at coordinate 127,743,861 of CAXIVR010000002.1, forward strand.
CGTGTACGGACACTGTTTGCTTTCTTTTCTGAGTGCAGGGTAATCTTGTCCGCGACGTTGTGCGTGAGAAGATTGCTGGCGAGGTCACCACCTGCTCGTGAGCGCGAGAAAACGATTAGGCCACGTGCCGGTCGTTGGGACGGGGATTAAGGCGAAGACCTCCCATGTACCGGTAGTACACAACTCCCAAGTACCGGCGCAGTCCGCAGAGTTGCGCGTCGGTTGCAGGTCGTCGCCATCGCCACCGTCCCTGCCATAGGCGGCACCGCCTCCGTCATCTCGCTCCTTCCTTTGCCATCATTTAGACCGACTAAACATTGCTGAATGCAATAGTGCCACATTTTTTGACATTTTTAAAAACTTTTGCTTTCCTAATAGTACAATCTAAAAATTAATTCAAGAGTTTTAAAGAAGTGTAAATACTTGTACAAAATATAAATTTTCATTGAAAAATTTGAAGCCGTTTTTAAGAAAATGGCCATTAAGAATTACTGTGTATGTGAAACTTGAAGCTCCTTTTAACTGGAATCCATGGAGTTTTCGAAAAACTTCATTTCACGTCATTTGAAGCCCCAATATATGTAATAATGTATTCAAATAGCTGGAAATGTGCAATTATAGCGTGAGAGATATTTAAAAAAATACATTTGTGTAATTTTTGAAAAAAACAAAAGTGTACACCAAATGAACTTTGTCATACTAAACAGTGATATTACCACTATTCTCGGAAAAGTTGAAGAAAAAATTTGAAGCCTTTTTTGAGAAAGTGGTTATTGAGAATGTGGGATTTTGAGCTCATTTTTACAGAAAACTGTTGAGATTTTTAGAAACTTTATTTGACATTATTTAAAGCACATGTACCTATAAATATAATAATAAAGTGAAGAAATCGCCTCTAATGTACCGATCTGAGACCTGAAACCTCTAAATTACCAACGTGAGAGACAAGTCAAAAAACTAAAGTTTTGTATTTTTTGAAGAAACAAAAGAATAGAGCAATATGAGGTTTAGTCATTGTAAAGAGTTTGTTTGGCATAACCCTACCGAAAATACAAATAAAAAATTTGGATCCGTTTCTGAGAAAATCTTGTTTTTGTTATTTTTAAATTGCAAATATTGCAGCACTATTGCACGAAAACCACTAAAATTTTCAAAAAAATCTACACGACCTTAATGAAAGAACTATTTATGGACAACAAATTTATTTGAAGGAAAAATCTGTTGAAGACAGATTTTTTGTAGTTGTTTTTTGTAGTTGTTTTTTGTAGTAGTATTTTGTAGTTGTAGGAAGACACCGGAAAATATTCAAACCTTTTGCAATTTTCGAAAATTCAGAGTTAACCGTGAAAATTGGACCTATGCCACAGTTATAAGTGTATTTTACTCTATTCTTACAAGAAATTAAAAGAAAAAATTTGGAGCCATTTTGGAAAAAAAATAAAATGTCCGGGGGGTTATGTAAAGTAACCCATAACCGCGAAAATCGGACAGTTATAAGTGTATTTTACGAAAAAACTGAAAATGTCCGAAGGGGTTATGTAATGTACCTCCAGATTTTATAGAATGGTTTCTAAAATTTGAAAGCTTTGAAAGCCAGATGGACAGGGGTTTCTTCAATTTGAAAATGATCAAATGTGAGGTTTACGCGCTAGTGTTTGACGAACGAACGAACGGACGTTAAAAAAAAACACTTTTTCGGTAACAGTGGACCCCAAAATGTGTATTTCCGTTGAAATCTCGAAAGCGATTTTCCGCAGCATTACCCAACTTTCTCTATACTACGTAGAATATCTCCGTATATACGTATGTATACGAGAAAGTAAAAATCAGGAGTTGAGATAAATGAGTTTGAAGTTTTCACCTTGTATTGAAATACGTTATTTCTGACAGTGCATTTACACTCTTGCCATTTGCTGATGGAAGATTGTACTGTAAGATATGGGGCGTTATTTTAATAGTGACACAACTTCATTGACACTCATTTCGAGGTATTGAGCTCTAAAGTTAATGATTATAAAAATAATTAGGTATGGAGTTGGACAGAAAAATGTGTGTTTTTTCTTATAAGATATTTACTTGTTCGTCTGAAGATGATGTGAATAAGCATATATATATATATATATATATATATATATATATATATATATATATATATATATACTAACTGTTATAAGCATATGTACTAACTGTTATAACAGTATGTTTCGCGGAATATTGTGGGTGTAAAGGAGTTTATACCGCCATAAAAATGAAGTTGGTGGGACAAATCGGTGAGTCGTATGAATGTTGGAAATTAATTCAGTATCGATTTATTAAAACAGATTAAAATTAAATTTAATAACACTATTGAGGCAATTCAGTTTTCTTCATATTTTGAAATTGTCCGGTTCGTACGCAGATCAATGAAATAAACCTGATTAAGGCTTGAAATGAATGGAAACAAATCAATCATATTATTCTGTTTCTTCTCATCAACTCCTTTGTGTGGTGCAGAACCGGATATTTAAGTTTTTCAAAAACCTTAGTTCTTCCTCATCACTAGTGGTTTGTGTGTAGTGAAGTTTACTGTGTAGAAACCAGTGACTTGATTTAAGGTTTATTTGTATATAATTATAAAATACTTCTGTTGACAAATCTAATTCATCTAATTTTTAGTCAGTTACAGATACAATTTTGTTCATTTTTCTTCCTTCTTGTTGCCGCGATTAATATAAAGAGAATGAAATCTCTTATTAATTTAATTTGTATTAAATAAAAAACGATATAATTATTTATTTTTTTCCTTACCAAATCTGGATCTCTTATCATCATTTCACTGCAGACGCTACAAATATCTCGAACATTTACGAGATTGTAGAAAACCTTGTAGCCGTACCACTATCAATAAAAATAGATTGAATCTCTTAACTCACTTTCATTGTGATACGTTATGTCGTCCACAGAAAGAACTTCTATCACTTTCAGAGAACTTTCTATCACAGAGTTCTATCACTTTCAGAATGAATATAACACTTGCGCGAACCTGAAATTGGAGTTAACTCAATTTCGTAAAACAGGGGAGTTATACCACTATTAAAACAACGCCTACATATGTTGCCGTTGCAAGGTAGATTAAGCTGCAATTCTGGGAGAATGCAATAACTCAAAATTCGTATTTTTGAGTTGTGTCACTATTGCATTCAGGAAGCGATATAAACCACAGAAAAGGGGCCAACACATTTTTTTCGGCGAAAATACGAATGACATACGGAAAATTTACATTAGGTTATACACGGGACAGAACGATCGGTGCGCCACGAGGAGGTACTGGTGACGCCGCGCTGAAGACACACCATTTCTGAAGGTGCGCTCTGAACGCAGACCTTCAGGCCAAAGTTCAACAAGTGACCATCCTCACCACCGAAACCCTGGGGAGAATGCAACGGGGCTGTGCAAACCCTGGCGGGAATGCACCGCTTGTTCTGGCTACGTTTCCAAAAGCACGGAGAAGGGAGATAGTTGAGGACTTGCAGGGCCGACCAGAAGAGGGGCAACTTGCCCCAGGCCCTGACTTAATTGGGAACCCAAATTTTATACTCTAATCTGAATTTAACACTTTAAGATATGTCTGATGCATAGAGAAATGAATTTTCTTTATGAATTGGAGGAGGAGGGAATTTTTTGTTTGAAATGAGGGGCCCCGTTGATCAACTGCCCCAGGCACCTGGTTTTCCCTGGGCCTGTCTGAGCACTTGCTCTGACAACTGTTTGCGTCAGCAGTCAAAGTAGTGCTATTATACGTAGAGTTTTCTGCCTAGTCTTTCGGGCTTCACCCTCGCCACCTGATTCCTCCACTCTGTCGCGCAGTTTGCGCTTATTACCTGTGCGCCCTTACCCAGCGAACTGTGATAGTGTGGCACAAGAGAACTTATGATTCTACAACGGCACATATTTTCTCGAGCCATTGGTAACTTTATAAATGAAGGAAGAAAGTCTGGAAGTGTTTTTTTAATTTCTTTTAAAAAATTGTGTTAACTTGAAGTGAAATTTTCACGATTTCGTATTTTTGCAAATATTTTCTACAAAAAAGGTCTTCTCCAAATAAAAAATTAAAATACGAAGAAAAATGTTATTTTTTAATTAAAATCGAATACCAATAACTTTAATACTTTTAATGCAAACAGCAGGTGGTCGAAGTTCTTAGCCCAAAGAAGCACAAAATGTTTTGTTATGATACACACCGCTGTTATCAAGTATCACCCGGGCAAAGAATTGTTGAGCGACCTGCCTTGAAGCGTGCATTTCGCAAGGAGCGCTGGTGTCCACCATCCACAGTGGGCCGTGTGGCAAGCGGCGGGCGGCGGTGGCGGCGACGCGCCGTGAATCACGGGCGAGGCCGTCGGACGCCGGCGAAAGTGGGATTCGCGGGTCGCGGCCGCGGTGGCCGCACGTGCGCGCGCGAAGGTCCGAGCCCGGCCACTTGGCGGCGCCCCTGCGCCGAGGCCACGCGCTCCTCCATGTTCACGCTCTCATATCCGCTAAAAAAATGATACTATGCCTCATTTACTCAACAACTACCTCTTTACAGCCAACAAACTTGAAATGATCATAGAAATCAATATTTTGAAATAAAATGCAACAATTGAATTTTATGTACGCACGGTGATCGCTAATGATATTGTTAATGCGACACATTAAGAATGTAAGAACGGAAGAAAGAAAGAAGGAAAGAAAAGAAAGAAAGAAAGAAACAAACAAACAAACAACAAAGAAAGAAAGAAAGAATTGGATAACATCATACAATATTTTCTTCGCTACGGGCCCAGGGATGTCTGGTAGCTTTGATTCAAGAAAGCAATGTGTTTGATCATTCGTACCTTCCTTTTAGAAGGTTTTTTGCTATAGCTCCATCTCAAAGAAAAATTATATAGTAACTTTGCAATTGAAGGAATGTTCTCTTTCTGTAGTGACCTTTTGTAACATCTGGGATTTTTAATCAAATGAATAAGATAAAACCAAAGATTAATATTACTTTCATTATCGTTTCAGCTATTAACTTAATTGGATTAACTTTTCGTCAAAAGGTTTTTCCAAGTCTAATCAAGAGGTAGGATTAAAAAATATGATTGCTTATATGAATACGCCGAAATGAATTGTACGTATCTGCAGTACTTATCTCTGCAACTAAATAATGTTTCTTAGTAGTTAAAAAATATTTTATTAGCAGTAAATGTCATTACCAGTAGCTAAATGATGTACACTTATGATGTAAAATGCCCTTGTTCTTTTTTATTATTGTACCTGAAATTACCTATATTATCCGATACGACCAATCACCTGAAACTGATTTGCAGGAATTGTTTTCATTACGTAAAAACGTGAAATGGCTGTCAAACAATCGCGGACACTAAAGAGAAGAAATAAAACTAGTCATCTTCAATAAACGTTTATAGTTTATTCTGATTATAATACTGCGGATTGTGAAAAGTTTCATCTTTGCAATTTAGTATTAAACAAGACGCGATTTACAGTATTAATCCCGGAAAGGAAACTGTCCTCAGGTATTCTTAATATGAGCAGGTTTTGGAAAATCGAAGCTGAGTATGCAATTTCCTTTCCGGCCTTCGTACTGGGAAGTTGTAACTTGTTTAATGCTGTCTTGTGGTTTTCAACAATTTCCACAAACTGCAATTGCGACAAGTGAACGACTTTCCCAGCAGTTTCACCGGAGTAATTATTTTTTCCGCTAGAGCATCTGATGCAAAACAACACACAACAGCCTAACCTCGCATATCATTAACCATGAGTTGTGTAAGAACTGTTGTCTCAGGAATTTCCAATAAGTATTTACTTTTGAGTAAAAGTATAAGGTAATTCACGACAAATTAAGTAAATGTTTTCACAATTTTCTTCAGGTTTGAAGTAAATATTACCTTTTTATTCACACCTCCAACAAATACAAATATAGTCCATTAAATAAATTCATAATATAAATACCATCCTGGTTAGTTGAATCACAGCAGCAATAGAAGAGTGATCTACATGTAAAACTGCTTTACCCCTTCTTTTGCATGTATTTTCTTTTGCAAATTTGTCATTTTTAACGAAACAAATGAGACAAGCACTAGATATACGACCAGGAATAACAAAAATTATATCGAATCCAATAGAACAATAGATACATTTCTGAAATTTTGACACTTACGGAACACCATAGTTGAGCCGATTAATAGGAAACAAATGCGACATCCTATGTCTACCGGCAAAGGGAAGCTCGGAGGGACTTCAAGAAGGAGCAGAGACCAAAAATACAAATCCGATGGTGGCGAGAATCCTGGTAAAAGCATGGGTGGTTTTTCCATGAGATTGTAGTGAGGTGAATACAGAGCAAATCCCTGCACGTGCAGAAAATGTTAGCAACGCCTGCTGGGTGGCTGTGAGTATATCTTGGTCTTTGTCGGCCCGCTGCGCCCACGAGCGGAGCACCTGTGGAGGCTCTTCGCCCGCTGCCGCTTCCGGTCCCGCGGCTCTCTCCCCATTGGAGCGAATAAATTAGGCGCCGCGTGCCTGGGCCGGCCGAGACGCCACGGCCGCTGCGCGATTTGCTCGGATTCCGCCGGGGCCGTGTTCCGTAAATTGATTTGCCGCGTGGAAATCGGCCTTTGCGACTTTTGCCGACTTCTCGGAGAAAGCTTAGAAGTGCGTAATATAACATAATATAGCCCAGTAATAAAACCCGATCCGGCACTGAACTACTTCTCCTTACTTCCTAACAGTTGGGGCAATATTATGTGACTTCGCGAAAAGTGCGTTTTCTGCCGTGGAAATGCACGCAAGTTTTCTTTACCCTTTTTCCTCAGATTGTCTCTTGGACTATTGTTGGTTTGACCCAAGAATGTAGTTCTGTTAGGCTTTGATAATTCTATTATTCTCCGATATAACCAAATTCTTTTATATCTCTAAATGTTTACAAAGGACTAAAACAAGTATCTAAGTAATAAGTGCATAAAATTCATTTTTAGAGCCAGTCTTGTTTAGATAAGTTCCAGTAATTGGGGGTGTATTATTTGTCATTCAAAATATCATGGCATTGAAACAAAAAAAAATGTCCCATTCAGATCCTACACACAAATCTCCAAAATTGTATACTAAATGATGTGAAGAATTATTATTTATATTATAAAAAATGTAAAGCACACTTTTTCAACGAACGGGAAATATTACATGCAAAGTGCGTAAATCATCCTGTGCAATCACGGATAGAGAAGCCACTAAAGATCACGATACACTATTATCTCTATGAGTTAATATATGGCTTTACTCTCATTTAAAAAGAAACCACATTATAGCCATACAATTCTTTTATTTTTTTATTTATTTTTTTAATTTATTTCTTCTCGTTCGACATACTTGTCTTTCGAGGAGGTTAAATTATGAAATACATGATTTTTAACTTTTCGGGAATGGCCATCCATAAGCAGTGGTCTATATTACTCGGAATAACGTAAACATTGGGCTAAAGTAAATGAAGTGAGGTTGAAGACTGTTTCAGTTTGATCTATTGACAGGTATGGGGGATTACGGTGGTTTGAATCGGTCTTTGGGATACCTGGATTTGATACGTTAGTATGCAGCATTGCGACCCTTTTTTTTTTCTTCATTTATTTTCTTCTTGTTCGGCCGTGAGGCCTTTCAAGGGCTTGAATACATGAATATTATCATGATTAGGAATGGGCATCCTTGACTTTTTGAGCTTTACATCGCTGCTCCGTTTGTTAGGTGTTTGTTTTTGGATGGACTTGGTTAAGAGTTTATTTAAAAATTTATTAGGTTTAATATTAGGCTATTTGACTTTTTTAATATATATATATATATATATATATATATATATATATATATATATATATATATATATATATATATATATTCTTATGGGGAGAGGAAACTTGTCTTTTGAGAATTTGGATTGGATTCGGCAAGGTTGGATAGCATTTCGTCCTAGGTTGAATTTATTTGTTAAGTGAGAGGTGTTAAGTGAAGTATAGAAAGTTTTTGAAACTGAATCGATGTGATTTTTTATTAAATCCATATGGTTCCCTATGGATCTGAGTATTGGGTATAAACCACGGTGCTTGTATGATTTTTCTAAGACATTTGTTTTGTACCGTCTGAAGTTTCTCTATTGATGAGGGTGCTGCGCTTCTCCAAACAGGACAAGCATATGTTAAGGTGGGTAAAATGATTGATTTAAATATAGTCAGCTGACATTCAATTTTTAATGAGGATTTTCTGTTAATTAGTGGGTATAATTTTGATATTTTCCCTTGGGCTTTATTTACTAATGCATGGATGTGGGGTTTCCACGTTAATCTTTTATCGAAAAGCACACCAAGATATTTAATTGGACCATTATTCCATTGAATTGGGCTGCAGTTGATTGTTAAGTTGGGGGGAGTTTTTGGTCTACGAAGTGTGAATATTTTGGCTTGGCATTTTTCTGTATTGATTTTTATTCTCCACTAATCTGTCCACGATATTAGTTCATCAAGGTTATTTTGTATTCGATCTTGGGCTATGAGAATGTCTTCGTGAGCAGTAAATAAGGCTGTGTCATCAGCGAAGAGAGCTAATTTGGTATCTGGCATTCGTGGGATATCTGAGGTGTAAATATTAAGTAAAGTTGGAGAGAGTACTGATCCCTGAGGTAATCCTGCTGATATGCCTGTGCAATGTCTAAGAAAATTGCTACTGTATGCTTCTTTTGATGAAAACTCTCGGCAATATTTTCCGTTAGTCTCAGTAATTGGTGCGTGCATGAGATTGCGACCTAGGCTGAAGATTAAGGAGCATGGGGAAGTGTGAAGGTTTTGGTTAGAAGTTTTGAGCTATTTGAGTTATGTGATCGCTTAATGAAGGCACTTTCAATTCTCTGCGAATCTGGGTGTTCGGAATGAACCAGGGGGCATTTAAAGTTCTCCTTAAAAATACATTCTGAATGGCTGTTAATTTTTGGAGATTGCTTGTCACTGCACAACCCCAAACTGGACATGCATAAGTCATGGTTGCCAGAATTAAGGACTTAAAAGTAACAATCGGCATTCGACTTTCAATGAAGAATATGCATTGATTGGAGAGAAGAGTTTTGATATTTTGGCAGATGCTTTGTTAGCTATTGCATTTATGTGTGATTTCTATGTCAATCTTTTGTCAAGCAACACTCCTAAGTATTTTATCGGTGAGGAGGTCCACGGAATATATGTATTGTGAAGGCTTAATTCAGTAGGATTTTTTGGGCGGCGTAACCTGAAGATTTTTGTTTGACATTTTAACGGGTTTATTTTGATTCTCCATTTTTGAGTCCAGTTAACATACTCGTTTAATGTATTTTGAATATAGTCCTTGTCTACGGCAATGTCGCTGTGCGTTGCGAAGAGGGCGACATCATCTGCGTACAGCGCTAACTTGGAGTCACCCTCAGTGGGGATATCGTTGCTAAAAATGTTGAACAGAATGGGAGAGAGTGCCGATCCTTGTGGCACTCCTGCATCAATGGTGCGCGGGTAAGAGGTTGAAGAGTTGATTTTTACAATAAACGATCTGTTAGAGAGGAAACTTTCGATAACCTTTTGTAAATACTCCGGGACTCCTAGTTGTCGCATTTTATAAATTAGGCCCGAGTGCCAGACTCTGTCGTACGCCTGACTTATATCCAGAAATACTGATGCTGTATGTTCCTTTTGGTGGTAGCCTTGTGCTATTTCTTCAGTGAGTCGTAGTATTTGGTGCGTTGTTGAGTGATTGGTCCTGAACCCGAATTGAAACGACGGAATAGCGTTGGTGAAATTGAGGAATTTAATAACTCTAGATAGTAATAGTCTTTCAAATATTTTAGATATGGTTGGCAATAGACTAATAGGTCTGTAGCTTTCCACGTATCTCGGATCTTTTCCAGCTTTAGAGAAAGGAATTATTACAGCTTTTTTCCACGCCGCAGGAAAATAGTGAAGCCTTAAAGCCGCGTTAAATATTGCCGTCAGGGCTGCAATAGATCGCCTGTTCAACACCTTCATGCACACGGTATTAATACCGTCAATTCCAGCTGCTTTCTTAATTTTCAGACGCTTAATTTCGAAGGCTGTCTCAGATGGAGTAATGAATTTAATGGGTGGTGCGGCAGTTGTAAAAGTAGAGTTGACGAAATTTTCGATTTTGGAGTTAAATGATGCGTTGGTCACGGGGTGCGGTTTGAAGGTAGTTTCATGATGTTCCGCCATTATCGATGACTTATCCTCGTCTGAGTATACTCGGTTAATTCCCATTTTCAAGGGTGGAACGTTTGATTTTTCTTTGGTTAGGCGCTTGACCGATGACCAGAGGTGACTCGAATTTGGATGAATTTCGCCTATATACTTATTGAAACTTGAAAAACGTAGTTTGTCAAGTTCGGTTTTCACCAGCCGTGTTAACTTATGTACTTTCGTTTTAACGTCTGGTCGTCGAGTATTTTGCCAGTACCGTCTCATATTATTTTTTGATTTAATTAAATTTCGAATGTTTACTGGGATAGGTTTAGCATTTGGCGTACGACGAGGTCGTGTCGACTGTTTGATGGCATTAATGATTGCTTAGGAGAATTTATCAACTTCACTCGATGTCGCGCGCATTACTTATACTTTTCGGATATGAGTAAAAGGATAACATTAGATTAGTATACTTATTCCAATTTACGATTCCTCTTACTTCCTGATCGAGCTGTATTCTATTGATTTGTGCCGATAAGGATATTAGTATCGGGCACTGGTCAGAGTCGAGTTCCGGTAATACTTTTTGATGAATGGGAATATTAACATTTTTGGTGAGTACAATATCTAATACATCTGGAATGAAGTTTGGATTGGACGCGTATCTTGTTCGTTCATTTGGAGCTAATATGCTGATGTTACATACAATTCTGAAAATAAATATAAAAAACACATGTTAATAAGCAGAATGTAAAGATATAGCGGATGATTCGTCTTATTTCCGACACCACTTAACGTTACTGCGATAACAGGAAGTCCCAATTCCCGAAAACCGAAAACGGCACTTCACTACAAATTCACCGGAAGAAGACCAGAATACATGGGGCAGATTTGCATATCAAACCGACCGACAACTACTGCCGTCCGTTAGGTGACGGTATAGCCATTCAAGTGGTGTTAATGGTGTAGCAACCATTACAAAAAATACTCTCATATAACTCCAAGCTCATTACGACTTCCACTAGGCCCATTTGGAGGGACTCCTCCATTCCGTCGAACGACATCCGCCCGTGATAAGTCTGTCTCCGTTCCGCACCATCGAGCAAAACAAGCAGAAGGAAGCGAGAGAATTTTTTGTGGGGGGAGGGGGGCGCGGAGGAAGCCAGGGCCGGCGGCGCCCGCGTCCGCGCGAGGTGCGAACGAATGAAAGGGCGCCGGGCAAATGGCCGAGTCGACGTCTCTTCGCGCTTAATTAGAACGCAACACATCTCCGGACGCCGTCGCCGCTGGCCAACGCCTCACTTACCATTTCGAACACCCCCCCTCGCCGCTAGCATGTGCGCGCGCCAAACAAATGTTTGCTAATCAAAAGAGATATTTAACAAAAATGTGTTACATCACAAATGGAGCGTTTTGGCGAGTGTTAGCAACTTTAATTGCCAATTTGTTATGTGGTTAAATTATACTACTACAGGCCTCTAGCGCAAAGCGTTAGTTACGTGAACTCTACTTTCTCACATCTAGTAGAAATACGTAGAAATTGGCTATTGTAATTCTGCAGCAAAAACCAGCAATTTTTCTGTAGAAAAAATACGCCTTGTTGGTCTCCTGACCGAAAGAGACTAATTCTTGTTTCTGTACGTATTCAATTATTCCTCTCATTTATTATGTAGACAGAACCACTTTTTGAGCCCCTTGATAAAATTGATCTGTCTGCCCTCCACCTGCCACGCGGTAGCGGCTAAAGCGAATACAGAAAAATTGATAATCCTTGACCCATCTGTCTGATGACAAGATCCCTTGAATTTGAAATGGATACATACAGTGCCCAGTTCGTTAACACAAGCAATAGTGAGCCAAAACTAGAAATAAACTAGAGGTGCTACAGAATGACATAGACTTTCTCGTAGTACAGTTTTTCTAATTTCTTTGGTGTGGACTGGCACTACAGGCTTGCCCCATCCTCTTGCTAGCAATCTATCGTCATCCAAAGTATTTTTTTTTACATTTTCTCAACTTTTCGTTTTGTCAAATAGTGGAACCGAAACATTATTTTAAGAATATTAAAGAAGAGTAAAACCTCGTCATAAATGGCAATTTTCATTGAGAAATTTGGAGCCGTTGAGAAGAGCCGGATCCATTGAGTTTTCGAAAAACTTCATTTAAGCATTTGAAGAACATCTACTCAAAATGCGATAATGATTCAAATTTCGGAAATGTACATATTAACATGTGACAGATGTCTTTAAAAAATTACATTTGTGTAATGCTTGAAAAAAAAAAAAGATCACACGAAAATGAACTTTACGTCGTATTAAACAGTAAAATCCTATTAATCACTATAAATCCTCTATCATATATAAATAATAAAATAATAACCATAAATCCAGTTAACCACTATCCATTTGAAAAGATAGAAGACAAAATTTGGATGCATTTTTGAGAAAATGGCGATTGAACGTTTCTGAAATTGCAGAATTTTGAACTCATTTTTACAGAAAACCGTTGTTTTCGAGAAACTTTATTTGACATTATTTAAAGCACATGTACTCATAAATGTAATAATGTGAAGAAATCGCCTCTAAGAAAAGAATGGCTATTTCAGGGACAGCATGGTTTTAGAAACGGTTTCTCTTGCGAAAGTCAGATAGTATCATTGTTTCTCATTTGAATCTCAATACCGTTTAGGCAACAAAAACATTCCAAGAGTCATGTCTTGTAAGTACCTGGGGATAATTTTTGATAGCAAATTCAGTTGGGAAAATTAGGTAAATTGTGTCGTAGGGAAAGCCTGGAGGTCCTTGCATTTGACTATGCGAATACTAAAAAAGAGTACTGCGAAAGCGAGGGACTAAGCTTATTTATCTCTAGTTCGTCCACTAATGGAATGCGGAGCTGTTGACCCTTATAGAAATTCCCAAAAGGAATATTTGAATAGAGTACAGAGAAGAGCGTATCATTTACTTCTCGAGGAATAGGAAGAATGTAGAATGGGGGTGTCTGGAAATTAGGAGAGTTAAGGCAAGACTCTGTGCCCTGTTCAAAGCGTATGCCGGCAGCTTGGGAAGATATCTACATCCGATTGGGTAGACCTTCGTACTTTAGTAGGGAGGATCACACAAAATTCAGTATAGGCCACAGAGAACAGATGTTGGAAAACTTTCATTTATAAATAGAACAAAAACGGACTGAAATAAGTTACCTGCGACAGCCTTGGAACCCCTTTCCTCTAGGTGTTCGAAGATTTAAAAATAAATTAACTAATGGTATTTGTAAACTTCATTAATTTAGTAAGTTGGATTATTATATTAGTTTTTATTTGATTATTATTGATATTTTTATTGCTATTATTATTGTGTTAATTACTATTAAATGCGTTCCTGTTCTAAATATATAATTATATTCAAAGTAGTATTGTATTGAAGTGTGGTGCAGTGTAGTGCAGTGCAGTATAGAAGTAGAAAGAGAAGTGAATTTCAAATGTTGTGAAGTGAAGTGAAGTGTAATTAAAAAGTCGTGTAATCTTGTATTTAATAGTTTAAAATAACTGTGCAGGTCAACCATGAAATGTAGTTAATGCTATTATTGTTAGCATATTATTATTATTATTATTATTATTATTATTATTATTATTATTATTATTATTATTATTATTATTATTATTATTTTAAAAAATTGTTAAATAATTAAAATATTAGTAATATGTTAATTCTGCCACCAGGTTGTATATACCTATCTGCAGAATAATATCTATCTATCTATATCTATCTATCTATCTATCTATCTATCTATATATCTACCTAATGTAAATATTACCGACGTGAGAGACAAGTAAAAATATAATTTTGTAATTTTTGAAAAAAAAACAAGAATTGAGCAATATGGCGTTATGTCATGGTTAGGTTTGTTTGGCACTAACCCTACCAAAAATTTAAAGTAAAAATTTTTGAGAAAATTTTTTTTTTTTAATTAAACCATTTTGCACGAAAACTACTAAAATTTCCAAAAAATTCTTCATGAGCTTATTGAAAGAACTATTTATGGACAACACATTTCATTTGAAGGAAAAATCTCTTTCTTCAATTTTGTAGTTGTAGGAAGACGCCGAAAAAATTATATTTTCGCAATTTTCGAAAATTCAGAGTTAACCGTGAAAATGGACCTATGCCATCTTTATAAGGATTTTATTATATTCTTACAAGAAAGTTAAAGAAAAAATTTGGAGCCGTTTATGAGAAAATTTTGAAAATGTCCGGGGGGCTTCATGTAAAGTATCCCCAAATTTTAAAGTATGTTTTTCATAATATCATAGCTTCAATTGGAGCCAGATGGACAAAAGATTCTTCAATTTGGAAAAGAATAATGACAGAATAATTTATGATACCATTATGAGATTGCAAATATTGAATGTCTTGGAAACTTTGTTGCCAATACATAAACGTCCATGATTGTTTTTTAGATTCTTTAACAATCCTTCTGGCGAGGGCTCTTGTTCTCTTATAAGCAATCTTATTATCCTCGAACTTTTCTTTTTAAACCTATTAAAGTCATGAATTGCTGCTTTAATCACTTCCTGGCATTCGTTGTTCCACCAAGGGACTCTCTTCTTGTGGCATTTAATTTGATAATTTTTAATAGCTTGGTGAGCATCTTCCATGATGATATTGGTAAAGTTCTGGACCGCATGATTGATATCACAAACATACTCGAGCCGGAAGTTAGTTAGGTCCGAACTGATAATTTCTGAAACAAGGACTAGTTCGCTTTGTTAAAGTTCAGTCTGTCAATGGGTTGGAAAGAATTGTTATTGAAGCTAGGGGTGTCAATATCGATAATAATTGGTAATTATCGCTATCACATGGGTATTAAGTACATTCCATGTGCATTTTTGGACAAGCATTGTCGAGATAACGGAAAAATCGATAACACCAAGTTTGATATGGTATAATGACCAAATTAGAATTTTCCACGAACGTTTCTAGCAATATTCCCCTCTTGCAGTCTTATATGAGCCCCATACTGCGTGATGACCATTAAAATCACCTGTAATCAATGATGGTTTAGGAAGTTGTTTAAGGATATCACTAAGTTATGAATATTCGAGATTGTGACTGCTGGGAATGTATAAATTACATATATGCAAACATATAGGTGAGGTAATTTTTACAGCAGCAGCCTCCAAGTCTGACTTGATCTGGATATTCTCTGCCAGAATGGATGATTTGATTACATGGCGACACCACCAGATATATATGGCAACACCACCAGTGTTTGTTCTATTTTATAATAGCACTGATAATTACTAAGATTAGTTAGTACAGATCTTTGTTTTACACTGAAGTTAGGGTACAACAACTAATATTCCCCATATATTGAGAATAACTAGAGAGTAATTACTGGTTTACCATTTTATAATTTTTGAACACTTTTTTTGTACAAACATGAATAAAAATGCTATCCCGAACGGGATAATGTCTTCAAGTGGTCGCGAGAATAACTACTGGTGCTGCGGAGTGGCACAGACTTCCTCGTACTAAGGCTTTCTAATTTCCTGGGTGTGCGCTAGTTTTACGATCTTGCCCCATCCCCTTGCCAGCTGCGTTCTATCGCCGTCCAAAATATATTTTTTGAATTTTTTTCAGTTTTTCGGTTTCCTAATGGTAGATTTGAAAGATTACTTTTAGAAAAGAAAATAAGAGTAATACCTCATCATATATGGAAATTTTCGTTGAAAAATTAGGAGCCGTTTTTTAAAAAAATTCGTTTAAGCTCTAGTGTAAACGAGAGATTTGAAGGTTTTTTTCACAGGAATCTTTTGAGTTTTCATTTGAAATCATTTCAAGCACTTCCACTCACAAATAAAATAATGTATACAAATCGATGTAAATATGAATATTAAAGACGTGAGAGATTTTCCAAAAATATATATGTTTGTGTAGTTTTTGAAGAAAAAGGATACAGCAAAATTAATTTTATATAATCTTGAACAGTGCAATTAGCGCTACCCGTACCCGCAGTTTGAGAAAGATAAAGTGGCGTTTGAGCGTTTCTCAAAATGGGGAACTTTGAGCTCGTTGTCATGCTTCACATATGAGTAATATTCTGTAATAAGAAAAAGTATGTTCTGCGACATCCGAGAAGCCATCGCCATCATTCATAGAAGACCTGTTAGCTTTAGTATATAGCTTTAAGTTGTATTTATGTAATAAATAAGTTAAGATATAACTGGTTGGTGCATTTTTAATATTTTCTTCGCCTTAAAAAGGTACTTTATATACAGATAATATAATCCCATGGCCATGAGGAGGTTCAATATAAAACAAAAGTAACAAACCTTTCAATGTGGTGAACATTTATGATCTGAAGTATGGGTAATTCATTTATGACATGGAAATCAATTGCTTTAAAACACCTTTCTATTTATTTTATTAAACTCAGCTCTTTCCTCTTGTTTTTTATGTCATACTATTGAATTGCATATAATTGTGGGTATTATAGACTGGTTTCCAGCTCTTGTTAATGCTGTATGAGCTTGTATGTTGTAAAAATAATATTATTGCATGTTATCATGAACATAAATCTACTTTGTCCATTAGCTCCTAGATCGAGTCACCATCGGTTACACGCTTATACTCTGTTCTTACTCCGAGGAGAAATCAGTCTATAGTCGGCTGTGTGCCCAATGAGCAGATCTGCTGCATGGTGGCACCCTCTTTCACCAGGTATGCTACAGTTTGTGTATTATATTTCGTCACGCTAGGCTGAGGCGAAATAGTGCGCCGCGGCGTGATATGTACCAGAATCTAAGCTTATAAAAGGGCCTGCACGCCCTTGAGAAATCGCCACTCGCCATTTGTCTCTAACTTGTTTTTTTTTTATCAGGATGTGGCCACTCTAACTTAACCTGTTTCTTTGTTAGGATGTTTGCCTAAATTAACATTTAATTTTTTTGAGTGAGCCCGGCACAGTGCCGTTAGTACTGTTTTTTAAATGTTTTATTCATGTGTGGTTCTCTTGTGTTGGGCAATAATGGGCAATAATGGCAATAATGGGCAATGAGAGCCGTTTTCGAGTAAAAGGCATGATCTTGGTTTCTTTGTGTATTGAAATGTGCAGTTTCAAGAATGTATTAATGATGTACTAACTGGTTAATTTTATTTGCAGCAGTGTGTGTTAATATGATGTGAAATCCCTGTAAGGCGCTTTTTGATGCGCATGGGTACGTGAGTGCAGGCTCTTGATGTATTTTGATACGTAGCGCATGACATTTAAAGCATCAGAGTGCGCTCGGTTGCGGAATCTACGCATTTTGTCTAATTTGTATTTCAATGTTGCAGTTTCTTGGCTCCTAGTGCAGGAATATTTGAAGAAGGGACGGTTGGGTCCGTACTGCGTGTTGCAGTGACCTCTGTGTTGGAGCCCGTCATTCGGCCCCCTGAGCGACCTAAGTTTGCCGCTCGGGTAACGCCGTTTTAAGACCGCGGATCGGCCGCCAACGGTTTTGTTAAAGCACTGCTGCAAATGTAAAGGGAAACAGGTGCCTCAAGGAGGCAGCCACTTTTTAGATTGTACATCTGTGATAAGAAACCACGATCATGCTGTTAATGATATGTTGTATTGTAAAAACACCAGAGTTCCAAATCAGTTTCCGGTATATTCATGTCCACTTAATGAATGTAACTCAAGTGAGTTCTTTTGAAAGTTTGTATTCATTTGTTAAATTCTGTGCTCCTAAAGTGAAGATTAGGACAGAATTATTACGCAACAAAGTAGTTCTGCATTAGATTAATATGGGTATTTTTTTGTTTTTGTATAGAGGCACGGGATGTTTTGCCTGACAATTTTTGATAAATGTTTAGAAGAAACAAATAATAGAGCAAAATGGCATTTGTCACCTTATGCAGTACATTCAGCACTATCCCCACGAAAAGTTTAAAGAAAAAATTGATCTTTTTTGACAAATTTGTTTTTTATTGCACTATTCACAAAATATTGCGCAAAATCTACTAATTTGTTCTAAAATGTTTCTGAACTTAATAAAGAACTAATTATGGACAACAAATTTTATTTGAATGAAAAATCTGTCTCCAATTTTTGCGTTGTAGGAAGACGTCGAAAAAATTCAAACTTTGGCTTCGACTCGAGCCAAAAGAAGGGGAATATTACTTTTGGAAAAAATTCTACATATGTTTTCAGAGCTAGTTGTGTTTACAGACACAGGACGGACAGATATTTAGAAAAAAACAACACTTTATCAGTGTCAGGGGATCTCAAAACGTGTATTTCCATTAAAATCTCGAACTCTATTTTTTTCAGCATTACATAACCTTCTCTATACTACGAATCTTACACCGTCCTAGTTCAATGTGGCCTCGCCGATGCTAACGCGTAAAATGTTTTGAAAGTATTTTCATGTGTTGAAAATTTCCTTCATTCTTCATTTCTTTCATGCGTAGCTTTGTTCAAATATGCTTTTACAATATCTGGCATTTGACTTAATCGTAGTAGCTTAGAATGTTATACTTCTCTTCAAAAATTCCCAAAATGTAATGGCCCTGTGTGTTACTATCATACGGGATATGAACGGAATGGCCATATGGAATGTTGCACTTTCAATATTATAATTGCTGTAAAAAATACTTGGAAGGCATTTATGAGGCGAATATTGAACAGCTGCATATTTTACGATTTTTGCTAACATATACAATAATGCACAAAGATGACCTGTTAGCTGTTCTGGGTTCGTTCTAATCCTAGTATAAAATCATCCTTAATTACTTCCGAAAAACTCTGTCGAAAAATTTTCTACAACTACATTTGTTTCTTCCCCAGATTTGCTTAACACTTCCGTATTTTTCTCCCCTATTTTTTGAAGAGATTAAAACTCAATCTCAGTCTAATTTGTGTTTACTTCTCTCCTGCAGTGCTCTATTAATCATCTCGTATGCGAATCATATAACATTGAAAGCCGACTATTTTGTAGGTATATAAGGTCTTAGTTAAGTTCAATAAGTATTAGTTCTGGGTCACATTCATTTGAAACTCAGTATTTCTACATTGAAGAACGTAAAAGTGAGAAATCGAACGTAAAAATCATTATTCGCTCCCTAACATTACAGTTTTTTTTCTCCGTATTCACTTGAAATCCTTAAAATTTAATAAGTTCAAGACAATGCAGTTCGTAGGTTTTTGCAAATTTATTTTTTAAAATATGGTAATAGATCTTGTGGATAAAACTTAAAATATATTCCGCGAGATGGACTCTTTCGTTCAAATTAACTTCACTTGTTCACTAAAAGTTGGCAACACTGTTGTTGACGTCTTGAAAGAAAAGTATGGCATATTGAGCGAAAAATGCATTTGGATGCTGGAGTTCAATCAACGCCACCTACATAGATCTATTTAGGTGCCGTTGAGTTAATTACCGGCTTACTCATTAAGATCGCAGCGGCCCAAACACGCAAAAAACGTTTTTGGAAATTTCTTTGAATCTTCTAACCGGATTCAAAAACAAAATATCAGTATCAGTACATCAGGAGACGGAAATGTGCCGAATGAAACCTCGTATGTCTCAATTGTTGCACGGGAAGATGTCTAGCCGTGAGTGACGGAAACGACACAGCTGAACACTCGAGGAGTAACTCAAATAGTAGATAGGGATATACGTATGTTTCTGAGAAAGTAAAAGTAGCCCAAATACATTCTATGTTATGAGGCTGTTGTTCTCTTCAAGGTCAAAGGCGCAATATTTCATCATTTATAAGACGTGCATATGTATCCTCGTTTGCAATTCCAGTCGACAATCAAAACAAGAAATGGGCTCCGTATATTGTTATAAACGCCCAGAGAAAAGGTAAAACGAAATGGCGTGACTATCGGTGTTTCCATACTTTGGAGTGAACCGAAGGACCATCGCGATGACTGCTATTTCTGGCCGGCCAATATCAAGAGCATCAGAGAGAAAAACCGGGATAATATTAGGAATTTCAAGATTCCCTCAGCAATACGACCCGGGCCACACTCTTTCGCGCAACCGGTTCCACTTTTCAATGGTTTTCATCCAACTGAGAACACAGAAAGCAAACGTGGTGATCAAGAGACTTTTCTGGGGGTGGATGAGCAAATAGTTGCACCTTTTCAACTTCAAAAGCTGTCTATCCCTAACAAAAGCCATTACACTTAACAATGCAATAGTCAAACAATTAACGCTGTACGCATGTCACATCTGGACCAATACATTTATTTATAACATCAATAAACTTAAAATTGTACAAAACAGATTCCTCAGATTAGCAACACATGCCCCTTGGTTCATATCAAACGTTACCAATGGTTACGTTCATACCAACATGGTATGAACATGGTTCATACCATGTTCATATCATGGTACCATCTTCGTTAAGAACTGAATGTATCACCGATCATCAAACATATTGCCCATCTTTTCAATAACTTTTTCTCCAACCTAAATACAATAAACCGAGCAGTACACTACAACCTGACCTCTTTAAATAACTTCCCTACTAGAAGCAAAAACAGATTCCCTTTCGAAGCGTTCTTGATTTTTTTTATTAAGTGTTCATAGTAAGGGCTCTTGTAGTTTCCTACACCACTAGTAATGTAGTTTAGTGTTAAGTGTAGTATAAGTTATAATGTAAGCCAGCAAAATCACATGAAATATTAATAACTGAACTGTGTAATTTACAAACATTCAATAAATAACTTAATTTAAAGATGGTTGCAGATTTGACGGATCTTCAGGAGACATTCCACGTCAAATCGCACAAGAGTTGATACGACTGTTTTTAAAACTTACAATATTTTTTCTTAAACCTAGACGTCAAGAAAGAGACATGTGCTTTTTTAGTTGCCTGAAAATCGATTTTTGTGTGTAGTTATGCCTAGATTAAGTTTTGTAGTTTACGCGTACTTTACAACATATGATCAATTGTTGCTCCGAACGTACTTGATATAAAAAATTCTGGTTTGTTTCATTTAATATTTTGAAATGTACATTTTATTTATCTGTAAAGCAATTTTTCAAAAAATAAGTATTTAATTTTTAAAAATTTATTTCTATCAAAAAAATGAAAATTTCTATGCAAACTCGAGATAAAAATTTGAAAAAATATAGGCGTATTCCTTTAATTTTATATAAAATACTCCCAGAAAAAGTGGGCACTCTACTCATACAGTTCTAAAAAATCAATTGTAAGTATTGCAATGATTTGCGATCATTTCGGTAATTTAGTGTTCCCAAAAATTAAGACTTCCCAATAAAATGTTAAAATTTATATTAAAAAAGACAGAAGACGGCAGCGCCACGGGCAGACATTTTCCTAAATTAACCGAGTGCGCGGAGAAAGGTGATATTCAACATAAACAGTCGATAAAGCATAATTTTTAGAATCGTTAGAAAGAACAATCAGCAAAACCGGTCCAGGGGTTCACTAGATATCGAAATAATCGTAATCGTACATTTCATGTACACAAGCATGTAAGCCATTGTTGGTAGAAGAAATCTGAGGACGAATATGGTTTTTAATAAATATTGCGAAAACGCCTGAAGGGATCGGGCGGGAACTTTATAGAACAACGGGGCGAAATTTATGAACAATTTCAAAACGAATCACGATTTTTGGAAACATCTAAAAAGCTAATTAAAATTAAATGTAGAAACGTATAATTAAAATATATATTAAAACAAGAGACGCATCGTAGGACGTCACGATTGACGTCACGACAAATATCAAACTAAAATTGTTACATTATGAAATAGACAATGAAAGGAGAAATAGATAGTGCAGTAATTATAGACAGTATTGAGAACCGGTAACAAGGCGTAAGAACGTTTAAAACATGAAAATAATAAATATTTTGTAATCTTGTTTGTGGCAACGGGCGAGCGATCGGCGTCTGTTCAATGCAAATCTATTTAAGATATTGGGCAACAATGCTGAGGAAGAGTGAGACGGTGTTGTGCTCTTGGGGAAGACGCTAGCTCCGCGTTAGTGTAAATGTAAAATTTTAAAAATTATTGTTCGGAAGTGTGATTTGAAAAAACTTTTAGATATTTTCATGCGGATAAAAAGGTGGTAACAAACGGGTGAATGGATTCGTAAGTAATGGCGAATAATTTACAGGTAAAAGCGACGCGAACATTAATTTTACGCGGTTGCACTTTTGAACAATGGTCGCGGACATTTTGTGTTGCAGTGTTTACAACTCGCAGCTTAGCGTGCTCCGGACAGTAAAAGGTAATACAAACAGAGTATTTTCATTTTAGTTCGCGTAACGAAACAGTGTCTCTTCGTCGCGGGAACTTTAAATATTTTTATTTGCATTTGTGCAACGAACAGTGTTTCCTCGCCGCGGGAACTCTAAATGTCGAGAAAACTTTGCGTTTCATCGCAAAACGTTTCGTAGTGGTTTTCTTAACCATGTGAGTTCGTGGTATATATGGTCCTGGGAACTGGTGGAAGCTGAGACAGTACCATCGCCTTACACAGGGAGAGTACAAATCGGGGGACGGCGACGCAGTGTTCATCCGGTATCAGGGAAGTGATGCATGGATATTTTTTTATTTGGCAACTTCAAAGGCATCTGTCGAAGACCAAGTTCTGTTAATTCCTTATAGAATAAGAGGGTCAACAATTTCAAATAACAGAATGCGCATTCGGGTGGATGAAGTATTTCTCTAAGTAATTTCAGTGTGAATCATTATTTTTGTGTTTTAATATTAAGGTTTTTGTTTGCTATGTTTTATATATATATATATATATATATATATATGTGTGTGTGTGTGTGTGTGTGTGTGTGTGTGTGTTGTGTGTGTGTGCGTGCGTGCGTGTGTGTGTGTACATATTTGCCTAATTTTTAGTACATAATTATCAGGGCAATTGTTACTATTTGTTAGGATAGGAATTTGTGAAAAGGACTTAGTTAATATTTTAATTGTAGCCAACAGAGGCCTTTTGTTAGTATGAATTTGTTGTATACAATTTTGGTATTTATCTCGTTCCTTACTGTCAACACGTGTCTTCATTTTCTCAGATAACGTATGTAACTTCTTTTTGATGTCGGGACGCCGAGTTTATTGCCAAGAACATCTGAAGTTGTGCTTATTTAATTCAATTTGAATTTTTTTTGGGTATTTAGATCTATAAGAAAAGGTTTTTTTGGAAATCACGTAGTAAATAAATATTTCGAAGAGTAAATTATGTTAAATAATATTTCAATTTGATATTAGCTTAAGTACTTATTTATTGTTGAAAATGATTGTTTTTCTAATACAAATTATTTTTCAGTATTTTAAACATGCATTTACGTTTTGGTTTTCTCTATACTTTGCTTATGATCAACTAACATTTCGTTGCATGCAAATTCTTAACAAAGCTCGTAAATATTCAAATTTATATTTCATTCTGATAACCGCGATTAATCAGATTTGAACTGTCCTACTAAAAAGTATCTCGAGTTAACAATAATGAACAAAAGAATTTCTAATGAATCAACCGAACCATTCTGAATGAATTACTGTTGTCATTTGTTTTCTTTTTGTGTTCAACAAAATTTAATACAATTACTACAGTAAATTGATAACATTATTGTAACTTTTCACTCTACTTCAATCAGTGATGCGCGGAATGAAGCTTCTCCGCTAACGTGGATGCTCTAGTTTATCCAATAGTTGGTAAACGACAAAATTATGTAATAAGATTAACATCTTTCAAAATGTTGCGTCATGGCCATTCCGTTGTAACGAATGTTTTTATTGATTGTTAACACCAAATGTGTACACGAGTTCATTAGGATATTATCTAATCCAACCATATTTGGTCCAACTTTATAAATCTCCAGAACTCTTAACAGACAATTGTGAAGGATGGAGTACATATCGTATGCTTCTTGTTAGTCAATCCAACTGCCATATACGCGAGAGTTAGGAATGCGTAGGATGCGATTCGTTAAATGGACGCAGAAACACAGAATTGGGCTAAATAAAAAAAATAATGGGGTCGTTGCTACACGCAAACGTGTAACGCGCACACGTCAAGCGGGTTGCCTCATTGAAAATTGACGAACGATTCATGAGCGATAACGATACTGGAACGACGTTTTCTCAAATAGGACTCAATTTCTCAAATAGCAATTTTTGAGAAAATTCCTGAAATATCATTGGGGCTAAATGTAAAGAACACTAAAAAATTAAAATATTGATTTCAAATGTGCAGCTCTAAATGCGACGAGATTGATCAGGCAGTATCCATTGTTCACTTTTTTGGTGTTGGGGACCACAAATCTAGTATATGGTTTAGAGTGGGCGCCAGTTTACCGTAGAGTAGACACCAGAATTGTTCACAGATTGACAGACAGTCAAAGAGGCGGACAAAGAAAGAGACGTTTTGCCGAAGAACACATTTTCGGTATCAAAGGTTCACACAGTGTGGATGCCACACTTCGAATTGGAGAAAAAACGAGGTTGTATTGGACCAAGAAAAGTTCACTTTTTTAAAATATTTGGTCAAAAACCAGTTTTTCTCTCAAAAAATCGCTACTTTTTCTGTGCTGGAAATTTTGTGTGGAAGTATTCGAATACGAGAAAGTAAATTCTAAGAAATAGTGTGGACAGATATAAAATGGAAATTAAAACAATGCGTAGCGTGATATTCAAGAAAGAAAATAATGAAAATCAACGATACGCTCAGAAAATCTTTATATAATTATGATTTTCATCATTACTATTGAAGATTAAAAAATATATCCCAAGGAGTTTTCCAGATATTATAATTGTAAAGTATGTGCCTTATAGAATCAAAGTTGGGAATATTATTCAGATTTGGAAAAGATGGCTGCGACGGTGGTAAAATTCTATGGAAGATCAATTGCTACTGTGAAAATTACAGAGATGAGACCTTAAAATAAAACCCTAAACTTTCTTGAATGCTAAAGAATATTGTAAAGATCTGATTGTAAAACGATATGATAATAATAAGTCCAAAACTAATTTTAAATGAAGAAAAAGAAGTTGGGTACAGCATTGGATGAAACAGTGGAAACACTAATAGGAAATGGAATTTGAATAAAAAAAATATCTATTCTAACATCCCTTAACGGAATAAAATTACTAAAAGCAGTACACACCCATGCTATCCCAACATCAGTAATATTTTTCTTTATTAAAGAGAGATAAAGGAAAAGAGAACAATTAACCTTTCTGCTGCCCTTTCTCCTTCTCTTTTACACTGCACAAAATTGAATGTGTGACTACGTTGAATTTCGTTCAAGGCGTACTTCTTCCAGCCTCTTAGGAACTCTTTACATAGAGCAGACTTCCTGAATTGACAGTATTATTTCTTTCTCTGTTTAAATCACGTGGCAAGGCTGTAATAAACCCTTACTCTATCGAATTAGTGTCATAATGTATCATTATGGTGAAGAACTTCATTACGACTCTGAATGTTTTATCATTTTCTAATAACATTAGATAAAAATGTTAGTATTTCTTTGCACGATTTAATTTTTAATGAAACGGGAAAACAGGTCATGCTAAACATGAGAGAGATTAGTTTTGATGAGTTTATCAGGTTGTTGATTTTTTATTTCACAGAATTGTAGGCACGTATGGAATATGCGATATGGAAGAGTTTTGGTTCAATAATTATCTCAAAGGCACAAGAAATAAATATTGCTAACACTTCTTAACATATAGAATTTTATTTATTAAAACATATAAAAGTAAAAATGAAGACATCTGATAAAACAAATTAACAATTATTCATTTAACATACAAATTTATTAACTACTTCAGAAACGTTTTCCATGAGCAAAAAAATGAAATGTTACAAGGAAAGTAGTACTTAATAAAAACCTGCTTATTCAAAGATAAGAAGTACTCGAAAACGAAAACATATTAATAGGGAAATGGCACTGGACCGGTTTGTACAGGCTGCTGACCAAATGAGGTGTATTGTGGATATCCAGAGTTATAACCAGGGTAACCAACATATTGAGGTTGTTGATAATATTCGAATGGGTATCCGAAATCCTGAGGCCATTGGTACTGGCCATTACCCATACCGAACTGTGGATAGTTTGAAGGATTGTAATTCCAATTTTCATTAATATATCTGTAAGGAGTGTCGTCTTCGCCCTGGGGGTCGATGAACCTGAAGCGAGGAGCTGGCTTCGGGGCATCCTGGGCTCTGCATCGGCGGGTGATCCGTTGTTGTTATGAGAAGAAGCTCCTTGGACTCAGCATTACTTGCCGAGGAATCGATGGCGTTGCGTAGCACGTTGCTTTCTGCCACGTGCTCCTTCAACAGAGGAGAGTTATTTATGAGGTAAGTGATAAAGTGGCATTTTATTTTGCGAAAGGTTGGGACCGATAGGCCGAGAGACGCCATCCTAAGAGCAAATTAAAATAAATTTACCTCATGTGTTATACATTATTTTTCAGATAGCCTTTCTGATTTTCAATTTATTTTCATTCAAATATAAAAATCACTGAACTATGTATTATGTTACATTAAGGTCAGTAGTTACTGACGAAAGTGTTTTGTTTACTTCGTTAATTCATATTTTTATCTGAATAATTGAATATAGTCTCACTTTAATTACTCGTGCTGAACATTGAACTTTTAGCATGCTGTGCTTTTAGCATTTATGCTTGTTGTTTACAATGATAGCTTGGCATGTGTCACTGCCAAGCCCTTCTGCATAAAGTATTCCACTAGTACCAACAAAAACATAGCTTCTTTTGCGAATAAATAAATAATTTTTAGATATCTAAGGCCCCGATATGAACTTTCATGATGTGTTCATAAATTTTACCTTGTGTGAGATCAATTGGTATCACGCTAAGGTTTATTAAGATGGCAAATTAAATGTGTTACATATGGTCTCACACGTTTACGTAAAAATTTGCAAGACCACAATAGTCTTCCAACTGATGTTTTTTATTTGATAGCAAGAAGAGACACTGCGTGAATAATTTGATTTAAATATCTTCATTATTTCTTTTTTAGATTCTAATTTAAGTCTAAATGAAAGATGGCATTTTTATAGTAACTAAACCAAGTGCAAACTGGAGGTGCCAGAGAATCGCACAGACTTTCTCGTAGTATAATTTTTAATTTCATTGGTGTGGTCTGGCTTTAAGGTCTTGTTCCCTTCTCTGGCCAGCTACCATCTATCGTCACCGAAAGTGCATTGTTTTTGTTTTTACATTTTCTCAACATTTTGGTTTCCTACTAGTACAATCGAATTATTACTTAAAAAATATTAAAGAAAAGTAAAAACTCGTCATAAATAGACATTTTCATTGAAAAATTTGAAGAAAATGACGATTAACATTACTGTAAATCTTTTTTTTGGAATTATTGAGTTTTCGAAAAAGTTAATTTGAAATTATTTAAAGCACTTCCATTCACAATTGAAATAATGCATACAAATTGATGAAAATGTCCATATTAACGGAGTGAGAGGTATTTAAAAAATACATGTGTAATTTTTTAAAAAACAAAAGAATACACCTAAATGAACTTTACGTCATATAAAACAGTGCATATAGCACTACCTATTAGAAAAATTTGAAGAAAAAATTTGGAGCCATTTTTGAGAAAATGGAGTTTCAGCATTTCTGAAAATGCGGAATTTTGAGCTCATTTTTACAGAAAACTATTGAGTTTTCGAAACACTTTACCAGACATTATTTAAAGTACATGTACTCATAAATATAGTAATGTGAAGAAATCGCCTTCAATGCAAATATTACCGACGTGCGAGACAAGTCAAAGAAATAACATTTTTGTAATTAAAAAAACAAAAGAATAGAGCAATATAGCGTTTATGTCACGGTATAGGGTTGGTTTGGCAGTAATCCAACCGAACATTTACAGAAAAAAATTGGAGCGGTTTTTGAGAAATTCTTGTTTTTGTAATTTTTGAAAATTGCAAATATAGCTCGAATTATTGCACGAAAACTACTAAAATTTCGAAAACAATGTACGTGACCTTAATGAAAGAATTATTTTTGCACAACAAATTTCATGTGAAGGAAAAATCGCTGTCTTCATTTTTGTAGTTGTAGAAGACGCCGAAAAAATTCAAACTTTTGCATTTTTTAAAAATTCTGATTGAACCGTGAAAATCGGACCTATACCATGTTTATACGTGTACTTTGCTCTTATCGAACAAGAAATTAAAAGAAAAAATTTGCAGCCGATTTCGAGAAAATTTTGAAAATGTCGGCGGGGCTTCATGATAACTACCCCCAAATTTTAAAGAATGTGTTCAAAATGTCAAAGCTTCAACTATAACCGAATTGATAGGAGTTTCTTCAATTTGGAAAAAATCCTACGTATGGTTTAGGTGCTTGTTGGGGGGACGGACGGACGGACGGACAGGCGGACGACGGACAGGCGGACAGACAGACAGACGGACAGGCGGACGGACAGACAGAGGACAGCAGACGGACGGACAGACGGACAGTCAGACGGACAGAGACGGACAGACATACGGAGAGGCAGACGGACGGACAAAATTGTATTTCCGTTGAAATCTCGAAATCGATTTTCCGCAGCATTACATAACTTTCTCTATACAACGTATATACTTGCATACTCTCTGTATACTCTCCGTATATACGTATGTACACGAGAAAGTAAAAATTGATTAAATTAGGTAATCTCTTCTTTGGATCGCCGACATATCATTATTTATAATATCGTATAAACAATCTTTCACCACGATTACTCTAATGATAAGCCACAAACTAGAAGTGCAACAATACTGAAATATACCTAGCAAATTTACGAAAATTATCATGCAATTGGAAAAAAAATTAAAAAAAATATACTCATGTTCACGACTGAATATTTCAAGTACAATTATATTTACAATGATTATATAGAGTTAAGTACATATTACACCCAGTGGAAGAACAAGACCATATTGAAACCATACTAAGAATATTACGAGGACGATTTGTTTGCTTACAGGAAACTTTGAACATATTTTCATCAAGTATAGCAATCTCTTTCGTATCTGAAGTTGTTTACAATGAATAATAGGACATCATTGAATGATCCATGCTACTATGACACCATACAGTAGTCTCAGGGGAAGTTTACGGTCTCACGTGCCAGTCAACGTATCTAATAATGTATGTACTTTGTTTACTTGTGTATGTTCATAAATCAAAATATAATGCATTTTAAAGGTTTTCATTAATGTTGTAATCGACGAATTAGGGCACTGCATTTTTGTTATTTACAATAATAGGGTCAAAAGTGAATATCTAATTGACCAAAATAAATACGTAAGTTGAAAATGAAGTTAGTAACATTAAAAAATAATAATAATAGAAATATGTATTTTAATTGAAATAATAATCTTGAAATGCCAAGTGATAATTAACCTTTGAAATAATGATTGAAAATATGTTAATTCGATTATTCGATAACAATTAATAAATTGATAAACGACATACAGACTTGATGCCAAAAAACTTACCACGAGAAGCCACAAACCAGCCATTATCACAGCGAACTTCATGTTGAATAGCAACGAACTCCCCAATGTACTCGTATCTAATACTCATCAATGCTCCTTATATATGAACCATCGTCGCCTTCATGATGCAACGCACAATTAGGGCTTGTGTACTTTCGGGCATTCAGCCTTCAGAAACACTGGGGAGACAAAGTTGCACAGGTGGCATTGATTGTGTCATTATGTCATTGGCCTGAGGCGAATTATCCGGAACACCTGGTGAATGCGACCTAGAAATTCGTGCCCTAAAAAAGTATTCTCGCGTAAGCAACAGCAATATTGCACGTTGTAAATTCTGAACATTTTCTCCAACTAGTGTGCTAAAACATCATGTACTTTCTCGCCCTTTATGAAATACTATTTATACCACACTTTCTCTCCGAATTAATATATTTCAGTCATTGTTTGTAAAACTCATTACAAATGCCTTGGTTCGAAAACGTAATATTTTAGAGAAAATAACGGCACATATTTCACAATTATAACTTCTTTGCATAGAGCTAAATCATGTCACAATAATGAGACGTAATTCACATGTGCGGCGCGGAATGTCATTGTTACATCCCGATCTGATATTTCCTAAAGGCAAGCAATTTATATTTCATATATGTTCAAATACGTTTTAAATAATTTCTAAAATATTATTTCCAAATGTATAACAAAAGATACAATGTAAGAAACGAACAACGGAATATGAAATAATATACTCATTTTTACTTCGTAGCACCCAACTGCATCAAAATACTTCTATAATTACGTTCACGAAGCGCACTAAATTCGGAGCGGGCGACTTTGTTTGTAGGCAAATTACACAAAAAATGCTCATTTTTTTAAAAAATTAAAGGATATTTTTCGAAGATCAGTTTTTTATGAACACATTTCATTAAGAAACTAGAAGTGCAACAGAATGGCACAGACTTTCTCGTAGTTGTTTTCTAATTTCCTTGGTGTGCACTGCCTTTACAGTCGTGCCGCCATCATCTTGACAGCTGCCATCTACCGCCGCGCCGCAAAGTACATTTTTTCACATATCCTCAACATTTTGCTTCCGAATAGAACAACCGAAATATTACTTAGAAAATATTGAAGAAGAGTAAAACCTGACACTAAATAGCAATTTTCATAGAAAAAATTGAAGAAAATGGAGTTAAGCTTTACTGTGGGAAATTCGAAGCTCTTTTCACAGGAATCTATAGAGTTAAAAAAACATTTAGAGTCATCTTAAGCACGTCAACTTACAAATGCATTTAAACCATTGAAATGTGCATATTAAAGGTGTGAGACATATACTACAAAATATAATTGATTAATTTTTGAAAAACAAGAGATAAACCAAACTGAACTTTACGGCATATTAAACAAGCACTATACATTGGAAAAATTTGAAGAAAAAATTTGGAGCCATTTTTGAGAACTAGCGTTTGAGCATTTCTGAAAAAGCGACATTTTCAGTTCATTTTCACAGAAAACTATTGAGGTTTCAAGAAACTTTATATGGAATTATTGGTATTACATTGGTATTACATATGGTATTACATGAACTCATAAATATAATATTGTGAAGAAATCGCCTTTCATGTAAATATTGCCGACGTGAGAGACGAGTCAGAAAAATACACTTTTATAATTTTTGAAAAACAAAGAATAGAGCATATGGCATTTATGTTATCGTATACGGTGTATTTGTATAGTGAATAAATTTTAAAAAACCTCCATGACTTTAATGAAAGAACTATTTATGCACAGAAAATTTCATTTGAAGGAAAAATCTCTATCTTCAATTTTGTAGTTGCAGGAAGACGCCGTAAAAATTTCAAACTTTTGCAATTTTTGAATATTCATAGTTAACCGTGAAAATCGGACTTATCACATCTCTATAAGTGTACTTTATTCTTACAAGAAATTTCGAGAAAAAAATTGAAGCCCTTTTTGAGAAAATTTTGAAAATGCCCATGAAGCTTCATGGAAATTACCCCAAAATTTTAAACAATGTTTTTCAAAATTTCAAAGCATCAACTAGAGCCAGACGGACAGGGGTTTCTTCAATTTGGAAAAGATCGTACGCATGGTTTAGGCGCATACACCTTCGGATTGACGTTTTGCAAAAAACACTTTATCGGTGTCAGGGGACTCCAAATCGTGTACTTCCGATGAAATCGCGAAATCGATTTTCCACAGCATAACGTAGTATAACTACGTATATTACTCCGTATATACTTATGTATACGAGAAATTAACTAGTGGTGCTACAGAATGGCACAGACTTTTTCGTACCAAATTTTTCTAATTTTCTTGGTGTGGATTGGCTTTTTCGGTGTTGCTTCATCCTCTTGCCAGATTCTTATCACCGCCCAAATATATTTTTAAAATATTTTTCAACTTTTTCCAAATAGTTTTTAAAAACCAATTTTTATTAAGAAGGCTAAACTCTTGTCCTAAATAGTAATTCTCATTGAAAAATTGGGAGGCGATTTTATGAAAATGGAGTTAAGCAGGAATCTATTGAGTTTTCGAAAATTTTCATTTGAAGTAATTTGTAGGTCTTCCACACATAAATGCAATAGCGTTTTCAAATTGCTGGAAATGTGCAACGGCGTGAGAAATATTTCAAAGAAATTATATTTGTGTAATTTTTGAAAAAAAAAGAATACACCAAAATGAAATTACGTCATATTAAACGCTGAAATTACCATTATCCGTTCGATAAGTTTGATGAAAAAATTCGGAGCCATTTTTGAGAAAATCGCATTTGAGCGTTTCTGAAAATTCGGAATTTTATGCTCATTTTAACAAGAAACTGTAGAGTTTCTGAGAACTTTACTTGACATTTTATAGTATATGTACTAATCAATACAACAACGTGAAGAAATCCACTAATGTAAATATTACCGACTGAGAGTCAAAAAATATTTTTGTGATTATTGAAAGAGCAATAGAATAGACTAATATGGCGTTTATGTCATCGTATAGAGTACATTTGGCATTACCTCTATCAAAAATTTAAGAAGAAATTGGGATTTGTTTTTTAAAAACCTAGTTTTAGTTATTTAAAAAAATGCAAATATTGCACACACTATTGTAAAAAAATAATAAAATTTTCGTAAAATCTTTATGACCTTAATGAAAGAACTATTTATTGAAAAGAAATTATTTTGAAGGAAAAATTTTGTAGTTCTGCGAAGACGCCAAAAAAATTCAAACCTTTGCAATTTTTGGATATTCAGAGTTAACCCTGAAAATATAACCTATTCCATTGTAAAGCTTCAAAGTAAAAATTGTATCTTCAGAATTGTAATTGCAGGAAGGCACCCACATTTTTACTTCCTCGTATACATACGTTTATACCAAGTAATATACGTAGTATAGAGAAAGTTATATAATGCTGGGTCAAAAAATGGCGGATTTTCGTCGGAAAAAAATTCATTGCCGGGCTCTGGTGACGAAAAAGTGCGTAAAAACAGTTGAAAAATTAATCGAAAAAAATTCCTCTAACTCCTGGTGTAACCAGAATCTATGTTTTAGGAATTCTTGATACCGAAAAACCAATTGAAACAAAACGTCTGTCCGTCCGTCTGTGAACACTGCTAGCGCCTACCCTACAAGTACGATCTTTTCCAAATTGAAGAATCCTGTGTCGTTCTAGCTCTAGTTGAAGCTTTGAAATTTTGAAAAACATATTTTAAAGTTTGGGGGTACTTTACGGAAGCCTCTCGGACATTTTCAAAATTTTCTCATAAACGGCTCCAAATTTTAAAATCATCAATCATTGACCCTATTTCAAATAAATAGGGTCAAATGCACCGAAAAGTGTTGTAGGTCCAATTTTCACAGTCACAACTCTAAATTTCCGAAAACTGCAAAACTTTGAATTTTTTTCGGCATCTTCCTACAACTATAAAATATAAGAAACATATTTTTCCTTCTAATGAAATTCGTTGCCCATAAATAGTTCTTTCACTAAGCCCATGTACATCTTTTTGAGCATTTTAGTACCTTTTGTGCAACAGAGCGTTCAATTTTTGCAACTTTAACAAATTACAAAAAACAAGATTTCCTCAAAAATGGCTCTACATTTTTTCTTTAAATTTTTGGTAGGGTTAGTGCCCAACCAAAGCAGGCGGAAGAGGCAATTTCTTTACATTACTAGATTTATGAGTGCATGTGTTTTAGATAATGTCAAATAAAGTTTCTCGATAATTAACAGTTTTCTATAAAAATGAGCTCAAAATTCCGAAATTTCAGTAACAAACGCCATTTTCTTAAAAATGGCTCGAAATTTTTTCTCCAAATGTTTCCAACGGATAGTGGTAATTGCACTGTTTTATATGACGTAAAGTTATTTTGGTGAATATGTTTTTTTTAATTACACAAATGTAATTTTTTAAATATCTCTCACGCCGTTAATGCACATTTCCATCAATTTGTATACATTACCACATTTGTGAGTGAAAGTTCTTCCATGGTCTCTAAATGAAGTTATTCGAAATCTCAGTAGATTCCTGTGAAAAAGAGCTTCAAATTTCGCATTTACAGTAATGCTAAACGCCATTTTCTTAAAAACGGCTTCAAAATTTTGTATGAAACTTTCTATTTAGGACGAGGTTTTACTGTCCTTTAATGTTCTTAAAGTAATATTTCGGTTCTATGATTAAGAAACCAAAAAGTTGAGAAAGTAAAAAAAAATACTGTAGGCGACGATAGATGGCAGCTGACCAGAGAACAAAGCAAGACCAATCCAGTCCACACGTAGAGGAAGTAAAAAAATATCTACGAGAAAGTTTGTGCCATTCTGTAGTCCCTCTAGTTACTTTCTCGTATACATACATATATACAGGGTAATATACGTAATACAGAGAAAGTTATGTAATGTTGCGAAAAATCAATTTCGAGATATTAATGGAAATACATGCTAGGGGTCCCCTGATTCCCAAAAAGGTTTATTTTTTCAGAACGCCCGTCCAACGTCCTAAACCATGCGTACGATCTTTTCCAAATTCAAGAAACTCCTGTCCATTTGGCTCTCGTTGAAGCTTTGAGATTTTGAAAAACATTATTTAATATTTGGGGGTACTTTATATGAAGCTCCCTACTCCTTTTAAAAAATTTCTTAAAAACTGCTCGAAATTTTATCTTTAAATTTCTTGTAAGAATATAGTGAAATACACTGATAGATGGGGCTTAGGTGCTATTTTCTCGGTTAACTCCGAATGTTCGATAAAATACAAATGTCTGAATTTTGTTCGGCATCTTCCTGAAACTACAGAACGGAAGACACATATTTTTCTTTCAAATGAAATTTGTTGTCCATAATAGTTCTTTGATTAATGTCATGTACACTTTTTTGAAAATTTAAGTAGTTTTCGTGCAATAGAGCATGAAATATTGACAATTTAAAAAAATACAAAAACAAGATATACTCAAAAACGGATCAATTAATTGATATAGTTTGATATAGTTAGCATCAAATACACCTTATCGGATGAAATAAACGCCATAATGCTTTATTGTTTTGTTTTTTTAAATTACAAAAATGTAATTTCTTTGACCTCTCTCACGTCGGTAATCTTTACATTAGAGGCAATTTCTTCACGTTATAGTATTCATGAGTACATTTGCTTTAAATAATGTCAAAAAAAGTTTTCCTATCGGATAGTGCTATTTGCACTGTTTAATGTAATGTTTAATGGGGTATTCTTTTGTTTTTTTGAAAAATTACACAAGTGTAAATTTTTTGAAATGTCTCTCACGCCCTTAATATGCAAATTTCCATCGTCTTGTATACATTACTACATTTGTGTGGAGTGCTTCAAATGGTTTTAAAAGAAGTTTTTTGAAAACTCAATCGATTCCTGTGAAAAGAAGCTTCACTTTTCGCATTTACAGTAATGGCTAATCGCTATTTTCTTGAAAACTGTTTCAAATTTTTCAATGAAAATAGATATTTAGGTTTTAATTTTCTTTAATATTCGTAAAATAATATTTCGGTTTTACAATAAGGAAACCGAAAAGTTGAGATCTTCCAGACAATCCTGCTGGTTTTATCAAACGTCCGTGCTTTCTTTGCTTATGGGATAGCAGGGCACGAGTCGATCACTGGAATAAGAAGGACTAGCCGCCTTGAGAACATTTGGAATTTGGTTGTAAGAATGCTGTGCGCCAAAACCTTGTAAGTCCTTAATGCTTAAGCATAATGAATAGTGAATGAAGTACATAATGCTTAGCATAATGAAACAATTTGTAAAGACTTTAAAACAGGAAGGAGATTGTTCCAAGCACATATGTGTGAAATTTCTTTACTATCTGAAGCAAAATTAAAAGAAGGTATGGTCCTAGTATAAGAAAATTGATGGCAGGTGCAGCATTTAAAACACTATCGATGAAAATTAGAAAGCAACATGGATAGTTGTTTCAAAATTTCTTGGTAATAACAAGGATCCCAATTATCGAAAATTGTGGCTAACATGCTTGAAGCCTTCAAGGAACTTGGTTGTAACACGAGTATGAAAATTCATTTCCTTTTTTCTCTCCCAGATTATTTGCCTGATAATCTAGGATTGTTAAGGGAAGTACAAGGCGAACGATTTCACAAGGATGTTCTGGAGTTCGAATAAAAGTACAAGAGGCACTGAAGCATCAGTGTGACTATTGTTGAATATTAAAGCGTGAAATACGTGAAGACAAATCTAAAACAAAAAGGAACAGAAGTACATTCTGAGTAGGAAGCAACAGATGTAAAAATTGTGTGAAATAGTGAAGGAACAGGACTACTTTCGGACCGGGAGAGGTAGCTCAGTGCAATAACTGATGTCACTGCAGCGCCTCTGACCGGGAGGTCCTAGGTTCAAGTCCAGATGGCGGCAGGATATTCGACACTAGCTTTTCAACGAGGTCGAATTCAGTCGCTGCCTGGAGGAGAATTCTAGCGGCCGGCTGCTCTGATCGGTAGTTTTCCGTGGTTTCTCCGATCAACACCAGGCGAATGCCGGAGCAGTACCCTACCAAACGGGCCACGGACCGCGCGCGATCATTCCTTCCCCTTCCTTGCCCTATCCTCTCCCCTTACACACACACACACACACACACTTACACTAACATGCACCACCCACTCACATATTCGGGGAGACCGATCGGGAGTTTAGAGCTTGTTCCGGCTGGGGCGGTGCCCCGCTGGTGGGAGAGTCCTGGTTAGGGGGAAACCCCACTAGCCGACGGTAGGTCGGCGCCGGATCTCGCCATCCAGCGGGGAAAGATCACCGCCATCTCCCTAAAAACATGCACTACACTCACGGGACTTATGACCAAAGCAGTTGACGCGCCCGGAAACACGAAAAAATCAATCAAACAATCAAACTAATGCAAGACTATGTTGTTTATTGTTTTTGGTAACTTTCCCTAGAATGGTTTTTAAAATGTGCCTCTCTCTTGATGGAGGATTCGTGAGTTTTTCCGTTTTGCTTGACTGGGCATTTTTAAGTCTGTCAAATTATTTCATCTAGTATTTTGAAATGTGACATTGCAACAGCAAGACCCTTAAAATGGAACTGGTTTAAAATGCATTTCAGTAAAGTTTTAAATTAATGCAATATTCAAAAATGAATGCCAGAATTTCGTTTCGTCTCTTCATTTATTATAATGTAAAAATTTTTTAAAACTTTTTCCTACATTTTTCTGGACGATTCCGCAACAAAACATTGCATAGTAAACATTTTGAAATAATTCAAAGGGTGCTATTATAGATGTTTCTTTTTATATCTATTTTTAATGTTTTTTTCGTGCCTTTGTTTGAATCTTTGACACTGCTGACATTCCTCTGATCCAAGTCCTATTTTAATCCTCTGATCGGTAGTTTTGCGTGGTTTCTCCGATCAACATCAGGCGAATGCCGGAGCAGTACCCTAACAAACGGGCCACGGACCGCGTGTGATCTTTCCTTCCTCTTCCTTGTCCTATCCTCTCCCCTTACACACACTCTTATACTAACATGCACTACACTACCACATACTCCGGGGGACCGGTCGGGAGCTTAGAGCTTGTCCCGACTGGGGCGGTGTCCCGCTGGTGGGAGAGTCCTGGTTAGGGGGAAACCCCACTAGCCGACGATCGGTCGGCGCCGGATCTCGCCATCCAGCAGAGGAAGACACCGCCATCTCAGAGGGACAAACATGCACTACACTTACCGGACTCGACACCTTAGCTTTTGACGCGCTCGGAATCATAATCAACCTACCAACCAACTCACTACTTTCACGCAAGGGGTGTGAAATTTGTGCTTCTAATAGTGAATATAACAAAATAAAACAAAAACACTCTAGTGGCATGTATTATCAACCATTCACATTAATTTCAGAAAGTTGTGTATGATATATTGTTTTTGTTTTAAATAAAAAATATTAAGAAAACGTTTTTTATGAAATTTGCGTAATTATTCAATACCTGTAAAATGATTTACAGAAAACCTCACGTGATAGAGGTAAGCTGATTAAAAATTTGCATTCTGCACATCGACTATATAAAATCACGTTTTTCTCTCTATGCAACTAATAAAAAGTTTAAATTCGCAGGCAAGTGTAATGAATTTGTGCTACCTAACAGATGACGTAAAAACCCTCAATCTTCTCCAGTTTCTTCAGGCTGATAGGTGTGTGTGTGTGTGTGTGTGTGTGTGTGTGTGTGTGTGTGTGTGTGTGTGTGTGTGTGCGGCGGGATTGAAGAATCGGATGGATCTCTACACCCAGAACAAAGGAACGAGAATCCCAGAGATACCATGGGCAAATATGTAAAAGTGCAACGTCGAAATAGATCAATGCGACGCTTGGGGAGTGAGGAGTCGCTCTGGGCATGTCCTCAGTGAAGCGGAAGGAAGCGCGAGTGCCACAGGTAGGTGCCGCTATGTAGCAGCTGGGAAGAGGGTTGGGACAGGAAAGCTCGCCCCAGGTGAAGAGAATAGGCCAACTACTACGAGAAAATCTGTGTCATTCTGTAGAACTAGTTACTTTCTCCTCAAAAGTATTAGAAATTACTTTCGCGAATATGTAGCATATCTGAAACGAATATTTTGAACGTCCTCGTTACCTAAGAAATTAGATTAGCCCAAGTGGCTGTCTGTTTGACTGTCGGTCTGTCTAGGAACATTTTCGCGTAAATCGCACACAGAGTTTTCACCAGAGCTGATTAATGTCGCTTCTGGCGCAACTCTTCGAATTTGAAACGGACCTTTCATTTCAGGGGCACAGAACCTCAATTGTCCTAGGACATTTTGATAATTCTTTATTTTTTGTCGAATAGAGCAACGTACGATTATAAAAAGAAAAAATGTCCTATATTAATTAAAACCTATTAATTTTCGAAATTTGCAAAATGACGTTCTTCTACTAGTAGATTATTGAGGATAGATTTTTCTTAATGAAATCTATTCTGTCAAATTAGATCTTTAAATAGTGTCATGAACAGTTTTCTGAAAATATGAGTAATGTTCGCTTGCGATTTGAGTAAAATCAACACAATTTAAAAAACGTAAATATTTTCGCAAAAATGGCTTGATATTTTTATCTTGAAATGTTTCTCTTTTACACAGTTTACTTAACACGATAATAAACAGACATTTCCTCTTCGTATTTTTTCGCATCGTCTAGTTCTGCAGTGTACATTCAAAACCCCTACGAATATATTTTAACTAAAGAGGAAAGGTTAATGCAGCAATTGCATACTGCGTCCTGTGAGCAGAAACGCTATACTTAAGCATTCGTTTGTCAGCTAACATAAATGAGCCCCAATGTAACATACACTTAAGTAGGAGTGCAACGCAACTGCGTACCCAGTCATTCGGTGCATGGACTAACTGCGAAATGACGAGGAAGTGGCTAAAGAAATTTTAAAGACGGAGGATGTTACTGATGAAGCTGCAACTGTTTTTATTACGTCAATACACATCTTTGACGACCAGGTTCAGAGATTGTGTCTTGAAAACATCTCCATCAATCTATTGAGTAAAAGGCTATCCATAACCCATTGAGTAAAAAGCTATCGAGGGAGAGGACGTACTAGGCGGAAACATGTCACCAATTGCAATAGAAAGGAATACATTTATTAGTGGTTTTCTCAATAAAAGGCAGTATTTTTGTTACACTGACAATCTTTTCTGGCTGGTAACATCAAAGAGTTTAATACTGAGATTATAAAGGAGAAAGAAACAGTTCGATAAGAAAAAGTAGAAGATGTTAAGACAACTGAGGGCGTACAATCAGTGAAGCAGAAAGGATACATGAGGGCTTAGACGATTAGGAATTCTGATTTCAAGAAATGGAGAACGAAGGATGAGGTTCGAGTGTACAAATAACGAGGGGTGCTAAAACAGCACATACTTTCTCGCATTATTTGTAACTGTTACGCAATATTATAGTTCTGCAAAAGTATTCCTACCAACATTTTGTTCTCCACGCCGAGAGTTGAACTTGGAACCTTTGATTCAATACCGCCGACATGCTACCGCTTCACAACCAGTCGCACGCTGAACTCAACATTCTCGATGCTTAATAAAATAGTGGTTATCATTTATAGCTTATGCAATTTTCAAAAACTCAGAATGTTCAATGAAAATTAGACTTGCGGCCTTTTTAAGCGTTATTTGCTGTCTGAGTAAAAATAAAGAAAACAATTGCAGCCGTTTTTGATAAAAAAATCCATTTTATCACTATTGTGCTTCATCAATGTTAATTTTTTTGTGACTTTCAAAACTACGGTTCGTTGAATATGGGACCAGCACAAGTTTTTTATCGTCCTTTGAGGAAAAAACCTAATATAAAATTGGAGCTGATTTTTGACAAAAAAAATTGTTTAAAAATTGCTTATAGATCACCCAAAATTATGCTAGAACGTCTGATATTCCCAAAAAGTTGTACATTATCTTATTTTAAGATCTATCTTTGAACAACAGATTTCAATAAATAAAACTATCTGCAATATTGTAGTTATAGGAAGACGCCGAAAAAATTCGAACTTGCCAATTTTGCAATTGAAATGCAATTTTTGAAAATTCAGAGATTTCAAAGAAAATGACACCTGCGATATTTTTAAGCGTCCTTTGCGATTACAGATGCTAAAGTTTAATAAAAATTGTAATAAATGTTTGGGAAATTTGGAAAGATTTTGTCGCATCATGAAAAGTCCCCCCCCCCCACATACACAGAACACAAAAATATCCATTTCAAACTCGACGGTTTTCGAGTTTGTTTATATTAATTAGAAAAGTTCAATTTTGGAGAATATCGAAAGCGAGGGTAAGACATGTGGGTCGCGTAATGGGAAACAGATTACGAAAGGTAGAGACAGAAAGCACAAGATAGGTTGAGAAAATGCAGGATAACAAATGTAACTAAACAAATATACCTCATAAAAACTCCTTGAGGGCGTGGCGTGTGTATCGAATGCGTGGTGAAGCGTCGTTCTCTCCAGTCTAGACCCCAGTTCTCGGGAGATCTCTAAGTCAGAGGAAGGTTTTTTTGGGCAGCGGCGCAGCTGCGGTAGGCCGTGAGAGCCAGGAGGCTGAGGATCAGGTTGACGTGGATTGCTCCGGGCGGAGGCCCTATCGCGGAGAACCGGGAGCGCCCGGGGCACAAAGGGGGCGAGGCGAAGCAGTGTGGGGCTAGCAAGGGCCGGGCGGAATGGAATGGAGGAGAGAAGGGCAGGGCAAGGCGGGGCGGGGAGGATCAGTCCATGTCGGAGTGGGGCTGCACGGGCAGGGCAGGGAGGAACGGATACTACAAAGTGGGATGTTGTTTGGTTGGTTGACTAGTGATTCCGGGCGCGACAACTGCTAAGGTCATTAGTCCCGTGAGTGTAGTGCATGTTTTATCGCGGGAGGTGGCGGTAATCATTCCACACTCGATCGTGAGATCCGACTCCGAACTTCCCGTTGGCTATCGGGGTTTTCCTCAACCAGGTATCTCATAACAGCAGGGTATCACACCAGCCGGGACAAGCTCTAAGCTTCCCGACCATCTTCCGGTGTGTAGCGCATGTACATGTAAGAATGTGTAAGATAGGGCAAGGAAGATGGAAAGATCGCACACGATTTTCGTCGCGTGTCACATGATCACGCCCGGATTAGGGTCCTGCTCTGGTATTCACCTGGTGTTGATGAGAGAAACCACGGAAAACTACCGATCAGAGCAGCCGGCCCCTATAATTCTCGTCCAGAAACTGACTAAATTCGGTGTAGCTGTGTAGCTAGTGTCGAAAATCCTGCCACAGTCAGGACTCCAACCCCAGGACCTCACGGTCTCCACTTGATGTATTAAAATAATTTTTTTCTGTCTGCATTTCTTCAATATACTATAATATTGTTGGTCTTTTGAGGACATCCCTGAGCCACCACGGGTGGGGGAGGGGAAGGCCGAGCAAGAGGAGCGCGTGGGGCCCTCGGGGGAGGACGGCCGCCCTGGAGCGGCGCCGCGCCGTGGGGCTGTGAAAGGCGGCGGGCGGGCGACCCTGTCCTCCCCGCCACGGGCGACCTCGCGTGGCACTTGTTACCAGTGCGCCCACTGCTGCACTGAGGAAGTGCGCGCCGCGGGCGGTGGCCACCAAAATACTCCACTGCAGCAGTTTTCATCCACTGAATAGGCGAAGCGAAGAGCGAAGGGAAATAGCATGTTCTTAGCATTCTTTTTGTACCGTTTCAGATATCGAATATCTGAAAACACAATTTCATAGGTGACATAAGGCCTGGCACGATTAAAGTACTTCATGAGTTAGTATCACTTTTCTGTCTATTCATTTAGCACATTGATGTTGTGGCACCAGGCGAGGTGGCTCAGGGCAACACCTGATTTCACTGTAGTGCCTCTGACCGGATGGTCCTAGGTTCGAGCCCCGAAGGTGGCAGGATACGTCGCATTCAGTCTTGAGAAGAATCCCAGCGGCCGGCTGCTTTGATCAGTAGGTAGTTTTCCATGGTATCTCTGATCAATACTAGGCGAATGCCGAAGCAGTGCCCTAACACGGGCGCGATCATGCAACACGTGACAAAAATCTGGCGCGACCTTTCTTTCGTCATCCTTGTCCTACGTTACACACCCTCACACTTATATCCACTATACTACGATACACGCACGGGAAGACCGATCGGGAGCTAAGAGCTTCTCCCGGCTGGGGCGGTGTCCCGCTACTGTGAGATACATGGTGAAGGAAAGCCGACGGGAGGTGGGCGCCGGATCTCCAAAATAAAGCGAAAAGCATAATCGCCAAAATTCATTATTAACAAGTGGTTATTCATTTGATATTTTAATGACATTAATACTTTCATTTATGAATATGATTTAATTTTTTTTCAGTGATTCAAAAATACACCAATCATTTTTCAGAATAAATTAAATCATTTGCAGATGTTTTACGAATCAATCAAATTAATCTATTACTGATGTAACAAATAACAAACATTATTTCGTATCATTATCTCTTTCGCATTTCAGTGTCAAATACATATCATCGCCAGAGTTTAATCA
Source organism: Teleogryllus oceanicus (assembly GCA_964035755.1). Lineage (NCBI taxonomy): Eukaryota > Metazoa > Arthropoda > Insecta > Orthoptera > Gryllidae > Teleogryllus > Teleogryllus oceanicus. The sequence goes on from CAXIVR010000002.1 coordinate 127,787,134, forward strand.
TATACTTTCTTTCTGATCACATATGTATCTTCAGCTGAAAACTTCTCATTCCACATTTTACCGCAGATAAACAATAGTTGAATTTCCATTTTAATGAATGGTGACTGAATGAATTACTGACAAAATATTTTTCATTTTATTTATTGTAGAATATCCTAATAGCCTTCAAGAACTGGTTGGTGTTTCCTAAGCTTATTTACAGTTCTATTATATCTTTGATTTATGTTGTCCCAAGCCAACCCAAAAAATATTTTACAAGTGACTAAATTGGCTACAAGTGGCTAAATCAGGAAACTGTGAACTAAAGAAACTGTTTTACATTCCAAACATAATTTGAGGATGCTTGGAACTTAACGTGCCCAAAATTATATACTACTTTTATTTCACAAGCCCTAATCGCACGTACGACTTTAATACGTTCTCGTCACAGAATTTTTAGACTCTATCCTACTCACCTACTGTTACACAACAGCACAAACCGGTTATTTACTCCAATTACTTTCTTTTCCGTGTTGCAAGGACGTGCCATCGCTATCGTCACCGTAACAACCGAATCGCCTGGCATCCAATTCAGCTTCCACCTCTTTGCAGACCTATCATCACAAAACCACAAGAACCGCCATTAGGTCACTTGCCCTTTGTTGTGTCGCAATTACACCGCTCCACAGCAGACTTGACGCTAAACTACGAGCTGGCGTCGCTTTGGCTTCCATTGTGTGCCCACCAACTTCATCATGAAACGCCACATCATACGAGACCGGCGACACGGCCGCGCAGGCGAACTTGTTCCACGCACTTGGGCGCGGCTCCACGCGAGCTCTCGCGGCGTCTTCGGCGCCAGCGCTCCAATGGTCGGAAGCGAAGCCGAGGTGCCGAATGCAGTGGAATTATTTATGCTCCGGGAACTTCCAACCGGCGCCGCCGAACACGTGTTCGCCGGCCCGATTTTTTCTGGTGGGTCGCGTGGGCCAGCGCCCGCGGCCCGAAAGCGCCGGCCTCGGCGGCGGGGGCGCCGGGCCCGCGGGAGATGATGCAACATGGACCGCTCGTTGCAAGGAAGCGCAGACGCCGCCGATATCGGCCACTGGCGCCACCTGTTGGCCACGCGCCTAATCACATGGAGCGACGTGTCAACAAGACACCTCCCGAGAAACATAACAGCACTTGACACAAATCAGCTGATACGGTGTCATCCGGGAGATTGAACGTCACCATAGTGAGGTCACTGTAGTGCCGGTAAGCTACTGGTTGGATGACACCGTAACAGTTTCTTTACGTTCAGTGCAGCTCTAAATAAATAGGAGTATAGTTCCATTCAGTCTCTGTCTGGAGGAGAATTCAAGCGGCCGACTGCTCTGATCGGTAGTTCCAAACTACACTAGGTAAATACCGAATCTTTCTTTCTTCTTCATTGTCCTATCTTCACAACTTACTTCCACAGACTTTCACCCACATGCACTACACTATCAGCAGTCAAGAGACCAGTCGGGAGCATAGAGCTTGTCCCGGCAGGGGCGGTGCCGCGTTGATGGGAGATACCTGGTTAGGGAAAACCTCGCAAGCCGACGTAGGTCGGCTTTGGTTCTCGCCAGACAGAGAGGAAGGATCACAACCTCCCGCGATGAAAACATGCACTATACGTACCTGACTAATGACCTTGGCAGTTAACGTGTTGAATAAATCAATCATTTCCGTTCTAGCCTTCGTCCCACCTTTTCCAACTTCTTCCATCTTTTGCTTCTTCCTTGTCTCTTTCTGCCGTCTTATTCTTCATTCTACTTCCTTCGTCTTCACCTTCGTCTACTTTTTTGTGAAAGGAAAACAAAGTAATGATTTGTATTTATCATTGGCAGAATTCCATTGCTCCACTAACAGCAATCTAAATTTCAATCCGACTACTTGGCGTAATTTATCTTTCAATTCTCTCAAGAGAAGAGACTGCGATGGACGAGGCCAATCCTTAACAACGCCCTGACGCCAATCCTTAACGTTTTAATCAGTTAACGACAAAAACTAAGATCCGTAACTAAGCACTAGGTTTTCTCGTAAATAAACTTGTAAAACAGACCTGATGATTCATGCGGCCCTGATTGTCACGGGTTAATTTTGGTAAGGTATCGCTATCATTATATAACTCAATTCCACATTGTATTTAGACTAATTATATTTTTTATTAAATATTTTATGATAAAGTGTAACCACCGCCTTTCTGTGCACCGTAAATTTAATTTTTTTATTTGAAATACTATCAAATTTTTCATCACAACTGTAATTTAAACTAATGCATTAATTACTTGTAATTTTACAGTTGTCATTTCTTTCTGTTCATATTTTTTTATTTCTTTCTTTTCATTATTTTGTAATTTTATTTCTTTCTTTTCATTATTTTTTCTTTCTTTTTTTTATCTATTTTCATTTTTTTTATTTATCTCTTTTTATTTTTTATTTATTTATTTTCGTTTATTCATTCATTTCTTTCTTTCTTTATTTTGAAATAGCGCTGGTGAATCCCATTTTGGGGGCTGCAGAGCGGAAGAATTGACCAGCTAACTAGCAGAAGACGATGCTCTCGTCCACTTTAGTAAGTCTTGGTGAGTAAAGAAAAGTTAAATGAAAAAATTTGAGGCATTTTTGGAAAATTTTGAAAATGTTTTTGAGGCTTCATGTAAAGTGCTCTCAGAAATCAAAATATCCGTTTGAAAACTCTCAAGGTCTCGAGTTCGTTCAGATCGATAGGGGGATATAAATTTTGGAGAAAATCTACTGAAGGGTTTAGGTGCTAGCGATGACCACCGACGGACAGACTGACAGTTTTTTTGCCGTTAATCGATTTTGAATTGTGATAACACCACGTGTTAGAAAAAGCAATTTACTATAATAAGAACAGGATTTATCCCCTTTTTGTTTTTTCTTTTTTTCTGCTGAAAATACGCTGTTTTCCTGTGCATGATTACACTACTTTCTCTTCTTGCATGCGTAAGGGCGATCAAGTAAAAATACTTCATTTAAAACATTTCAAATTTCTCATTTACCTTCATGCTAATAAAATGTACGTATTTCCAAAAATACTACATACATTTAACTGATAACAGACAAAAATACAATAATTATAGCCCAAGATAGGAAAATACCAAATAAATTATTTGTTAGTGACTTTCCCTACTTATTACATACAAATGTGGAAGGCACAGGAAACCAAGTTGGTATTGAGGGAGATGAGAGAATTTTAAGAAAAAAGAAAGTTGTTCGAAAGTGAATTAAATGTAGGTTATTAGCTGAAGCACCCCGTGCGGATCATGTATTTATATGTTACAATTATTCGTTAGTCAAGAAAATACTTCATTTCTATCTGTAGTGTGAAATGGAAGAGAGTTTAGTAGCATTCTTGTTATTCCTACCTCGTCTAACTACCGCACTCACCCGCTCCTCACACCTTACATAGCACTCGCCCTATTTCGCCCCGCCCAACCCACCCTCACAAAAGGCGTACAAGTAGGATTTCTAAACATATGTAAGCTTTTTGACGATTCGGAATGGATGACTTGCAAACTGCAATATGTAGCTTTTTTGCCTTTGAAGAAAGGATTGGACAACTTAGTAATAGCTTCAGTTATGATAAACAAGGATTTTTTATAATAATTTTAATAATTTAAAATATATATTGTTCCATTTCCTTTATATAATGAACTAATTGCTTTTCTCATTCTGGAGGTAAATCTGACACTTATCCAAACTTCACAATAACCGCGATAGGAGTTTTTACGTTCTTAGAATAGAACAGACAAAAAGAGAGTAACCCTGAAATATAATACGTTTAGAGCCCGATTATACGCCTTCACCTCCACTGATTTGAATCCCCTGCACTCTGTGAAGTCAAACTTTCTTGAAGTGATATTAATATGTCATATTTTAGGGAAATCTTCACATACTGTAATTCATGCATGTTTGATAGAGTTTCCCCATTCGCAATTTTGAAGAAAATCAACGTTACGTTTATTCATTTATATTTTCCCCATTAACATCATATTTGTAAATGTCTTCTTTCTCTTATTCTTCACGTTTGGTTTACGTCTGCACAGCCATAATAGGGCTACTTTAAGCAGAACATAATGTTGTCTTTTTCTAAGACGAATCACACTACACTAGATGAAGAGACCCAAATTCGATTTTATAATTTACAAACTAACAATTAAATATACCCATGTATATGCGCTGAAAAGAATGTCAACTTATTATTCAGGCATATTGTTCATGATTTTTGTAAAACACGATTATGAAAGAAGTAAACATAGATATAGTCACACAGTATACTGTTAACACGATCCTCCTCATGCTCTCCACATTCGGAGCAGCCAGCATTCATACGTATTTTCAACATAATTTATATTTATATATATATATATATATATATATATATATATATATATATAATATATATCGTTCGATTTATATATATATATATATATATATATATATATATATATAACGCTTTCAAGTTATTTTTATTTAATAGAAATAATTAAATATTTATAATATAATTTAATAATTATAACATTACATGTCCTATGTCAATGTAATGATTAAAGCTCGGAGTTATTGCTGTAACAAAAGGAGATATATGCAAGCAAATATGCTTAAAACCTTGTAAAATATACCACAGAAATAATTAAATATGCTCTAATAATTAACAGTTTTATGTATTCATGAACAATAACAAAACTGCTAAAATTGTATAGTTAACTTAGTAAAAGCATCTTCAGAGCAGAGAAAACTATTTCTGGCAGCATGAAAAAGAAATAAAAGAAAATGAAAACAATTGCAATTGGAGTCCCTCAGGGATCGATTTTAGGCCCTATTCTCTTCCTACTATACGTAAACGATATGCCCTCGACGATTCAAATCGGAAGAACGGTTCTCTTTGCGGATGATACGAACATTCTTTGCAATAAAGAAACCGTAAATAGTACAATATCAGATGTTTCAATTTGGTTCCGAAATAACAAATTGATAGTAGACGAAAAGAAAACGGTTTTCATGCAGTTTTCCATTTCAAATACACAATTCTCTACTCCATTGAAAATGAACGGTGTACCAGTGTCTGATGTTAAAGCAACAGAATTTAGGTCTCTCAATTCATTCAAACCTCAAATTGAACTTCCATTTAAATCAATTGAACACAAAATTAAGCTCATAATGCTACGCGTTCAGAACTCTTTCAGTTTCATTTTTTCACTTTCATTCTTTCAGTCAGCCTTCATACTTCTCGTTGTGTATATTTCGCGAATGTTCATTCCCGCCTGAGACACGATATAATATTCGGGGAAAATACATCTTATAGCTCCCAGACTTTTAGAGTAAAAAAAAGTACGAATAATAACAAAATCCCATCCACGTGATTCTTGTAAACCTCTCTTTATTAATCTAGGAATTTTACCATAACTTTGTCTCTTGTTTACGAATCAAGTGGTTTTTGTCGAAAATGACTTGCTTATGGGCGGGAATATATTTTCAGAACACGCCGATGTCACTATAACACTCGAGGTAGTAATCATACTCATCAGGTGACAGTATCCACATCTCATTACAAAAAATACACATATAATACATGTACATTATTTACAACACTTTGCCAAAGACATTAAACGATGAAATTGGGTAGAAAAGTTTAAATCCCAAGTAAAATCGTTTCTGCTGCATAAATGTTGCTGTACAATTAGAGACTATTCTAAGCATCAAAAAGTCATTAATTTTTTCAGTTATATTAATGTATTATTTTCCATTTGGACTGTATACTTCTAAACAATCTGTAACAAGTATTGTCCTGCTGCTTCCGGATCAAAAACCTCCATATTGATCAGGTTTTCCGTCCAGTTTCCCTAATCCTTTGAGCAAATGCTGAGATAGTTTGTTTTGCTTCTGGACGTAAATGTAACTTCATTATCTGTGCACGTTTTCTAGAATTAAGTGGGAATTATAGTTATTCAAATTATCGTTCTCCATGATGTCGTTGCAGGAAGTATTATTCCCTGACGAAGGACATGATGAGGGATACGAGCCCAAATTTATTGCTGATTTACCCTTGAAAATATATTTTATTACATTGGAGCGAATATTTTTTTAACAATCCTTGCAAAAAAAGCTAATTTATTTTTGTATTAAAAATTCAAGTAGTATAAGGCTGAGGGTACGTATCACAGAATTTTGAAAACGTGCACAGAATTCACTTTTGCCCATAGCACGTCACACACAATAATAATTTTAAAATGAACAACAAAAATTAATAAAATGTTACCTCTATTCAGAATTAAAATGTACTACGAATACAAACCGTAGATTATCCATGGTGAACTGTGCCTGTTTTCTGCCAGCAGAGTCTTGTAGCAACGGAAAGATCGCTCCATGTCTCAAGATGTCATTAGACAATACTTGAAATATGTTGCATCTTCGGAAAACCCTGCTCTTTTTGCACTTTTTCTCATCTTAGTTTAAAAGTTTAAGTAAAATATACGGAATTCATATCTAGTCGATTCTTAGATTTGTTTGCAATTGCTTTGCGGTTCACTCTCAAGCTGTTTTCAAGGCATTTTCTTTTCCTTTTAGTAATTCTAGAGTCAGAAAATTGCATCTCTCTTTCCTGTATAAGAGTAATTTTCTTTGTTAACAATACAGAAATGTAGCTTAAATGTTCCTTTAATTACAAACAATTTATTAATTCTTTCACTTCTTAGATGGATGCACTGATTTCAGCATTCACTTTCTCAATCAATTGCACCATAACGAAATGTTGACTGTAGTTATTGCATCGAGCCATGTACTCCATCTTGTTACAACTGTCTTCGGTGGAAAAGGAATATGAGTAGCATTTTCTCCCAAAATTTGGCATCTGGCTCGTGACTTAAGAAAAATCTTCTTTATATTTGAAATAAATATATCAACGTGAGAATAATCTACGCGAACTTCTTCATAAACACAATGAATGTACATGTGCACTCAACATGTGCACATATGTGAGGAACGTAAGGTATTTTCGAAACACTGAGCAACTGTAGAATTTGTTTTATTACTTCTGTACAACTACATATACTTGTCGTGCCTTATGTTGTTCTAAAACACTATCACGCTCACAATTGACTGCACGACTCGTTTTTTTTCACAGAATTCCACAGATTTTTGTCCTTATTTGCATTTGCAATTTTTGCAACGGTTTGTTAATACAAATTGTTGCTTAGTTTTTCGAAGTGTTAATTCATCCAGGACGAATTTGTCACAATATTTTTTCATAAAGATTTTAAGCTAAAGATTGCTCAATTTAGAAAGAATATTGACTGCAACAAAAGCTCCAGATTAATCTTTAGAAAAAGGGTAAAGTTTGCATTTCGAATTTTCACACGCAGCAAATGAGAGCATAGCTTGAATTACTTTATTCTTATTCTTCTTCGATACATTATTTTTGTGCCTTGCTGTTTCTAAATTTTAAATAATCAAGAACCTTTCCGAATTTCCGACAGTAGTCTCACAATATGTTTAAAAAACACGCTATCATCTGTTGGGAAAATGTCATTGCGAAATTTGCTAAGAAATCGTTTAAATTTAGGTACTTATTTCCATTGGCTGGAGGTGCGGCACCAAGAAACATTCTTCCTTCTTAAAACCATGAATATGACCAACTGTTTTTTCCATTTTCCCCTCGCCAGTTGCCCTGGCAAGGCGGGAATTTATTCATCTATTCGGATACATAATTGCTCCAACCGTGAGGTTTGTGGAGCTGCGGGAGGGCGATAACTTAAATAAACTAATTAAAACTAATCTTAACCTAACTAAAACTATACATGGCCTCTTTGGGCTATTTTGTTTTAGATAATAATTCTTAATATAGCATATAAAGTTCTTTAAATTGTTTATTTGTCATTTTCTGTTAATTATATCTGTTAATTATGACCAACTGAGTTCACAACAGCTCTTTGACTGATCGCGCTTCAGACTTTTGGAATTGGATAGTTATTCATGGAAGCATTGCACGTAATCACGACTTGTGCGGTTGTGTGAAGCACAGTGTGGTTGACACACACTTCCCGTCTCCTCTGATTTCATCTGTATCATCGTCGAAGTATCAATTCCAATTCCACAAGTTCTTTATCAATGATAAATTATCATACCAAATAATCAGACAAATGATTTCGGGTGCTACCGCTATAACATCATCTAAAAGAAGTTCAGGAAAATACTCCTGCAATTTACGAAAGATATTCCCACGATATCTCATCAATGACGTTCGCATTCACATTTATGAAGTATATTTTTCGATTTGAGGAGACAAATATGTATATTAATGAAAATTTCAACTAAAATATGCAACATTAATAACAAAAAAGCAATAAAATATGAATATATAATTTAAATATAATGGAAATAAGATGCAATAACACAAATTGCGCTAAATGCGCTCTAATATGTTATATAACTAGCAGACCCGGCGAACTCTGTTCCGCCTTAACAGTCGGCCCCATCTTTAGCAATGTTTGGTATCCTTCTTGCATTACGGCTTTGTCGGAAAGATTCGATCGCCTTGGTCGCGGCATTGTTAATTATACTTCACTTCACTTTTAACACGCTTTTATTAGCTTCATTTGTATCTTTGCTTGATTGCTTGCTTGTTCTCCGCTGCAGAACGCTTCTGCGCGAAAACATACGAAAACGCGTGAAAACGTGCGAAATCACGCGAAAACGTGCGAAAACGTGCAAAAACGTGCGTTCTCACACAGGAACGCTGTCGAACGGGATAAACAGTATCCTATGTCCGTCTCCTGGCTCTAAGCTTCCTGCTCACCAAATCGGTACAGCCGTTCTTGAGTTATAAATAGTGTAACTAACACGACTATATATAGATATAACGGCGAACGAAAGGCGGCTATCATTATCGCCTTCTGTTATCAGCGGCTTTACAACAATGGGTTACAACAGGCAACAATGACCGCTAACATGCGAAATCACGCGAAAACGTGCGAAAACGTGCAAAAACGTGCGTTCTCACACAGGAACGCTGTCGAACGGGATAAACAGTATCCTATGTCCGTCTCCTGGCTCTAAGCTTCCTGCTCACCAATTTTCAGCCAAATCGGTACAGCCGTTTTTGAGTTATAAATAGTGTAACTAACACGACTTTCTTTTATTTATTTATTTATTTATTTATTTTACGTCAAAACAGTTAAAACTACGTATGACGTGCTATGGGAAAAGTGAATTTTGAAAGGGAGAAAAAAAACAAAAAACTCCCATGTAATAAAATCTTTTAAGGATAAAATAATTTTGAATTTTAAAGGGAAAAAAATCCCATGTAATAAAATCTTTTCAAGATAAAACAATAAATTTTGAATTTTGAAAGGGAGAAAAAAACTCCCATGTAATAAAATCTATTTTCAAAGATAAATAAGCAATAAATTTTGAATTTTGAAAGGAGAAAAAAACTCCCATGTAATAAAATCTATTTTCAAAGATAAATAAGCAATAAATTTTGGCTCTGTATTACTTCCTGCCCGACAACATGGAAACGATAATTTGAATAATTGTATTTCCCACTGAATTCTAGAAGACGTGCACAGAAAATGAAGTTACATTTATGTCCAGAAGCAAAACAAGGGGCCATCTCAGCATTTGCTCAATGGATCAGGGAAACTGGACGAAAAACCTGATCGATTTATATATACCCGACCTTATATATATATATATATATATATATATATATATATATATATATATATATATATATATGAAACGCACCGCGTTTCTGCCTAAAGAAACGGCGATACATCAAGTAAGCACGCGGCAGAACGGTTGCCAGAGGGCGCTCGCCAGCCACGAGAAACGGTTACGGGCGGCGAAGTGTTGTCGGTTGGCCCAAGGCATGGGAAACGACGCCGCGAGGAGTCAGTGGACGGCCGGTCACCGGTAAGGAAGGACGTACCTGGGGCTGCTCCGCGTTCGAACAAAGTAAAATAGTGTCGCGAACGAAGAGCGCTGAAAAGTGATTGACGGACATTTGTGCTAGATAACCATCATTAGTAGCTCGACGAGACTAGTAGCCTGGTGAAATGGTGAGACACGTGCTCGCAACTGTACTTTGAATAATTAGTGGCATTTATCAGCTCGCGGAAGGTGACATCAAGAAATCTGGGTGAACCGGAAAGGAGTTCAGCGAGGAGGCGCAGAGGCACCGTGGGAAGATTACGCTGGAGAACGTACTTCGGAAACGCAACGCATCGCATCGGCTGGTCCCCAGTGGAGCGGACACAGGCAGACAGCGAAGGAGCACGAGGCAACCCGAGAGTCCCGAAGCCGCCGACGCTCGAGGGGGAGGATTAAACGGTAAATATTTCCTCGATCGATGTAAGATCGAAAGAACTAACAGTGATTCTGGGTGAGGTAAAGAAAAGGATAAAGACCACCACAGATATTGTAATCAATAGTGATTTGTATAGAATAATAAATAGTTCATGTTTATTTTGTTCACGGAACAGTGGTGTTTGATTAATAACCCGAAAAATAGTAGAAATATATTCAAACTTCTATTCGTTTCATTATGTCTTGTGAACATTTGATAATTTGTATCTTATAAAGCTCATAATGAAAAATGTGACTTTTCATATACTTCATTAGAAATTAGGCATTAGAAATGATAATAGTAGGAAATAAAAAAATAGAGTGTATAATGATATGTTGTTCTTTTTTACTAGTAATTTTATAGCTTTGTAGAAATGATAGTTAAGTGTAAAATATACTCAAAACTATGTAATTTTCAGTTTACGAAAGTTCGTCGAAAAATGGAAGTTGTCAAGTGTTTGTTCCTTGCTTGTTGTCTATTTTTACTTTTTTTTTTCGAGGTACCGAAATGCCGTTCTGTTGTGTTCCGCCAGAACTCAAGCCCTGTAAATAGTTAAGTAAATAAGATATCTCATATAAAATATACAGTTAGTTAGATAAGAAGACTTATTAAGATTAAAAGTTAGTTATTAAGTTAAAAGACGTTATTAAGATACATTATATATTTGTTTCATGCACCATAAGCAGACGATTTCAGAACTTTTAAGCAAACACCGTCGTTTCCCATCCCTCTTCACCTTCTTTACCATTTATTATTAACAAAAAATGTTTAAGCAAGATTAATAGTACAAAACATGATAAACACATTTATTCAAAACATAATTATTTAAAGCAACATTTCTGAATTTGTTTCAAAAAAATTCAGCCTGTAATTGAGACGCCGCCGGAAGCACTTCTGAGAACTTGTCCTCAACTAGCGTTCTCACGCCCACTTGTCAGAAACCATTATGCATACGGACGGCTCATTTGAATGACCCATCTCTTAAGGAGGTCAAAAGACGATTTGCATTAGAGGAATATTTCCTTTTTGGAATATAAAATTCGTTCAATTTCAGAATAACAAGCTTCATTTGCAGTTAAGTCGTTAGTACCAGTTTTTTGCTGTACGCAAGACCAGTGTCATAATCATACGATTTGCGGCGGCCTGTCAAATAGTGCTGAAAACGATAGGATGTTCAAACCAGAGGAGTTACAACAGCACATGCTTTCTCTCATTATTGAAAATAGTTATAAAATATTAAATTTTCGTTTCTATCTACTAAAAACTTAGTTATAACTTGAAAAAGTCTAATTCAAACGAATCGCCTCTCGTACTTATCTGAATTTATATTCATTTTCAGGAAGAGTAGGGATTTCTTACTTTTAGAAATGAAACGAACATGAATAAATTTAAATGTTAAAGTATTTACAGATCATAAAACAGAAAAGCAAGTATAATTTCACACAATCCTACCTTGACTACATTTGAAGTGAGTTTCCAATTTTTTTAACACGATAATCAGCAATTTATCCAATTTATCACTTCTCCAGGTATAGAAGTGTGTTTGTTCTAAGTTACCGCAAAGTATTACCATCCTTCAATATATTTCTTTTAATAAAATATTATTTACTTCCTTCAATCATCATGATTGACAACAATGGGATGAATTCAAAGAATTTCGAAACCTCTATGTTGCTATTTTCCGAACTGGCAACGCCTGAAACGAAACGCGAAATCCGAATTTACAAATCCCAACATTTTTTGCAATTTTCAAAAATACAGAGTGCGCCAAAAATAGGTTCATCACCACTACTAACTGTTATTTGCTACATACGAGGATAAAATGAAAGACAAAATTTGAAACCGTTTCTGAGAAAATTGTTTCGAATGATTTTATGTTTCATCTAAAATTACGCAAAAATACACATTTTCGATGTATTGAACCTGACCTCTTTTGAAGATATGTTTATGATGAACACATTTCATTAAGATAAAAGAAATTATCTTCAAAATTGTAGTTGTAGGAATACCCCGAAATTTTTTAAAATTTTTGCAATTTTCAAAAAATTAGCGTTTTTAACGAAATGAGAACTGCAGTATTCTCTGAAATGTCCTTCGGACGTTCCATTAACAAAATTAAATATAAATCGATGAAGCCATTTTTTGAAACTTTTGAAAAGGCTTCAGGGCTTCATGTAAAGTACTCCTCAAAACTGAAATATCGATTTCAAACTTAGGAGCCATGATATCAGACAGATCAACTGGAAAATATCAAATTTGGAGAAAATTAGTTTAACGATGTAGCCGCTAGCGTTGTTCACAGACGGACAGACGTTTTGACGTCATTCGATTTTTCGGTATCAAGGACCCATGAAACATGGATTCTGGCTACACCATGTGTTAAAGTTTTTCTTAATTTAGCAACTGGATTTATTCCGATTTTCGTTACCAGGGCCCGACAATAAGACTTTTCTGCCGAAAATTACATAACTTTCCCTTTTAAAAAGTACTTTCTTAAGGGCCAATCATTTCCCAAACGTTGTGATTAAGAAATTTGGTGTGGTTTTATAAAGACATTTTATGTTTTATGTAAAATGTGAAGGATGTGAACAAATATCGTTGTCTATAATACTATGAAATCTTATTTTTGTATTAAATTGATTCATAAATAGACAACTCGTGTAGCATATAAAATTACACAGAAATTACGTTGTAATGAATAATATTCACAATTCTATTCGTGGATAATAATGTCAGAGTCATTTTGGTCTAATTTAACACTTTTACTTCACAAATGACCTTGACGTGCCAGAGGAACATTACACTAATATGTAAAATACTGAAAAATCGCTAAGAACCTTTGGTTGATGCGACTATAATAAAAAAATACACTATTTGCTAGCAAAGTTGCACTGGATTTACTAGTGCTTATTAAAGTGGTGCGTAGAATCTGAAAATCCTTACTTCATGAACTATGTTTTCACTTTCTTGTATTACAAAGTTCTTTGTAGAGAGAAAGTTATGTAATCGTGCACCAGAAAACGGCGAATTCCCGGCAGAAAAATTCTTATTGCCGAACCCTCGTAATAAAACGTATAATCTCTCGTGGCTAAATTTAGAAAAATCCTCTAACACATGGTAAAGCCCGAATTCATTTTTGTGGGTCCTTGATACTGAAAAATCGATTGACGCAAGACGTCTGTCTATCCGTCAATTGTCAATCCGTCAATCCGTCTAAACTGTTCAGCCGATTTTCTTCAAAATTCATATTTCTTATTCGATCAGAATGAACTCGAGGTTTTGAGAGTTTTAAATGGATATTTTGATTTTTGAAGATACTTCACATGGAACCTCAAAAACATTCTCAAATTTTTTCAAAAACGGCTTCAAATATGTTTATCAAACTTTGTCTTCGGATAACGTAAAGAACGATTAAGAGAATGGTGGTAGTCTCATGTTTGTTGAAATCATTCATTTTTCGAAAATTGCCAATGCGGAATTTTTGGCGTCTTCCTACTTCTATTATATTGAAGATAGAGATTTTTCCTTAATGATATCTGCTCCTTATAATCGGTCCTTTAAAGACGTTCAAGTTCAATTTTTCGTAGTTCTTGTGTAATTTTGCGTGAAATGTAGGCAGTTTTTTCTCAAAACCGCTCCAATTTTTTCTTTAAATTTTTTCCTCATATGTAAAATAGGGACGGTCAAAAATATACTAGTCCCATTTTCGACAATCGTTCCGTTTTTTCGAAAATGGCAAAAGTGAATATTTCAGAAATATAAAATTGAGGTAGCGGTTTTCTTTAAACAAAGTTTGTTGTAAAAAGGCTCTTTAAAAGCGTTCATGTAAATGTTTCTTTAAGAAAAGCTGATTTCGCTGAATTGGTGCCTGAAATTAATGCAATTTCTAAAACAAATATTTTCTTGAAACTCACATCAAAATTTTTCCATTCAATTTTCTCGTCGCATGTGACAAGGTATGGGAAATAAGCTTCCCATACCTATGCTCACCAAATATTGGGCAGTCAGGGCAGTCAGGGCAGTCAGGAAGAATTTTAGTCAGGCATTGTCCTTCTACATCAGTCCAAGTGCAATTTAACACAGGCAGGACGAGATATGCCAGTTATTTTTCTTTCTATCAGCTTTAAGCAGTCAACATGAAACAGAAAGTCGAACGGATAAGAATTTGTATTTATTTACATTTCTTAAGGAAGTAGTTTTGTGATTTATGTAATCCTTCACACTGTAGAACATGTTGTAGTTGTGTATATCAGAAAAAGCTTTCATTTTACTTTTAAATGTATGTATGGTGTTTATGTCTTTAATACCATGGCTCAGTGTGTTGTAAAGTTTAATGCTGTCTCTAAGGGTACTTTCTTGATAAAGTGTAGTTTCAGAGCAATGAATATCCTTTAGACGAGTGTTGTAGTTGTGTATATCAGAATTTAGAGTAAAAGTGTCTTTAAAATTTCAGGATATAAGAGGTATCAACCATAATACTAGGCTATATAAATTTACCGTGTAGAAAATTTAACCGTACAGGTGTTTCGGAAATGTTCCCCATCATCAGTAGCTCTACCATATTAAAATTAAATTAACAAGTTAACACATGAATAATTACATAATACAAGGAAGTGTATAATCTGATTGAACATTAAAATTATTTCAATAGAGTACCTAATAAAAGTATCTTTGTTTTCCATGAGCATCTCTTTTGTGAAGACCACTATTTCAAATATATTCATGTATGGTAGAGGAAGAATTCTTACTGAATTGAACAAGGGTTTGCAAGTCTTCAGCTTGCGAGTGCTGGTCATTTGTTCTCAGCATTCTTTCTTGGATAATAAATGTGCGAGAGCTTTCAGGGGCATTTCTTCAGAATAGTATTCTTATCCACATTTTAGGTGCGTGAACGCATCTGCAAAATACATTGTACGCATACTGCGTTTTTTACAGAGCTGTCTCTCAAGGTCACTCAAGGCCCGTCACCTCAGTGGCATTTAGACACAGTTTTTCGCGTCTTTCTCGGTCATGCCGCTAGGTTTTGCATGCTCGCGACCGTATCAAGCTGTGCTGCCGATGAAGCGACTCTAGCGGCATGACTGAGAAAGACGCGAAAAGCCGTGCCTAAATGCCACCGTGGTGACGGGCCTTGAGTGACCTTGAGAGACAGCTCTGT
Source organism: Teleogryllus oceanicus (assembly GCA_964035755.1). Classification (NCBI taxonomy): domain Eukaryota; kingdom Metazoa; phylum Arthropoda; class Insecta; order Orthoptera; family Gryllidae; genus Teleogryllus; species Teleogryllus oceanicus. Next base: position 127,802,670 of record CAXIVR010000002.1, read on the forward strand.
AAAAACCGCAGTATAGTGTCTCAATGTGGGAACTTGACCTGAGGGTGTGCAGGACATAGCAATATTTGGTGAGCTTCTTGTGAAGATTTGAAATGTGAGCATTACATTTTAGGTTTTCTTGGATTGTTAGACCAAGGAAGATAGTTTCATGAAATATGTTGGTTTTATGAACAAATGCTGTGAGAATTTTTCCTCAGATCGGGTATTCATGAAATTTCGACTATCTTACTGGTAAAACAATGTCTTACAGGTGTTTATGATAAGATTGGTGTCTTGAAACCATATTAATAGTGAATGCAAGATATTGTGAGTTTCTTTTTCTAATGATTGTTGTGTTTCTGTTTTGTTAATATTGTTTGTGCCATTTGCAAACCGAATTATTTTGTAATTTTTGAAAGTCAAAGGCAAGCCATATATGTATATAACGAATAGTATTGGTCCCAATATGGATCCCTGCGGGACTCTACAATTTATCATCTGCGGGGAGTAGTATGAGGAGATTTTGTTTTCTTTAATATGTTTGAGGGTAACTATTTGGATACGGTTTTTAATAAATATGATTTGATTCATTGGCCTGCTGTGCCTCGGATCCACAGAATTTCTAGTTTTGTTACAAGAAGTGATGGTCAATAATGTCAAAGGCTTTTAATAAATGTAAGAAAAGGTCAATGGTAATTTCCTTCTGATTTATTGCAACAAGTATGTAATTTAAAAGGGAGGAGATGGCTGTGTTTGTGGATTTATTACTCCTGAAGCCATGTTGTACATTTGTGAGGACATTATTTGCATTGAGAAAATGTTTGAGTCTCTCATTGAAAAGCCTTTTCAGAATGTTTGAAAATCCTCATAGCCGGGAGACAGGTCTGTTGTTCATTAGATGCCCTTCTTAAACAATGGTTACATTTTGTCTGTTTTGGTTACATCTGGGAATATGCCTGTTTTTAGAGAGTAATTGGTTATATGAGAGAGCGGGAGAGATAAGTTGGTCGTAGCCGATCATAGTGTACCACTTCGGTCAAGTACTTCACCGCATCGGTCTTTCATTCACAAGTACTGCGCCGTGTCATTAATAAGCGTTTCTTAATTGTTTGTTTGCGAAAGTGATGTTCCGCGAAGACCGTCACCGCGGAAGTGCTTGTAATACCACTCAAACTGCGCAACAGCGGACGGCATTTGGGTTGTCTGATTCCGCAGAAAGATGACGGCGATCGCAGGCCAGAGCATTGCTATGGAGGGCGGTGTGCTTTGAGGACTGCAGACCACGTTGAGAGGTGGTGTTGAGTGGACTCGGCTCAGTTCAGAAGGCAAATCTGATCGTGTTTTGTTTGTTTTGTTCCTTCCCACTTCCAAACATGGTGAGACTGTTAAAACGTTGCAAAGACTCAGTATCGGCTCGACACAGCAGTGCATTAACAGACCCGTTCGCAGACAACTCTTAACACCTTTCACGTAATTTGTGAATTGAGGGTCTACTTTTCTAGTGACACATTTTTTGTATGTTGTGGCAGTTTTTGGTCACACGTTTATTTCATTTACATTTTGATTACTGGTATAAAATCCTCCACGACCAGAGGAAGCCTATTGTTTTCTTTTTTCCTTTCATAACAATTAAACTTAGTCATTAGATGCACATTTTTAATAAATGTTCTTATGTGTTAGACTGATACTCTCTTTTAGTTCTAGCATTTGTAAACCGCTAAACTCGGCAAACCTGCAGTTTAACAGTTTTCAATCTGCAATTGAAAATAATTCTGATTTTGTTAATCCTTGCAGTGAGATCTTAGGAGGACCGCCGCAGATTCAAACAACCTCCCGCACGTCTACGTGGACCAACCCCGTGCGTCTCGCGGCACGGCTCGTGCGTAAACCAACTCCCGTGCGCCCCCTGGCACGGCTCGTTCAGCTTCCGTCTGGTGCGCGGGCTTGCACCAGCTGGGCCTAATACAGTAGCTACAGCTGGGTTCCTCTCGCAGGATTGAAATTAACTGAAATCTTTGCCGCCGGCTGAGGCTCCCTTTTATTTTGCCTCCCGCTGAAGGCGAGTTTAACGCGGGCAGCGCTCCTCCGTCGCCCGTGCATTGAAAAAAAACCGAAAAGCTGGCCAAAAGTCCAAATCATGAATTTCTACATATGTACTTGTGTCATATGTCATTTAAAAGACGACAAAATTCTGCACTGAATGTCGTTAATTTCGAAAACGTAAGTTTACTCACTGTGTTTTGACATCGTTTCAAAGTTACATAAAATGTACATCTCTTGGGTGTGATCGCGAAGGCTGTTTGCAAGCGCGCGCTCTATCACGCATAACGTCGCTCAATGATCATATAACGACATTTGAGAAAGTTTATGTTATTATTGTAGGTGTTATCCGTATGGTGAGTAATTGCCATTTGATTTGTTTGCTTTGGTCATGCAAATTTATATTCAAAAATTGCGATTTCGCGTTGAATTTTTTTTTTTTACGGACTAGAACGGTCTTTCATATTTTAAAATATCAAGTATTATGTTCTTTAGTGATATTAATTATAATTAGCTGCTAATATCAGCTAACAAAATTTTGGGGTAATAAAAAACATTTCAAAGCACATGTGCGGTGGAAGTTATATTAGCGTATCAAAACGCGGCGCTCATCTTAACTTTGTTCTAAGAGTCTATAATTATATCTGGAAATTTTATGTTATTCTTAAAGATCTGATCGATGTTATTAGTAATTATTACTGAATTTGTTTAAATTTATAATGTGTTAATTGGTATTAAATTTGCTTTCATTTTATTTACATTACAATTTTATTTCTAAGAGGATACAAATTAAGATACAGCCTTCTACTGCAGTTTTGTATTTTTTAAAAAGATTATTTTTTAATAGAGTCCGTAACAATTACCTGATACTATCTGCTAATAGAGTTGTAGAACTACAAATAACATCACAAATAAGATGTTCATTGGAAAACGAGCGTATGGAAACTTCTCAAAAAGTGTAAAGCATTAATATGATTAGTAAAAATTTGTTATAATAATTTATTATATTAATTTATTCTGTCAAATATTTTGGTTTTTGAAAAGTAACTCAAAATGTCATCATTTTACTAGCATAAAAGCAAAGTTTTTACGTCCATCAGTGCCACTGTGTCCTCTACAGCCATATTCAACATTGAATGAAATTGATGATGAATATTCTGAATACTAACGAATGGTATGGAAAATAATATGAACAAAAGTATCTTAATATCAATTTTTTCAAATCATTAGATTTTATTGAATAACTACACATAAAATGATATTATTTTCAAGTGTATTTGCAACAAAAGTTTAGGTGTAACAATTTCAAACATCCTCAGTTTCAAACTGATAAGAGATGTATAAACAAATTAAAACACTAGTCAAAACAAAAAACATTAGGGTTAATAGATTACCAATAGCACATGGCTATAAAATATATAATTTTAGAAATAGAATTAACGTTTTAAAAAACGAAAGAAAGAAAAGGGGGTGGAGGGTTAACTCATTAAATATTGCAGTAATTTTGTGAATCTATGCAAGAAATTGAATGAAATGGAATTGAACAATTTTTTTAACAGAAAAGATGGAATGTAAGTTGAGCCGTTTCTGTCTTGCTGATTGGAAGCCACGAAACGACTACATGGGTTCAGGCGGGCTAAAGGGCTTAAGGACCGGGCTGCGGGGTGGAGGCGGAGGGTTAATGCCTGGGGGTGGTGCCCTGTCTATTGCGCCGCCCCGAAAGAGTATTTGCTAGCTGCCAGTACTAAGTCTCCCTCTCTGTAGTGAAGTCGTTGTTCGTGTCTACAGTTTTAGAGAGTGCGTTTTACTGCCGTGTGTTGTGGTTTTGTTAAAAATGTAATATAGCTGTTCTAGTTATTTATCTACATACACTTCGTGTTTAACTGGGATGTGAATCGTCATTGTTCATTAAATAAAGTGGAAGCTGTTCTTGGTGCGTAAAATACTGATACAGATCAAATAAGAATTTAAAAAATATATAGAATTACAGTCTCCAGGCGTGTCAAAAAAAGTATTAGCTTGTTAATTGAAATCAAATAAAAAGAAATGAGTTATGAGCACGGCTTAGTACGGTACTGTTGTGAAGTGCACTGATCGTTGTTTCAGGATCTCATTATGAAGTAATATTACATACGCAGAAGGAAATATTTCTGGTGCTACTGAGATGTTTAAATTCCAATTTCAATGAACAAGTGAATTTCCTCGAAAGTGAATCGTCGAAAAAGAATGGTTGTCGCGTCAGAATTAGAAATGTTTCCCAACAGACATTACCTCCGAGGTGTGAGAAAAGGTGGCAAGCAGCATCAAGATATACAATTTTGTTTTCTTAAAAAACACGAGACTGAATGGTTTATAAATTAATTTTCTGTTGTATTATTGTCTCTAATTATTCCAATTTTTAAATAATTGCAAATGTAACTTCAGATTCGGATTTAGCGACCCAAAAACCCCTAGATAAAATGTTTTGTATGCGATTGGCACCTTATTGGACTTTTGGCCAGCTTTTCGTTTTTTTTTTTTTCAATGAGCGTCCCGCTGCACGGTTCATACTGCTCTGAAGGGGAAAGGAGGGTAAGCAGGGCCTCCCTCAGCCCCGCCGCCTCGCCAGGCGGTGGGCCAGCGCCTGCTGGACCGCTGTTCTTGCATGCAGTGGGCCCGACAATCCATAACCATAACACACCTGGGCCTAAGCGGATAGCTTCCTCGCCGGAGGTGAAGAAAACCGGGCGGGGCCTCCGCTCCCAGGACGCTGTGGACACGAAGTAGCTCGCCGGAACCCCTTGCTGCCACATAGAACCGGTGCCGTATGCTGCAGTTCCAGTTCTTCCTTCTTGAACTATGCGTAGCCTAGCTAGTCTTGTTGTTACTATCACAGATTGTCGCCATGTGCAGTAAGTAAAGACGATTAATGTGCCAAGAGGCTTGACAATTGCTCGCTTTGAAAGTAGTGGAGTAGTTTTCGACCAACACTTTTCTACTCCGTTTGCGCTCTTAATTGTCTTATAAACGGCAGCTTTGCAACCGTTACTTTTGTCTGAATTCACAACATTACCTTTTGCAATATCTGTTAAATCACTTAAGTTTTTCACGTTCATATTTTTCGTAGCTGCAGACCTATCTATCGCGTTATAAATTTTCACATACAAAATATTTTCATATTCTCTAACCACTTTCCACGCCAAAAATTTAATTTCGTTTCCATTCACCAAAATATCCTTACTGATTTTATTTATCACTTTTCTGCTCAACATGACCTACATTTTTCATTGCCTTGTTACCAATACTTCTTTCCCTGAATCTATCTTTGACCATGCATCTTTTTCACTACTCTCATTGACGAGTGCACCTACTTGATCATGCTGACTTCCATCTCTTAACCATTGAAATTAACCTACCAGCTTTTTTCTTTCTCATTGAGCTCGTACCCTTTCGAAACTAAGTTGGTACTAATGATTTTTAGTTCCCTCAAGCGTTTTCTATTTGACAAGTTTACACTTTTTTCTAAAATTTTCTTTCTCCTAAAGCTTAGTACACAACTTGCTGACCAGTTATTACGGGACTGTTATCCCTTAAGTTGACATTTCTCGATTGGTTCTAATATCTCCCATTAGTAGCTAACTATCGATTTTGACGCTCTTACTCCAACTTTTCGCCTCTTCCTTGCTGCTATTACGTTTCGCTATCCTTGTACTCCGCGTGCGCGCTCTTACCTCGTTTCGCGCGTTTCTCACTCTCCTCGCTTCGCATTGTGCTTCTCGCCCCGCCCTGCACTTGCGAAGCTCCTTCGGCCTCCGCGCCACCCTTGCTGCTCCCCGTCTTTGCGCCCGTCTCCTCGCCTGAGCTTCCCCAAACCAACTTGTCGGATTCTGAAAGACCACTATGGTGCCTCGAAACCACTTGCCCCAAATTCTCGCAAGAAAGAGTAAACCTGTTTCTCCACTGAGGCGTTTTACCAAAGCATACGTTTTCCTGCCGAACTGACGAAGGAAGAATGCTCTCCTCGTGCCGCAGACCACACCGCAATTTGCCAAATGTTGCTGGAACTCGTTTCAGTAATTAACCGAGTAATCCTCATTTTCACGGAATTCCGGAAAATTTGACCAATAACCCACTTGCAGTGTTCTCCGTATTTGCTCAAGCATTTCCGTCACCTGGCGTTGCTTCTCCGCCGTGCCGCCTCCTGCTACGCTATTACCTACGATAGTTGCGACACGACGGTGCCGCCCGACTGAGCCCCCTTCTGCGCCATGGCTGCTCGCTGCGCTCGGGATCCACTGCTCTGTCCGAACGCCGTTAGCAAACTTTTTTCGTCACAACAGTGTTCGCCATATTGACCCAATTAGTTCTCTCGTCACCGCTGTCGACGTAACTCCATGCAATATTCCCAATGCCTTTTGTTAGCTCCAACTGTTCACTAACACTCTAATTAACATCGGACAGTTCACGATATCTCCAATGTTCACCACACTTGCGTTACCTAAGCCGTTCACCTCGCCGACGATACCATGCGAATGCCGGAGCAGTACCCTACCAAACGGCCTCAGACCGCGCGCGATCTTTCCTTCCTCTTCCTTTTCATATCCTCTCCCCTTACACACACACTTACACTAACATGCTCTACACGATCACACATGCCGGGATATCGGTCGGGAGCGTAGAGCTTGTCCCGGCAGGGGTGCCCCGCTGGTGGGAGATTTCTGGTGGTGGGAAACCCCGCTAGCCGACGACAGGTAAGCGCCAGATCTCGCCGTCTAGTGGGGAAAGATCACCATCGACTCCCCCCTAGGAGAATAGCATGCACTACACTTACGGGACTAACAACCTCTCTTGTTGCCGTGCCCGAAATCACTAATAACCAACCAACAATCGGCAACGTTACCTGTCACTGGAATTTTTACCGCGTCACAATGTTAACTCAAAAGATTTTTACATCGTTGTGACGTTACCTACCGTGAAGTTTTTTCTCTTTGTCAATTGACAACGGCTTTAACTATCACCAAAATGTATCTATTACCCAAAAGTTTATTCTCATCGTCATTATAATTTGCTACAAAATGACACGTTGGAGATTTTAATTCAAATCACTATATTTCCCAAATATTGTACAACATAAGTACTTAGTACCAAAGCCATTTCCAGCTGAACAAACAAAAAACAATAAAAACAAAGAAAGTTCCACGGCACGAAGCGCCTCCCTCACTTGCGCCACACCGCAGAGCTCGTAGGTACACCGACACGCTGTGAGATATATAGGTGAGTTAACTAGCCACCTATTGGGCAAATTTTATGAAGCCAGTTTGAGGGTAGGCCCTTTCTTCTCCGTACGGTGCGCACGGATTAGACATTTATGATGGCGGCTTTTAAGAAAGGAATATTGGTCACTGGACTTACAAAATCGGGTACAGTAAATGTATTGGAATTTTTTAAGGCGTATTACAAAGACTGACAGAGATGTTCAAGTTGTTTTAATATGTTGTCTATCGAATGAGTAGCAAGAGCAATGCGTATTTGAACTGTATATTTTACCAAAAAATAAGGATTTCCATTTAAAAACAGGATTTAAAGTTATGACAACAAAAAGAAAATCCCTCCAACAGTAATTCACTTTTGATCTTTGAAATTCATCACTGGCCCTCATTGAAAAACAATTTGTGTCAATCATAATTTTCTAGTATAAATAATTTTTTGCATTTTGTTTACAGATTATCTTATGAAGTGAATTTTGCCTCGTTACTGATGCATATGTACACATTTTGCATTAATAAATTATACAAACTCAAATAATGTATGAGTTCTATGTCTCAGATATATAGGGTTTGTCCGGAAAGTAATTTCAGTGACTTCAAAACAAATGATTTATTGATCTATTGGTACAATCTCTTAATACTTTTCTAAGTACATCCTTCCTGAATCGATACATCGCTTTCCATGCGTCAAAGGCGGCGCAAAAGCCCTTTTCCAGGGCGTCCTTCAAGGCGCGCGTTATAGCCGCCGTAATGTTGTCGACTGACCCGAAATCTTTTGAGTTTTTTCATCGGAGTTCTCAGACGTGGGAATAAAAAGAAGTTGGAGGGGACGTCCGAGCTGTAGGGAGGATGTGGGATTGTTTTCACGCCTGTCTTGGCCAAGAAGTCATTTAAAATGAAGCTGGTGTCCGCGCGTTCATTGTCGTGATGCAGCTTCCAGTCCGTGGCGATGTTGGGTCGGACCCATTGGACCGGAAGTTTTAACTTCTTGAGCACCTGGACGTAAAATTTGACTGTCTCTGTTGTGCCTGGTGGTACGAATTCATGATAGACGATCCCTCGGATATCGAAAAACACAATCAGCATTGATTTGATTTTAGATTTTGGCAACCTGGCCTTTTTGGGCGAGGGGACGTTGACGTGTGCTACTGGGTACTTTGCCTTTCCGTCTCGCGTCATATTCAAACACCTATCCGACAGACAGTCATTGCTAAAGGCCGTATTCAGCATTGAAACAGTCTCAGAAGCAATCTTGCCGAGTTTAACACAAAACGTGATCGCCATGCGTTGCTCGTCAGAGCGTTGCATTTCGAACTCTGACGCATCACGAAAACATCACTCACGAAAAATGCTGTCCTCACCCTGCGGCAGCTCGCAGGCAACTGGTGTAAATGCAGCTTTGTTCCCTAAGCCTCCCAATACCATTAGAGCGCTAGAAGACATACAGTCGCGTCGGAAAAAAATCATTGACATTACTTTCCGGACAAACCTTGTACAAACTATCTTAAGAACGAACACGGGTCATAACATGACATTAAAATAATCAAGATCTGATCTGATTCCGAAGAAAGAAATTCTTCACGAACAGAGATATTTATATGTGGATCCAGCTAGGAAAGTTCTTAGCAAATAACACAAGAATTCAAAACCAAATATGATGACTATAGACCCATTCCCATGAAGTTCAGCAGAAGACACTTTCTTCCCACAAGACTTTTTTTCCTTTTATATTATGCAAAACAGTCCCTCCACTACATAATTCTAACGTCTGCAGCATGTAATAAAATATCATCATCAAACAATGTACTTAAACTGTGCCAAACGAGACACTTCCATTGTCAAATAAAATATTTAAATTTTAATCTTTATCAAAAACTAGCGGAACCTGGAGACGTTGTTCTCTTCATCTCCCTCTTTCTCCTTCCTTTCTCTTTTTCTCTCCGTCTCTCTCACCATTTCTCTCTCTTTCTTCTTCGTCTCTCTGTCTTCGTCTCTCTCACTCACTCTCCTCTTCTCTCTGCCCCTCTCATTTACATTTTGTAGCAGATTCTGCACGACTCTGAGCAGGTGGAAGCGCCGGACAGGATTTTCAACACTAGCTTTTCAGCTAGGTCGAATTCAGTCGGTGTCTGGAGGAGAATTCTAGCAATCTTTCCTTCCTCTTCCTTATCCCATCCTATCCTCTCCTCCTTACACACACTCTTACACTCACGTGCACTACACTACCACATATTCCGGGAGACCGGTCGGGAGCTTAGAGCTTGTCCCGGCTGGGGCGGTGCCCCGCTGGTGGGAGAGTCCTGTTGAAACCCCACAGCCGACGGTAGGCCGGTGCTGGATCTCGCCATCCAGCGGGGGAAAATCACTGCCATCTCCCGAGAAAAAACATGCATTACACTAACGGGACTAACGACCAAAGCAGTTGACGCGCCCGGAAACCCGAAAAAATCAATCAATCAAGAAGCGCCGGACCAGCAAAAATGTAACAGAATGTTCAATCTCTTCCCGTATATTACGGTATGAAAAAACGTTACTTTGAGGCCTTTGGCCTCAATGGCTGTTACATTTGACATGAATATTTAGTTTTGTTGTATAGCGCCATCCAGTGGAGATACTTTACAATTAACGACACATAAACCTGTTAAAGCCAAAGCAAAGGCGTAAGCCAAATCCCGGCATAACTTCGTGGGGTACGAATGGTTTCAAAAGTTTTCCGAAACACCCACTTTCTGTCCTTGGGTAGCACAGACAGCCATGTTGCTGTTTTCGTGCACTTCCCAAGCTGATGAGACGAATTGAAGTCGAAACAGAATCTGGAAAAGATGACATAGGCATAAAGCCAAAGAATATGTTTGCCTTTTTCACAAAACCACTTCACGAGCAAACGCTCTCGGTGGATTCGGCGTCCCAAAGGCGAAGTTTGTCAAGGGACTTTGCCGTTTTCTGAAACCAAAAAGCGAAGCTTTTGTGTCTGGAGATGTGAGGCAAAATCTGTGTCTGTGCTACTCAAGGACAGAAAGTGGGTGTTTTGGAAAACTTTTGAAACCATTCGTACCCCACGAAGTTACACATCGAAGTCGAACACATCGTGAAGTTGGAAGATAAATTTTAATTATTTAATGTTACAAAAATTTCACAAATAGCTAGCCCACCGCGGAGATCGACAAGAAAGTAGGGATGTGCTCATAACAGCTAAACTGTTATTTCTTAACCGTTAACGTTTCGTAACTGTTACGCGAAATAACAAATAAATTTCGTTTATCCTGTTATTGGCAGTTATCGGTTGAAATGCATAGAGCTGCAACCTACTGGGCCTAATCCGAACTACTACAAACTTTTGTGGTAACCATTTTGAACGATAACAGCTTCACTGCAGCTAAACAATCATGATTTGCCAGTGTTCAAATTATATTCATTAATACATAATTCATCATTATTACACACCATGTGCCACAATAGTTTTATATTTTATTGTATACACTACAACACTACAACAAGATATTTGTCCTTTAAATTAAGTCCGTCCAATATGTTAACTTACTTCTGTCCCATTGCTGCTTATGTGAGATCAACTAATATTTCCCTTGGTCCGATAAAATGAGTTACGGTCAAATAACGCACATTATAATACTGATATTCGACAGTCGTTAACACTTTAGCTATAGGTAAGCAAAAACACTGTTTCTCCTCATTATATTTGGCATTCGTCACTTCACTATGCAAAAGTTGCATATTTGAAAGAATGTTTGCAATCTGAACCCGAATCATGTAACTTCAAAATAAATGTAAAAAATGAAATAAATGTAACTTCATTTTCTGTGCATGTCTTCTAGAATTCAGTGGGAAATACAATTATTCAAATTATAGTTTCATTTTTGCGCGGAATAATAAGGCCAAATTTATTGCTTATTTATCCTTGAAATAGTTTTACATGGGATTTTGTTTTTTCTCCTTTCAAAATTCAAAATTTAAGTAGTATATGACTTAGTGTAGGGATCACAGAATTTTGAAAATGTGCACACAATTAACTTTTCCCCATAGCACGTCATACGCAGTTTTTAACTGTTTTTTTTTACTAAAATATATAAATAAATAAATAAATAAATAAATCACTTTCATTTTAGTAATATTCTATATTCTATACACATTCGCTACACATTATCTGAATTACTATTCATCATTGGCAGTTCATCCAGTCTCGTTCATATCAGCTGCTTCTCTGTCCAGACGTGTTAGGGAAAGTAGTACAAGGAAGCGCCGTAAGGTAGCTGCACAAGCTTTACGGTGCTACCAACATTATTAGTTTTGCGTGAGTTAACTCTTAGCAGTCGCTACAACTGCTTTATCTCTTAGCAGTCGGCCATGTTAGGTTGCTGGTCATGGACCTGTTATTTTTCTACTGTTATTAATAACAGCTTTTCTGAACGATGGGGTGCAGGCCCAACATCTCAACACTCCAACTTAGAGGACCAGGGATTTTGTTCTCGAGGTTTTCTTACTCTAACCTTTTTGATGAGACATAATCTTCTGTAAGTTTTTTAGGGAAGAGAGGTATTAAAGGCTTGTCTCTTCTGCCGTTGAAGAGCTGTTAAGCATCTCTTCCGTCTTCGGAGCCGTTGCCGTTCTCTTCTTCCTCTTCATTGGTTTTGGTTCAGCCCGGGTATTTAATTTCCCCGGTACCCACCAGATAAGTCTGGCCAGGCATCCCCCTATCCGTCACCTGAAGAGGCATCCCGCTGGCGTACCAGGACTCACGCGGGATCTTGCCAACATTATGGGCAAAAAACACATTCTCTGGTTTACATTTCACAATCAAGTCCTATGATTTTCAAAGAAGAGTAACCATTTGTTTATTTTCAGATATTTTTCCAAACATCAATACGTTTGTATGACACCCTTTGGATAGATTGAATGAATCTTCAAGAATTACAGTTGCTTTCCTCAACATTTTTTTCATAATCATCTTCTGAAAATTTAATAGTTTAAATAATTTTTTAAATTGTTACTTTCAGATGGTAAATTATACTTTATGAAGCTTGTTATTGTATATAATTAGAAAAAATAAATAATTAATATTAATTAAAAGTTCGTAGATAATATGCAAAATAAACATTTACCATACGAATAATATGTTCAGTACGAGGATGACAGTTGTGACATGTTTGATGAACGGGTATGGTGTTCCAATAGCAGTCTCTGTGTCTTTACCCAAGATACCAAATGAAAGTTCAACAAAATTAAACAAGAATGGAAAAATAGATCAACAAATAAATTCTTACAGTATTAATCATAAAAATTACCACTTTAATTATAAGAAATTCTATCTTCAGATCTCGTCTGTAAATCATATCCTCTACAAGTTACATAATTTAGTTTTTAATAATATTGAAAACGCAAATCAAATGCATGTTTACCATTATAAACATTCCAACAAACATCACATGCGAAACTGTTAGGATTAACTTCCATTTTCAGTTTTTTGCAAGAAAATTCTGGAAACTGCACTAACTTAGTGCAAAAGGTTCATATATGTTATTTTATTACATATTTTAATTCCTGAAATATTTTTCCAAATTGATGTATAAAATAATCAATAATACTACATCGGTTGTTTAGATTTTACAATATTGATTGTGCATGATTGTACACTGTTTGGGTATTTATTTTATAATTAACTGACGGTATAAGGTGAATTATTAGAATATGTTCTTACCAGATTTCACATAACAACGTTTTCGTTGTTGAAATGCTTGACGCAAATAAAATCATTGTCATTTAATTTTCTCCTTTTCTTGGGAAAACTTGAACATATTTCTTTTTATTACCTTCTCGCTTCGATACGGAAAAATAAGCTATTTGATGTGACATCTATCACTACTACTATCACACGGTTTAACGAAACATTTTCTACCCACTTGAACCCAGAGTGTGAAGTAAATTTAGAAGTTCTAAATTTATTTCACACGCTGGCATAAAGTTTTTATTGCGAAGAGATCAGTCACGTCAGCTGCTCACCGTGTTGTCAATTGAAGTCATCTTGTCAAACAAATGCCCAGACCGATCTCAGCGCTTACATGCGAGAACTGTGAGAACTACCCTCACGCTTCAGTTTTAGGCATGGTCCGTAGGTATACCAACTCCCTTGCACCTCCTAGCACGGTTCGCTCGTGTCTGTTGCGCGGGCTCGCACCAGCTGGCCCTACTACCGTGGCTGTAGCAGGCTGGGTTCCCCTTCCAAGACTGGGCTGAAATGAACTCTTTGCCTCTGCTGCTGAATGGGAGATCATCCGTATTTGCCTGGCCTGCATCCCTTGTCCGGATGTTCATCCGGCTTTTGTGTTTGTAGATTGTATTCTTAAATTTTTGTACGCATAGCTTCATACTGCTCAAGTCAGTCAGAGCCTTTGCTGATAGTATAAATTAATTTAATTACTTTGATAGTTTTGGTCTAGTACTGAGTCTGGGTGTTGAATTTAAAAATAGAGGTCTTTCTAGATGGCACAAGTCAGTCGGTTTTCTTTTGTTTTAAATTGCGGCGGTTTGTGAGTATATTATTCGTATTTTTTGAAAAGTAGATTATCCAAATGATCTTTCAGATTTACAGTTGCTTGATCGTAGACCTTTTGGTGAATTGGTGTGAGTTTGATTTTCTTCTAAAAGTTCAAGAGGGATGCCGGTTTTAAGATTGTAAGCTTTTCCAGGGAAATAATTTTCTGCCACCAGGAGTTTTTTTTAATTTGCTTTTGATGTTGTAGCTCATATTTCTCAGTCGTTTATTGCTTAGCTTCCAACGACAGCCTTGTAAAATATAATTTTGATTTATTTCTGAGTTTTCTTGATCTAAACAGGAATAGATGGCTCGTTATCCTTTGATAAATGATTGATATTAAGTTTTTAATATGATCTTTAATATAGCCATATCAGAGGTGTGTGTTCATTGACATACCAAGATATTTGATGGTTTTTATCCATTTGATGCATTCTTTGTTTATTTTGAGGCACGGAACATTGTTTAATATGCCAGTATTCCATGAAAAAATTGTTATTTGGAATTTGATTACATTTAACATAAGACAGTTTCTTGAGCACCAGTTCCCAAATAGTGATAAGACATTCTGAAGTCTTGCCAATTGAATATTCAGTGTAGACGCTTTAGCTGAAAAAGCTACGTCATCAGTAGACCTCGCATTTGAGGACAAAACCGTATTTAGGTCCCTTCGGATATTGTGGAAAATAATTGAAGATGTTTGCGAATCATGAAAAAAACAGATCTACTGAAAGCGTCTAGGTAATTTTTTTTAGGTTTTTACCCTATTTTGGTGGTAGAATGATAAAAGCTTTTTTCCAAATAGATGGGAAGTAACGAAGACTGAGACAGACATTGAAGATTATCAGAATGAGATTAATGGCATTGGAGGGTAGAATTTTGACGATTGAAGATACAATTCTGTCGTGGCCTCCTTCTTTTCGGGGATATGTCTGCTATGTATTGTTATTTCTTACTTTGTCGTCGCGCAAGATGTGTTCAAATCGTTTTGGTGTACATTTTCACTTGTTCCTTCTTCATCAGTAACTGCGTTATTTTTATCATTTGACCTCCTTGTGTTTGTAGTAGAATTTCATCTATTGTTGGAGCAGTGAATTGTTCTTGAAGAACATCAGCGAAAATTTCAGTTTGGGTAATGGATCGCATGTAACAATTCTGCAGGGCGATTTCATTTGATGGGCTGGGGAGCAGCTCGTAGTTGTTTCTGTAATTTCCAGAAATCTCTTCCTCCAGAATTTGGTTTTCTTCAGGGTAGTTCTCCCATTGATGTTTATGATATTCTCTGACCTTTACTTGTGTTCTTCTTGCTTTAAAAAACTGTTGTTCGTTTTCGGAGTCGCTTGTCCTGTAAGATCTTCGGAGGCTTTGATTTTGTCGTTAAGATACCGTATCTCTGCGTCCACTTGTTCACTTTCTAACTGCAGTTAGGAGTGGAGATGGTATGAGGCCAACAATTTGAATTTTGTAAAATTTACATAGTATTTTGGAAAAGGAGGAAGAGAGTAATGGAAAAGGGCAAGTTGTAGTGCGGTTAGAACAGGTAAATAATCGAATGAAAGTTCTTGAAGTGCTTGTGGGACTGTAGGATGCGTGTCGTTGGTATGAATGTAGAAATCTAAGCTTAGATATGGTGTACCTTGATAAATATGCTTCGGAGTTGAGGGTGGGTTTCTTGGAGACTGATGTTGGATTCTATGTAGTTATGAAGAATATTTCCTGAGTATCATTAGTAGTATCATTTCCTGAGTATCATACCAATAGCTTCCGGACATCTCTCAAATTATGTTGTCGAAGCGAAGGGAATCTGAAGTGGCAACTGTGTTCGACGCAAAATGACACAAAAAATATTCATATTTTCCAAAATTTCAATATCCTCATTCAAAGAACTGGTTATGATAGACACATTTCATTAAAAAACAAAATTGTATCTTCACAATTGTAGTTGTAGCCAAAGTCGATTGTAGAAGTCGCTGAAAAGATTTATTTTTAAATTTTGCAAAAAATCAGGTATTTCAAAGAACATTAGACCAACACCATTCTCTCAATCATCCTTTACGCAAAGGTCCAAATTTAATGGAAAACGTTTGTGACGTTTTTAATAAAAATGGTTTAAAGGAAACAAAAATTGCCTGTATTTGACACAAAATTTCGGAAAAGTATATCATATTTTCGAGAAATTGAACATGAAATTATTACAAGATTTGTTTCTGATGAACCCATTTCAGTGAGAGAACCAGTGGCGCTACAGAATGACAGTCTTTTCGTATTCGTTTTTTCAATTTCTTTGGTCCAGGATAGCTTTTCAGTCTTTCCCATTCTCTTCCCAACTGCCATCTATCGCCGCACGAAACTTTGAAATTTTTAAAACTTTCTCAATTTTTCGGTTTTCTAATGGAAGATGGGAAACATTACTTAACGAATTTTAAAGAATAGAGAAACGTCGCCGTGAAAAGCAATTTTCGTTTTAAAATTAGAAGTCGTGCTTAAGAAAACCGCGTTTATACGTCGCTATAAATCGAAATTTGACGTTGTTTTTCACAGAATACTTTTTAATTTTCGAAAAACTTCATTTAAAGTCATTTAAAGCATTTTTTGCTACAAATGCAAAAATGATAATAAGTCTCTGGAAATGCGCTTATTAACGGCGTAAGAGATATTATATATACGTTATATATATATATATATATATATATATATATATATAAAACAGCAAAATTATTTTATGTTATCTTAAACAATGAAATTAGCACTATCCGTACAAAAATTTTAAAGGAAACATTTGAACATCTTTTTCAAAAAAATGTGTCCGAGCGTTTCTGAAAATGCAAAATTTTTATCTCGTTTTCACAGAAAACTTATGAGTTTGGGTGAAAATTTTATGTCATTATATAAAGCACATTAGTAAACGCAGTAATGTGAACAAATCGTCGTTAAAGTAAGTATTAACGAATTGAGAGACAAGTAAAAAAAATATTTTTCGTAATTTTTGGGAAAAAACAACAAAAGAATAGAGCAGATAACGTTTATGTTATCTTGTAGAGTACGTTTTGGACTATCCCAACCGAAACAAAATTTGAAAATTTGCACTTTTTAAAAATCAGCATTTTCAACGAACCTTCTGCACCCTTCTCTTATGCGTCTTACACGCTATTTGAGTCAAAATTTAATCAAAATTGCTGGAACCGTTTTTGAGAAAAAATGTTTAAACAAAATTAAAAATTGCCTTTATTTCAAGCAAAATTACACGAAAAATACCCACATTTTCGAAAAATTGTTCATGATCTTATTTCAAAATCTCTGTTAAGTAACAGATTTTATTATCTTTATCTTCATATCCAATCTGTATCTTCATAAACATAATTGTAGGGAGACGCCGAAAAAATGTTATACTTTTGCAATTTTTGGCAAATTAAGACTTTTAACGAAAATGAAACTTGCACCATACACTTAAACGTCCTTCACATTATCCACAACAAAATTTAATGAAAACGATGAAACCATTGTTTCGAAATTTTTGAAATGGGTCCAGGTGCTTCGTGTAAAGTACCCCAAAATTACAATTTCGGTTTCGAATACAAAGTCCGGCGACATCAGCCAGATCGATTGGGGAATATCAATTTTGGAGAAAATCGGCTGAACAGTTTAAGCACTAGCGATGTTTACAGACAGGCGTTTTGCCGTCAATCGATTTGTCGGTAACAAACCCCCACAAAACATGTTTTCCCACTGCCATGTGGGATTCTTTTCGTAGCATCCCACTGCCTGGAAATAACTCATATTACGTTCACAAGCGCAGGAAACAGTAGGGGGCGACTGTGTTTGACGCCAAATTACAAAAAATATTCATATTTTTTCAAAAATTCAATATGATTGTATTCAGAAACCTGTTTTTGATGATCTTATTTCACGAAGAAAAAAAAATGTATTCTCACACTTGTAGTTGTAAGAAGATGTCCAAATTTTGTAATTTTTTTAATGTTCGAAAAATCAAGCATTTCATCGAACATGGGACCTTTACCATTCTATTAATCCTCCTTTACGTTAACGTCCAAATTTAATAAAAAATGTGCCATTTATAAGAAAAAATGGTTTAAAGAAAATGAAAATTGCCTGTTTGTCCCAAAAATCTTTTTTCGGTACCTGGGGCCCCAAAACGTGTATTCTGTTAAGGGATCAAAAACTAATTTTACGCCGGGTTACATAACTTTCTCTATACTACATACGTGGTAATTAATGTAGAGAAATTAATGCATATTTTAAAATATGAAATAAAAGTTGAGTATGTTTCAATGTTGAAGGTATTACTCCCTATAGACGTACGTAGACGAGAAAGTAGAAAAGTGAAAGCTATGTGATATCGCAGATTTCGATGTATGAGTTAGATCTCAACAGTAATTGCTTAATTCAGTGATAAAAAATAGTGATACAAAGTGATAAAATGATAAAAGTGTTCAAAATTGTGTAAGTAATTTAATTTAAATTACGATTATATAGCCCCAATATTCATCAAATGTCTTGTGTTCCTTAGTGAGTGTTATTCGCGCATTGCGAGCTCGAAGAGAGATGTGTCGAATGGGTGGCCTACTTGGAGGCGCGGGCGAGCGCACTTGTTCCAAGCCAACCGTTTAACTGGGCATGACATATAAACTACGTATAAAACTATCCATTAGCGCACCCAACTGGGGTAGAACTCACGGGATTTCAAACTCCATCCCTTCACTAGACTCCATCTTCACATATAGAAGAGAAACGAAGAAGAGAAAGGAAGAAGAAGCAGCAGCTTTAAAAACTAAAATTGACTGTAGTTTTTTTCTAATTTCCCATTGAAACGAAAGTCTTTCAATATTTCAATTGAATTCGTTACAAATCCCGATAAATCAACAAATTTTAATAATAGAATTTTAAATGCATAAAAAAATTTAGATGAAAATATCAAACCATCTCGACGAGAAATTTCCTGGTACGTTGTTGTACCGCTAGGCGTTCTCTAAAAACAAAATAAAAACCACTGAGTTTGCATGAATTAGGTGATGACAGAGACGAGTGGGGAAGTGAGAGCGGTACGGCGGCGAGGGCGGGAATGAAGGGGCGAAAGCGGGCATACAGGCGAGAGCGAGTCGAGGTTGGGTTACGGCGGTGGCGAGGGCAGGGAGGGGAAGGGCGAATCTGGTACGGGGGCGGGGACGGAGGTGAGTAAGGGTGGTGGGGAGTGGATGTTATAGCAGAGGCGGGGATGCAGGCGTGGTGATGGTGGAAGGACAGAGACGGGAGAGGAGCCTGAGCTAGAGTCGACGGAGGCGCGAGTTGGAGCGGGGACAAAAGCGAAGACGAGGACGGGGACCGGGGGGAGGTGTGGAGCGGAAGTTAGTGCGGAGGCGAGGGCAGAAGCGAGGATGAAGGCGTGGCGGTGATGGTGCGGGGCCGGGGGCGGGGGCAGGGGCGGGGCTGGAGGCAGCGTGATGACGTAGGCCAGGGCTGCTCAAGTAGAGCAATGCGGGAGCGTGGAGTTGGAGTTGGTTGGCTACCGAGAGCGACACCGGAGCCCGCGCGTTGCGCGGCTTGCGATAACCGCTGGCACGGTGTCCCCATAACTCCAGTCGCGGAAGCAGGGAAGTCGACGCTTCGCAGACCACAGTGTCCACATCGACAAAGTTCAATGCAGCATGGAAAGAAAAGTATCATTTCGCAGATTGCGGCACTATACCAAATTTTAATTTACAAAAAAATGCTTAATGACAAAGTTTAATTTGCAACGAAATTATACGGTTAATCATACTGCAGAATATGACAAATACTCTGAAGAAGAATGTAAGGAACTTTACAGTGCTACGATAAAGAATTCTCCCAAGAATTAAGTTTTGGATATATTTTGATATTCATAAGTTGTTTTAACAGTACAATACCACAATATAAAAGAGGTTACTTTTAATTATTGAAAAACCGTCCCTTTGAGAAACAAGAACCTCTCTTCATCTCAACTTTATAGTCAAACATTCACGAAACATACAAATTTGGAGAGGATGTAATGGTATTCAGAACATTGAGTTCGGAATTTGAAACCCGATTTAAGGATTTGTTTGATTTACAATAGGAATTATCTTTGACCCTGGTGAATAAGCTGATAAGTCGACATTTTGTTGAAAATGAGATATTCATACTCCTGAATTCTCTGAAAGATTCTCTATATTTGCGAATAACCAGATAAGTTCAATTCCTTATGGTTGATGAGTTATAAACATGTGTATATCCGAACATCACGTAAATTTCTGAAAATCATAAACTCTAACAATATAAGTCGTGTTGTCTGATTATTCACGCTGTATCAATGATATGAGATCACTGATCAAAATGAAATAAGTCGAGTTGTCTCATTTTTCACGCTAGAAGATTAGTTGCAATAATCACAGGAAAGAAATATATTAATATACTTGTCAGCTTATTCACGGAAATATTTTTCTTGATGAGTTCATGATTAACCCAGAATATGCTTAACATGACCAAATCTTGCCTGAATACAAGCGGAGTGAGTTTATATGTGTGGATAGTTTAATCTTTTGACTCAAAGGGGCCAACAGTGAAAAAACAAACATAGTAAGTTACGAGGTGGGTGTGTATTACGACCAAGAGAAAATATTCCCGAGAGATCCAATTCTGCGAACTGATTAGACAAGAATGAAAATGAAGATTATGACACCGGAAAATACAGATATCACCCGAAGTGGATAACGAAAATAACCGGTGCGATACTGCAGATCAGGCACTTGAAGAGAACGTACTTAAGAAAATACTCCATCACAGGGTCAAAGTGTATGGCCAATTCAAACGCGAGGCCATAGGCACTTACTTACTTACTTACTTATAAAAAATTAAATTTATCTGCAAATATGGACTCGCATAACTCATTGTGTTGAGGCGAAAATACTTTGATTACTGAAATTTCCGTGAACCAGTGACGGCTGGTGTCTCAACAAACTGGAGGTTGCAGCTCCATCGAACGACGGAAATGTAATTTCCTAAATTCAGAACACTATAATAAACGTAAGCAACTCATGTAAATTAACTAAAGCTACGAGGAATAAAAGTCTATATTGAAACAATTTCATAATTTTATGCGTAGTGACCATATCAGTTGTATTCACCTCGCGGTGCTGGCATATTCACCACGTAGTTCCGGCTTTGTTGTCCAATGGGCATTCGATTTTCCGTATTACTAATGCATTTAGAGAATTGACGGTAATAGAATTCATACAAAACATAAAATAACTTGGTTTCAAAAATACGGTGATAGCACTCCAGCACTTTGCAACAATAAATATTGTTTAGATACGTTTTTCACAAATTGAATTATTATTTCCAAACTTTCACTAGTCTGGTACGTATCGCAATAATGAGAAATTTTCCACAAACACTCGTATTCACAAGATGCACTCACCGTTAGAGTCGGAAAGAGTCTTTCTTCCATAACGCCCAACTTTACAGAAATAACTCATTAAATGTACATTTTGTATCGGCGAACTTCAAATGAAATAGAAATAAATTTTCCAAATGCAACAGTGTTCTCTCTCTCTACCTGCTGCGCCTATTCTATTTCCGTTTATTTATACTTACGCCCTCGCATCGGGCGCCTAACGTAACAACTTCTCTATTTCTCCTACTTACTTACTATCCTCGTAAATCATGCTCTCACACGGCGAGCACAATAACTTAACTATTCATGTCTTTTTCTGTTTACTCGTCACGTGAACTATCGTTGCCCTGCCCTAGCTCTAACTTACAATTGGGTGCCACAATACCTTTGCTTATCGGTTGCCCGTACCTCTGCTAGCTCGAATCACTATTTATATCCTACCTGGTCGTGGTCCGCGCGCTCATTCCATACGGACTTGAGGTAAGGGTCCGTTTCGTTCGTGCCTGGGTCAAATTTTATACAACTACTAAATAATAACACATGGATCAGGCAATTATGAGCCATGTGGGATGCTCGTACATTTAATGTCGGATTTCCTTTTCTTATATCCCAAACATAAATACAATATGCTCCTCCGACTTGCGAAACATGACCACATAAAATTCATAAACAACACAAGAAAAAATACAAACATGCACACTGAAAATATAATACAAAATCTCATACACACACCAGAATGCGCATTCTGTCGTGACCTTTTTATAATCCTATCCTTAACAAGTATCAGGACTTGGTCTTCGACAGAGTTTTCTTTTTTTTCAGACTTGCGCGTGAACAAACAAAAATACAGTAATTGCACTAATCGTGCCACTTCCCTTTCGCAGCGATGTCACTTCCTGTCAGCGACCGTCGTTGCTAGTTGTAATGTGCATTTTCCATGCACGCTAGTCCCCGTCAGCTGCCATCAGATCCCAGATCGCACTCGTCCATTTAAAATTACCAAATGTATTCACAATTATTGTTCCTTGCAACTAATCGCGTCTTCCCTAAATGTTCTTTCGATTTCTCGCGACGTATTTTACGACGCTCATGTTCCCTGCGCCTAACTTGCGTGAATAATGTCCATGCAGATTTTCCCGTGAATTTCTAAACAAATTGAATTAAATTTTGTTCCACTTCATCTAAACAACTGATTTTACATAACCAATAAAATTAAGAACTTTGCACAATACTTCGCAAATTTCTCCAAAAATTCTAACATAGCATCAAAGCGTGCGATCTCATATGCTCGACCTGATTCGTCTGTAACATTCATTATTGGTCCAAATCAAGTGACTCTCTTTCAAACACATCCCATCACCTAAGAATGTTCGTAAATGTTTACATTTCACTGTTTTCGGCGTCTTGCGTCATATCTGCTTCATATTTACTAATTTTTATTTGTAATTGTCTTACGAATTCTTCTGTTTTCCTTTTCAAACCTTTTTCGTCTTCAGCTCTGTGACGTCATTTACATCTTCGTTGCTCTTCAATTCTTTAATCCTCTATGCTATGAAACTGAATAATATTTATTCTAGATTCTTCGTTTCGCGCACATTTGACTATTTTGCCTAATCGTGAATAATGTATTTTTCTCTAAATTTCCTGAATAGTTTATTATTATCAACACCTGCATTCACTGATATTAATAGCTTTCCTCTTGATTTACTTCCAAATACATACATAACGCGGTGCTCATATTCTCACATTCTTCGCCGTGTTATACATGCAATGTTACACAATTTATGATATTTACGGAACCCGTGGCTCGAATAATGTGATTCTTGTTTTAAAATGTTCCTAAATTTGGTTCTATTACTGTTCATAACGCCTATTTCGCCTTTATGTTTTCTATTACTTTCCTAATAATTATTATTACGCGGCGCTGTTGTCTATTGTTTATTTCATTCTTAGTTCCTCTTTGCTTACATAAAAGTTCCGTGTTCCATGCATTCTTTCGGGTTAGTCTCACGAATCATTACACAAACATAATAAACAATGCATTCAATATCGTTCATAATTGACTGACCTAATGTTCTTTCAATAACATGACAAATTCATAAAATTAAGTTGTAGCTAGTGTCAGAAGAAGAGAGAAAATAGGAATTCCCTTCAGACGCCGTGCCTGGATCCTCACCCATGGAAGAAGACTGGTTGCCGCACCAAAGGCCTTATGTTGAAACATGGATATAGATGTAAAAGCAGAAAACCTTTTTTTTATGTATAACACACATTTATTCATTTTGGAAGATTTACATCGTTCAGTACAATTACTTTACAGACGTATTTTTTCAGACTTATTCTAGTGAAAATAGCAAAACAAACTTAGTCTACACATTGGAGAGGATACTCTAGGGAAGAACCTCGGTGTTAAGAATCGTGGTTGGCTAACATTTTGAGGAATGCTTCAAAAGGGAATCTATTTTTTATTCGAGTGTGGGTTGGATTTTTCGGTAGTTTGTAATGGGATGCTGCTGGTATGTCTGTTAGGTTTTGGTAGAAGTTGTGTGATATTTGTGCTATTTGGTTTATTATTGTATTGATTTATTGTATTCTGAATGAAGTTGTTTATTACGTATAAACCAGGGGGCATTTGTGATTAATCTTAAAAATTTATTTTGCATTACTTGAATTTTATTGACATTTGTGGGGGCTGCGTTTGTCCATGTGGGGCATGCATAAAGCAGTAGTGGTCTGATTATTGTTTTATAGTATTGTACTGTTTGTTATGAGAGATTTATGTTTGTGATTAGTGGCAGAGTTGGAATAATTTATTTTTGCTTGTTTAATTTTGATATCTATGTGGTTTTCCAGGTTAGTTTTGTGTTCAGATGAAGTCCTAGGTATTTTATGGATTGTGATGGTGGGGTCCAGGTGATGGGTTGTTTATTATGGATGAGGGGGTAAACTTTCTGAGTGAGAAGATTTTTGCTATTGTTTTGTCAGGATTGAGTTGAATTTTCCAGAAGTTTGCCCGGTTTCAATGTTGTTAAGTGATTTTGAATTTGTGATCTAGGTCTTAGTGAGTACCCTGAGGAATAGGTTGTATCGTCCGAATTGAGCTATATTAGGATTTGATGATGATGGAATGTCTGCTATGTATATGTTGAATAATGTTGGAGATAAAGGGAGCCTTGCGGACGCCTGCTTTGATAATGTGTGGGTGGAGCAGTGCTTCTTGACTATTACTGAGAATGTGCCATCTGATAGGAAACTTTTGATGATGTGAATAATGTAGTTGGAGTTCCAGCTTTTCAGTTTGTAGATTAGTCCCAGGTGCCAAATTCTTTCAAATGCTAGATTGATGTCGAGGAATGTAATATTGTGTGTTTTTTTTGAAATGCAAGAGTGGATGTGTTCTGTTAGTAGTTGGTGTAACAGTTCAGTGGTGAGCAATGAAACCGAATTGATGTTTGGGAATTAAGTTATGTTTTGAGATTCTGAGTTTAATCTGGCAGGATTAGTTTTCAATATTTTGACAATAACGGGTAGTAAACTGATGGGCCGGTAACTGTCTACTTTGGAGTGGGGATTTGTTTGGTTTCGAATGGGTGATGATTGATGTTTCAAGTTTGGGGAAGTATCCTGTTCTTATAACTGAATTGAAAATATTGTTTGGAAGGCTAGGCTGACGGTGGGATTTTAGATTATTGAACTGTTTTATCAGTCCGGAGCTTTTATTTGGAGTTTCGAATTAGGTTTTTTTCTGGTGGGAAATGTTTTTATTCTGTAGGAGTATATTAAAGATGGGGAAGAGTGCTCATTTGTAGGATTTCGTGTGTTTAGTGTGAAAAGGAGAATTATTGGGCTAAACGTATTTTGGGAAAAGTTCTGCTAATGCTTCTGCTTTGCCTAGGAGTGAATTTTGCCTGTGTTTTTTGATAGAGGGGGAATTGAATTACTTTCTGATTTTTTTGTAAATTGCATAGGAGTTGTTTCTTACGTTTAGAGATTGTAATAAGGTTAGTATTCTGCTGTTGTAAGTGTACAAGACGTGTTTGAGTGTTATTTAAATGATTGTATTCTTTTTGATTGATGGTATTCTTAATGAGTCCAAGTCTTCTGTTTATTTTTTAATTTAATTGTTGAATTATTTTGTGGTAGAGGTTTGCTAGTTTCAGTGTAAGGATCTGGAATTTTGTTGTTGTTGTTTGCTTTTTATTTAATTAATTATTGTATTATTGAATATTGATATTGCGTCGTCATATCTGTGGAATTAAGGTTTTAAATGAGGATTAAGAGGTTGATATTTCTGTTAAATGTTTCCAATTTATATTAAGTGTCTTTAGGGATGTCGAAGAGGTTGGTGGGGAACGGAGACAGGTAGAGATAATGACTAGGGATGTGATCAGAATCCAATTCATGGTACGAATGACTTTAATTGGGAACTGGGAATTTGTGAGTGCTATGTCGAGGATGTCTGATTTTCTGGAATGGAAGGATAGTATTTGGGATCTGGGGGCTAATAAAGGAGGTTTTGATGTTGTAAGTTACGTGAAGTTCCTGCCGGTTGAGTATTCATCCCCATGAGTGGTGCCCTTGTGATCTCTATGTTGA
Organism: Teleogryllus oceanicus; assembly: GCA_964035755.1. NCBI lineage: Eukaryota > Metazoa > Arthropoda > Insecta > Orthoptera > Gryllidae > Teleogryllus > Teleogryllus oceanicus. Next base: position 127,828,486 of record CAXIVR010000002.1, read on the forward strand.
TTGTTCGGTGGTATTGCACAATTTAGATGAATTGTTATTGTTTATTTTAATTTGGAGGGTTGTATGCTGTTATTATATTGAGATGATTTATTATTTAATGGAATTTTAATTGCTATAGTTTCAGGCCAGGGTGGTGTGGGATGAACAGATAGTGTGGAACTTTTGTTTAACTAAGATTAGACCTCCATTGATCATTTTCTCTGTCAGATCTGTAAATTTTGAAACCTGGGATTGAAAGTTCATTGAACATTGAGGTGAGTTTCTGTTATGCAAACTATATCAACTGATTTTGTTGGATGAAATGGATTAGTTCAATTTTTGTTTGAGATACTGTTTGAGTTCAATTGAGAATGATAAAGGTTTTAAGGATGGTTGCCGTATGTTGCTTAAATACAGGTTATTGAGTTCTGTATTATGGTTGGAATTATTCAGTATATAATATTGATATGTATTAGTGATTGAGTGGATTATATTCTGTAGAGTTGGTGTAAGGTGTTATTGTTGTTCTGTAGGTGATTGTTGTTGGTTGAATTAAATGTTTGGTTTTGGTAAAAGTTAGATGGGGTGATTGTGTTTGGTTGTTGTAGTTTACTTGAGTGAAGTTTGGGATTTCGTTATTGGGGTAATGGGTTTGTAGATTTAATGGGGTGATGGCGTTGGTAAGGATTTTTATGATTCTCTTAGACAAAATATTTTGTTTTTTTCAATTAGCTTACATAGTAAGGCATTCATGAGACGAAGGTCTCTATGTCTCCATTACAGATTACATTTTGGATTATTATTGTTTTGGTAGGGCATTGCGACTGAAGTGTTCTCGGCACAAACGCGACGCTGTACTAAGCAATGGTTTGACCAAAATCTAAGCACTCGGTATTGATTGGACCGTTTGATTTTTCTTTCTCTGGTTTAACTCGTTGAGTTGCCACGTTATTGATTTGGAGAACTGATTCTATTTGTCTTTACCATTAAAATCTATTCGACAACTGGAATTGGTACATTGTTTTCATTAATCTGTTCTAATGACTGCTGAACTGGATTTTATGTCTGCTAATATTTCTTCTGCAGTAATTGTTGGTGTATATTTTTATCACTATTGAAAATATTTTACAAGAGGTATGAAATTGTTTGTTAGTTTCAATAAAATACTTCACACCACTAGGAAATTTGATGTGACGGAATACAATTTAATTTTTGTTGGTCTTGAATTCTGTTGTAAAGTTATTGGATATTTTATTTTTAATTTCACAAATAAGGTTGGCGTGACTACTTGTGGCGGTAACAAAAAGCCTAAAACCTAGCAGTCAAAAAGTAAATGCGTAATAGAGCGAAAAGCGTGACTAGTGCTCCTCTGGAGAACATCTGAGCGAAGAGAGCGCTCATTGGACTGAAAAGAAGAGATTTTGAATTAAAGAAAGCATTTATTAACTTTTTTCATTAATAGCTCCAGATTTTAATGACTTTTACAAAAAGCTGTCCACAGAAACATTTAACTTTGTATTGATCCAGATTTAGAGGAAATTAATCCTGATTAACAATACCAGTGTTTCAAGTGAGTGTACTCCTATAAAATGATTTTTTTAAGATTTCTTTTAAAATTTTTTAAATGGTAATTAAAGTTTTTTTCTTCTTTCTTATTTATGAAATCAGTTATGCCTTAATTGTTAATTATTTTTAACAGAATGTTGAAAAAACTTGAAGTTAAATGAAACATGTGTCATACTTCGTGTCTGTTCTATGTTAAGAAAGGGATAACTAAATTGTATTTTAGAAACTTTTGCGTGAATAACCGAATAACTCTAATTAAAAGGTAAGAACACTTAATTCTGCATACAAAAATATTCTCAATGAAAGAAATGTAAAAACACTGTATTTGTATGTAGGTTTTGTTTGAATTTCATTAATCGCTGATTTAGAGCATCGGTTGAAAGTTGTTTTTTTCTCTCCTGTAAAATTAGGGTTTTCATGACTTATCAGCTTATTCACCAGGGTCAAAGATATTTCCTATAACTTTTTCTCGCGGGTAGGCTTTGTTGCTTGGGATTTTTAGTTAGAAATGACTGGTTTGCAGTGTGATAGTGAAATAATGGAAAAATTTCAACAAAAAAATTAGAATTTTATGAGAACGTTTATCAAAAACATTTTCTGAAACTGCACCGGAATGCTGCTCGAATGCTGAGCATGTTTGGATCAATGTAGTACAATGTGAGCGATATTTTTTTCTTTGAAACTTTGTAAATCTCGAATGAGAAGTACCATTACAGATTACAATGTGAAATGCGTTAAGAAAAATAATTAATTTTGCAATTAGCTTCATTTTTAATTTTAATTTCCTTAATCATCAGTATTTCCGTTATTGGTTTATTTAGTATTTTTTTGGTAACGGCGGCAGGTGAAGGCGGAGCTGGATGGAAGCGCAGGCGGAGGCAGGGACGCGACGAGTCACAGCAAGGGACGGAGCGGAAGGCGAAGATAGGAAACGATACGAGGGTGGAGGCGAAGAAGGCGAAGGCAGAGATGAAGTAAGAGCACGAGATTGGACTGGATGAAAGTTTTTTCGGTGGCGGTGGAGTCGTCGGGGCGGGAGCGAGGTTTGGGGCGTGGGTGGATGCGATAGTGCAGATGAGGAGGGGTGGATGAAGTAGCGGGAGAAAGGATTATACCATATTTACTCCTCTTGAAGAGAGCGAGAACATTACGAGAACATTATTTTGAGTTTTTACAAACTGGCAATGTAAGAACCTATCGGTACACTAATCAGGCTTGTAACTTGTAGTGGAGACAGAAAATAAAAATAAAAACAATTTCCTCATCTAAGCCATTAAAAGAAATATTAAAAGCTTAAAATAATAATGTTCCAATAGTAATTAATTCCAGCTTTAAGGAGTTAAGTTACTAAAAAACTACTAATGTTTTGAAAAAACTGTACATTCAATTACTTTAAAATTTAGTATTGAAAAACAAATTTCATGAAAAAGCGTAGTCACGCCACATCATCACAAACCTCCTCACAATATTTGTAACTTGAATCGAAAAAAATAGAAGTCAATGGTTTAGTGGAAAATTTAGTTGTCAATGCAACGACAACATCGGCACCAATAAACCTTTTATAATGGGTTTAGCGGTGCCACAAATCCCCATAAACACCCCTTTTCGTCCCTTTTCCGCTACTTTTTGAATAACAATTAAATGTATTTTATCAACGGATTTTTGGTTGCGTTTGCCCACATTACCCAGCAACAATTTATGATCATCAAACATTACATTACATTTATTTGACTCCAACAATGTGCCACATGAGCCCGAATATGGCCAATTTTGCGTTAAAACCATAGAATAAGCCACTTTCTAAATGGTCATAGCTCCGTAATTTTTATCCAATTTGTTAATTTTTTATCCATTTACTTTTAATTTAGATAAGATTAAAGCTTGAAATCTCTCCTTTAAGAACTTTGCTTCGCAACAATTTCTCTACTTCACTGCAATCGGCTAAAATTGCGCTGCGCGCCATCACTATTGACGACTCACAATTGTATCGCACTGCTTTATCTGACTTCTTAATTCACTATTAGGCGGCATTCAACATATTTGCGGAGAAATCCAACGGGTTGTGATGTTACTAGTCTTTAAAGAACATTATATGTCATTTGGAAACCTTTGAGCTATGCTTGTTTCCTCTTTGTTTCGGTGCGAGCAACACTGCCCATATCAACGCGCCCGCCGGCCTGCATCGCGTGCCGCCCATGCCCGCGTCGCTCGCTGAAGGAGGAACACTAATTAACGCATTCTGAAAAGCCAACCTAGCCTTTTTCAGATTTCTTCTGCGTTTTAAAACCTCAGTTAATGATTTATTGACATTTCCATGTTCAAGCTTCACGCAACCAAAACAGCAAGCAGCACACGACGCTGTTGATTTATAAAACAAACAAGTTTTCTAACTAAGTGTTCATCTTAGTTGTTACTTCTATTTATATTAAATATTTATTACTTTTATGTTACTAACTTAATAAATATGATGTTTAAAATAGTATTAAATTGTATGTGAAGCTCAATTATTCTATTCAGGTTCTAGCGACACAATATGCGTACAAACTACACATATGATGAATACTGTACATAATAATTTTGACTTCTGCATCTTTGTGGATTTCAATTTTGCCTCGATATGACCCGAACTCTTTCTTGAGCTTTACTAAACACTCTGGTGACATTTTCTGAACGAAATTATTTGGTGCGAAAACAAGCGAGAAGTGAGATCTCACAAGGGCGTCACTTGTTGAAAGAGTATCACTTTCTACTTAGGTCAGCTCTTTTCTTTGCGGACATACTCAAAAACTTTAGTGTTCATTTGTTTTCTAGGATCGATTATTTGACTATTGAAATCGATTACGTAATTTTGCAACTAAGAAATTGTGACGCCTGACGCAGGTCAATGCTTTAATGAGTGTGCCTCCTTCAGTGGCGCGGGCCCGGGCGCTGCGCGGCGCAGGCCAGCGGGTGCGACGACATGGACCGAAACAAAGAGGAAACAAATAGCTCATGGGCTATTTATACACGGATGTTGGTATATACCGCCATGTAATTTGGCACAACTACGTGTTGTTTGATAGAGAAGGATTTATGCTGTTCATGTTGTTGTAACTCCACTAGATGGCGCAGCAGAACACGTTAGCGCTTCATTTTAATTCAATTTTCATTCCCATTGAGCTCCATCTGGGCTTCATTGTTGCTGAGCCTTGCCGTGAGACGCAGGACGAGGCCGAGGTCGGCTCACGGGAGGAAGGTCACGATTAAGTCAGCGGGGAAACTTGACATTAACAAATTAACAAAGACAATAATAAAATTGTTTTAATAAATCTGCAGAAAGCTGTCGTAATTAATACGTGTTCTATGGTTAGAAGATTCATGGGTACATATGTGCAATAGAGTCGTTAATTTTAACTTCTGTGTATGAATTATACACACTTAACTTGACTATGCTTGTAGTCACTGTACGTTTTATATTAATTTTTAAGTATTATGTGATAATGCTCTGATCTGTATCTGTACGATTTCGGTAAATCCAGAAAGCTGTGCCTAAAGAAATAATAATAATAATAATAATAATAATAATAATAATAATAATAATAATAAGAAAACTACGTACCTAACAATTTTCTCGAAAATAATGAATGCCAACTTTATTGGGACAGAACTATTCTCACAGACCAAACAGCCCCTCCCAACCGGCCTGATTTGGTTCTACTAAGACAAGACAAAAAGGCAAGCCTACCTGATTGACATAGCCGTACCAAACACGAAAAATCTTCAAGAGAAGAACGATTTCGTCGAAAAGATCACAACTACGCGTCGAAAAGATCACAAAATATGTTCCACTGGTTCAAAGTATCACGAAATTGTGGCATATGAACCATGTGAAAATCATCGCCACTGTCTCTCTAGCACCGCAGTAATTCCGAAGACACTGATTAAAAGTTTAAAATATCTGAATATTAATATGAATATTTATAAGACTGCGCAGAAAGCTGTGGTCATCTCAATAACTAGAATAGCTCGTAAGTTTATGGGGGTAGGGTAGATGTGAATTCTGAAAAAAAAAGACGTTGATAAATATGCTTTGGTCATATATTACCTGTGTATTTGTCCTTATGGAAAAAGAAAATTAAATATAAATAATAATAATAATAATATATATTATTATTATTATTATTATTATTATTATTTAGGTTCTTTTCACCCGTAAGAATTTATATAATACAGTTCAAATATTTTCTAACTTCATCTTGTATTTTTAAATTATCTAAGAGCAAATCACATCCGTCTTGAAGCAAATCAATTAGATCATTGTACCGCTGGTACTTTTGTGAGGTACTTGGGCACAAAGAAATGAATTTGTATTTTGTACGTCGGTGGTGTTACGCGAGCATTGTCTATTTAACATAGGAACGTCAACAGATATTGGATGCATTCATTTGCGGAGACTTATGTTACTATTTTGATTCAAGATCCGAACTCCACTTTCAAACAAATATTAAAATGTTGTTTGAAAGTGGAGGTTGGGCCTTGGGCAGTAAAAGACACGCTCGACAGAACGAAACACGCTGCCTAATCATGTTCTGTGAAGCATACCAGGTGGCAGCGGGGCGCAGGGCGTGTAGCATTTTATCGAAAAAGAGAAGCGATTGACTACGCGACCTGCCATTTACAGAGAAACAAACCTGCCCCGCCCGACGTCAACTGCCCGGAGACCGTGGGATGAACGAGTTTGCACGACGTGAGATCGGCCTCTGGACCAAAATGGCTTGCGTAACCAATACTCAAGCATTTGAATGGCACATTGACCCAGGTCACAGATCCGCGACATGTATGAAAATTGAATAAAATATTACTGAACAGTCAAGTTAGAATACGTAATCTTAGAATACTCATAATGGGACTGCCATGCTTGATGTGCTTTTGTACTGTCTGTTGTATTTCTATGTTTAGTTTAATGTATTATTATTTTTGTTTTTCTAAATGCCTGAAAATGGCGAAAAATCCATGTTCTCGAAACATTCCAGAACAAACTTTCACTAGCCTACCTAATGAAAAATAAAAACTTCTCTCTACGACATTTTAATAATATACGTATTCCTGATCTGTATATTTATTTGAGGAATGACATCCATTACATATCCCGTGGATTCCATTTTGGAATCCACGGCTTGTCAATCAATCACATTCCTAGAATTTTCGAAATCCACGGACAGAATTGCATATTCTGTGCTATTCGTGCTTCTTTTGAACCAAGGTAAACAAGTGAATGATTTCGCAGTTGCATGTATGTAACCTAGCCTTTGTTGGACTCATATTCTATTTATTTTTCGCATTGATCATTAACACAAAATGAAGCTTGGAGCCAGCGATGGTACTATGCAATTTGTACTTCATCTGAAATTCAAGAAATAGGGAATTCGAGAACTGCAATTATTGTCAGAAAAATCAAGGAAGTATTATGAACAATCATATACAACATCTAAGGAGCAGAGAAAGAGTAATAGGGTAAATTCCTGTAGGGAGAACGTTTTCTTGGCTTACTTTACAAAACTTTATCAACAATATAAACCCTCTATTTTATGGAAGATTTACTCGATGTTAAGAAGTAAATTGTATTACATACACTTTGAAGTAGGTAATCCTTGCACTTATGTTTCAAATAAAGCAAAATCTTTGGAATTCTGATTGATGTTGTTGAGTTCTTAAGAAGAATAGAAGTCATCTTCGTCAACATATCAGTTGTTATGATATGTTGACGAAGATGACTTATTCTTCTAACAAATCTGTTCAAATTCATTTCTAAATATTTCAAGGTAATAGTGAAAGTATAGTCTTCTATTCGCGCATAATGGTTTTTGTGCGCTCGTTAAAGAATATGCTATTGTGTTTAAAGTTTTGTGCTACTGTGACGGTCTATTAAGACGCGTCCAATGATTTTTTTAGTAGAAAAAGACGCTTGATTTGCAATTCGGAGGCATGGACAAACAAATGAAGGTGCATTGGTGAAATGTAATAAATCGCAATTATTCACATTATCGAAAACGAAGATTAAACTACACTATGGGGGCGGTAACAATAAAATTATGGCAATTTAAAAATCGAAAATCACGTTAATAAAAAAATTTTCCGTTCAATAGGAAATAGAATTCGTAATGATAAGAAGTATTATACATTGTGAGAAGACCGTCAGATGTTATAAAAAGGCGACGAACATAACTGTATTTATTAAATAAAAGGAAACCAGTATCTTTAAAATAAACCACGGACAATATCATTAATTGGGAACATTTTGTGGAAATTGTGACAATACTGCGAGGTTTATTAAGTGAATAACATAAATAAAAGTAGAAAAAAAAATCGTAATGAACAAGTCGTCCTTTGTTTTTAAAAACAACGTGGTCAGAAGATATAACTTGTAGCGACGAAGACGAACCGAGTTACGAGGAGGATCGGTGACGATCGAAGCCCCGGACGATGGAAGTGTGTTGGAATTCGAACGTTGAAATGCAGCGGAAAATGGAGGATGTTCCTGTTTGCAGCTAGTGTGGATGAGGATATGGATGGTGGAGATCGATAGGTCGCATAACTACAGCAAAGGAAAGTGTAAACAAACATTTATTATTTATTATTTCCAGATTATAACAAGGCCAAGAATGTCATTTATTTTAAGGTATTGAGAGAACATGGCTATGCATAAATTTATTAAGGATTAAATTAATGTTGTTTTAATAAATTGACAAAGTGTACTTGCTTATGAGAAAATTTCGATTGGTGAAAGCAAAGAAAATTAATTGTAAATATTATTGTTAGGATATTGTGAAAAGGGTTTTACATGAATTTTGTCTGTTGTTATTTGTTAAATTAGTTGCTAGTAGCGAGAAGATTCTCACCAAATTTCGAAAAAAAGGAAGAAAATTCAGAATAAATCAGAATGAAGTTATTTGATTTTAATTAGAAAACTTATGAATTATTATTTCCGACGGTATTATCCCAGCAAAATACGAATAATTAATATTATACCTCTTTCCAAAGCAGTAATATTGTTATTTTCGATTCCCTGTATAGGGTCGTACCCACGACTTCAAAGAAATTTGTTAGTATGGTGCTTCGCAACCCATGGGTAATAATTACGTACGGGTTTATTTATTTGTGTAATTTCAGGAAGGCATATTTAGAAGGGGTCGCGGGGACATATATTTATTATAGATATATAGAAACCATGATATTACTAAGTTATTTCAAATAGTTTTAGAGAAATCACTGTTAGAAAATCGTGGCCAAACTCATCAAATATAATTTAAAGTGACAGACAATTTACTGTTTATTGGGCAAATACGTTTTGTCAATTGCAATGAATGAAACTAAAGAGAAAATCTGGATCTTTTCCGTTATACGTATACCACCAGTTCATGAGGCGAGAGATTCAGTTCCTTTGACGCGAGAAATTTCGTTCACCCTAAAAGAATCGGTTCCCTACTATGTAAATGTTGAACTGAACGTTGTGATACATGTCAACATTTACACGGTACATTTAAACATTAGTTTTACATAACATTTCACTTTGAAGAGAATTTATTTTGAAGGGAACAGTCACTTTTAAGAATTACTTAAATAAATAAATAAATAAATAAATAAATAAATAAATAAATATATAAATAAATAAATAAATAAATAAATAAATAAATAAATAAATAAATAAATAAATAAATAAATAAATAAATAAATAAATAAATAAATAAATAAATAAATAAATAAATAAATAAATAAATAAATAAATAAATAAATAAATAAATAAATAAATAAATAAATAAATAAATAAATAAATAAATAAATAAATAAATAGACATTTAGAAAAATAACTCACCTTTGGCTTGGCATTATATATTTTTGCGATGTGTTGTAGAAATTCTTCATCTCATGTGTTCATCATTGTGTGGTAGACAATATACACCAATTTAAAAGACTTACAGTGCAACTTTAAAAAATTCACCATGCAAGCATAGAAAAATGACGTAAATAAATCAAAGAATGTAATATTTTAATAAATTATGTAATATTCCCTTTTCTTGAACAAATCTATTGCTTTTCCTCTGTTTTGAACTTCTCAGAAAGTTGTAGGAAATTCATATTGGCTCTTAGTAATAAGAAATTACAATTATTCAATTGTTTCATAAACAAATCAAACGTTTCATGATACATTTTTCTCATTGTATCGGCGTGAAATTGCGTGTCTTTTGGTGTGGAATTTGTGTTTTTTTTCACCCTGTAAGTATTTTAAATTGGTTTGTGTTATATATCGAGATGAACAATTCCTACATTGCATCGCAAAAATATATAATGCGAATCAATATATGAGTTACTTTTTGTCTGTCTATTTACTACGCCCTTTAAAAGGAATTCTCTTCAATGTGAGTGTTCCGTTCAAAATAAATTCTCTTAAAAGTGAGAGAGGTTTATACAGTAGAGTGAGTGCCGGAACGAGTGCGGAGGCGCGAACCAGGTCTCGAGAGCAAGGGCCGGTAGGCCCTCGCAAACGTAGCAGGTTGGATCCGTCGGGTAGCGATGTGCAGTACGTCGACGCAGCGGAATCTTGCTTCTGGATAAAGTCCTCGCCTAGTGTGTGTCTGGTTCCAAATTCTCCCGGCGATACTATTATAATCCGTGACTTCCCTCACTTGCGTCTCGGATGGACCCCTACTAGTCTTCATGACCCTAATAAAAGAACTATTTACGGATCTAAAATTGTATTTGAAGGATAATCATGTGTCTTCAATTTTATAGTTGTAGGAAGACGCCGAAAAAATTTACTTTTACAATTTTCGAAAATTTACAGTTTACCGTGAATATCGGACCTATGGCATCTTTAAAGTGTATTTTAGTGTACTCTTACAAGAAATTTAAAATTGGACTTTTGAAAAGTTTGAAACTGTCAGAGATCATGTAAATACACAAATTTTAAAGAATTTTGTATACGAGAATGTAAATGTGAAGCTTCAATGCGCTTTTTAAATTAGTTTGTTTAATACGACTTGCATCTTAGGTTATTAGCTGTCATCTTTGACTGAATTTAAGATATGGCACTATTGAGACAAACGTATGATGATGGGAAAACTGGTGAAAGGAGATACCAATACAATCCACCAGAGGATCTAACAGGATTTCGGTCCGGACTACGAACATGCCTAGGATCGGCCAGGCCGACAATGCGCTTTGTCTGTAGGTGTATCACCCAAAAATCTGGTTCTTAGACATTACACACTCCTCCACACGCCGCCGTATCTCTGGTTAAATTCTCGTCCAGTCACATGTTGACTCGATCTTCTCGGCGGCTGACTATGAGCAAAATTAATTTTGCGCAACATTTCGCTTATCAAAGTTACATCTATCAGTGGCGATTCGTAATACAATTTTCATGAAATGAAGATTCGTATATGATTCTTTAATTTTCGAAACGTTTTCTTTACAATTAAAAACAAAATTGTTTTTTGTTTTTGTAAAAAATATTCTAACATTTTTCTTTAAAAATAAAAACGCAAACGTGTTTTTAATTTTTTCAAAAATAGTTCCAATTTTTTCTTTAAAATTTTTAAAAAAATTACAAATATTATCAGTCTCATATTCACTTAAACCTCCGAATTTTCAAAAATTAAAAATCTTTTAAAATTGGACATTCAAATCTTTTGCTGAAAAGAGTTTCACTGGAGATAGCTGAAGAATTAGGGAATAAGATACAATATTATAATTGTATGTAACCGATACAAATACGAGAAACATAACTTACAAATTTATAAATAAAGTTATTTATAACTTTATCTATACATATATGCGAAAAAGTAAAAGCAATATGATGTTCACTAAATTATATATCTGAGTAAGATGTACTATGAGCACACTGTTTGATATGATTTACCAGGACACCACATTGTAACTAACCTTAATAAAAAATAAGATTGTCTTTTTATATTCAAAGTATTCATTTAAATACCAGAAAATGGCCTCACAGCAAACTCTACCGATGAGTACTAAAGCTATGTTCTTTCTTCTACAGCAAGTTATTTCGTCAGATATCTTCTCTATGGCAGAGAATAAATATTTTCCACCACAACGGCAGAATTTCTAAGGTGTCCACGAATTTCCCTTTGAAATACAATGCTTCCTCAGAAGGGGTACCTCATTTACATACGTCGCTCCTCTAATAAACACTATCCGGCAGCTCGCCGACTTAAAGTTCAAGGATACGTGAGAGCAGACGTGGAATAACATACACTTCGCGAAATCCTGTTCTAAAAGCCAAGACATTGGGTTCTTCCGTCACCGAAGCGAAAACATAGGTCAAGAGATTAGGGCATGTGATGAGCAGACCCGTAAAATCTTGGGAATCGAATATATCTGAAGGAGAGATGTTCAATGAGTTCGATAAATCGTTCAGTCAGACTGATAAAACGCGCATTTATAAGTTTAAATTTTTTCTTGACCTACGGAAACGGCCAAAGCGCCATTCTCTAAATAGGTTAGATAAGGCGTGCTGGCTCTAAGTAAGTTGTAAGATTAGTTTTAGCTAAATTATAAGTACTCCCCCTTCCGCCGCAAAACTCAAGTAAGGCTTCAACGCGCGCGTAATTTATACTGTCCCAAGAAGTAAATAAATTACATCATCACTAGGGATATTCGTGGGGAAAGTTGAAAAAAATGTTTTCTTTAGTTCTTAAGTCGTTTATTCAAAACGTCACTATATGTCTCCAAAATATTTTTTTTCAATTCGAAATCTCTCGTAAAAGCAAGTTATGCAAAACTAACCAAAACAAACAAATTTGGCATTAGCTCGAAGAAAGGCTTTATCTCTATGTAATTTCTCAAACATGAGTGTTTTGCTTACAGATTTGGATGATCAGAAGCGCTAGCATTGAAATTATATGAAAATCTTTACGAATTTAATCCCTGTTGGTAAAATGACAGTGATGATGCAAGGTTTTTTCCATTAATACTCATAATGATAAGTAATGATAATTACTAACGACTAATCTAATCATACACCAATAAAAGTTCTTTAAAATATTATCAAACTGCATACGGACTTAAAATGAAAATTGGAAAGAAAACCCGGGCTTATTCGAATCTTCTCTATTCCACGGCAGAGATAGGGTATATTTATTTAATAAATTCATTTGATAATGATTAAATAAATCTGATCCTCATCAAACTGTATTGATTTAATTAATCACCAAAAGATTTTATAGACTGAGATAGTCCATTTGTTTACGATTGACGCACTGTAATGCAATCGTCACATTTGTTGGCGTGTTATACATATTTCCCACGTAGAGATTTGAGAAATGTTGTGGTATTTACTACGCATGTGGCAGTACACTGTATTCCTTGCGATATGACTGTTTAATGCCTACGTTTTTTTAACTGAAACAGGGAAACGTGAGACACATACTTATTCTTTGATGTGCTTTTTTTAAAAACCTTATTACAATACGAAGCAAAAGAAAAATCAGTGACAAACGAAGCGCTTTCACAGAATAGAATAATGTGACCAGAAAGCAGCGCTTGAAATATTACTGGATATCCGTTGGGTGTGGTGTGGTGATACTCCGATGGTTTCGATCGAAAGCATAAAATTCACATTCTCACTCAAAATGTTCAGAACGAGGTGTTTTGCGGTAAATCGTTTGAATCAGGTAAAATAAATAACTTCTGGCGCCTCAGTCCAGTAACGAAGCTCCCATAACAGTAATTGCTATCCACACAAATTGTCAGCGTCACTTCCAGTATCAAGTTGGTATCTCAGCCAAAACACTGCTGTGTCTGTTATTGATTAGGATAATTAAGTACAGATTGATAACGGGGGAAAAGCTTGCCCGTCTGGTTTATTTACGAGCCCAGGAAAGGCGCTGAAAAGACGTGTTTCTAAATCATCATCAACTCTGAATTATGTTTTTTCCTTACAAGGTCAATGTCGCCGCGCTTCATTAATAAGCTTTGCAAGAAGATCTGAAAAACTGAGAGGAGATGCATAGCAATCATAAGAAATTGTATATTCAAATAAGTAAAGAGATTATGCATATTCTAATTACACAATTCTGTATTCAATGTGGTAATGAATCGTTTGTTATGGGCCATACATTTTAGGAATGTTTCAAAATAAAATTAAAGTTTGTCTCGATTACCTTGGAAATCATTCACACACGTTTCTGGCATCAAGAAATTTCGCGACGTCTTGTGCATCCCACATTTGCAGCGCACGACGTCCATCAATTGAACCAACATTATATGCATTAAAAACTGGACATTTGAGAAAATTAGCGCAGAAGATCGTATCCCTCAGTGCGTAGCATTCTCCCAAACGAACCATTGGGAGACTTCACAACATCAGCTAACCATCACCGGCTTAGTTTCGATCAGAGCGTCCTGCCACTGTCTTTGCAGTGACACTGCTCGACAAGTTGTAGGGTTCGAGCCCCTTCGTTTTCCGCATTGGCTAGTTGGCGAGGTCGAATTCAGCCGGCGCGCCGTCTAGAGGATTGGTTTGGTTTGGTTTTTTCGTGTTACCGGGCGCGTCAACTGCTTTGGTCATTAGTCCCGTTAGTGTAGTGCATGTTTTTTTCTCAGGAGATGGCGGTGATCTTCCCCCGCTGGATGGCGAGATCCGGCGCCGACCTACCGTGTCGGCTAGTGGGGTTTCCCCATAACCAGGACTCTCCCGCCAGCGGGGCACCGCCCCAGCCGGGACAAGCTCTAAGCTCCCGACCGGGCTCCCGGAATATGTGGTAGTGTAGTGCATGTTAGTGTAAGTGTGTGTGTAAGAGGAGAGGATAGGACAAGGAAAAGGAAGGATAGATCGCGCGCGGGCCGTTTGGTAGGGTACTGCTCCGGCATTCGCCTGGTGTTGATCGGAGAAACCACGGAAAACTACCGATCAGAGCAGCCGGCCGCTAGAATTCTCCTCCAGACAGCGACTGAATTCGACCTAGCTGAAAAGCTAGTGTCGAAAATCCTGCCGCCGTCAGGACTCGAACCTAGGACCTCCCGATCAGAGGCGCTGCAGTGGCATCAGTTGATGCACTGAGCTACCGCTCGGTCCGTCTAGAGGAGAATTCTAGCGGTCGGCTGCTGTGATCGGTGCTTTTCCGGGACTTTTCCTATCAAAACTAGGAGAATAGCAGAGCAGTCCTCTAATAACAAGGATCGTGCGCAATCTTTCCTTCCTCTTCCTTGACCCCTCCTCAATCCTCACACACACTAACACTTCCATAAAGTACACTACTACATACGTCGGGAGGTAACTTGTTTATGGCTGAGGCGGTCCCCCGGGGGAAATACCTGGAGAGAGAAACGCCCCGCAAGCTGACATGCAGATCAACATCCAGCGGGAAAGGAATCACTGCCACCTCTCGGAATAAAACATTCACTACACTAATGGGATTACGACCACAGCAGCTGGCGAGCTAGAAAACATTAAACAATGAGCTAACCATTCGTTTTCAAGAAATCATCGCAGCAATATGTACGGATTATTAGCCTTCCGGCAAGCAAAAGCACCAGCCATGGGCATGTGACAAGAGCGTTTTTCAACAGGTTCGTGAAATGGGCGGATTCGCGGCGAAGCAGGAGGCTGCTGTCGGCAAAAGTTTGCGACGCTCCGCACGTAGACGGGGGCTCGCTTGCTAACGACTCTCCGCCGCTCTGCGATCGTGGGAGAGCTGGGGTTCGGGACGCGGATTGTAATTTCCCATGCAAATGCGTTGAAATGCTCGTATGGGTCGCGGGCGGGCCCGCGCGCGGGGGGTGGGCGGTGCTGCTCGCCGAGCGAAAGCGGCAGGGGAGGGGACGGGGCAGCCGGCGCTAGGCGTGGGCAGACCGGGCCATCGCCCCGGGCACGTGGAAATTGTATTATTTTATTACCAAATACTTTTATTAAAACCGTTGTTCCAAATACATTTCCAAAAACGTTTTTGTAACTTGAACGTTTCAATTTCTGTTAGCTGTTGAAATAAAATAACTGAGTCTCCAAACAACAACCATATTTTTATTGTTTTCGAAAAGGGGAGGGTCTACCCTTTGAGCGTTGCCCTGGGCCCAAAATTGTCTAGCTCCAGCACTGGGAGGCTGATCGAGAAGCGGTCGAACTGAGGGTGATAGCCCTCAAGCAAGAGGAAACCGACCGACAAGTAGGGGCGGGTTTCAAAAGCGACATTCTTTGAGGTGAGGAAGGCTAAGTAAGGGATTAAGCAGCACTGTTTTGTTTGAAATCTGAAAAATGTGCCATCAGAAGCGCAATGGAAATAAATAATAGAAATAATTATATGACAAACAAAAAAATTGTAAGAAGGGTGAGTGAAGAGATTAAATACGAGAGAACATATATTTAAACATGCTGCTTACACTTCTTAAAATAACGAGAGGGATTGTTGCACTAGCAGTAGTATCTGAAAGACAATAAATGTTTCCACAAATCTATCAAATTAGGTAGAATCGACTGAAAATTTGAGTTCCGTAAATAACATTCTGGCACGTCAACGATAATTAACAATGTAATTATGAGATAATTGTAGTTTACTCGTTTAATATCAAAATGTTTACCTCGACCGATCAAGTCAAATCCATATTAATGTTTCCGACACGGAAATTATTAACGTATCAGTTTTTATAATGAGCGTTTTATGTTACTCTGTAACTTCATTTTTAATTTGCCTCATTAAATGTATTTTTTTTGGAAAGTAACTCAAAATTCCTGATGGGGGAAATCTTGGCATACTATGCCAAGATTTTCACACTCATTGTCGTGCTGAATTTTGTAAATCATTGAAACAAGTGGGAGAAATATCTAAAATTTTTATTTCGCGTGTACTAGAAATTTATAGTTTCAAACAAAAATAATTTATTTAGAATAATATATCAATTCTTATAGTGACATTTAGAAAACTTTCTTAAATACTAAATTCTTATATGTAAATCACTTATAAATTTTCTAACATTAAAAAATACATTAACGCACACTCTCAGCCAGTTAAACCTAATTAATTAGATTTTGTGTAATTTCATTTTGTGTGATTTTGTGGAAATGCAATTTCATATGATGTAAACGTGATAGCCAGTTTTCACCTTGCTGAAGCAGGAGGCCATTGCCTTTAAAGGTTAAAGCGCAATAAATAAACAAATTAGTTTTTTTCGTAAGATTTTATTTTAGAAGTCATATATTTGCGCCAAAAAAAAATAAAATCAAAAAATTAATAAAAAATAATTTATATGCATATTTACTTATTATAAATTTTAAAATTTTATTATTTTCTTCCTAGGAGTCTGATTGAATATAAACAGAAATTATTATAAACCAAATCAATTTTTTTAAATTTAAGATTGTAAAAAACAAATCGAAATATATTATAATAAATATGTATCAAATATGAACTCACCTTAATAACAAGTTTAGTATTCAATGTGTCATTTAACTTTATATATAAATTCTCTAAATCATTCGAGATTATCGTATAGGAAGATAGTAAAATAATTAAAAAAAAAAAAAATCACATTTAAAAATACATTAATTTCCAAATTATATGTCAACTACAATACAGACAATTTTACATATATACTATTGTTTAAAGTAGATGCGAAATTATTGAAGGTTTGTATATGGAGATATATGGAGATGAGCAGTCGAAGTTGATACAGTTGGAATTATAAATTCCAACTGTATCAGCTACCTTCCCGTCCATCGAAGTAAAAGCGAAAATAAATACGACTTGTTAGTATGCAGGAGGGAAATTAGGAAGTTGTTATCACATCTCTAAGACCTGCCCTCCTTAAATATATACGTTTAAAGCGAGGAGGAAAATGGAAGAACTGTGTTATTTTTTCATCACAGAAATTAGAAATAAAATTCCAGTGAACTTCCATCAAACTCATACACGAATGCGCGTTATGATATAAACGATTTCTAAACACAATGATATTAATGCTATATCCCAACCGGTCAGAAAGAATAATTTAATAACTGAACTAATTTTTAAGGTCAATTTCAGAACTGTGTTGTGTCGAAAGAAAGGAATAGAAAAGAATAGAACGGTGTGTTAATTAGCGAAATCAAGTCATTATTAGTTAAAAATACCAATACTGATATAAGATTCGTGTGGTTGCTCTTCACAAATTTACTGGGTTAGTGATATATGATAGGTGAGGAAAATTTGTAAATTTTATTTGTGTCAAGTTTATTACATTTCAAACGTTGAACCAAAAATATACGTAAATTGGAAATATGAGCAGTAAAATAAACACCACCAACAAGGCAAGCCTATTCTACTGACATTTTGAAATTCAAATACTCGTAATTATAAGTATGATTTCACAGTTTCTAACTTCATCATTAAAACTCTTATAATTATCAAAGATCATCCTTTCATTATTCATATTTTTCTAGTTTTGTTTAGAAAACACATTTACGCTACAACTAATGGCTGTTTTTCTTCCAAAGCTGATATCTGAAAAAGCACGCGTCAAGTACCCATAGCAAGGCACGCAGTCAAGCACAGCGTTTATCGTCGGATTTATGAGGAGAATCTCGATTTATAACGCAAGATGCAACATGTATCTTGTTGATTACGTAAAAACCGCCTGGCTGGCGCTAGACGCCGCGAAGCGTCCCGCCCAAAATTAAGGCTGGAACTCGACCCTCCGTCGGGACAACTGGATCTATCTCCCACGGGGCCCCGGAACAGGCGGCGCGGCGCGGCGAGTGACGCGCCGCGCGGCGGGGGCCGCTCGGGCAGCGCCTTCGACCTGCGAGTGTCATGTTTCCTTTTAATCGCGGCGAAGCAGTTAGTTCGGTGTCTCATAGACCTATTACGTGATTACATGTGCTGATCTATGGAACAAGATTACGGCGGTAATGAATATGCAGGACCCGTCCGTCACATGACCCTATTATCGCGACTGGAAAGCCTTGGATGAGCGGTCCCAGATCGCGAACTCGCTCCCACATCTGGGAAACGCCCGGCGCTGCGCCCCACGGGCGCCAACGCTCTATAAAGAAAAATATCCCTAATGACTCGGCCGGCGGGAGGCGAGACGCTGGGCTCGAGGCAGGTTCGCGGAATGGCCAACATGCTGCTGCTTGTCGTGGGAAACATCGGTCGCGACATAAAATCCGAAATTAGACTCTTCGCTGACGATTCTTTACTGACTAATCTTTACAGAAATAAAAAATGATGCAGACAAGTAGATCTAAATAAAATATGAATCAAGGCCATACACAATCAAATGGAAATGAATACAATTAAGTCTTAAGCTATTATGAGTAGTTTCACCCATTATAAAAACAAAAAACAAATATTTCGTATGGCCTTAGAGATGATCTCAGCCCAAACTCGCATTTAAGCGGTTTTTGTCTACTCATCTCAGATATCTCATGGGAAATCAATAGAATGTCCTCCACTATGGCTCAGTTGGTTGGGATCATCCTGGGCAGGGAAGGGTGAGCGAGCTAAGCTGATTAGTAGATGATAGTGGCAAACATATATCCAAGCAATTTCTCGCAATCCGGAGGGCGGAACAAAAATAAATACTTGAACAATACCACTATACTTCAGATTGTATTGTATAGAGTTTGTGTATGTATTTTCAAAAGAGAGCTGCACGCGAGTCATATCCTAAGCAGAAAAATATGTTATTATTATTGTTAATATTGTATTATTATTATTATTATTATTATTATTATTATTATTATTAAACCTAACTTTTTAGAATAAATTCATTCATCAACAGAGAAATTGCTCTCGGGATATTATTAGTCACAAGCCTAACCTTGAAGTGTTACAGTTTTTTTAGCACATTGCCGGCAACAGAGTTCACGAACATTTATAGAATATAAAAAGAGAGATCTATAAACTTTATGTATCATCGAAAGGTCTCTGGAAAGTCAGTTTAAATTACAGTTATCTTTTATTTGTTCTTTTATTTATTACAAAAACTGTGTATGACTTACCACGGGGAGAAGTGAAATCTCTGCGTTTCTTCTAACTTATATAAATTAAGTTGAATTACGAATGCGGGTAGCAACCAGGGTTCCTAGGACGAATTAATAAACATTTTCGCTCTAGTGCACAATTTTCAAAGGCAAATTAGCTACAGATTTTGGCAATCAATGCCCCACGTGACCCAATTGACGTACTCCCTTGAGAACTTGGTGAATTATTATTTCAATATCTATATTCCTCATTGAGATCAAGAAATCTTTCATAGATAGTGAAGCTACATCTGTTTTCTGAAGCATAATGAAATAACATCTCAGCATTTGCTCAAAGAATCAGGTCAGAAACTGGTCGAAAAACCTAATCGAGATGGATGCCATTGACCCAGAAAGTAAAGAAAAATACTTGACACCAGCATATCTAAACTTTTTAGAATAATACAGTACAAATTGTAACTAATACATTTAATATCATTTTTAAAATAAATAAAATTTTTATTTTGATGCTCATTATAGTCTAATTTGAAAGAAACAGTTATGCACTACAAAAGATTTTACTTGGCACTTAATATTTTGAAACGATTTTAATCGTTTAATATCATCTGGCACTGTGTAGTAAAATAATGTACGTATATTGTATGTCAATTTTTTGTAGTAAGCTGTTGATACAGAATCTGATGATAATTACCACATCGCATGTCATAGGTATCGACGTATACTGTCAGAAATTTATGCATTACTTTTAATGTAAAAGTACATGAAAGTAATTATTATAAACGCATTAAATTTAAGTACACGTACAGATATTTTAAAGTACTAGTAAGTAAATAAGTATAGCACGTAGTGAAAAAGTACCATGTATATTAAATTTACTGTACGTGTACATTAAATCTACTCCAATGCAAATTTGTCTACTCCTTACACGACATGACAACCACTAAAGATGAATGACGTTACATATTTAAAAATTTCGTGTCTTTCCTGTGGTGTAATGAAACGATAAATTGTCATTTAGAGGACAAATGGAGTCAAGTTATCATACAGTTAATTAGTTCAGCAGTAATCATGAATCATTAAAATTAGGTGAAAATAAAATCTAGGTGTTACGCTCGTTAACTTGTTGTAAAGATCACGGGTGACAAAATCCCTCACGCTTTTTGTTAGTAATATCATTAGAAACCTTATAACACCCTTGGTGCATAAATAATCATTAACTTGTTTACAAAAGATTATTGAATTATTTTTATGAAGAATTTATTTATGTTATTTATTTATTGAATGTAAAATAATTAAGAAATATTTTTCTTTATTAATAAACAAAAATTTATTTTATTCAAAAATACAAAACTATCAGCACTTAAAAATGAAGAAAAGCACGTCTTACAATGCACACTTCATTGTATTTTGTCCATATTTTTGACTAATTTAAAAACTGCAGAATCAATTTTTTTCCACCTTCTTTTTGTGGCATTTTGTCTCCTGTTGGATTTATTTTCATAATTTAACTAAAAATAATTATTTTCTTTTTAATAAATAATATTTATTCAGCATTAGCATTATTTTAGTAAGTAATTATTTTCTTTTTAATTAATATTATTTATTCAGCATTACCTTCTAACACAAATAACAATAAAAAGAACTGACAGAGGCAATATATTTGCTTGTATATAGGAAAGGAGTAAAAAAAGAAGAAAGATACATGCACAATAAAGAACAAAATGAGAAAGAAAATTAATTTAATGTAAAACAAAACTATTCGTAATATTATTACTAGATGGTAATATTATAATTATATAATGTTACCTATCTTTCTTCTTTGGTCATTTTAGAAATTACTAAATCAGAAAAACTATTTGGTACGTAAGGATACCGTCCATTTTCTATTTAACAATGTTCATTTTGACAATGTTTTTTAATGCAATTTTATTGTTACTAAAAACTGAGACCAATTGCCAATTTATTAAAAAATTAATGTTGTAATGTAACTACTTTTTTCTCAAATGTTCTACCAATAGTATTAATTTATTTAAAGAAATATTACTTTTAACTTAGTGCCTAATAGTAATACAACTCCAACTTACCTTGGTATGAATTCGAGGGTTGGTTCTAATTTTGCCGAATAGGCATATCCAAAAACGTAATAGCTGGCAAATAATATTAGTTAATGTCCTTCAATCCTTCAATAACTACTTCGCAAATTGCTGGAACTTTTTACCAGGATCACAGTTATTTACTTTGACTTACTATTTACCACTCATTTTGAACGTTAGTTTTTTGTCTTAATGTGTTTGGTTCAGTGTTATATTTAAAGTCACTTGCAATCTGCAGCACATATTCATCAACAGATGGAAATTAACAAATTTCACATTTCATAAAAATAATATTAATAATTAAAATAATACTAATGAACAGAGAATGGATATCATTAATTACTGTTTGTACAGGAACTAGACATCTGCATTGAATAATATTTTTTAGAGTTTACAAGGTATTCTGAAGGAATTGAAACTATTTTTATTTTACATATTGTTACATATTTTTGTTAATACATATTGTTACATATTTTTGTATAATTACATATTTTACATATTTTACCATTACTATATATTTCCTTACATTTTAATTGGTAAGGGAAAACGCCGAAACGAAATATTGCAGTTGCGCATTTACATTTTATGTTACGGAATCATCTTTCGTACAAATTAAAGGTAATGCTGCTGCGCTTCAATGACCACCACATCTTCGCCATGAATTGTCAAATTACCCTTCCCTGCGCCCCCACTCCGCTTACTGCGTATTTGGAATAAAGGATGAGCGGACTTTTACGTACAGAAGTAATTTTAACGTTCTTCCTAATGTTTCAGACAGCACATGCGTTACTCGATCGAAAAATAACAAATATTGTTTACACAAATATTTGATAATGTTGTGGAAGTCTTATATTGTTGGCCTGAAACCTAATTTTGTTATTTTTAACATCTATAATTAAATTATTAATGACATTTTTGAGTTGTGTGATGAATTCACACAATACATTTCATATTTCGGCCACAAAAACTAGTGGAATGCTCGCTGATTGCGGCGAGAAATCGTCAGTGACGTCGTTTAATTATTCGACCTTTTAACTTTGGGGTTGTGAAGGTTAGTTAGCGCACCGAATCAGTTCTTAAGGAAGACATTGTACTCTGGGTCATTGTTGTGGTTAGGATTCACTTTAACGTTACTTGAATGCGCACTTTTCGAATGGAAGTTGTGGAATCACACTCTGAACATGTTTTTGTTATTCATGCTACTGAATGATGAGTAGTTCCCGGCAGATTCGAGATAGTTTTATTAGTCAACTTGTTTTGGAACTTGCTATTGCGTTTAATTTCCGCCTACATATTGCTAAAGTTTCACATGTACTATAGTACACTCTTCAAAATGCAAAACAATAAAATTAATACAAAACTACCAAAGTAGATCTTCTAAAAAAGTACTAACGTAGTAATTTAGCTGTCACTACACACTATCCGTACCACTGTTACCCTTAATAATGTACCAAAAATGAGCAACAAGTGAGGGAGAGAAAATGGTCTCAGTTGGTTTGAGCAACTGAGCATATCACGAGAGCCCCATAGAAGTCGGAAAAAAAAACTTTGAAGAATTTAATTGAAGTAGTAATGTAGCACAAAATTCTAAACAGTACGAAAATATTGAGTTTGAAATATGCACACGTCTCCAGTAAAGTAAATAATATTTACTATATCTAGTATTATATTATATTTTCTTATATTTTTGTCAATTTCGATAGAGCAAATGAATTTCTAATGTATTTCCAGCATGCTATTCCTCGTGGTTGATGTAGAAACTCTAGAAGATGTATCTTGATTTCTTCCATATTCCTTCTCACTAATGTAGACTCTTGGGGAAATGGTAGAATTTGCATGATACGAGAAAACATAGATACCAACGCCAATCTGGCTACACGATTTCAATACTGACAGGGCACCTATTTAGCATGGAACAAGGTTGTCTTAACCAAAAGAACGTCAAATTTAATTGTACAACTGTTACGATTGAATTCAAAAATTACTCACATTTAGTTTTAAAATACAAAAACATTCTATGTTTGAACAATTACATGAATTAATATCAGCAACAAATTTCGACTACTCGTTCTGGCGCAAAAGACCTCCCTGCTAAACAGTTTGCACTAACTCATCAGACCGGGAGCGGTAGCTCAGAGCATCAACTAAGGTCACTGCAGCGCCACTGAGAGGTCCTAGGTTCGAGTCCTGATGGGGGGCAGGATTTTCGACACTAGCTTTTCAGATAGGTCGAATTCAGTTGCTGTCTGGAGGAGAATTCTAGCGGCCGGCTGCTCTGATCGGTAGTTTTCCGTGGTTTCTCCGATCAACACCAGGCGAATGCCGGAGCAGTACCCTAACAAACGGGCCACGGACAGCGCGCGATTTTTCCTTCCTCTTCCTTGTCCTATCCTCTCCCCTTACACACACACTTACATTAACATGCAGTACACTATCACATGTTCTGGGAGTCAGGTCGGGAGCTTAGAGCTTGTCCCGGCTGAGGCGGCACCCCGCTGGTGGGAGAGTCCTGGTTAGGGGGAAACCCTGCTAGCCGACGGCAGGTCGGCGCCGGATCTCGCCATCCAGCGGGGGAAGATCACCGCCATCTCCAGTGGAAAACATGCACTACACTTACGGGACTAATAACCAAAGCTGTTGAATCGCCCGGAATCACTAACCAACCAACTCCTCATCAGCATCCCATGCCGGCGGGGTGGGCGGCTTAGGGCTGTTCACCGTGGAGATTTCCGCGAACGCCCGTCAACAGGCCGGCGCCGCGGTGCCGCCACCGTTTGATAAGCGCCGCCATAATCCAGCGGCGCGCAAAAAGTCCGCGCAGCGAGATGGGCTTCTTTGTAAGTGGTCGATTACGCGGTAATGGGCGTGTAAGAGGAAACACCCGAACCGGGAGGCGCGAAATTTCCAGCGGGCGCCGCCGCCGCCGCTGTCCCTCAGCAAGGTGCACCGCGCCCGCGTGACCTCTTTCGACAGCACGCGCGCGGCCGGTGGAGAATATGCGAAAAGAAAACGAAAGAACAACAATCATTAGCACAAATCGGTTTAGTTATCGTCTGTTTATATGACACAATTTAAGCATCATATAAATTACCAACTTACATATTCAGTTTTCACTAAGTGGCTCATTATATAGACAAATGTAGTGTATCTAATTTTATGTACAGGCCATAAAGAGAGTTTCAGAAATTGGCGGAGTTGTGACGGAACTCGTACCGACTGGTTCTTTTTTTGTGACAACCGGAGGCGCAGGAGGCAGCTCCAGGGCCGGACGATGATGGCTCGCCTCCCCGGCCCAGCCAACGTGATTCGGAGCCGCCCGGTTCCCACTGTTGTACATCACGTCGGGCGGAAAGCAGGCGCTTCCACACAGTGTAAGCGAGTTCGGGAAGTGGGGCGGGGTTTGGTGGAAACGGCGAGTGCGGTGTTATTGGCAAAAAGAAGTGAATAATAACCAAAATCTTATTGATTTATTTTTTAGTGTCAGTTCTAATAATCAGGAAGAATAAACGGCATTACAACGTAATTACTTCCAACAAAAGTGATGATTTAGCATTCAACTTGCACAACTTGAAAGAACGTGAAATGTTGAGAAGAAGAATGAACACAAGATCACCACCTTCTTACATGATCAAGTAATGTATGCGATGTCGTTCCTTCGGCGCAAAAAGCATGAATGAGGTGAGAAAACAATTAATACTTTTGGTTTTTACTGATTCCATATTGCTTGTTATTGCCTTCGATGTGGAGCTAGATGTTTACTGCATAATTTATCTGGATCGAGAGGATCCTGCTAAGGAGGGAAAACTGTTGAATGTTGCTACATGTTCTCTTACGGAGGTAATTACAAAAGGGAATTAAGGGAAGGAATTATGAATAATTAAAATTAGGTAAAAAATCATATTCTACTATCATCGTTTAGATTGTTTACATCTATTGAAGAAATAAAAATCGCAAATTATATTACACAATTTCAAGCAACAATTAAGAAGTTTTGAGATCCCCAATTGGTGATCGTGACTGCTAATGGGTTAATAAACCAAATAAATTCAACATCAAGGAAATGTGAAAAGAAGAGAAAATTGCCTTGGAAATCGAAATTTAGTAGCGTGCCATGTTTCAAAAGTAATGTTCGTATGATTCCTATCTGAAAAAATGTTTTTTAATAAAATTTTGTTACTGTGGCATGTTATTTTTACACTAAAATTATTTTTACACATTCGATAATAACCTTTTGGACTTCTTGAATTCTGTGAAAATATTCTTGTTTTTCTGAAGCTTATAATCTAAAAATGTCCTAATTTAATAGCAAATGGCTTTCATTGATTCTTGAACATTCCAGCAAACATCTATCTAAATTAAACTTCCACATCTAAAATAAGCTAAGTTGAATACTGATAACACAATTACTTTTCTCGAATAATTACTAGGATTAAAAATTAAGATACTAAGAGTAAAAATCTAAGAACCCAAAACAAAATTTGTGATTTTCTCAACCTTTTTTAATTCCATATTTTTACCAGATTAAGAGCTGTCCCTCCACGTGCAGAAAAGAGAAATTTGTAGCCCCGGCTGAGAAAATGTTTAAACGTTTGTATTTCGAGGGTTCTGTAATTACTTCCCGAAAGAGAATTAATATTCCACCCAAGTAGCAGATTGGAAAGTTCTAGATTGGTTGACTTATTCTGCATTTGTGAGTATTGAACTCAACTCCTGAGGAATTATGAAATATTGTACGATCCTATGAGGAACGTAGTTCGGTTCGGATTACGCGAAGGGCGTGGATGATTTCAAATGGGGAATGCGAATCCTTGATTTCCATGCACAAGGACTTGAAAACTCCACACCCTAAGCGGGACACAAACCTATATTACGTTCAGCGCACAGCGGTTGTTGTCGCAGTCAATTGTGCTTTGTAGGTTTTAGGCGTGCGTTGAAGGCTATCAAAGCATCAAAACGCATTTAGATAAAAAATAAGCAAAGAAAAAAGTGAAAGGCAGTGAATGTTGGACGAACAGAAAACTGACGAAGATAGAATTTTGCAGAATTGTCCAGACTTTTTGGACACCAAAAACTGTTTACCTTTCCAAATTTTAGTTTCATTCTACGTATGAATATGAGTAAATATAGAATGCATGGACATGCTCAAGAAAACCGATTATGATGATAATGATGGGAAAGTAAAGTAGTCTGTTCTCCAGAAAGATATTTGGTTCGAATTTCCTAATTTCATTTTTTGAGTACGAGTACCTTATTAAATCAATTTTAATATGGAAGTACTCGCAATAGATCTGTGAGATCCAAGCCACGGCGATTTTATGTTCCTGAATTATTGTGCTGCATTAGTGGCCTGATATTACATGTTTTCCTTCATTGTACTTTTCTGAAATTGCCGGGCCTTTTATTTTTATCCTTTCGCTATTTTTTTCCCGTGAGCCTGTTGAAATTTGATCGCTGCGCTGCGCGATATGTCATATGCGTTGGGTGCAATGGCGCCAGTGCCTTGTGAGCTCCTGCCCTAAGCGGTACGTATCATGGCATTATTTTCAGCCGTGTCTGCGACAAGTACCTAATCGGGAAATGTAATAATTTATCTTATCTTCAATCGACTGTTACAATTTCTTACTAGAGAGAAAGAATATATGTAGGGGACTTCGGTAGGGAAACGGAAGGAATGGGAACCTTGCAAAATGGAAAAAAAGATAAAAGACTTTCTAGAATATTTTTGAAAAATTAAAATATATTTTTGTATATAACATGCCAAATACTTTGTGGAAATTATATTTAATATTATTTAATAGGATAATATGATGCTTAATGATTTTTGCTTGTACTTTGTCAATTTTTACCTTTCTCGCCATAACTATAAGAATTCTGCAGTGTAAAATTCATTAACAATTGCATTGGAGGACATATACAAACTGAATAAAATACGTATTTCAGTAAATGGACCTTCAGATCATTCGCAATCTAAAAAGTTGCAGCTATACCTGAGAGATACATTGTGAGCTTCGGTGAGTCTGCCTATTGCGGGCACTCTCGGGTTAACTGAAATTTTCGTCTCAATTGATGAACTTGATAGAATGCGTGCCAACTCCACGTCTTGGTGGGAAGGACTACAGTCACGAATTCTGTCGTGAACGTCAATGCCTTTTCTCTTTCATGTGTGCTGTGCCGTGAAGGATCTGGCGTGATTACTGCCCCCACAAGTTACCATGAGTGGGAATAAGAGGTGAGCAAACTTCACTGAAAACATTGATTTGGGCAAAGAAACGCGTTGAGATTTCATCAACATTTATTTCAACTATTATTAAACCATCTAAAATTTAGGAAATGATCATTTTATTATAGATTAAAATACAATTATAAATAAATTGTCAACCCAAACATTTCTTACTAAATGAAAAACTTTAGAAAGCAATAAAGTTAATCATTTTCTAATATTCAAGTCATTGAAGAATACCTCAATTCAAACAATACAATTTTTTAGAGAAATAATTATATATTCCAGGGATAGAAGTGAAAAAGTTGTGTTTATTTTCAATTTGCAACAATGAGAATCATCGCGATTATCATCAGAATTTTACAATTATATTATATTTGTACATTCCTTTATATTATATTTGTACATATTAAAATGACCGAACAATGCGAATATTCAATCTTAAAAGTCCATTTTTAAGTTCTTTTGAACTGTAGCTCCTTCAGACTGAACGTGTATGAGTGCAGTTCGAAAGAATATAAAGATTAGTGCAGGAGATGAGATGAAAGCAGTTTTGGGAAGAAAACTGGAGGATAGAAGCAGGTTTGTTGCCCATTAGTTTTATAATGTCAGTGTGAATCCAACTCATGATGTGATATACTTTGTTATAAAAAATATTTATTATAAACTTTAGGCCCATACACTCTCTCTCTCCCTCTCTCTCCCTCTCTCCTTCTCTCTCCCTCTCTTCCCTCTCTCTCCCTCTCTCCCCTCTCTCTCCCCTCCTCCTCCCTCTCTCTCTCTCTCTCTCTCTCTCTCTCTCTCTCTCTCTCTCTCGGTATTCTTGAGGTATTTTTCAATGACTCGAGGTATTCTTCAATATTAGGAATATACGAGTAAATGTAAATAGATTTTCTGCACACAACAAATATCTGTGAAATATACTACATGTAATCTTATCAAAATTTTCTGACGCAGCCAACACTAGAATGTCCCGGTTACTAGTGTCCCGGCGTGCCTTAAAAAGTGCAAGCAAGCAAGTAGCTCTTTCACGGCCCTGGTCTAGTATATTGTTCCAGATACACTCCCCTTGCAAAGTAGAGAATAAATGGCCGGAAAGTGTACCAAGAAAAAATACTTGAAAACTGAATGACGAGTGTTTGAAAATGTCAACTTAATCTTCCCGTAGTAAATGAGACTATAAATGCTTTAGCTTTTTTATAATTTTCAATTTCATACTGATTTTTCTTGTTCTTTCATTAAAAAAAGCTCGAAACACACTGTGAGCTTTGATTGTTACAATAATTCACTGAAAATAGATGTAATTTACATTTTATTATTCCTATTTATCCGATTCTTTGTCATTCAAATGATATATGATCTTTCTATTACTATCTTTTATTCTCTACTGCATGGAAAATGCAAATGAGAAAATCTATCTTCTGTCTTGAGGTCTCCGGACACCCCTGATTCATTGTCAAGTTGGGCGTGGTGATGCAGTCGTGTGGTTTGCTACCATCGGCTCGTTCGTGACGAGGCAAGTCGAGCAACCTGGCGCGGCAAAGAAAAACAAATGTGCGGTTCACAAACTTTCAACAGGAACGGGTGCCACACCACAAGTGAGTTCCCCGAACATTTAACTATCAAATTAAGTGCATTTTTCTTGCATCACTCCGACTACCACGAATGAAAGTCAGACATGAGGTACCTAGTTCACAATTAATTCAGATGGTGAATAAATATTAGAGAAAAAATATATTTCTTTATACTTGTCCTTTTAAACAAAACGCTAATAATTCAAAGGACGTATAATCAAAAATCTTCCCAAAGCATTGTTCAATTGGATTTGCAAAATAAGATGAGTCCAATTTATCGGTTGTAAAGAAAATGCATCAGAAACGTTATTAGCTAAACAAATCTCTGAGAACGCGCGTGATATTCCCAAAGGAAAACAATAGCTCAGCTAATGAATTGCGCATGAAGGTGAATAACAGCACTGTCAGATGAGCGAAAGAGGCGCATTCATCACACACTTTACTGCATTGCAGCATGCACACAATTTCTTCTCGTTAGAGAGGTTTTGTAGTAAACGATGCTCATGCAAATGTACTATCGAAGTGTTATACTACGATTAGCAATGAGTAATATACAGGATGAAGAAAAATAAAAATAAACATTCGACCCTTGAATACATGTTTTTTTTAGTTGGTGAGAATGTATCCTTTTTTAAGAATACAAAGACTTTGGCGATGTATTTATCTATTAGCCGTTTGTAGATGAATAGCGTAGAAAAGGACCATGAGGGAGGGAGGGCTTGTCTCTCGAGGCACAGAGGAACCGACGAGTTCCTTCTGATTTCTTTCTTAATTTATTTCTTCTTTTTCGGCATTACAATCTTTCAAAGTGTTAAATGGCATGTAATGACTAGTCAGTGACATTGCTGAACAGGCCATTCATAAGAAATGAGTGGTTGTAACTATAAATTGATTGATAATAAAATTTAATTTGTTTTAGATCAGAAAGAGGAAAGGAAATGATTATGTTGAGGAGAGTAAAGTGTAATAGTATAATGGGCAGGTTAATTTATCGTTAGAAAATCTTCATTTTATACGTGGGTTGTAGCATTTTTTCTCATGTTAAATAAGATGGTATATGTGCGAGTATGAAGGTTGTTGTAAAAACCATTTGCTAATTTGGCTAGTATTTTCCTGATCGAATTTTTAATTCCTGATGAATTTGTTCATTGGTAATAAACCAGGGAGAAGTTTAGAGTTGTTCTCACAAACGTATTTTGGAAAATTGGACATCCGTAAAGTTATAGTGGGAAGGATAATTGTATAATAATAATAATAATACCGCAGTCGACATTCAATTTTCAAGGACGATTTATTGTGGGAAATACTTTTGAAATATTTATTCCATTTCTATTTGATACTGCAATGATGAGTGGTTTCCAATTTAACCTTCCATCAAATGGAATTTTAAGGTACTTTATTGGTGCGGTGGCCTTCCCATTTTCTGAACATGGTTTTTTAGATTAGGCAACGGTCAATAAAGTAACGCTAATGGAGATTTATACCTGTGACGCAGTGTTCCATTAGTATCAACTATCACCGATGTCTAAAACGTACTGACATCGCTTTGAACGACAGAGGATAAATTCTGCGACAGGCAATGGTTATGATGATGTCACGACCGTTAACCAGAATTTTAGCCCTTGTGCAGTGGAAAGCTTTTTCTTCACGGTTTACCTACCGTACAACGCAGATCAGAATTTATCTACAAAATTTACAAGGCATCTGTAGGGCAACTAGGGCAATGAAGCAGTATCCAGGGTTAATAGTGTAAGAGACATCTGATTCAACAAATAGGTTTAAACTTGGCTCACGCTAGTGTAATGAAAAATCATAGAATAAATGCATTATAATTGAAACGTATTTCACAAGAAATTTACAAAAATCACTATCCAGCATTATAGAATTAATTTTCGAGTTTCTTTTTAAATAATAAGATAGAAACGTGCACAAATTACACAATTTTTGTTTTATGTTAATTACACGAAGATGTAATACTCAATAAATGTAAAAACATACACATTTTCCGATTCTTAATATAATCAATGCTCTCAGCAAGACACATATTGCAGATCCCTTTCTTTAGAATAACTCATCCTAAAACCCTCCTAATTTCCACACTTCTACATTCATCTTCAACTCTGGAAGTTGCAAATAGAAATATTAAAACTTCTATTTATTGGCTTCTGGCAACTAACTTTTGCCGTTCCTCTTGCGATATTCATTATTATCATAATTCTTACTTCACGGTTTGTTTTTCCTTCTCGTGTCTAGGCAACTGGCATTTGATCTTTTCGCTTTGATATTACGATGCTCCCCCGTCATTCAATGTTCCTCGTCACGTGTGTCTCGACAAGTCTGCTTCTATAATTATTTCGTCGGCTGTTCTGGAAATCGCCATGACTCAAGTGGCTTCTCTCCAGCACTCGCATCCTCTTATTCGCTCTGACGCCCCAATTCGTCCTGGCCCCTGGCGCGCTCGCGCTGCGTCGCCAGCTCCTCTTCTCCCGTAGCATCGCCCTCGCACCCGCGACGCCTCACAGTGGGCCGACACGAGATGAAAAGCGCGCTTTGGAAGAAAAATAACTTTTTTATTAATAGCAAGATGTAAATATTTAAGATTTTTGTAAGTTCTGTTGAACAGCTTTTTTATAACTCCTTGACAACTTGATGATTTTTTATTGCGTATTTTCTAAGAAAAACGCTCCCGAACACAAATTAAAGTAAAAAGATGTATTGATGTAATTCCAAAGGATCATTAGATACTACTTGAAAATCTCTGCTTACTTAAAAACTTTTTTGTGCCTCGGAGTGCCTGATGCCATTTTATATTAAAAAATGTCATCTTAAAAAGGTGTATTTTAAGTTGAGACCGCTTGCGAACATGAAAATCACAGCAATATGAAAACTTTTTTAAAATATCAGAAAACCCATTTTTCACTTGTTTGTAGTTTAATGAAACTAACTGCCGGGCTGGATAGCCGGGATCGCTAAGACTGAAGACCCGTTGCTACCTCATGCCTAAAGGGTTGCAGGTTCGAATCCCGGTTGGAGCACTGATTCTGTGTGTTGATATGCGAGTTACGCTACCGTTACCGTCGTCTGAAAGTTAAAAAACCAATGATAATTGCAGTGGCCGCTATTCTAAAAAAAATTTAAATGTTACAGAATTTGAATTCAATGCTGGAAAGTAATAGACAAATGATTTCGATTTTCAGAAGGCGAATTAATAAATATATGAATGGGTGAAAACCAGAACGGTATAAGTGATATTTTATAAATTCTGAGAAAAATAGTTATTTAATTCAATATCACTGTAAAGTTATGGTGCTTTGTTTCATCATAAAAACCACGGCATTTCAATTGTTCATTAAAACCACGAAATTACCTGGCACCGAAATATAGCCTAATATAAACACGTTTTTCTCGGAATTTATAAAATGTCACTGTTACCGTTCTGTTTTTCACCCATTCATTTAAAGTAAGTCAAGGTCGTGAATACAAGTTGTGTAATAAAAAAACTAATTATATAGTACAGTTATAGAGTAACCTGCGTCCACCCATCCGTCTCTCACGATTATACATCCCTTCCCATCCAACAATCGAGACCAATGAGGAGATATTTGACGCGTTTCGGAGCCTTCTGGTAAGGACCTGTAATTTTTTTTTATATTTTTGCGGATCCTTCCAGAAAAGTCTAAGAAATGTCTCTAAAAAAGTTGTTTTTTTCGTTTTTGAGCAAATAAAATGCGTTATGGGTAACGTACAGCACATTGAGGGGTAATCAATAGCTCAATTGATTCCTCTCTACAAAACAAATTGATTGGCAGACTTCTTAGAAGATTCCCGTAGGGATCTTCTAGAAGAATGTTAGAAAAACACGAATATGTGATGATTGCAATTCTCCAACGAGTACATTGGTGAAACGTTGTGAATTACTACGCTAATTTCTGGCATTTAAATGAATTGTTACGACTTGTTTCATTAAATCGATGATTGAACCTAATTTTGTAATGAAATAAAAACTTAACAGTTTTTAATCAATACTTTTTCCTGTAACTGACTATGCCCGAAAATGGAGAGCTGGATAATTGTAATAAGTTTAAAATTTATTTTTATTGTGAACTTGCAAATCACAAGTAAAGCTTTTAACAAGTAAATACCCGCTAAGGACACCACGCAAGTAAATGATATTCACTCATCAGAAACTCCTAGTCACCCTTCAATCTGTAAAAAATTGATTATGAAAGTAATTAAATATGGGAGCCGCATCATCTATATTTAGCATTCTTTTAAGTCGTTACTTTAGATTTTATATTAACTGTCAATATTTCTATCCACTACTTAAGAGAACTACGTGCGAAATCCAATGGGCCACATCGTATTTCGTTTAGATTTTCTGATGGCCATTCTTGAGGCGCTTTTCCATGACTTTGGGAAGACAGTTATCGGTTTTCTATCTATCGGCTTCCCCAATTTGACGCGCGTTTTTGTTTTAACTTGCATTTAATTTTTTTTATGTTTACGAAATTATGAAATTATTTTAAGTCATCCCGATTCGCAACAGGCGGATGTTTGTGTTTCGTTGAGTTTATATCTTCTTGGCTCAAACATTTCCTTTCCAGAGCGGAAACTATTTAAAATGAAAAATGGTGTGTTAAAGTGAAACTCGCGCTTATCAGGCCATGGCAGCCCACTGCGCGCCTCGTGGCGGCCGCCGCCGCCGCCCGCTCGCGTGGCCCCCCTGCCCCCCCTCGCGACGCCCGAGAAACGCGCAAACCAGATTAAAAACGCGGCGTGCGGCGATTGGACGCACTGCAAGTGGCGCCACGCTGCACCCAATGAGTGCGCGACGCCGCCACTGCAATCGCTTAATTTGCCGGGCGTCGCGGCGCGGCGCGGCGGCGGAGGGGGGCGGGGCGGAGGGGGCGGGGCGGAGGGGGCGGTGGCGGTGGCAGCGCCAACGCCAGCGACGAGGGTGGGCGAGCCCCCTTGCATATTCATCGCGCTATTACTCCGGTGCGCGACAAGGGCACGGCCTCCCGGGAATGAGAAGCCGCCAACGCTCTGCCGCGAAATGACGGGTATTTGCGAAACGGTTAGTTTTCTGGGTATCAATTTAAGGGGCTGGACCAAGAAGGGCTGCGCGAGCAAATAGCCTCCCCCATCTCCTCCAGACTCCATTTTTAATAGTTTAATGAAATAATTGAAATGCATCGACTGTCATGTCTTTCGCCAATTGGTCGCTAATAAAGGCAATAGACGAGCTTCACGTGATGCTCTGTAGACGGGGAGACACGCAATTGGCGAATTCGCCCACCTGTCAGTCGCGTGTGATTGGTTAATTGTGAATACTCGTGGGTGGTTAGGCAAGAAAGCACCGTGTAGGTTTTCAGAAATTAGTAAGTTCTGTGTATTTTTTACTTTAGGAAAATAAAAATGGCAGTGCACTACCAATGACGAAACATGCTGACAACTCTTAGGTTATAAAATATTTTGAACCAAACTGCATGAATATTGGTTTTCAAGGTCTTCAAATCTTTATTGATGTTTGATAATGTACGTGACAATACGTTTTAGTAAAGTGTTGTTGATCACCATTATTGTCTTGTTAACTATCAATGTCTCAAGTAACTCTCGTGATCTATAACGAAATAATAAATACTAGACAACAAGTATTAATACAAAACATGTATGAATAAAAGAATACCACTAATAATTTTTCTTGTTGAAATGCATTCAGCGCCTATTTATTTATCTCGTCCTTTTATAGTAAAGAAAACAAGATGACGTCAAAAAATGTATTTCATCTACAACGAAATCAACTTTCCACTACCTGTATATTCCATTATTCAAGCGTGAATGAATGTACATTTAACCAGATTAAGCACATTTTTAGGGCCTCGATGGTTAGGAGCATCCAATAAACGTTTAAACGAATTTTTATATTCATAAATTAAATACTGCTAATTTTTAAAATTTCAAAGGTTATAGTTAATTTCCGTGTTAAATTGCAATACACGTTTTCAATAT
Organism: Teleogryllus oceanicus; assembly: GCA_964035755.1. NCBI lineage: Eukaryota > Metazoa > Arthropoda > Insecta > Orthoptera > Gryllidae > Teleogryllus > Teleogryllus oceanicus. The sequence continues at coordinate 127,863,886 of CAXIVR010000002.1, forward strand.
TTCAATGTCATTAGGAGCTCAAATATTTGGTCATACTTGGGGACTCTCACGACATCAATTCATCCTTGCACATAAAGCTATCGAGTACATTCTACGCAATAGACCTTTGCAACAGAAAATGTAATTGAATGCAAGTGAAACAGTAGAACTTTGCCTGCGTGAACAAAAAAGCACACGAAAAGCAGTAAGCCATTTTGCGCATCTGAAATACCTGAGAAACACCTCTTATGCCACGTCGATTCACACTCGGCCATCGGAAACATGATGATTTCGTTCCGGTTCCAACGACAAACAGCATTCGTGGGGGATTCTCCATTTCGGGGCAAGGACGCGCGGAGCGACTCGTTATTGGGCGAAGGCGCTTCGCCAGCCCGCCAGCTCACAGGCGAAGCCCTCGGGGCCCCGCGCCCGCCGCCCGCCGCGCTTCGCCAAGAAAAGAAGGCGGCCGTGGCCCAAAACGACTCGCCGGCCGGCGCGGCCCGCGCGCGGGGCCTGCGGCACAGCGCCGCGCCCACGCAAGCGCACGGATTGTTGTCACCGCAACAGAATGCCCATGCACGGCAGCACTTGGCTCAATTTTAACGCTGACGGGTCATCCTCTCGTTTGTTGAAAGGGACCTCCAGGAATTTGACTTGGAAATCAAATGCAGAAAAATCATTAAACAAATCCTTTTGGATACCTAGTAGGGTTTGACGTGGATATTATTTCTATTATCATTTACTGTTAACATAACATTAATTTATTACTACTATTATTTATCATTATTATTATTACTATTATTTATCATTATTATTATTACTATTATTTATTTATTATTATTATTATTATTATTTATTATTATTATTATTTATATTGTCTCTTTCTGGTCGAAGCGAGTAATCCTTTACTTTTTCGTGGGAGTTTGTATTTTATGTTCTACCTAAAAATTCGAACGATAATATTCCTTCCGAACAGAAGCAAAACAGCATTTCTTCGCTTTCTCTAGTAGAATACAAGCCATTATATTCGTAGGAACTACATAATATTCGTACAAATGCGTAAGGGAGAAGAGTTAAGCAGTCCTCTAAACATTACATAGTTATTACGGATTGCTATCTGTACTTCAACATCAAAACTCATTCTTTTTCGATTAGAATGAATCAAAGAGTTGAAAATCTTTATAATAGGACAACTTCAAAATTGTAATACTATTTGTTATAGAGTAAAATCCAAATATAAGTAAAAAAATACAATTTATTCCATAGACTAAAATCAATTTATTATTTTGACCTTCATATTTGGGGGAATGTGAAACGGCAAACTCATGACACATACTGACCTACTAACCGGCTGTGTCCAATATTGGTTTCTTTTACAAGAAACACCTTTAAAGGAATGGGGCAAAAGAAATGTGGCATAATGATCAAATATATTACTGTCGTATTTCTTTTGCAATCTCTGATTAAGCAAATGTAAAATATGTGTCTACGTCAAGTGACAAATAAAAACTAATTTTAGAAACCATTCTGTGTTTCAATGCTTACTGAGCTGGAAAATTGGAACCGCTTGCCAAACTGCATTTTCTTTAGAAAAAATGTTCGCAATCCTTAAAAGAAGAGCCCATCATCTGTAAACACCATCTTTTCCAGGCCTAATGTCGCCTTGGCTAATAAGCAGGCTTCTTGCCGCGTGCGCGGAATTACACCTTCGAACGTACAACGAACTCGTTCTTTTATGCAGCCACTTGCTTGAAGTTTGTTCCGGAGCAATGCATAGCAATTTGAGGGGCATTTAACTGCGCCAAAGCGCAGCAAAACTCACTTAATGCGTCAGGAAAACACCCTACACGTATTGACGCGAGGTCTTCTTCTAAAGCAGCCTCGCCACGAGATCTCTGCCCGAGTCCCAATGCGAGGGCCTTGGCGCTGATGAACACGCGCTGGCGTTCGCGGAACATGCTGCCCACCGGCAGGTCGTAACCGCAAACGCGCAATTCTAAGCGGATATTTACGACGTAATTTTCGCATGGTACACATCAAACGTAAACTGGAGCACAGATATTAATTCCACGCAGTTATTTTATGGACTGAAAGTATTACTGCCACCTTTTGCAATTCACAAGGAACAAATACAACATGGAAAGTACCTACATTGCGTTAAGGAATGACTCCCAAACGTTTCCTTCTCATTAGGAGGAAAATCTACAATTAACACGGCTTTCCAAACGAATGTGTTTTAGAAACGAAAGTAAAGATCAAAAAAGCTGTTTTGGAGATATAAAGTCGTTCGTTCAGTAGTTGTAAAATCAGGGAGTCGTAATTTAAAAAAAAATAAGTTTCACACCAATCATAACCAAGGACCATTCAGCATGTACTAGAAAATTTAGAAATGGTAGGCCATGTACTGAGGAATATGTATGTTGTATATGAAGGTAACGAAAAATTGATTTTATTACATTTAATTTTTTACTGATATTGAACTCTATAGACAATTCACTTAAACTGTTTCCTGAGACAAAAGTGTGATTATTTTCATGAATTAAGATTCTTTGGTTAAACTTGAAACAATAAGATGTCAACAGGAAAGGTGGAATGCAAGTTCAAATTATAACACTTCTAAAGGAATATTTGGATATAAAAATATAATTCAATTTAGTCCTATAACGTTCATACAGAACGCAAGTAAGTGTAGCTTATGATCAGTCAAGCTTACTCGATATTCAAAAAGGGTCAATATCTTCTCGAGATTTCAACATGTTTGAGCAGAACAATTTTACAATGCAATAAAGCGCGTAGTTTCTTGCACTCAGATTCCGCCCCGTGCCGTATAAAGCGAACGCTCTTCAACGAGCCAAATCACCGATGTAAACTGCCGCCCATAAAAAGATACGCCTTTGCCGGTAACGAAGCGCGCTCTTTGTTGTAAGTGTAAAAGGGCAGCGCACGAGATTAGGCCCGGGCACAGAACGTTCTTCTGGACAAGAGGGCGCGGTATACGAAGACGACAAAGCAAGAATAGCTCAGAGTAATGCAAAGGTAGAATGTATTGCGGGCTAAGGCATAACAGTTATACATAAATAGCAGAGATCTAGTTCAAAGAGGAAAACGACAATAAGTCTTTGGATCACATCTTCTACTGCCTTTTGACGAAATTCAGTGGTTGATAAGGAAGCCATTAACTTACCATTTCTCGAACACTGGGTCTCACACTGACTTAAAAAAGAGATTTACATAAGAAATAGAGAATTTTGGAATACTGAATGGTGTAGAACATCGACAATTACTCTATTCCAGATAAGAACTACAATTTTTGATTGCCATACTCCTTTTCTTAAAAATTGGAAAAATAAAGAGAAAAATAACAAAATAGGAAACAGTTATAACTCGCCTAAGAATTGGTCACTCAACATTAACTCACCAACGACCACTAACGAAGGAAGATCCAAAATTGCATGATTACTACAGTAGATCTCTATCCAAACCATATTCTGATATGGCTCACTATGTATACTGGCCTGTACTGGCCCTCACTATGTATACTGTGTATAAATCTCCGATTTATACATGTGGTCAGTATCTAGCTGAGAAGCAAATACCGACTAACTAATGCAATAAAACAGCGATAATACCGAAATAATTAATCTTAAAATTTTCAGAAGAAATAAACAAATACAACTTTACTTCAAGCAACCTTGTAAGTAACTTGTCGAGGGTAATGTAATAACATATGGTAAAACCATTGTAATAAAGGGTATTACTGTACTGCATTGCATTCTATATAATACACAGAAAAACCTGTCTAAGCCGGAATCGTTGGGTCCAACATTTGTTCTTTTGTAAGGTTTACAGCTTATTTACTTTTGCGATAAAAACTGTCAATTCAGAAAACACAATCATTCAAACATGAATAGGTTGTTGGTAGTTTATCTTACCTAAAAACTACATTTCAAAGAAACGAAGACGTTCCAGAAGAGACAAAGGAAATGAGATACAGAAATGCATTGCAAAGTCTAATATAACAAAGAACTCCATAAAAAGTAAAAGAAATATTATTTTCTTCAATATTTCTAGAAACAGATGAATTCATCTAATGATTTAAGCTTCGACTTTTCGCTTACCCGCCTCGTTGGCCTTCGTGAATATTGTGGCAACCACGTATATAAATTTCTTTAACCACTCATTATTGATTTTATCTGTTTTTAAAGTGGTAAAATTTTAAAACCTTGACAGAAGTGTTGCGTTGTTCGTGATTTTTAATTAGTCTAATTTTATCACAAAGAGAACAATTTGCAGCCTGACATCTTAAATACTTGATTATCACAATACCTGCAACTCTGGAACTGAACAACATTAAACGTTTAGAACTACTGAGCCTGATTTAAAGAACTGTGGAAGAATCGCTCTTCGCGTCTCTCCTTCCTTCACACGAGATTGTTAAAGTCAGTGCTATTGCAAATAAACGGTGGCTTTTCGCAAGGGCAAGGTGGGAAATACGGTACTTGAACAAACGAAGCAGGAAAAGGGAATGGAGGAGAACAGCTCTGAGGGTCTCGTAGTATGATTTCGCCACACTTCTAAGTCAATGTTTAATTTTAAAACAAGATTTTCTTATCCAGAAATTTTAATACCGCCGTGCTAAAAATTCTTTTCCGTTTTCGCGTTTAATTTCTCGCTTATTCAGTGTACTTTGCATTGGAAAATAGTCCGTTCTGAATTTTAGCTGAAGAATGGCGGTTTCCACGTTATCTAGGTTCTGCCTTAAATAGTTTTACTGCATTAATTAAAGTAACTGATTTATTATTATATGTGTTGTCGCTAATTGTCCTGATGTTTATGCGAATTTTATACATAAATCGTAAGAGAAAAAGAGCGGTAATAGGATATAGAGAGATAAAAAAACATAAAGGAGAGATAATTGGATAAAGAGAGATAATATGATAAAATAGGACAATATCAAAGTGATAGGAAACATATTCACACACTGATAGAGACGATGGCTTGTATAGCAGTTACCAGATTCTAGGACGCCCTGAGGAGCTCCGATTTATACATAGTAGAGCCTTCAGGCCACGAGCTGGATGAAGAGGGGGGCACTGTCATCCAATCGGGAGATTTGTTACGATTTAAATGTTTGGTATTGGAGCTTCCGATTAGATGACAATGTTCCCCTCTCCTTCCAGATCGTGAACACCATGCGCCACCATAAATAAATCCAAGAATAGTGAAGTCGAACATGGCGACAAAAATATAAAGATATGTATTTGAAATGTCACACTTCCTTTCAAAATTACTACTCAGTAATTCACTACAAGAACGTTTAAGCAACCAGTCTCGCATAATTAGGTAGCACGTCGCAAAATATAATTTAGTAGTTCATTGTAGATTTGGCCAGGAAGCAAGTGTTTACTTCTCTCTTTCATCTTTGTTCGTTTTTTCTGTATTAAGTACATTAATCACCATTTGGCATGAAGAACAGCCTCACATTGGCAACTACAACAATCTTGGTAGCTACAAATTTAAATATGAAAAAATCGGGCTTTAATCAGTCTTTTACCTCTTTTTAATAAAAAGCTCTTTTTGTCTTTTTTAGACTCTGAGAAAAAATATATTTTAATTGTTTAAAGTTTCATACTAAAGTTTCATGCTTGAACTTGCAATATACTAAAAAAGGAAACTTGCAGATTGCTGCATCAGTAATGGTCTACAAGTTTCTTCGAGTTAAAAAATTGAAAAATAAAAATTGAAAGCTTCCTACTGTCTTCAACTTGCAGAATGTGCTTTCTAGTGGTGAAGATTAGAACAATGATAATTCATTTATTACCCTTATTTTATATTTAAAAAATAAAACAACACGTTCAGGGAGTAGAATATCAAGTGATTATTACTGAGTCAAATATCTCTCAACAATCAAAATTATGCAATTTTAAAGTGACCACTACTGAAACAAAATCCAAATAAATGAAAAAAAATGAAAACTGGCCACTTCTAGGCTAGAGGTATATTCAGAAAGAGGTATGCTAATTGCCTACTAAGTTCCACAAAACGCATTTAGTATAATTTTGAGAAAACTACAAAAATGTTCTTAACTGTGACCACTAACGGTGTTTTTACCGTAACTGTGAAAAAATCAGACTACACTTTTAATTGGTGGAAAAAGGTATCAGACGATGGGGTGAATAGACACTGTGCCAACTAACCCCAACTGAAAAGTGCCAACCAGCCCAGAGCGGAAGTTTTGTATTAAAAATGGCCGTAGAGTTGACAAGTAAATGCAACATAAAATAACTGATATTGGAAAATCAGAGAATTCTTGAAGGTTTCCGCTGAGAAAGGGAGAGAACAAAATCTTCCCTTCCCAATACTACAGTAGAAAATCGATGAACGAGAGTATAACTCTCGAAAATCTAAAACACATTAATGATCATGGTGTACTGATTATACAGACACTTCTCTGAGAAGTTGGTTAGGTCGTCAAGCATGTGATACAAAGCTAGGGCTCAAGGAAGCTACATGGCCAATGAGAATCAACTAACCCGTTTCCCGTACGTCAAAAATTAGAAACTACGAGTGAACGGAAAATCCATCGCCTCGAGGAAGAGCACTACTCGTAATCAGCTTAAGCAGTCGCGCTTCTCATGCCATAAGCTACATGGATGTGAACGGGGAAAAACAAAAACAGAACTCCATATCTTACGATCGAAAGGAGAAATCCTACTGCGAGAAGTGGGACGGAGCCAAAACATGTTACGATCGCAATCAGGACCCACTCAAAAAAAGATGGATTAAGATAGTGGAACTGAGCCTTATATTCAGAACAGATTAATATTAATATGAAACCATCTCTGCATGTCTGTACTTAAAGTGTTTGTAAATTATATTAACAGAAATCTTTAAAATACAACTTTTCACAAAGTGGCTTATAAATGTGTTGAAAAGAAAAAAACTTCATTTGGATTGTATATGTTAATGAGAAACAAAGTAGAAGAAAATGAATTTGTCTTGTATGTTCAAAACCTCATCGAAATTACGAAGGAAAATGAATTTTTAAAGGTTGAAGAAAAACATACATAAAGTAAATTAAATACAATTTTCTGTTTTACCAAATGTTTTAATAAATATTTGAATAATAAAAGAAAAGAAAACCACTTAATTCTCAAACTTCAAAACGAAGGTTTCTTGAAAGAAGTTTCTTTCTACCTTTTGAAATTCTCCACGCTGTCAAAGCTAAGGCGCCGATCCGGGTGGTGGAGACCGCTAAGGCAAGTACTGTGGGGATCTTCGCCCAAAGACTCGCGGGTTCGAGTCCTGCCTCGGGCATGGGTTGTATTTGTGTTCGTCCATTCACACCTCATCATCACTCTATCACTTCATTCAGTAAACAGCTACCTCTAATGTTAAATCAATAGTCGCTAATGGCTCGTAGTCAATGCGACCTTAAATTTTTAAAAAGCCAATGCGTGAGAGGCTGCGATGGCAATAGCGTTAACAACTGCGGCTGGTCCGCGGAGGCTGCGGTCCCCACAAACAACTCGCGTTTTTATGGGCGCCGATAACTCGCGCTGCCCCCTGGGGCACCGGCCGAGGGCATCCTGCGTGTACCCCGAATAGCGCGCATTGCTCATGTTCGGAAAAGGCGATTTGGGAACAGGTCCGCAAATTTCTCGCGAGTCTGCGGCGAGACGACAAGACGCGATGCTGCCGGAGGAACGAGTGAGCGCGACGTCTTCTCCCTCCAGCGAAGGGCGCGGGAGAGCGCGGCGGGCCAGGTGGGTGGCGCGCTAGCGCGGCGAGCGGCCGAGTCGCGAAGCAGGCAACGCCTCCGAACGTCCTCGAGGAAGGGGTCGCGAGACGGGGGATTGATCGGGTGAATGGACAGTTAACTGGAGCCAACAGTGGACGAGCAGGTTGAAGTTTGGTCGATTCTCATAGGCAGTCCATTTGTCGATCAGTCCTTCCATACAGATGTCGATCAATCGGTCGGTCGGTCAGAAGTCACAAGTGAAAGTATAAAAATGTTAGGTTTATTGAAAGAAAGAAACAACTTGAATTGGAAGAATGAGTCAAATATAACGACAAAAAACAACAACAACAGAGTATATGGACGATTGAATGATTCAATCTTCAATGAAACAAATATTAAGGAAGAGTAATCCATTCGCAAGATAAGAACCAATAAGTTTTGGAATTTTTTCTATTGATCAAGCAGAGGTAAAGCACCCCGAGCTTTTATTGCAACAGTTTTAGTCATTTCGTCTTGGAAACGTAAAGCATTATAAATTAGTGATGTTATAGCAGCGTACAATTTCTCGTAATATTTGGAACGGATACGTAATACGATAATAATATTGGAACTTCTATCCTCTTAATTTTAATTTTTGTTCGCGTATTCATTATTTTGCCAATTATGTGCTACTTCCAAATTTTCAGTTGTCGTGGGCAAATCACTCATCAAACTGCTCGTATAAGTAGCAAATAAAGTCGGTTCTAGAATATACTAAAGTGTGATGTGTTTCAAACAGTTTGATGAAAAGGTATTTGCATCGATAACTGAACTTAAGAACATAATTTTCAATATAATTAATACAATTTTACGTACCGCTTCAAATAATTTTGAGAAAGTCTCTGCTACGATGTAGTATCACTAGTTTAATCGTGAAATAGTCTTGGAAAATACCCCTTATACTTTGGAATGTTTTACCAAATAAATCCATTCAGTGCATCACGTTTATTGTAATTTATGAAGTACTTGCGGTGTATTAGATTTTAAAAAATGCAAATGAAATAGAAATCTTGAAGAAGACTGAACAAATGAAAGGGTAGATAGTAGACATGTCAGGGGAGCATTAGGTTATTCCGTTGAGGAATAATAGCAGCTGGATAAAGCAATCGAGTTCCTCTAAGAATATTCGTATCACCTGATAAAACAATAAAATATTTTATAAAGGGACAAATTATGAGATTTTCTGCAAAAGGGGCCGTCTTAAATACCTCATATTTTGTACTCGTACGTCTACGCACAAGCTTTGAAACTAGAAGAGTATCGTAAAGAAAAGAAGAGATTTTCTTGTGCACTTCGCAGAGGACAAGGAACCATTAAGCGAGACAAGGCAGACAAGCGCTGAATGGTCTATCAAGAAGGCGTCGGGCAGGCCGTCAGCAGGGTCGATGGGTGGGCAGACGTCCAGCTTCTAGAGTAGGTGGTCACGCAGTGAATGACAGGTGTCAGACAGATGGGGCTGTGTTGGGATATATTATTGGTAGAAATGAGTGATGTATTAAGTGATAGCATAGAAACAATTACATGTCAGCACTACGAAATCAAATACAATTTGTATAAAAAATGGTAAATAAAACCATGTGACTCATCCATCTATAAATTGACTCTCAAACACTGACACGTTAAATTCTCTCCTCTCGAAATTCTTAACTCCATATTCCTTCATAGTATCATTTTAAATATTTTTGACATGTTTTCATTTATTTGTTTAAAATAATTCATTCGTAGGATGAATCTTTTCAAACAAAATATTAGTATTGTAGTCGTACGTAATGTAACAAACTATTTTTTACACGACTTTATTAGAAAATGTTTATTATATCACCATATCAGCACTAGAAAGACGGCAAACCTATTCTACCCATAACGGCGGCGAGCAGTCAAAATGACTGCTTCAACTTTTTTTTTTTTTTTATTTTTTTTTTAGAAACTTATGCTATAATTCAAGTCATATAGTACACATTAGAGTAATGAAAACATTTTTTGAACTAAATCATATATAAATTAAATATTTTGGCTTACAACTAAAACAGACAACTAGTTTGTTCATGCCGCCATATTTGCCACAAACTAAACTTTTTCCGCACACAGAACAGCTACCCGTCGTTCAAGGTCAACCATGAGAAATTCTCAATTATATCGCAAACTAAGATTTCTAAAATAATTATATTTCGGCATTTTATAAAAAAAATCTCAAATATTAAAAGTCACAAAATATTACAAAAATAAATCAATAAATGTATAAATATATATAAAATATATATAAATAATAAATATATATAAAATATATAATATAATCATAATATATATATATAAATCAATAAATATATAAAAATATAAATAAACAAAAGAAAACTAAAACTTCAAAACATTCAAAATGACTACTCCCGTCTTTCAAGTATTAAGTAGGCAGAAGTAATTATTTTTAGCCAGTGTGTTCAACGTTAGTAACAACGAATAATAATAATAATAATAATAATAATAATAATAATAATATTATTATTATTATTATTATTATTAAAATAAACTTTCAATTTATTTTATTTTCGCAGAAATTAACCTGCCAGGGAAATGAGAAGAAAGTTGAATTAAGAAATAAGCCGATTAATTTTATTTTACGAAAATGAAAATTGCGAGTGAAAAAAGTTATGTTTACATACGTATTCCGCCCTTCGTGGCATACGTACAACGCCGTTGTGTCGGTATAACTATCTTTTAGTGTCAGGTTCTGTGAACCGATTTCAAATATTTCATTTCGTAAAGGAGAGTTCATGATACTTTATTTTTAAAATTTTAATTTTTCAACTTTTAAATTTTCTAGATTCTTCTTTCATAAAATTACTTGTAATTGAAGGGGAATGAAAGTAACTTTAGGTGGCAATGAAGTTGAGTTTTCGAGGATTCATGTATTCAATAATACGGTAAGATTTATTCCCCACTATTGTTCGCAATTATTTTCAAGAGTATGAAATAGAGAGAAGAAATAATACGGTTCTAATACGTTCCAAGACGGCTATAATAAACTTCATATGTATGGAGGAGCTAAACATTTAGCCATCAAATTGAATGTTCAACGAGCTATATGCAAAATGTAGACTAAACTGTTGAAATTTTACTCAACAAATCTATAAATGTATTTACAATTGTACCAAGATTGTTTTAAGTTAAATAACTTCCTTCAAAATAAATTGTTTTATTCTCCCACATGTTTCACGTGTTTCAACTGCATCTTTACATGTGTACTAAAAGCATTCCCTTTTACTTTCTCGCTACGAAGTAGAGAGGAAAGTTATGTAATGCTGCGCAAAAAACGGCGAATTTACGGCAGAAACAGTCTTATTGCAGGGCCCTGGTAAAAGTAGATAAATCCAGTTGCTAAATCTAGTAAAAATTCTTCTATCACGTGGTGTAGCCAGAATCCATGTTTTGTGGGTCATAAATACCGAAAAATCGAATGATGGTAAAACGTCTGTCCGTTTACCGGTCTGTCCGTCTGTGAACAGTAGCGGCTAAACCTTTCAGTCGATTTTTCTCCAAAATTTATATTCCACGGTCAATGTGGCTGATGTGTCCCCTTGAATTTGACACCGACGTTTTCATTTTGGGGAGTACTTTACAAGAAGTCCCTGGGACATTTTCCCAATATTCAAAAAATGGCTCCATTGTTTTTTATTAAATTTGTTTTTGGATAGTGTAAATGACGGTTAAGAAAATGGTGCCTGTGTTATGTTCGTTGAAAACCCAATTTTTTCGAAAATTGCAAAGTTAAAATTTTTTTCGGAGTCTTCCTACAACTGAAATATTAAGAAGAGATTTTTTCCTTAATAAATCTGTTCCTAAAGAAGATTTTGAAATAAGGACATGTACAATTTTTTGAAAATTTGAGTACTTTTCGCGTAATTTTTCCCTGAATATACGGGCGAGAAAATCCGTGCTGTTTTCGCACCAAGAGTCTCTGCAGAACGTCCAGCTCCACGACTACCTCATACGTGTCCGACTGTATCATGAAGTTGTAACACCCGCGTGGTGCAGCCACAGCATTCGGAAGTCTTCGGGCGCCTGTCCGCCCTCGTGGTCCCCAACCTGCTGAGTGGCGGTCGAGCAGCCGGCCAGGCCGGGCGGACTGCGTTGTCGGCAGCTCCCTTTTTTCCGAGCATTCCCGCTATCCGTTCTACGAGCCCAGCCGCCGCCGGAAGGGCAAACCCTCTCGAAAGACAAGCACGTCGACTCAAAACTATGTTTTAAACGACATTCCCTTCCCTGTAACCATAATTCTCCTCGGGTATCGTAAACTTGAAATGAAGAACGTGAAGAAACTTTAACAAAATCAAAAGCGAAGCGATGCTCCGAACTTATAAGGACATTGGGGGAAATAACAAATTAGGAAGTTACATTGAAAAGCACTGTTTTTATTCTTTTTTCCTCTTTTTTTAAGGAAACAAACGAGAAAAGCAGGCTGTGATGAAAGATACATGTAATAAACATTTCAATATTCGGATAAAATTTTAATTCCACATTCCTTGGAAAATTCTTCAAAATTAAGTATCAACATTTCTGGTTAAATTGGTTTTCATGTTTAAAAGCCTTGTAGAAAGAGGCGGGTTCGTTAATGATGTGAATTACGAATCAATTATTTAACTTCAGACACTTCCTTCTCTACTAATCTTAGAGGGTAGACAACCTTATGTGCTGATGGTGCTGAGCAATGAAATCATTAAAAAAAAAGAACATTTTCCTTGATAATTTGCATTTCTCTTCATTATTTTTGATCATGTAAACGTGGTATTCACGTTTATTGAAATTTTATTCCGAATGTTGTACTTTGATCTTCAATAATTTATGACTTACTATTTCCAAATATTACTGCATTAATCCATTCATTCATTCCGTTCTTTCTCTGATTTCTTCTCTATCGTTCTATTTATTCTCTTCTTTTTAAAAAACGAGAAATATCTCACTAAGTTATGCTATAGGGGGTTTAAAGCGCCAAGAACATAGTTTGTACGTTGTAAAATTAATGCATTCCACTTGTACCTCAATGATACCAATCACAATTCCGAAATGAGTATTCGAGATCAGCCTCCAGTGATTTCGGGGTGTAACATAACACGATTTCCACTGCGTCTCAATTTATAACTGTCAAAATTCGCGTCGTCTGATAAACCGAATAACAGACACTTCTTCGCATTATTCAACGACATATGCAGGACCTCATTGCAAAGCGAGACCCGAAATACTTGCGCTCTTGACGGCTGCACTTAATCTCAGCAGGCGCGGTGTCAGAATCGAAGAAATGTGAGTGTCGGCCTCTCGCGCTTTCCTTGGGCAATGAGTTTTACGTCGCCGTGATGAAGAACCTCTTTAATAAAACTGTTCATTTTTCACCTCCGCGAGCGCACCCGGGGCCAGCGCCGCGCCGCGCGACGCAAGTTAGGAATAAAGTGACGGGTGGGAGGTGGCTCAGGGCATCAACTGATGTCACTGCAGTGCCTCTGACCGCAAGGTCCTGGGTTCGAGTCCCGATGGTGGCAGGATTATCGACACTAGCTAGAAAGCTAGGTCGAATTCAGGCGCTGTCTGGGAGAGAATTCTAGCGGCCGGCTGCTCTGCTCAGTAGTTTTCCGTGGTTTCTCCGATCAACACCAGGTAAATGCCGGAGCAGTACCCTACCAAATGGGCCACGGACCGCGCGCAATATTTCTCTTCCATTCCTTCTCCTATCCTACCCCTTACTCACACTCACATTAACATGCATTACACTTACATTAACATGCATTACACTACTACACATGCCGATATACCACTACATATACGGGATACTACTACACATACGGGAGCTTAGAACTTGTCCCGGCTGGGGAGATGCCCCGCTGGTTGGAGATACCTTGTTTGGAAAACCCCCGCAAGACGACGGTAGGTTGGAGCCGGATCGCACCACCCAGTGGGGGAAGATCACCGCTACCTATCGAGGAAAACATGCACTACACTTACGGGACGAATGACCTGAGCCGTTGACGCACCCGAGTCACTAATCCAAGCATCAAGAATCAAGTGTGGGCGCGAGGGTCAGGCCGGCCGCACGGCGAGTGCGCCGGGGGCCGACTCCGTTAGCAGCACTCCGGCGAGCGGGAGGCGGAAGGAGGCCCTCTGTGAAGCGCCTGGCGCAACGAGACTCTCACCAAACATATACCACCATACCAAAAATAAAGTATTTTTCATTCGCGTCGGTCAAAACCATCTACTCAATTGTTGATGAAAACTGCACGATCTTCCTGAGAATTGAGGATTCAATTAAAATATCACATTTTAGGGCTGAGACTTATTTCAGGAAAATTAATTTCATCCCATTTTCAAAATTCTGTCTGAACAATTTTTTCAGCATTAATAGGCTTTCTTAACTCTCTTTTCATCGAACTGATAAGAACGATTTCAATATGAGGTGATGTTACGACGTGGAATTCACGCACTGGCATGGTTTTAGCATACCCTACCCGCGCATATTAAAGAACCAACAGAAAGCACTCCTAAGTAAACATAGCAAATTTGAAACACAGGAATATATCGACAACTTATTCAAACGAATTGGGTTTTAAAATTACATTTTATCATCTCTTCTGAGAAATAGATTTGAATTGACAATAACTTTATAACTCATTGTCGGATGACAACTAAACGACTAAAATACAGGCGTTTAAGTGATGAGTAAAATTCATTCTGCTGCGTAATTGTCCCTACACAATTAGAGACTATTTGAGCATCATAAAGGAAAGTAATACTGATTTTAAGAATATTTAATGTATTATTTACCATTTGGAGTGTAAAATTATAAGACTAATAAGATAAAATTATAAAAGACTATAACGCTAAATATGCCAACAAAACAAGTATTGAACTGAAACAAGTATTGTACCTCAGCTTCTCAATGGCCCCCATCTTGCTCAAGTCCACTTACCATAGTCCTTTGAGCAAATGTTGAGATTGCCCTTTGTTTGCTTTTGTACATAAATGTTGCTTTACTCTGTACATGTTTTCTAGAGCTCAGTGGGGAATGTAGTTATTCAAATTATCGCTCATCATGTTCTCGCGTTAATAAGTCGATTCCTTCACGATCAGGATTTTATTGATTGATTAGTGAATCCGAGCGCTTCAACTGGCAAGGTCACTTGTCCCGTAAGTGTAGTGCATGATTTTCCTCGGGAGGTGGCGGTAGTCTTCTCCCATTAGATGGCGAGATCTGGCGCCGACCTACCCATCGACTAGTAAGGTTTTCCCCATCCAGATATCTCTCTCCAGCTGGGCACCGCCTCTGCCGGGCAAGCTCTAAGCTCCCCACTGGTTTCTCCCGGTTTGTATCGTAGTGTAGGGCATGTGAGTGTGTGTGTGTGTGTGTGTGTGTAAGATAGGACAAAGAAGACGAAGGAAAGGTCGCGCACGGTCCGTGACTCGTTTGTTAGGGTGCTCCAAACATTCGCCTGGTGTTGCTCGGAGAAACCACGGAAAACTACCTATCAGGGCCGCGGGTCGATAGAATTCTCCTCCAGACAGCGACTGAATGCGATCAAGGTAGTGACGAAAATCGTGTCACCGTCCGAACTCTAACATTATTTTCACGGTAAGGAATAATCGAAAAAATATGTAGCTGATTGCCTTTGAAAATAATATTTATTCCACGGGCGTGAATATTTTCTCATCTGTTCTTGATAGAAGCTCTCGTTACTATCCGCATTGGTAAGTCAACGTGTGTGTGAGTCAGGATAGGGATACAGAACCCAAGGCAACAACCACTAATTGCACTTCTCCTAGTATGTCACGCAGTTATTAATCTATTTTTGGTAAATAAATAGACTAAAACTTTGTGTTACGATTTATCTAATGGTTACTATAAACTACTACAATCCAAAACATATCAAAAAGTGAAACGTGTGTTTTTCATCCAATTTGACGATGGATACATGCAATGACATATCCCAAAGCACCACTGCTACAATTCCGTTTTGACAGTGTAGTAAAACCAATTCTACTATTGACATTGTGAAGAGAAATGACGAATATTACTGCACTTATATTTGATTTATATCAATGCTATTGTTATGTGCTAAAACAGATAGATACATTTTTAACACAAATTCACAAAATAATTATAAATACTGACTTTATTTCTTGCGTTACGTAACGTGTTCTTCGCAACCGAGTGTCACTCTGCGTTGAACGCGAGCAAATTGAGAGGTGGGGAGTGGTGGCAGCAATGCTTCCGGCACCACCAGTCCCAAGGGGCGTGGCTGGGGCGCCGTTCCTTTCCCTTCCGCTCGCCACCGCTCCGCTCGCAGAGGGCGCTTGTCCTCCCCGCCCCCTTTGTGCTCATGCCCAAATTGTCCTCTCCCACCTGGGCCGCCAAACCGGTTGCTTGCGGCGAACCTGCGTGAGCCGTTAATTAAAATAAAATAGGAACACCGGCGCCGCTGGAAGACGCCAGCGGAGGGGCGGGGCCGGAGGCTGCGCTGGCGAAGACAACGAGAGCGTCGCGGACAGTTGAGGTCCGGGCTGCGGATACGTTGCAGGCAGTGACAAACGACAAGGAGAAAGACCAGTCGGTAACGTTGTGGAAATAAGTCAGTGAGTATATGAACATATACCGCTACAATATTTTCGGAGAGAAACAAAACGATTGAAAAGTTATGTTTTACTTTGAATTTTAAGACTTTTGTTAGATTAAAATAGAACTTGGATCAGAGGAATGTCAGAGTGTCAAAGATTCAAACGAAGGCACGAAAAAAACATTAAAATAGATATAAAAAGAAAATCTATAATAGCACCCTTGAATTATTTCAGAATGTTTACTTTGCAATGTTTTGTTGCGGAATCCTCCAGAAAAATGTAGGAAAATGTTTTAAAATATTTTTACATTATAATAAATGAAGAGATGAAACGAAATTCTCGCATTCATTTTCGAATATTGCATTAATTTAATACTTTACTGAAATGCATTTTAAACTAGTTCCATTTTAAGGGTCTTGCTGTTGCAATGTCACAACTCAAAATACTAGATGAAATAATTTGACAGACTTAAAAATGCCCAGTCAAGCAAAACGGAAAAACTCATGAATCCTCCATCAACTGAGAGGCACATTTTAAAAACCATTCTAGGGAAAAGTTACCAAAAACAACAAACAACATTGTCTTGCATTAGTTCATTGAGTAGTTACTAACTAATATCTTATATTCTCCAAACGCCGACTAGTGTATTTTCGATTTGGAATACGCGATTAAGATGAAACAATTATACATTATTTTCGTGAGAAGCAAGAACCGCACAACACTTCACGTTCGATACAAGAGACGGACGTCAAAAGCCGATATATAACGTTTTTAACCATTGAAAGTAGAGGAATGGTGATTATTTAAAATGATAATTTGTTTATAAAAGTTAGACTGCATACGCAATGAAATTAAATCATTAATGTTGCTCAATGTTAAGTGTGGATCAATTTCACACATTCCACTGGCACTATTTATATCACGACTACCCGAAAACGAGATATCTGAGCCATAGTTGCCTTCACCAAGAAAGCCGTGACATGGAAGCGATGTACCGCGAAGATGTTCCCACGTGGGCAGCGGTGCCCAAAGGCCAGCCCGCGCTGCGCGGGCTGCGCTTAATTGATTCAGTGGAGCGTGGAGGATGCTCGGCGATCGCTCAGGCGATTGGAGTTTCCACCCAAACGCGGCTGCGGCCCGCCACTGGCGAGCACCGCTGCAGCTGCACGCTACAATAGGCAATTCAATCATATCTTGGCGTCGGCCCAGGCATTTCCTGTTTCGTTTCGGTACACGCGCTCCCTTCGGCTGCTATCGCCAGCAGTTTCTCCAGGCGAATTCTTCATATGAGCAGGTTTCTCTAACTCCATTGCAAGGAGCCTACAGAAGTGAGCAAAGTTATTGAATAAACTCTTGAATTCAGAGAGTGTAAGATAAAGTAATTAACAAGGTTTATTTCGTAATTTGAAGCGATATTTACACTTGCTTCGGATGAATCGTATGAAGAAAACTTTGCTCACCATTCGGCGAACGTGTCTAACGTACGTTTACGTAAATCTGTTGCCTTGCGCGCAGAGCCGTTGCCATGCCAGAGGCAATCAACAAGAGGAAACAGCGCTGGACGCGCAAGCGATCTTAGGTCGAGTCGGTGGCGCTGTAATGAGCCGGCGTCAAGTTCTCACGGGCGGCAGAAGGCGACGGCCGCGGCGGGCGGGCCGGCGCCCGGAGCACGCCCAGGCGTTAAATACGTTCATAAGCGGAGAATTCGTAAGCGAGGGAGCGGCCACAATTAACAGCGTTTACCTTTAATTCGAGTCGGGGACGGGTCGGATCTCGCGGCAGAGGGCGTGGCGCGCAGGCGGGCGGGCGGCGCCAGGGCCTTCGCTCGCGCCGCGCTGTTGCTCCTTTTGCTGGGCCCTGGAGGGGAAGACACGAGAGTTCGGCCACTGGCAGGGAAACATGGGCGCTCAGCAGCGCTGAATTGCGGGCGGCCCGGAGGCCGACCACCACTGACTAACACGCTGCCAACTTTGGTTCGGAGGCGAACACCTGTCACCGCCGGTGATATCGTCGGCAGCAGAACAGCCAGTCGTAGAAGAGAACTGAAATGCGAATAAAAGTTGCTAGCAAATCCGTTGCAGAATCAATTAGCAATACAATGCATTGTGACAAATATCAACTATTGCAATTGGTTATACGCAAATTACAACACTTAGGTGGCGTTATTAGAAAATGATTATACTCGTATTCAATAGCCATTAGTTTAACACCAGGTTTTTCAATGAAGTCTTAGTGTGGTTTCTTGAGAATTATTTCCCTGTACATATTTGAAAAGAATTGATAAGTAGAAAAGAAAAAAAGCAGCTCCACACCCGAAGTACTTTGGAACTGTTACTCTTTTACTATGTCTTCGAACTGGTGGATGAAAATCAATTTGTTCTCCTTTTTAACTAAGTTGTAAACCTTTTTAACTAAGAGGTGCTGTCTTTATCAACACTTTTATTTATTAGATAGAAATTCCTTCATCAGATTTTAACATTGTTGTATCAAATCTAATGAAGATGGCTCAGCCATTGAAAGCTGCTAATCTAATCAATAAAAATGAAGGTAAATTAACAATTACCTCAGTTTTAAACCATTGGAACGCCAGCCAATAAATGAATATTTGTCGGCCCGGTGGCCGAGATCGCTAAGGCAGTAGTGTCGTAGTGATCTCGACCGAAGTCGCGGTTCAGTCCCGCCTCGGGCATGGTTGTATTTGTGTTCGTCCTTTCACCTATCATCACCATATCGTTTCATCCTCATAGTTACCATACCGTTAATAGCAATAGTGGTCGCTAATGACCTAAGATGTTGATGCGACCTTAAATAACCAATTAAAAAATAAAAAAATGAATATTTACTACCTTGTTGTTCTGTATAATTTTATTGGTTGACCATTGCCTTGTCTGTTTAAACAGTAACTTTTTCATCAGCAGTTCAAGAATACACAAAGCTTTGAATGGACTAGCGTTGGGCGATCAATGACAATTGAAAAGAACAAATATAAAAGCAACGTCTAAAATAATATTCACTCTAATAATTAAAAATATACATAATTCATCCATTGAATGCACGCTTAATACCGAGTTAACGTTCCACACAACGCGAGTAATCACCTCAACTAACCACAATCAATAATGACCTCTTCCCAGGCTCAAAATGTATGAAGAAGAAGAAATTATTAGAGTAGATTCGAAACTAGTGTATTCAAAACATCAACACCTCTTTAAGCCAGAAGGCGTCTGTCTTATTGTACGGAATAATGTGAAACCTGAAACATAATGTAGGTATCTTAGCCTTTGGGATCGTGCAAATTAATTAACGGACTCAACCGCAATCACTATTCCCACCGGTTTTCCGCCACAAATCGACTGATTAATTTTAGAGCGCAAGGCCATGGTCGTGATTCTCTTTAATAAAGTCATTAATTTTACGACAATATAAGTGTTTGGTCTTATATATTTTTTATTCTAAATATCTAATAATGACATGCATAACTGGTGATAGAGTAATAAATTCTGTTTATGTATGATAGAACTATTAAGTACTTCTAAACATTTCTGTTCGTCTTGAGATGCTCCCAATCACTAACATGGAATGTTTTCCTTTTGCCTTCACAAACAAATTATTCGAACATATACTTTGTAATAAGTAACTTTAAATATTTTGAACATGTTATACCTTACAATACCGTCAACTATTTTCTTGATATGTTCTTCACTTTCCAGTAGTGTTTTTTTACAGCCATTCAGATCATTCTGATTATTATCACACTGATGATACAAACATTTCGTTCAGCTCCATTGATGGTTTTTATTATTTCCTAGACAATCAATCATAAAATGTGTTGAATATTTCAATAATGATTACGTTCAAATCTGAAAAATATTCGCAATATAATAAATAAATTTTGTTGTTTTTTCGAAGCCTCATCTACACCTGAGTTCTCTCTAATGCTAATGTCCTTTCTGTAGTTTCTGCTAAGCAATGTGGATTTCATTTTTTTGGTTAGTATAATAATAAAAGTACATCCAACTTAGAATAATCCTAAAACGTCTCCGTCGACAAAATAAGTTAATACTTATGAACGATAATAATAATAATAATAATAACAATAATAATAATAATAATTCCCTTCCACTCTCAGAATATTTTTTACTATTAATTTTGATTTTAAGTATTTTATGATACGTCTAAAACAATGTACCCAAATAATGATTTGAATCAAGGATGCCAACTAACTAAAAATACTTTAAATTTACAAGAAACGAAAACGTGTAATTTTCCATCTTCTACATAAAACCTAAGAAAATATTACAGATTTATAAGACCCCATCGACACATAAAACCGTAATTATGTAACGTCCGAATAGGAAATTAGCTCCTTCGCCAGGGATACACCAAACAGATTTGAGGAGAATAAGGTGGAATTGTGTAGATTATGCTATGAAGAATTCAGCAGGCATACTTGCAACCGGCAACAGGTTGCCCTCCAACACACATAACCTCTCTAAATAAACCCGGAAATGTTAGATACTCTTGAAACTGTCATTGCACCCCCCCGAGATACTGATCTACATTATATTACAAAATGAAACTTTCTTGAACTATTTTGTATTACTTTCATTTTTCTTAGAACTGGACTTGTACGTGGATTTCGATTTTGTTATTAGTAACTAATGAGTTTACTTTATCGGAAAATAATATTTTATCTATTCTGGAAGGTCCAGTTATTTTAAGAAGTCCCTGTTCTTGGATACCAGCATGTAGCAAGTGAGACGTAATTATAGAATGCATTTCACGGAAACGCTTCAAATTACTTTAACGCTTGTTTTACTGTTTATTTTCACAAAATATTGAATGAGTATATTCTTAGAAACTAATTAGATCGTTGGTGAGATAGATACCTTCTAATACATGGTAGGGATGTGCCCTTAACAGCTAAACTGTTATTTCATAACCGTTAACGTTTCGTAACTGTTACGCAAAATAACAGTTCTTTCGTTTATCATGTTATTGGCTGTTATCGGTTGAAATGCATAGACCTGCAATCTACTGGGCCTAATCCGAACTACAACAAGTTTATCTGGCAACCATTTTGTACAATAATAGCTTCACTGTTAGCGATTATTATTCTTCACTAATCTGCAATTTTATATTTATTGTATACACTACAATAAGAAGTTTGTCCTTTAAATTAAGTCCGTCCAATATGTTTGTTAACTTATTTCTGTCCCATTGCTGCTTGTGTGAGATCAACTAATATTTCCCTTGGTCCGATAAAATAAAATGAGTTATGGTTAAATAACTCGCATTATAATACTTGATATTCAACAGTCATTCCACTTTAGCTCATAGGTAAGCAAAATCAAGTTTCTCCTCATTACTTTGGCACTCGTCACTTCACTACGTTGCATATTTGAAAGAATATTTGCAATCTGAACCCGAATCACTTTTATTTTAGTAATATTACATACACATTTGCTACACAGTATATGAATTACTATTCATCCTTGGAAGTTCATCCAGTCTCGTTCATATCAGCTGCTTCTCTGTCCAAACATGTTTGGGAAAGTAGTGCAAGGAAACGCCGTAAGGTAGCTGCACAAGCTTTACGGTGCTACCAATGTTATTCGTTTTGCGTACTTTAACTCTTAGCAATCGCCACAACAGCTTTAACAGCAGTTGGCCGTGTTAGGTTGCTGGTCATGGACCTATTATTTTTCAACTATTATTAATAACAGATATTACGAGTCGACTGTTATTGTGAAAACAGTTATTGAAGAAAAGCTGTTAAGCCCATCTCTAATACATGGAGGCGTTATTTTAATAGCGGTACAACTCCATTGACACTCTTTTCGACGTATTGAGCTCTAAAGTTACAAGATTTTTAAAAATCGGGGATGAAGTTAGACAAAAAATTGTGTTTTTCTCTTATAATATATTTACTTGTTCGTCTGGATGTGATATGAATAAGCATACTGTATGCTTCACGAATATTGTGGGTGTAAAGGAGTTATACCGCCATAAAAATGAGGTTAGTGGGCCAAATCGGTAGATTTCGTTCTAAGAAAAGTGGGAAATAAAGTCAGTATCATTTTCTTCATCTTCTTGAAATTTCCGGTTCGTACCAGAAGATCAGGAAATAAATATGATTAACGCTTGAAATGAATGGAAACAAATCAATCATATCCTGTTTTTTCTCATTAATCTTCCTTTGCTGTGGTTGTAGAATCGGGATATTTAAGTTTTTGAAAATCGTAGTTCTTCCTCATCCATTGATGGTTTGTGTGTAGTGAAGTTTACGGTGTAAAAACCAGTGTCATGATTTAAGGTTTATTTTTACATAATTATAAAATATTTATGTTGACAAATCTAGTCTATATAATTTTTAGCCACTTACAGACCAATTTTTTCATTTTTCTTCCTACTTGTGGGATTTTTGAAGGTCTTTTCACACATAGACCATTAAGTTTAATTTCCGTGTTAAATAAAAATAGGGGCGATATAATTATATAATTTTTGTGGTTTCTATTACCAAATCTGGATCTCTTTATCATCATTTCACTGCAGACGCTATAAATATTCAGAAAATGACTTATTACGAGACTTGTAGAAAACAGTGTAGCCGTACCACTGGAGTTGTACCACTATCAAAATAAATAATGCAATCTCCTGTAATTACTTTCATTGTGATACGTTATGTTGTCCACAGAAAGAACTTGGAGTTTTATCACCTTCAGAATAAACATATAACACTTCCGCGAACCTGAAAATGGAGTTAACTCAATTTCGCAAAAAAGGGGAGTTGGACCACTATTAACATAACGCCTCCGTACAGAAGTAAATAAAAGGTATTGTCCGGTATCAATACTATATATATGTAAGCTTAAGATCTTTTCTCGGGTGGGGGCGGGCGAAGGCGGGTGGAGTTACGGGTGTACGCATTGGGCTAATTTTAGCAGAGGTGACGAGAGTTCAGAGATTTGCTGGTTAAGACAAGTCATATTCTGGTTTTTCAGGTCATGCATACGAAGGGATTCTAATTTTATTCTGTGCCAGTACCTATTTAAAATTTCTAGAATACGGAAATTACGTGTTTGTCGAATGTGTGATTGTCTAGATTTAAGTGATCAGCAAAGTGTGAGACTGTGGTAGTGTTGTTTTTCCATGCTTGTTCATGCTTTTTGATTCTCTGTGTGAATTTCCTCCCGGTTTGTCCTAGATATGTGGCATTGCAGTTGTTGCAAGTGAGAGCATAGACCCCGCATAAGGAGGTAGGTGGAATTGGGGAGTGTTTTCTCTAAATGTGTGAGACATTGTGGAACGTAGTTTTGAGACCGAATTTACTGAGTGTGGTGGCTATTTTAAGACAAACAGTTTCTACATAAGACTCCTTCTTCACGCCTGCACCAGCAGCCGCGTCTCTCGACCCTTCGGCCGCTCTCCCTACCCCCTGCACCGCCCCCACATACGTCCGACCGACGCCCGGCCTTCTTAAGCGAGCCGCACACTCAAAAAACCCGCAGAACATCGTTTTCGGCCCAGAAGCTGCAAGGTACAAACGATCAAGTTTGCTTACGCATCTGGATACTACATTATGTAAATATCAATTTGTAAATTATTTGTATAATTTATATCCTTATATTTCATGTATTTCTGTAATTTTTTCATATAGCTCTGATGATGATCGCTACGCGATCGAAAAGATCTTGAGCTTAAATATATAGTATTGATACCGGACAACACCTTTTATTTACTTATATATCTTAGAAATTTAGTTGTATATTGAAATAAATACAAATACACGTAGCACAAATTAATCTAAAGGGAAAATTAGAGATTGTTTCCTCAGAGATGGAATTGGTTGCTTTTAATCAATTCTTTCTTACCATAGAACTCGGAGCACACGAGTGAAGTAGTGAAAACAAAATATACTTGTCACTAAACAAACGGCAGATACAGAACAACTAGATCACAAAAAGGGTGAAAAAGCTTTTCACCAAAATTACAACAAACAAAATTTGAGAACAATATTGGATATTACCTCGGTATTTATCGATTACTCGGAAAATCATCAGCTACGATTCATTTCACTCCAAGGTGGTTTACCGACAGTAACTATTATATATTTAATATTTATTATATAATTTATTTTCCAATAAGGCGTTGCACACAACAACCGAAGTTAAGTTTCTACCTTTCGACTAACGTAAATAAATTAGACAAAAATTTAGTAAAGTTACTCTATGCATGTAAATGTAATGTAAATTAAAATAACTGAATTATAAAGTTGTACCTAATATTCATATCATAAGAAAAGTTTGTGGCTATTCATTCCTTATTTCCCAATAAAAGTACATTCTTACATAAGTAGCGACAGACATTTTAGTGTGTCAAGGCGAACACCAAACAATTTCAATTTTTGTTGAGGATGTGAAATATTGCATGAGCGAAATGATATGGTGAACGAGGAGGCAAAACTGTCATTCTTCTCCTTGTACCGCAACGAAATATTTGAGGATCGAGTGTTCCTGATGAGTGCTGAAAATCTTTGATAGTTTAGCCAACTGGCTTTTTGCTTTCAGGAATGTTCTGGGGTGGCACCGGCGAGACCCGAATCTTTTTAGAGCAGCTATAAATTCATTAGTGGTTAAATTTTCCTCTATGTCAAGGTGAACAGCTTTTGTTGCATGACACACGAATACCACAATCCATGATTTACAACGTGTCCTACACCTACCAATGACTGGTTTTGTTAGAAATGGTCCGCCATAAACCACTGGGTAAACTGAGTTTTCACTGCGTAATTCTCGAAGCAGGAAGTGCACTCATTATTTGGGAGGCTGGCTTTGCCCGCCATCTGATGCAAGGCAAGCAATGATGAATTTCACTATTCACTAGTCTTCGAATTGAAGGAATACAAAATCTTTGTCTAGCAATTGATACTATTAATTGACATCCAGTATGCAAATAAATTAATTGAATCGTAGTAATGAGGGCCCTCGTGAAAGCATGTTCCCGTGTGAGAATTATTGGGTGTTTTGCCTCATGGGACATTAGAGAATGTCTCAATATCCCTCCTGCTCGAATTATACCATCCTTGTCTAAAAGAGGATGAAGATGCAAAATGTTTGAATTTTTAGCAATTTCTCTTTTGTTGGAAAGTGCGCCTTATTCAGTCGAAAAGATTAATTTCTGAATTGATTTCACAATTAATAAAAGAGCATTTTGTGGCTCATTTTTAGCGAGACAGCCAGCTCTCTTTGGCAGTATTAAAGTTCTCGTCGTACACTGATAGAGAAGTCGAACGCAATACACTGTTATCTCAGAAATTTGTGATAAGAGTTCAACTTTTTGGTAAGTTCTGAGACAAAGATTCCTCTCATCAAAGGCGTGGTGAGAAAGATTTGTGAATGAAGTAGTGATTGTACGTTACCACCTTCAGTGACCTCAAGCAGAGAGTTGCACTGATATATCGGCTGGATTATCCGTTCTGAACCATGAAACTATCTCTAGTTAGTAGACAGACCTCTGGCAGTAACTCTTCGTTATGAGATCCGCAGGATTGTCTTTAGAAGAAATATGTTACTAATTCTCCCCTAGGAACCCTGTCTACTTACAGCAAGCCTATTAGAAATGAAAGCATCTGATTTATTTGGACCGTGTTTTATCCGATACAATAATATAGTACTGACTGTAAAGGAATCTACAGAGTTGACATTACAAACTACAGAGACAGCATTATCAACTTTCATCATGAATTTGGTTGGTAAAACTGCGCCACACAATTCAAGACGAAAAATAGTGGTGCCAGCTAGAGGTGCAAGATTTTATTTCGATGATATTAGAGAACTTGCCAGTCCTTGAGAATTTTTACTGACTACATACACAACAACCACATGCTCTTCGAGAAGCATCTGCAAAGCCTGTTAGAATTATACTGCTCGCTCCACTGAGTGTCACCTTCCTAGGAAAAATCAGCTTTGTCAATAAAGGAACCTCTGTGAGTAAAAGATTCTACTGATGAAGTAAATCTGGAGCTAGAATGACATTCAGTTCAGCTCACGCTTCCATAAAACTGTAAAAGCATTTTAAATCTTATTGTCGCAGGTGTGACTAGCCCAAGGATCATAAAGCGATGCTGTTATATGAAGCACCTTTCTTTTTGTCCAACCGCCGGAGTCGGCAAGAGGTGGGGTATGAACATTGTGATCTAAATGCAGAGTGTCATTTCCTGTATGCCAGAAAGGCCAAAACTTTTAGTAGAATGGTCTGAAACTAATGCGACAAGCCCGTCCCCTGAGGATTCTCCAAGTAAAGTATTTATCACTGCATTGTTTTTAATCTTTTTCAATTTAAAATGAGCTGTCATGGGTTACATACATTTATTTTAACTGAAATTGGGTGTGACCCGGTGACAGTTAAATAACAATAATTACTACAAAAACAATAATAATAATAATAATAATAATAATAATAATAATAATAATAATAATAATAATAATAATAATAATAATAATAATAATAATAATAATAATAATAGGAGTAGAGTACACGACGAGGATGCAATAATCATACTATCACTAATATGAAGTGTTATAACAATTATTTAAATTCTGTCATGATATCCAATAATTGTATTTTGGTGATACTAAAATTTAATACAAGCTACATAAATATTGGCTAAATTAGACTAAAAGAATATATTGATTGCGTTCGCTACAACACTGCACTGCACACTACACTGTTTTGCTTTGAATTGCACAGACCAGCACTTCTCAGCACTTACTCATTTAACATCTATTACTCTCATCTTGTTCTAACTTATTTCTAAAACTTGAGACACTTAGGGGAAAAGCTTTGACAATTGCTGCAGGTAAACTGTTCCAATCTCTAATTGTTCTGTTACAAAAGGAAAATTTCTCAAGATCTAAATTTTGTTTCCTTGTTCGAATTTTGTGGGTGTGATCGCTTCGGCCGAAATAATTTGGTTTTCTAGTCAAACCTGAATTTCCTTCCAAGCTGGTTGACGTACGTTCGAATTATAAAGAGCGCGAAGCCTCGCCCTTGTTCTCGTTTCTAGAGGTTCTCATGACTTTTTTTATTGCGTTAGTTCCATAGGCAATCTTATTCGCTTTCCTCTGTATTCTATCTAGATTTTTCCGGTGCGACTTTCTGTGTGGATCCCAACATGTCACTCTGTATTCCATTAGAGGACAAATCAACGAAAGATATGCTAATTCTTTGGCACAATGCAAGGACTTACATGCTTTTCTTACTACCTGATTTATATGCTTCTTCCACCCTAATTTACTATCTAGATTAATACTTAAATACTTGCATGATGAATCTCGTGGGGTAATGACCTCACCTAAGTAATAGTTTGGTTCCTCATAATTTCGTCCCCACCCAAACGTTATTGTTTTACTTTTCGATCCGTTATTTCACATGTCATTTTTTTTCTGCTCAATCACCTAAATGTTCTAAATCCTGCTGTAATATTTGTTCGTCAGCGCTTCATTTGATTTTTCGGTATATAACACAATCGTCTGCAAATAAACACACCTTTGATTGAATGTTAACATTTCAC
The DNA here is from genome assembly GCA_964035755.1 of Teleogryllus oceanicus. Taxonomy (NCBI): domain Eukaryota; kingdom Metazoa; phylum Arthropoda; class Insecta; order Orthoptera; family Gryllidae; genus Teleogryllus; species Teleogryllus oceanicus. Next base: position 127,891,812 of record CAXIVR010000002.1, read on the forward strand.
GTACGCTATGAAAAGCAATGGCCCTAAAACACTTCCCTGTGGAACCCCTGAAGTAACAATACCCGTAGTTGAAAACTGAGTGCCAATTCGAACTTTTTGTTTCCTGACTAACAAATTCGCTTATCCACTTCACAACTCTAGCATCAACTTCTGAAGTTAATAATTTCCTAATAAGCGGATTATGCGGTACTACGTCGAATGCTTTCGCAAAGTCGATTACGACTGCGTCCACTCTCCCATCCGAGTCAACTTCATCAGAAAGATCTTAAAAAAGAGAAACAATTTGGCTTTCGCACGAATATTCATTTCTAAACCCGTGAAAAATCCAGTTCGCTTTTTTCCATTCGCGGCGAATGTACCCGGCTATTAAATGCTTCATTATTTTGCATACTACTGATGTGAGATATACTGGTTTATAATTACATACTTTCGTTTTATCACGATTTTTGAAGATTGGAAGGACTATAGCTGTCTTCCAATCATCTGGTAAACTTGCAGTATTAATAGAAACATTGAATAATCGTAACAAATAGGGCAATACTGCCTCACCACCGAGTTTAATAAAATCTGTCGAGATGACGTCTGACCTGCGTGATGTACTGTTTTCCAATGATTTTATAGTTTGCGGAGTTCCCATCATCGTCGTGCCGTGGTGCGTATCTACGACTCGAATTTCCTGAATTTCTTTCTTATTCCCCGGCGTCTGCGGTCGTATTTGTAAAAGCCTGACCAATTATTTCTTTCTGTCTCCAAAATATTTCTTAAAAATAATTCATGCGCAATTTTCTTTTCTTTTTCTAATTCCCTGTAGTATTTTTACGCCTCCCAATATTTCTCAGCCTCAACAAAAATTAAAATTATTTGGTGTCCGTCTTGACAGACTAAAATGTCTATCGCTAGTTATGTAAAAGTACTTTTATTGGGAATAGGATGGATAGTCACAAACTTTTCTTATGGTTTTAAAAGTTCGTGTCAGCAATGCTGCGATGTCTCCAATTAAACGCTAGTCTAACTTTTCTCTTTAAACGTCGATTCGCCCCGTTAAAATATTCAGGATCAGGATTACTTTTCAGTATTTTGCAAGGAACGAACGTATCTAAAGCAGTTTCTACGATTGTTTTAAAAGCTCCCCATTGTTCCTCCATACCACCTTCTGTTCTTAGAAAATGGTCGTATTTTTCTCTTAAGAAACTACGTATCTTTCGACGTTGCTTTTTTTATTCCTGACTATCGTTCCTTTCACCTTAGATGGCGTAATCACATTTGCTTGAACTTATACCATCACTGCTTTGTGGTCGCTAATTCCCTGAAAGGAGTCACAAGAAAGGAATATTTCTGCAGGGTAAACAAGGAAAATGTCCAAAATTGCATTCTGCCCCGTGGGTTGGTCAACTACCTGCGTTAATCCCTACTCCCATACCAGTCGATTTCCGCGCTTTTGAATTTCCCTGTCGCCTTCCTCTCCTTTCCAATTAGCGTCGGGAAGGTTTAAGTCACCAGAAACAAGAATAAAACGGCCATTTATGTTTTCCAGCCTGTCGTCGATTTCATCTAAAATTTCATAACCGTCGTTTGGCGGCCTGTAACAAGCAATAATTTCCACAGAATTATCTAGTACGTCAATTTCCATTCCTAAAATTTCAATGTTGTTACTAAACCAACTATTCCCAACTATTAACGAAGTCTTGACGCAGAGAAAAATATCCCAGCCTCTTGTTTTTCTATCTCTTCGATATAATTTATAGCCGTAACGTAAAATTTCAGAATTAGCTACCTCATCTGTTAACCACGATTCTGTCCCTATCACTATATCTGGATCGCATGTATCAACTAGGTTAAAAAACGCAATGGCTTTATTAATTATAGTTCGACAGTTAACCTGCAACAATCTTAGAAAGCCATTCCTCACCTGAACATATCTGGCCGCCGTCGTCACTGTGGCTGCTGCCGCCGTCTTCTCCGCCGTCTCCGCTCCCGCCGTCTCCGCCGCCGTCTCCGCCGCCGTCTCCGCCGCCGTCTCCGCCGCCGTCTCCGCCGCCGTCTCCGCCGCCGTCTCCGCCGCCGTCTCCGCCGCCGTCGTCCGCCGCCTCCCGCGCCGTCTCGTCCGTCTCTCGCCGCCGTCTCCGCCGCCGTCTCCGCCGCCGTCCTCGCCGCCGTCTCCCGCCGTCTCCGCCGCCGTCTCCGCCGCCGTCTCCGCCGCCGTCTCCGCCGCCGTCTCCGCCGCCGTCTCCGCCGCCGTCTCCGCCGCCGCTCCGCCGCCGTCTCCGCCGCCGCTCGCCGCCGCCTTCGCCACCCGCCGGGTCCGGTTGCGACCTGGCGCAATTGCCCATACCCCCGGAACTTACCCTTGGGCTCGGCCTCCCTCGCTTCTTGCGCCTGTGCGGCATTCTACACGTGTCCACTTGAAAGTGTCCACGATAGCCGCTGTGCACCACGCTGTCGCGTGCGTTTCAGTAGCGGACGCTACAGTAGATCTAATATTTGTTTAAATAATTGAATTGCGTTAATTTCAGATTCTGCTGCATACAACAAGTCATTTTCATAAAAAAAATTGGTAATGACGAGAGCTGCTTCTGGAAAAGCAGTTTCATTATTAATAGCAATTTGTTTCAGACATCGCGTTGCCAAAAAAACTGAGGAAGCAAGGCCATAGGTGACAGTTTTTAATTTGAAAGTTTTTAGATGACCTGAAGAGTGCCCTCTTCATACAGTTTTCTGATAATTAATATTTCTTCATTTAATCGAACCATACGATACATTTTCTCTACATCAGCAGCAAAGGCAATTTTAAAATTCTTAATCTTAAGAGATATCAATTAATGCAGGTGGAATAGTGGGATCAGACCAGAGCATATCATTTAAACTGTGCCCAGAAGTAGTTTTCACTAATGCGTGAAACACAATTCTCACTTTCATGGTGATGAACTAGTTTTTTTTACACAAAAATGCGGATTATAATTGCTATTTCACTCCTTTTTCATGGCATTCCTCTGCATGTCCAAGCGAAATATATTTTCTCATAAAAGCAACATAATCACTTCTGAGCTTCTCATCCCTTTGAAAGCGTTGTTCTAATGACAACATAAATTGTTTAGCAATGTAATATGACCTCTCCAACACCGAGAAGTATGTTTTAAAAGACAGAGATACAGAAAAATGCCCATTAGGTAGCCTTCGGTTTGTGGCTAGAAAACGAGCTTCAGCAGGATGGATTGAGTCCTCAGAATTTAAAAGAGGTGACGACTCGTTTCTCTTAATTCCTTCCCAGATTCTTTGCATATCAAACTCTACATTATTAGTTAGTGTGCCCTCTTCCTCCAGGAAGAAAAAATCATATTGCATTACGCCCTTCCTCGAATTTGCTAGTGTAAACTGCTCCTGCAATTACTGATCCGAGGAGTGTATCCAAGAAGACAGGAATGTCATTGGGCTTTGAAAATTTCAAAGAACACCGCAAAGTTTAATAAGGTGCCAACTTTGTTTGACAAATAAATAGCACCATCTGCTAGCTTGAGTTGTTCGGGAATTTTTAACTTTGACATGTTCAATTATGTTTGAGACAAACTTGATAAAATTGAAGACTAAACTTCACTGTGCCAATCATTAAAACGAGACTTGATATTTACATCTACCTTCGCATTCGAGCCTGACTTTAGATAATTAGCTGAATGTACCGAATTGTTACATTTTGTTCTAGAAAGATCAAGCAATTGCACAAAGAGCTTCCATTATAAAACATATTTCACTACCCGAGTGTAGAAAAGCCCTGACTGGTATGCCATTTTCAACACGATGTGACAAAAACTATAGCAATGGGCAGCAAGACCCGAAATGTAAGCAGAAATATTAAATTCTAAATTTTACTCTACTTATTATAAAGTGAAAGAATCTAAAAAATATGTTATTCACAAGGTGCTTTAATTACATAAATTTCAGCAGAAATACCTGCGCAGTCACTCATAGACCGCACAGTTCATCGATTATGTCAAACCGAAGAGGTCTATGAAAAACTGCGTTTGACAAAAAAATGAAATTTTAGAATAATCATAAAAAGGGGATGTGATAGTATGTAGCAGAATAGATGCAAACAAAAGTTTTCTCAGCAACATTTCAGTAATGAAAGTTTTGTTTAGTATTTGTGTTGTTGCTTTCATATTGCGAAATGCACTCCGATTCGGCAACTTCCAAACATATTATTTGGAAAAATTCTGTTCCATCTTCTACTAAGTACCGCAAGCCAATACAATTTATATTTTCAAAAGAGTCGGCAAGTTGAATTGCTACAATAGTGAACAATATTAACCATCAAATTAATAACCTTACTATTAGAATATTTGTTCTTGACAATGTAGAAATTTCTGGTCGACTATCTTGGTATTTTGCATGGTGGACGTATCATATTGTTCCTATTCCAAGACGTTTTTTTATGTGGGGCAAAATCCAGTGAAATGAATAATTTAAATGTTCTATTAAGAAAAAAGTGAGAAAATAATTCCTTTCCTTTGGCATATCACCACTTCATTCATGGATTAGAATGTACGAATGCATCCTGCACATCTAATACAGTAGCAAAGCAAAGCGATACAAACGAGTTCAGGGAATATTCATGAATGCATAAATCCTAGTCAAAGAATTAATGGAGATACATTTTGGAAATTCTCTCAATATATTCAAAATCTCTATGTGAAAAAACTATAACTGGTATCCAATGCCCGGAAGCATACAGAACTTTGGATCTCACAGAAGAGACATTGTTGAAACATGTATTTTTGTCTATTGGACAATATTCCGCAGAAGCCCAAGAAACAGAATAAACATAACAAGCAGTATAGATAATTCTTCATTAGGAAAACCGACAGAATGGACACGAATATAGATCTGCTGAAAAGCTGCCTTATTACGTCTGATCCATATATAGCTACTTTACCGGTTCCTCCAAACCCTAGAAAGAAGAATATCAATGAAAAAAGGTTCAATTTGCTAGAAATGGAGCCATCAGCAGCAGACACAGATGAAGATTTTTCTGATGCCTTCAGTAATTCTGATTAAGTTCATAAATATATGTGGGCTGATGGCAACAAAATGACGGCGAGTCCTGAGAAAAAGTATTCCAACTGTTTACATTATTCACCAAGACACACAGATATATACAATATAATCTTTCTGTATTGTAATGGGATGGTCGCACGCCTCAGGTGTCGACGCAAATAATAATTTTTTTCGTTTAACATTGTAAGCCTTGTAATACCTTTCACTGCAGGTGTTGTACTACTAGCAGTGATTGCAGGCAATTACAAATGCTTCCAGTACTGGATGCAAAAATATTGAGTTCGCAGGGAAGCTAAGTTCCCTGGAGGAGCGTGGTGGTGAGCGAGGTTTCAAGTACAGAGACCAAGTCCGATGAAGTATGAAATAAGTTTAATTGAAAAATAGAGCTGCAGAGCAGCGTGAAGTGAATACGGCAACGTCTCTGGGCTGTCTGCCCGTTATCAACGCTAGAGGATCCTTATATAGAAAACAGGGAAATTTATGAGGCCATTATGCCACCCCCGCCAGAACTCTACATGTCCTGGACGCCATAAACTGACATTACTGTCTGAGGACTGTTGCCCTTTTGAAGTCACTGTCTCATAAGTTTCCAAACATCCCCGTATTCACAATCTGAATCCATGTTAGCGTTGACAGCGGTTTTGGGAGCCCTCTCATAAATGTTCTTAAGATAAGCAACAGAGCGCCTGCTCCGGTTGCAACCCTCATTTAGATAATTTTTGAAAAGCAATATTTCTCTCGCGTACATTTTTGAGAGAAATATCCGTTGCTTCTCTTACGCAATACTTCATACTATTGTATGCAGGTGCATTTACCATTACAGCCTCCAAGATTTGAGAGCCACGACAGCTTCATTTTTGCAGTACCTGAGGTGCTCGGGCCGCGCGGGGAGTGGCCGGGACGCTTGCTCCATTGTGTCGGAGGGGCTCTGACGGGGGTGCGCCGTGACTCAACGGAATTTACGTACGCCATGCCCATAGGCGTTGCTACACACCCAGCCCCCGTATTCTGAGAACTCCCAACATCAGCGAAATTCGCACACCGCGATTGGGCACAACGCACCGCGGGATTTGGGGGGGGGGGGCAATCGCCGAAAACCGAGCGGGGGAGGGCCACGTGACCTCGCTACCCGAGGGAGAGCAGTGGACGGGCTTCTAACTTTGGCAACGGACGAGTACAGACGGGCTTCTAACTTTGGCAGCGGACGAGTAGAGACATGTTTCTGGCTTTGGCCCGGACGAGCGCGGACGTTTCTTTTCTAAGATGTAAACGGGTGCGTCAGATCGGAGTTTGTGCTTTTCCGATGAAGTTAACGGGCGCATAAAGCTGATCGTGCGAGAACGTGCTGCCGCACGCCGCCGAAAATGCTGCCGCATGCCGCGAGACTGCCGTCGTTGCCACCTCGCTGGTCACTCCTGTGCTGCCTGGACTAGGCCACACGTCGAACTATCGCCGGGAGGCGATCAGGGACATCCCATGACTGCCAGAGCGCTCGAACTTGGGCCCGAACTCGCCTCGTGCAAAGGCGCAGTCAGCGCCTCATAGCGCCGCGCTGCCGGCGATTGGCAGAGCCGCCGCTAGCACCCGACGTCGCCACCACGCCGCCGCCGCTGGGTCTCGCCTAGAGGATGGCCTACCCACGCGCCACCGCCGAGGTACAACGGGCCCACGCCTGTCTTCCTGACGGGTATAAACGCCCGGACAATGACCCACAGGATGAAAATAAGTTAGTTATAAGTTAGATTAAGGAAATTCGTTATAACCTTCACCTCACGTTTAAAATTGTCAATTAAGTTTAGTTGGTATGAAGCAACGATTTTCAATGACATAACGCATGCAAAAGCCACAATCACGCATGATCCAGTCCCAATGATAGACTGAGCAGCCGGGCAATGCTGAACGTGACAGTAGATCAGGAAACTGGTGAGCCGGCGTCACCCTGGGATGCAGCCCGGACAGTAAAGGTTGTTACAAGTATAGTATCTAAGGTATAGAAATACCTTGTAGTAAATCTTGACTCCCAAATTTTGTGCTCTATTCTTCATTGACTCCCAAGCTATCATAATTGCGATAACCGACAGCCCCCCAACAGACTGTTCGGTTACCGGTGAGTAGGTCTAAAGAAATAACGTCTACGTAAATAATGTCTAATATTTGAGTTCTCACTACATTCGTCTACTCTTAAATTAAAAACCCTTTAATCTCAATGTCTACTGGCAAATGGTCTACGTGCAGAAATTAATATTGCAAATATGTCTACCTATAAAAAGGATCTACGTATGAAAGTTTGTTAGACTTGTTAGTAAGTGTAAATGCCTATTTAACTCGAAAGATATTTTTATAAAAGTATGCAGATCATGGATTAGACTGGGTTTCATTAAAATCATTCATCAGATTCTTCTACTTCATCTATTTGCAATTTCAGGCTATAAGTTAATCCTCTCAAGTAGGCGAGTATTTCATTTCGCAGTCTGTAGCTTTCATAGAGCGATACTATTATTTCAACTTGCTCCATATTGCCACGATACGATGTTTTATAGGATGTTTTGATACAAAGTGTCCCTTATGAATTTATGTAATGAAGATCTCGTTGTCTCTCTGATCGCGTTTGATACAGTCTAGAAATTTCCAAATGCTTGCATGGCGAGTAACGATAAGTTTTTACTATGGTAACCTTCGATGTTATTTATGGTTATTTGAAACCCGTTTAAAACTGTCATTGCACCTTCCAATTATCAGGCGGTAAACGTGGAGGTATTGCTTGTCGTCTTCCTCTTCTAGGCACACCCTTGATTCATCTCCTTTCCATAAAGCTGGCTATGAGTTGCACATCGTCACTTATGGTTTCATACAAATACTCCAAGACCTCGACATCATAAACACATACGAAGGGCAGTCCTACGAGCTGTCGAACCTCAGGTTTCACTGTCAAATTTTCCTTGTTGTTGTAAGATGCGTTTAGCACTTCATTGACTACTCTTTTCCAAATCGATTGTGCGAAATGGAAACCACAGCCCATCTCCCGAGTTTCAGGCAAAGATGTTCTCATGGCGTTCATGGCTACCAATTCGAAATCAGTCAGTGTAATTTCGGCCTTCAAATCATACCCGAATCGTTCACAAGTATTGTTAACCTGTTGAAGCATATTGCTAGTCTCCTTCATTTTTCATTGACACATACAATCAACCAAGGATGTACGTTATCCATTATTCTGCCATATAGGGATTATTTATAAATGGGTAAAACATGGAAGGAACATTGATTGATTCAGGGGTGTTGTAATTGACATTTACGTAATTGAAATGATTGAAGGCGTTGTCATTGTCAACAATAGTACTATTGTTGACAATGACAACGCCTTCGATCATTTCAATTATGGAAGGAACAGTTTTAAAGGTACCATCCCCTAAAATAAGAGAGCTGATCGACAGAAATCTTAAAGCTTCGTCTGTGGCAAAAATTATAAGTCGGTCAGAACTGTTAGGGCCCGAGTCGTAAACAATAAATTGTTCTTCGGTTGATGTGATACCGTAGGGATACATTATTTCCCAGGAAGCATTGTTTTAGGCAACGGCGGTCTTGTTTTATTCTGCTGTCGATTTACTTTTCGTAACAATGCCTGTCTTTCTGGCATTAAAATAAGCGTTTCTCACTGGATATTGTGTTAATTCTCACATTTTTGTTGGTAGACGTTTTAGCTGTATATATTTTAGTTGGTAGACATTTCAGCTGGGGACGTTTAATTATTAGACTTAATATAGCTGTAGACCACGTTTTATTAGACATTTTTTATGTTAAACCTTAATACAGTTAGAAATTTTTTTTGCAGACCTACTGACCTTGAAGCGACTGTTCAAACCTATTTTATTGCCGAGAAGCAATCTCTCACTTACTGCAGAACAACTGGTCGGTCAGCCTCCAGTGGATTCCAAGCCATGTCGGCGTAGCTGGTAACGAAAAAGCAGAACTTGCCAGAAAGGGGGCAGAAATGGATCAACCATACATGGATATGAGTATCACCTCGGCCAGACATCTCATTAGCGCATCCGCAAAACACTACACCACGCGACGGAAGCTAGTGGAGGAAAGCGGTAGTCTCTACTCCACAGCAGCGGCCCCCTCCCGCCTTAGGCGACTTCCGAATGCCGACTGGCCTTCGGGCGCACCTGCACCGCATTGGCCTCGCAGGGGATGACACGTGCCCGCCCTGCTGAGACGGTCCTGCGGTCGAGGATCACGTGGAGCCATCTCCACCCCGAACCAGCTGTCCAGATGCGGTCGTTACTGGGAGGCCCAACATCCAAGAGCGGGCATTTGATCAAATAAAGTAATAATTTTCATCTCTGGTTTGTGTTTCAGATACGTTTCTTGTTTACTTTTCTTGTATTTTTTTAATTATTTAATGTGTGCTTTCATTGTTTTAAGGTAAAAATTGCAATTTTGTGTAAAATTAATGTATAATTTTATTTTAACGCATTTAAAATCTCAAATTCTTGCTACAATTGCATGTATTGTGTAACATTTTAGCTTTCTAATAATTTAGTAAATTATGACATGCTTAATTCACTTCAAATCTTTAATTTTTGCTATTATACTTTCTGCCACGTACGTGCCAAAATGACACATTGTGTGAGTCGGATAGAATTCCGTTATTGTTAATTTTCCATGGTTTCTCCGATCCACACCTGGTGAATTGCTAAGCCGTACTCGACGGACCGCTCGCGATGTTTTTTTTCTCTTCCTTGTCTAACTCACCCCCTCAGATTTTCACTTTCACTTACATACACTACACTACCACACTTGGCGGGAGACGTAGAGCCTCCCCACCTGGGACGCAGCCCCGATGGCAGGAGATACCTAGATGGGGAAACCGAAAGTCGATCGGCGCCGCATCTCACCATCCAGCGGGGGAGATCACCGCCCCTCTCGCAATAAAATCATACACTTACTTATGACTAATGACCTTAGCAATTGACGCCCCTGGAAACACTAATCAATCCAAAAAAAAACCTATAGAAACACTTCACCGCTTCCTTAGAATAACAAGGTGCATAGCTGAGAAGAGACGGTTCGTCGCCGGCGCGTGGAGACGTCCGCTGGCGGGATGGCTGGCGACAACGCCCTCTTGACGGACGCCCTCAGAAGAAACACGAGAAGAACGCGCGCCCTCCAAGCGGCCCTCTGGCACGCGGCAGGCAGCGAGCGGGCAGCGACAGGCGTCCCCACGCAACCTGCCACGCGGCGCAGTGCCACATCCGCTCGCCTATGTGGACCAAAATCGGTTCACGAGGAACGCAGTCGCAATGACTTTTTTCTTTCAGATCGCCCTACATCGAACTTTCAATTGGCTCAAAATGTATTTATAATAAAAGAGAAACTTCACAACACAGCGTAACATTTTTGAAAGTTTTGTATTACACTATCTTGTTGGCATCTTCTGCTTTCCTAACTTTGTTAATACGAAGCTACACATGGAGTCTTGTGTATGAAAACATTATCGATGCCAGACACAAAACCATAAGGAACTTTAAAAGGATTAGATACTGATACACTGATATTATTATATTATTTAATAGCTAGAAAGTGAAATAAGATACGTTTGCCATTGACATTCATATTACGAACCTAGCATGCATCAGCAACAATAGCAAACGGCTCTTGCGAATACTCCGAAACCGGAGCGGCCGTCACGCAATAACATCTTTGACGACTCAAGCACGAGAACTAATGGGCTGAATTGGTGCGAATCTACTGAACTCAATGCTCCCGCAGCAGCCTAAGTACACGTGAATGCCGCGTTCGCTTGAACGCCAATACTAATTCAGCTGCAGCTGTTTTGCCACTCATCAAACATCGGTGTCCGTTATTTAAGTACTATTTAAATAAGCACACTTTCATCTCAAGCTCAAAGAAAATATATTATTCGTGAATTCATGTTCCCAGAATCAACCGGCAAATGTTACCACCTCCGCTTCCGCGGATATCTTCTTCCTTACTTGAGAACCACCGATTAATTTGCTGAAGCACCTTCCTGAAGATTTCGCGAAACTTTCAATATCCTGAAGTCGCTACTAATTGAATTTTAATAGCAGAATGTCACGTTAATATTTTCGGCTTACATGCAGGTGTCCATAGTCTTGCTCACTACCCAGTCCCTCTCTTATAAATTTGCGTTCATGCTAACCCACGCTACATCCATGAATTGTCTCTTTTCCATGTGTTCGTACAAAAAGAACAAATTTATATTTTCATTTCGAAGCATGAATTAATACAGTACTTCACATGGGATAGAAACGAGGTTACGTCCGTGTAAAACGTGCAAATAATGCCCTGTGATCTGCGGGGTGGCGGAGGCAGGGTGGCGGAGGCGGAAGCGGTAGCGGGGGAGGTGTCGGAGGCGGCGGGGATGGTGATGGCGGTGGCGGAGGAGGAGGCGTGCGTGGGTCGGAGCGTGCGCCGTGACAGCGCTCCCCCGCCCAGGCACGAAGCCCCGTTACGCAGGAGCGAGCGCGCGCTTTGATAAAAGTCGCCGTCAAATCCGCCCCGGCGCGGATTGTCTCGCCGCGCCGTTCGAGAATGTTGACCTTTGCTTGCGATGCTTGATGAGCGCGCGGGGAGGCAGGAAGGCGCGCGGGCGAGGAAGAAATGTATGCGGGTATTCGGAGGCGGAGACACGTGGAATCCGCGACTTTCGCGAAATAATGGGGTGGGGGAAGCGTGTGTCAACGACGGCGTAACCGAGGGTGATGAGGAAAAAGAACAAGCTCACTCTTCCTTATTTCACCTGCTCTCCCCGTTTGGCAATAAAACAGGGAAGCCAACCAGGTGGTTTAAATGCAAAGAGCAATTATTAAAAACTTCCCTAAAATTAGAAACATTTGAAGTTCAAAATTAAACCATATTCCGTCTAAACGTCATACAATATGATATTCCCTATTTTGAAAACAAATTATTATAATTATGAAATGGTATATTAAACAATGGTATGGTGTCACAAATGTAATAGTTCCACTGGAGTGATTACTATCAAATTTGTCACGACCACTTTTTGAACAATCATGAATCAAATGTAGCGTTGTTGCAATTCAAAATGTTACCTCAAAGTACATTGTTTGTAGTTGTTTTTAAGAAAAAAATTAAAAAAGTTTCTTTAGAGTGTACTCAGACTAACTACAGTAGCTTAGTCGTTAAAATCAAAACTTCAAACAAGAAAACCGACAGAAGAGAACTTGAACGGTTCACGTGCAGTCTTGAGTCATGTAGTAGAAGTATGATGCGTAGTAAAAGAATAATTTAATGAAGATTATTACTACAAATGACATTCAAACTACTATTGAAAATGTATATTACTCCTGGTGAGCGGTTGTTTATTATTACATATTATTGCGTAATGTGAACTGTTTCTGTTAGAGAATGATCATCTTTGTGAGTTTTTTCACATACTATAAGACGTTTATACACGAAAGTTGAAATTGGTCTTAAATACATTTGGGCGTCAATAAGAGGTCGATATGAATATAATGAAATCAAGTTGTGAATCAAATATGTCTATTTACAAATTATATTAACATGCATAAATATCACATTACAATTTGTAATTTGAGTGTTAAACCTCAGCAAAAACGAAAAAACAAAGGCCCTGTCCAAAGTCTGCGGTCTGGACTTTGGGAACACCCAAAATGTCTACAACCCCATAATCGCGTGTATTTACTGTGCACGAAACCACTACTCAGTAAATTGTCCCCCAAAGGGAACAAGTACTGATTTGTAAGAACTGCAAGAGCCCCCATAGATACACGAACTGAGAAATGTCCTTATTACAAGAACCTTATAGACCCCCTCCACCCCCACCCTCACCACCACCAAATGCACAAGTAAGGAACCCCGAAACTAAATCAAACAACAACAACAACAACAATAATAATAATAATAATAATAATAAATTGTCTTTACTAGTAGCGAGGCTCAGGCCATTAAGCCTGCTCTTCCGCCTAACCACATGAAATATTTACATTATTTCTTATACTATGTAGAAGATCGAAGGGGGCAGGAACTTTAGATTTACTTCCGGGAAAGCAAACTAGGGACCATCCAGGCATACGCCATAAGCGATTGAAAGGAAACCTCAATCAGGACGGCGGCTGAAGGCCGAGGACATTGACAAAAATAGAAAAAAATTAATTAGAAAAAACAATGGTAATACAGAAATGGTAAAATTAAATAACAAACCTATACAATAAGAATACAAGTTCGTAATGATAAGTAGTGGCTGCAACATTGGGTAACAATAGATTGATAATTATAAAAGCAAAGATTACAATATTTTCATTTCCATATCAGTTTCAATCCTAAACATTATAATATAAAATGTCAAGCAGAATAAAATTTGAAGTTTGCAGATATCACAGACAAATAATACATTTACATGACAATAAGTAAATAATAGATAAGCATTACACAATTTATAATAATTAAAAACAATCGTCGATTTCTTGGTAATGAGAGTTCAAGTGACCGAGTCAAAACCATTAAATAGAAATAAATAAAATATAGTTTTGAAACCTTTAAGTTGAATGATTTCTCACAAATCAATAAGGGTTTTTGTTTAGATGCCAAATAATTACTTGACGTGTATAAACGTGTTCAATATTATTAGTTTTTAATATTATTTAGATTGTCATTTAATTTACCTTTATTATCCAATAAAAGCGGACTTGAGCACCCTTTACTAAGTAACCAACAAAATATAAAACTGACAGTAAAAGAAAAATTAATAACTAATACATCTAGTTAAAATAACTTTTATCAATAATTTGATAAACTATCAATAATATCACATTACAATCAGTACAGAGTAAGTTTGAGTTTTGTGAACAGTATTGCAAAAATTTTACAGGAGAAAGGTATACGCCTTGGATAACAGAGCTTTTAATTGCTTCTTAAAAGAATCGGCAGAAAGACTTTGTTTAATGTTCTTTGGGAGGCTGTTCCAAGCTCTCGTTACTCCTACGGTAAATGTTGTTATAATAATTAGAATGATGTTTAGGTATTTGTAATGATAATGATTTGTCGAGTCGATACAAGAGGTCTAACCGATTTGTTATATGCGGGAGATGTATTGTTTTTAGTAATTTGAATAGAAGGGATAGACAATGCAACATCCGCTGTTGCTTAGCCGCAAGATTTGATTACATTAAAAAATGTTTGATATGTGGTCGTATTTTTTTTTAACTGTAAATAAAACGAATACACGATTTTGAGCTCTTTGTAACCATGTAGCAAGTGCTGAGCTTAAATCGTTGTACAGTCGCAATAGTCGAAGTGCGAACAATGGCATGCCTCCCGCACTCCGATTCTCCACCAAACTTCCCAAAACTCCAATCAAACAATCCAATTCCAAACTTCACTTATATGAATAATCAGTCTAGAACAAATCAAATACCCATTCAATCCGGGTAATCACCATCATATTCCTAATCAAAGAAATAACTCGTTTATGCACCCACTAATTAATTCCATCACATACTATATAATCAACATAATAAGTACTATCATTCCATCAATCGTGAGCAACATACAAAATTCATTCTCAGCGTATTTTAATAATAACAATGGCAGTTCAACACCTTTGCCATATAAATCTACTAAACTGGAATGCAAATGACATAATCAATAAAAAACGAACTTATAATCCGGATTATGACTCCTCCTCCATTACTGTTTAGTCTGTCGGTTCTGAGTTTATTGTATCCTGGTATGTTGAAAACTTTAATGCTTTTAAGATGAGATTCTGTTATGCACTTTTTTTTATTTGTTTAACTTTCAGGAAATAATTAAGTTCGTTTTTGATTGATTATGTCATTTGCATTCCAGTTTAGTAGATTTATATGGCAAAGGTGTTGTACTGCCATTATTATTATTATTATTATTATTATTATTATTATTATTATTATTATAATTATTATTATTATTATTATTATTATTAAAATACGCTGAGAATGAGTTTTGTATTAGGGAGGTTTACTTGTATATATGGGACAGATTTTTCAATAAGGCCTTATTGAAAATCTTTCCCATATATACAAGTAAACCTCCCTAATACGCCTGGCTTAGAAACAGCAGCAATTACATTTCCATTAAACAATATACTTCTAACAGTGATTGCAGCAAAGAAATCACACATATAAAAATACAAGACACAAATATGAATCATTATTTCATCTGAACACCCTCACCCTACTCATTGGAGATCTAAACACAAAAAAACACTAATTGGGGCTGTAGAATTACAAATAATGCCGGCCGTCACTTATTAAAATTAATAACTGAACTAAATTTAAGAACTTTACTCCACCAGAACGAACAAATATTCAAAACGACACGAACAAACACCCAGACATTTTGGATATCGTAATTACGAACACACAAACCACATACTACTCAACTCCACTATTGAACTGGATTCCGACCATTTATCAATCATCATCTCACATACCTCCCCATCCCCACTCCCACCTACCCCTATTAAACACGAAAAACAAAACTGGAAGGAATTCAGGAATAATAACAAAAAAACCAATTTCAAAACTTAAACACCCCATTGGAAATAGAAAATTTCATACTTACGGTATAATTACCAACACTATTAAACAATCACAATCCAATAGACCCCTCATCACCCACAAAACGAGATACTGCCAGAAAAATATCAACACCAACCAAAATACCAACCAAAAGTAACCAACACTAGGAAAAGAACCCGAAGATTATGGACCAAACACAGAACCCCCACATTTAAAGAAAGAATTGAGCCCTTTAAATTCTATAACAAAAGAAGCAATAAACGACTTCCATTGCTCACCCTACAACAAACTTATAAAATCATTAAGCACAACCACTACTTCTCTCTGTCAGTTCATTAAAAAATTCTAATAAAGAAAAATAGCATCACACCTCTAAATACGACAGCGGGAGGGGGGGAATTCACCCTATTTGACAAAGCCGAAGCATTGGCCGATCATTTTGAAACGACATTCACACTCTACAACACACCAACTCTTTCCGACCATGCGATGATTACAAACAGTTTCAGCCCCGAACTATGATGTTTCACATAAGATAAAATTCATTGAATGATGTGGTATCCCCCCAATCAGAAGACGAGTCGGAGTTACGCTCCGCCACTCCGCTAGTGGAGTGGCACAGCCCCTCGCCTCCCCCTTCGCCGGGCGGTGGGGTATAAAGCCACAGGCCGGGAGCGGAGCGCTCTCGTTCAGTAATAACCTCGCCTAGCTACCACCGTCGCCGCTCGCTATACGCCCAGTCGGGGCGTTATCAGCTACGCGAAAAGAGTGGACTTCGGGCGGCCACCGCCGCCAGCTACCGCACGGAAGCTCGCCGCTGCCGGTGATAAGGCACTATACGGCAAGAACGCCGTTATGAAAATTGTACAGTTATTTGTTACTTAGTTTCAGTGTATTTGTTATGGTGACAGTAAATCACTTATAAACATTGAATGTGTAATTCATCCTGAATCCTGCAGATACAACAAATGAATGAAATGAATTGAAAAAAATGAAATGAAAAACATAATTAAAAATTTCAAAAAACCCTGGTAACGATAAAATCACCAATAAGATTCTAAAAACACTCCCATCCCACTATAGCCAACATAACAACATATATAATTCAATAATAAGAACTGAATATTATCTTGTAGTATGGAAAAACTCAATCATAATACCTATTTCAAAAC
This sequence comes from Teleogryllus oceanicus, assembly GCA_964035755.1. NCBI lineage: Eukaryota > Metazoa > Arthropoda > Insecta > Orthoptera > Gryllidae > Teleogryllus > Teleogryllus oceanicus. Next base: position 127,908,616 of record CAXIVR010000002.1, read on the forward strand.
CATATAAAAATCATAGCAGTGTAGAAAACTACAGACCGATGTTTAGTAACCACACTTTCAAAAATTCTTGAGAAACTAATTCTAAAAAGGTTAATTACCTACATACAATAATCCAAATTATTCCATTACACCAATTTGGTTTATAAATCATGTATCAATAGCACATAAACTCCTCAGACTCTCAGAGAATATCCACACAGCGTTTCAAAACAAGCATCATACAAGTTTCATTTCTTGACATTTCACAGGGGTTTGACTGAGTATGGCACGAAGGACTATTATAAAAACTCCGAACAATGGGAACACCAACCTACTTAGTTAACATGATCAAAAATATTCTAACTGATAGATCCATTACAGTTTCTGTAGAAAATTACATCTCCAACCCCGGCAAAATATTAGCAGATCTTCCACAAGGTTCACCACTCTCACCCACACTATTCAACATACATAAAGCCGGCATACCCACTACAATACACACACATTTAGCAAAATTCGTCGACTACACCGCAATCTTCAAGTCCAGCCACTCACTTAAGACCATTATCGACAGGATACATCAGCTAAATGAAATACACAAATGTTCAACATTGTAGAAAATCAAACTCAACCCAACTAAATCAACTGCTAAAATATTCTTACTAAGACCTTTTCCCCACCCACCGCCATTACACATAAATAAACATACAATTCCACGAATACCACAAAACCAAAAAGTACAATACCTCGGGATGAACTTCGACACAAGACTCAACTGGAAAAAGAACATAACAGTAAAACAACAACAAGGAAAAATAAAAATATCTCTACTAAAACCCCTCATCAACTCCAAAAGTTGTCTATCCCTAACAAATGCTCTTACACTTTACAAACCAATAGTCAGACCAATAATGCTGTATGCCTGTCCCATCTGGACGAATGTATCTATGTCTAACATTAATAAACTTCAAATTATACAAAATAGATTCCTCAGATTAGAAACACATGCCCAATGGTTCATCTCAAACGCCTAACTTCATAAAGGACTGAACATATCACCGATCATCAAACATATTGCCCATCTTTCCAATAATTTTTAATCCAACCTAGTAAATAGAATATACCGAGCAGTCCACTACAACCTGGCCTCTTTAAATGTCTCCCCTACTAGAATCAAAAACAGATTCCCTTTCAAAGCGTTCATGAATTTTTTTCTATTAACTGTTCGTAGTAGGGGCTCTTATAGTTTCCTCCACCATTAGTAATGTAGTTAGAGTTAAGTTTAGTAGAAGTTACAATGTAAGCCAGCAAAAGCACATGAAATAGTAATATGTTACTGAACTGTGTAATTTCCAAACATTCAATAAATTAATTAATAAAAAAACTAATAATAAAAGTAGAACTCTGCCTAATGAACAATTCATCAATTCTGGGATCTCTAATATGTTCATGTTACATGGGAAGTAGAAACTACGCACGCGAACCGACAATACCAGGCAAGCATACTACCGCCATCGTTTGCATTATCTGACTAATATTATTCATCATAAACATTACAGGAATGCATACTTTCATTCCTTTATTCATAGAAAATATCAATCTTTGAAACAGAATTGCATATTATCACCAGAGGACTGTTTGAAGCAAGGAAACAATTCACCAATATCTTTGACAGTCGTTTTCTCTTTTCTAACTCACATTTTTCAAGAATCTTACTCCGAGGTTTGTTTGCATAATTCATCACCATTGAAACGTAACAAATGCTAGTCTATTTGTTTACTACGATATAAGTTTTCATTACAGACAAACAAAATCATAAACATACCACGAAGAATACATTTTACTAACGTACAATAGTATATTATGCAATTAGTTTATAACTAGCTGAACCCGTGCGATTACATCGCAGTGAAGGGAAACCTGTAGGAAGTTACAACAGAACATATGAAATGTTGAAACCCCAAAAATTTAGTTTCATTTCATTTGTTGTATATACATAATAAATAAAGAAATGATATAAGTTTTTAAACAACTGAATACTAATTACTGTGAACTGAGTTAAATGTTTAAAAAAATGGCGGCATGCCATAATTTTCATCATAATTAGACGATGTGAATATCGTGTTGTCAATAAGTGGCTAATAACATAACTGGTAATGAAGAAATCAATAGCAAACAATAAAAACTATGCTCTAGTAGCATTAGAGCAAGAAATCTGTTTAACTTAAAAATTGTATGCATCACTTATGAGTGTTCAAATGTAACACTTCCAAACAAATATTTATTTTTTCCCCACATTCGGTTGCAATTCAAAAGTAATGTTTGGTTCAATGTAAAAGCACTTATATTTTTATCAAAATACTCTCCGTAGTTTGTGATTATGTTAAAAACTTTTGTCTGTTTTGTTTTATGAATTAGTGATGGTCAAAAATAATACTTGGGACAAAATTAAAGTTTTTGAGAAAGCATTGTTCAATTACTCAAGAGAGGATGGGTCACCAATTAATATCAATCCATTGCCAGCAGAGATATTACATGAAACAAAAGGAGGCGTGTTCAAAAGTTACTTGATAAACAATTTAGAGAGAATCGTCAGAATTGGGAGCTTATAAGTGTATTACCTGCTATATCAACTGAAATGATAATGAAGAAACATGAACAAACAGACTATTTTCATTTTTCTTATAAAATATTACTGATACATTATTTACCATTTCTGAAAACGTTTCTTTGGTGGAATAGCTCCAATTGACACGCACACTCAAACAATAATTGATTTCTTTTAAGGTATATAATGTTATCATTGACAGTAACATGACATTTGAATATTGCTTAACTCAAGGAAACAAAGTACGTTTGGTTCTATAGAAAACAATAATTTAAAAAGATTTTCCTTGTGTATAATTAAAGAATGTACAATTTCAATTTATAAAAGAAATAAATGAATGAACTAAAGTAAACAATACATTTGTTATATATATTCGAAGTTGTGATGTAGTTTAATACAGAAGCTATGACGCTTATAGCGTAAGCGCTCATCGACGCTTATAGCGTCAGCGAGAGATCTTGTTCAGTTTGCTGAACATATTGTTCTTTTTCAACCCAGTGCTGTCTGGAGAACTGTATTTTCCATATGTTATAATTTCTTGATGAAATCCTTTAGCAACAACTATCCAAGACTAATAAAAAACAGCGAGCTTTTCAAATTCTGCAAAAATAGAATAACAAATCATGGTTAACATACACTTAGTTTTCTATGAACATTTAATTACATTTTCAATATTTACCAATATCTCCAGATTCATGAACTTTGTATAAAGGAAAAGTTTCCCCACCACCCAGGAGGTAGATTTCATGGTGCGTTAGGTTTTTTAAAAGTGGAAACCTTCACTCAGAGTCCTATTATAAACCACTGAGAGAATGTAATGCAAGACTTCATTGTAGAAGCAGCACGACCTGGACTATATTTCCTGAAATGAACATTGTTTAATATCCAAAACATTTTACCAATTCACTTTGTGCTAACGTCAGTAGTCAGCAGCATCAGTGCAAAATCATTTCCTTGACAGAAGAGGCAAATTGAAGCACAATCAGATACATACGAAGATTCAAGAATGCATTCTCAGGTTATCCAGTGCAAGAGATTGGTTCTTTCTGTTAGGATCCAAAGATTATGCATCTTAAATCTAATGATAGAGCTGCCCATGGGAAAATACTTTGTATACTAGTTATTAGTTACTATGAATTTTCTCTTATTTCTGTTGGCTGCTTTCACTAATACATAGTTTGATATCTTCAAATTTTTTACCCCTTGAAAATGCAACATAGAGCTGCCCATGGGAAAATACTGGGTCTCGTAAGAAAATTCCAACTTTACTTAACGTTTGTCCCTGTGCTTTATTTATCGTCATTGCAAAAGCTAACTTTATGGGGAACTGTTTTCGACGAAGTTGGAAAGGCATTGTTGGATCCGATGGACATAAAACAATCCTAGGTAGTATTACTAATGTACCTGTACTAATGAGCTCTGCTGTAATGCCTCATTTAATGCCTTTACAAATAATTTTGCTCCATTCACCAAACAATTCTGGGATTCAAATTCTCACAACATTACAATTGCATTCGGCTTTAAATGTGACTTGTGAGGGGTAAGCCTGACAGACATAAGATATTCAGGGAAATCAACTGGATATAACTGTTGATCCTGTCCGTGATCACATACCACAATCACTGCTGTAATATGTTTTAGTTTCTCCTTCTATAAACTTTTCTAGTATTTGCTCATTGATCTCTGAACAATCTTCATTTTTTGGGCACAATATTGCCTTATCAGTGAAATCTTTAATATTGTTACCATTTATTATGTATGTAGTAAACACCTGTTTGATGAGATCATTTTTCTCACAGAAGCATTGTTCAAGAATGTTCACAGAAAGCGGTTTAACGGACTATCTGCAGTGAGTTCACCATTTCGTAAGTTCAGAAGTCACTCACAAAATTGGGAATCATCATTTGCTCATATTTTGAATTAACTTAAGTCTGTGAACATATTTTCAAAGCGGGCTGTGCTGACACAGGACTGGACAACATCGGAACGACTTCGTTTCTACAACAGGTAAAACTTGTTTAAAATCGCCACCAAATACAACTGTCTTTCCTCCAAAAACGCAGTGTGATCCAGTCAAGTCTTTCAGATGTTTATCGAGAACACACGATGCTTCTTTTGGAACCATAGAAACTTCATCCATAATGTTTTGTACACAAATCCATGCAACTGGAAAATTTTATTTTGACCTCGCAAAATGCAACATAATGTTTTGTACACAAATGTTTTTCCAGTTCCACCAGGGCCATCAATAAAAAATTGTTTTCCTTTGTTACTCTCAACAGAATCCCAAATTTCTAGTAAAATACATTTCTTTGCAATCCCTTCTTTCTTCAGAACTATTGAAGGAAGGTAATGTGCTTTTCTCATGGTATACACTTGTTGGTTCGGGCAAACCCAGTTTTTTGCAACATGATCCGTGTTCTTTCAAGAAGCTATGTCCGAGAGAGCCATGTCTAAAGAGAGATATTTATCATATGTTATTCCATAATCTTCAGATAAGCATTCTTTAAACGAATCCCATAATTGAAACGGGCTATCTGGCATACAAAATACAATATAATTGCGAACAATAATCTTAACTGCTTTGGCATTTGATGCGACTGTGCTTCACTCAAACACTGAAACCATTCTGCATTGAAAATCAAGTAATTTGAGCTTTTGCGCTGCACTGTGAAATGTAGGTAATAAAGTCCCATTAACGGTTCGCATGTCCTCAAATGACTGAGGACCCCTGAAATGCTATCACAAAAGTCTCAAATAGTACCTCTCTCGATCCAGAGGATTAACAGTGAACATCCGTCCAATGCATCGAGTGGTCCTTTTTCGACGTGCCCATATGGTTCTCTTCCACACATAAGCTCTGGAATTTCGAATATATATAACTGCGTGCATGTTCATCTGACTTGCATAACTCAAAAAATGCTGTGAATTTTGTTTTTCTTGAAACGCTCTTTCAACGGTTCAGTTTCTTGCCCAGCAATGAAATATATCATCTCTTCCTCAGGAAAATGAACAGGCAATCTTTCAATAGTGTGCGACGTATTTTGCATATGTCTTTCATGCAATCGCCAATTGCTTCTGTGGACTGACATACCTACATTTAAATACATAGTTGGTTCATTGACATGCAAAGTTCCTTGATCAAGTTCACCGTTTTGAATCTGTATTGCAGCTGCATCATGACCCTTATAAATGTATTTATAAATGTACTTCACAGACTTCACAGAGGAACAAATTTCCACATTAATGTGTGCTTCAAATTTTAATGTGAAATACGTGTTATATGGTACTATACAACAATTATCTATTTCTAGATTTCTGAGGTTCAAAGTTCTTCCATTATTCCTTCGACGGTACAGCGGATAGCCATCCACATTCATTTTTGTTTCCTCGCAAAAGCTTGTGAAATTTTGTTTGTGCAGTTTACATCTTTCATGCAAGGAGCATTTGGATTGATTCACCAAGGGTCATGCACCATACATCGTTTTATTATATTGTGCAATTCTGAGTTCTCTGTTACATCTGGTATTTCTGCAGACACAATGGAGTCAACATCTACAGGTTCCCGGACTTTATCTTCAGACCTGAATATAAGCAACATGTGAGCATGTGGTAACCCTGTTTCTGAAATTCGATCACTTCAACATACGCAGTCACTACTCCTAGGACATGCCTGTCATGTAAATCTGCTAGCAGTTCTTTGAGTTTCAAGAAGAAAACTCTACAAGTTAAATCTGGTTTTTTCTATCTTTTATCTTGGATTAGCTGTGAAAGTCAAAAAAATATCAGGTTTTCCAAACCGCGCTACTATTGACATTGCATCCTGGTAATTCTGTAGCATATTTCGTGGACTACCAATAAAAGATGATGGAAGAATTACGGGTATCCCTGCATTCATTCCTCTAAGCTGTGCATTGCTATGTAAAAAGTCCGTTAACCCTTTGTAAGTTTCCGCTCTCAATTCTTTTTGATGAGTTTTAAGGTATGGAATTCGCGATCCTTCTACTTTGACATATGCATCAACATCATACTGCTACTTACCAGAGGCATGCAATAAATTGAATTCATCTCTAACAGCCAGTCGATAACAATAATACTGTAATTGAGTTATACTGTTATTAACTCTAATTCTATAAATATCCACATGATTCATTCCAGGTTTCCATCCTCATCTCCACATGGGAACAGAAGAGGGTAACACATTGTGTCACAATGAGGATTTAAGGACGACATAGTCATGAATTGGTCACTACTCCGAACATGAATTGCAAAATCCATTGCACGTTGCACACCCTATGTTGTGTTACGTTCATTTGTCATATTTTTGTCCTTTTCTACTTTATGTACTAATGTTTTAAAAGTAGTAAATGAAAATTCCTAATGGTGGAATAACAGGTTTTTTAATTCCTATTGAATGAAAGCACTGTTTAGGTTGTCAGGGATATTGTCATAAATTAGAATAATGAACAAATCTAATTTAAAAGTACAAACGCATTTTATAAGACTGTATATTTTATACACTCATACATTTCTCTAGTTAATACCATCCATCTCTTTTATCTGGGAAATATTTTTCCATCAGAACTAACATTTTTAAAAGCTGGATAATTGATATTAAATTCAAGAATATAAGAGGAGAGGATATAAGATCTTTTGTCGTCCTATTAGAAAAACGACAGAAACATAAACATGAATGAATCCACTCCTAAAATTTTTGCCAATTTCTTTTAGTTTCGTTTGAAAAATACCCCCGTCCCTGTAGTAGATTTTTCTTCGTGTGGTAGAACTCTCTGCCTGAAGTGAAGTGAATGGCTACAGGACTGACATATCGACCTCATTTTCCAGACAGCAGAGCACACCGCGCAACTCACCCGTGCAGACGACGCGATGCGAGAGACGTCTGTCCGCCGGAGACACGTGGTGCGCCTGCCGCTATTTCTTTAAGAGAGAGAGAGGGCGTTCCGCTCTGCGCCGTCCCGGTGTCAGCGCGAGGAGTCGTGGCAGAGAAGGCTTCGCGTAGCGCTTACTCCGCTGGCAGCACCGCTCGACATGACACCAAGTCCACAGTTTCTGATTTCCGAGTCAACACATCTCGACTCATCTAAATTACGCGAGTTGTAAAATACATATTTATACTATCATAGTCTTCATAGAGTGGCGTTTCAGTCTGATATTTTCATGTAAAAATGTTTTGTTTTGCCCTATGGATTTTTTCATAAGGCCATTTCATAAGACATAAGGCAATCAAATATTTTTTTCAATAATTTCGTTTAACTACTATCAGCATTCGTTTTCTCTCTTTCAAAGGTAAATTTAAACAACCATTCCAGGCAACAGTTTCTGTAGTCACAATATTCTGTACATTCATTCAGCCTTATTCTTAACTATTCGTTTTATTCTTGATGCTTGATACACATACATTCTTCGCAAAAATGAACTGTACAATATGCTATATAACAATATCCAACTTTGCTATTTAAATACTTCTAGTTGCGTACGTTCTCAAGGAGTAAAAGTAGGATAGTTTGGTATTCGTGAATTCCTCATAATTCAATTTCAATTTTTCAAAATGTCTTTATTTTGCCATTAACATAGAAGTTACAATATTACATTCAAATGTGATGGGCAAAATAATTAGGGATCCCCTAGAAAGACTGTGTGGGATCTCCATCACCTTTGTACACAAAAAACAAAATTGTCACCAGCGAGAGGCAGCTCACACACTCGAATTAACATGCAAGAATAACAAAACAAAGACTTTAAACCTAATACTTCTGTGCACTAATAATATAACACAAAACATTCAGATCTAAGCATACGCTACAATACTAATTGAACTTGATTCCATAAAAAAGTGTAATATTACTCTTCAAGGGTAATCACATTACATTTTGTAGATTATACAAGATTTTTCAAGAACAACAAAAAATCAAACAATGTTTTTCACTTACTTATCACAAGAAAATCGTCAATGTTGTCTTGATAAAAATGACATTTTCTTATTTTTCTCAGAAACTGACCGAGGGTAGTAAAATAACCTATTTCATTGCTCACAATATTAAACATTCTTGGTGCTACACTACTATAAAATATTTGATGGGCTGTTAAATTTGATTTTGAAACATATGAGGTTTCATATAATTCTTGTGAACGTTGCGAATTTCGGAAGTTGGAATCTTTTTTTTTTATCATCTCGAACGTAACGGAGATGGATGCACAGAGTGGCACTTCCCAGGGCGCGTTCACTGCGCGCTCCAGCGTGGCCGCGTGGCTTTTCAGGGCCGGGGTTGTGCGCGGGACGTCCGGATTCCGCGGTCGCGCGCCTGCGCACTTGCTGCGCGCAGACGCCGTATCCCCGCCCGCGCCGCCCACGCCCACTTGCTGTCTCTCTCCGCCAGCCTCCACCCCGCCCCCTTCCAGCCGCTCCTCCGTCGCAGCCCCTCGGCCCCCGATTCAGGCTCTTTATTACTTTCGCGTATACGGAATATAAACCTTATATAAAGAAAGTTATGTAATGCGGCGGAAAATAGGTCTCCAGATTTCAATGGAAATACACGTTTTGGGGTCTCCTTATACCGAAAATGTGTTGTTTTTTTTTCTCAAAACGTTCAGCCGTTCATCTGTGTATCAGTCTGTCCGTCCGTAAACACTACTAGCGCCTAAACCGTATGCAGGATTCTCTCCAAAATGGATATTCCCCGATCGACTCTAGGCGCTGCGATGTTGAAAAACACTCTTTAAAATTTTGGAGTACTTTGCCCCCCGGACATTTTCAAAATTTTCTCAAAAACGGCTCCAATTTTTTCTTTAAATGTCTTGTAAGAATAAAATAAAATACACTTATAAAGATGGCATACATCCGATTTTCACGGTTAACTCTCAATTTTCGAAAATTGCAAAAGTTTGAATTCCTTTCGGCGTCTTCCTACAACTACAACATTAAAGACTGAGATTTTTCCTTCAAGTAAAATTTTTTGTGCATGAACAGTTCTTTCATTAAGGTCATGTAGATTTTTTTTTGGAAATTTTAGTAGTATTCGCGCAATATTACGTGCAATATCTGCAAATTTAAAAATATAAAAAATAGGATTTTCTCAAAAACCGTTCCAACTTTTTTCTTTACTCGTTTATTGGGAATAGTGCTAAATATACTTTATAAGATGGAATAAACGCCACATTGCTCTACTCTCTTGCTTTTTTCAAAAATAACAATAATATAATTTTATTGTCGTATTTCTCACGTCCTTAATACGAGTATTTACATTAGCGGGAATTTGTTCATATTACTGTACTTATGAGTACATGTGCTTTAAATAATGTTATATAATTTCTAAAAAACTCAGTTTTCCTACATTTTCTGTTTAAAAAATGACCTCAAAATCCGCATTTTCAGAAACGCTCTAACGCTATTTTCTAAAGAAATTCTCAAAACTTTTTTCTTCAAACTTCTCCCATGGGTAGTGCTAATTGCACCGTTTAAAAAACAAAAGTATTTTTTTTAATATCTTTCTCGCCGTTAATATGGACGACGATTTGTAAACAGTATTGTATTTGTGAGTTGAAGTGTCCCAAATCACTTTTGAATAAGTTTTCGAAAACTCAAAAATTATCTGTGAAAAAGACCTTCATACTTCGCATTTACAGCAAAGGTGACTCGCTAGTTTCTTAAAAACAGCTCCACATTTTTCAATGAAAATTGCTATATATAACGAGGTTTTACTCCACTTCAATATTTTTTAAAGTAATAATTCGGTTCTACTTTTAGGAAACCGAAAAATTGATAAAATGACAAAAAATGTATTTTGGGTGGCGATTGATGGCAGCTGACAAAAGTATGGGGCAAGACCGTAAATGCCAGTCCGCACCAAGGAAATTAGAAAACATTACTACGAGAAAGTCTGGGCCATTGTGTAGCGCTAGTTTCTCTCTGACACTTCTTATAGACTTCATTTTCAGTCTAGCAATTTTCAGTTTCAAGAAACACAACAACTAACTAATGATATTGTGTTGTTCAACTAAAAAAGGTTTCTTCTCATTGGGAATGAGGTGGTGTGGGGTCGGGGGTCGAGTAGTCACAATTACACGACGAAGCGCATTACAAAGATGACTGAGCAGCTTTTAAATAGGATTACCTTTTATTTCTCAACGAGGCTCTAATATCCACTCCATAGAGACTCATTGAATCTGGGAGATGTACAGTACCCACACAGATTTATGACTGCCACGATACCTTCTCGTGACTATAAAACGTTTACGATTGGGAAAGAAGCGCGTAAGAAAAGTGACACATTTAGAAATTTCTCATTTTGCAGGAGAACTATCTGCGAAGTAAACGGACCGCTTATATTCAAAGACGTGGCTCAGGGCATCAACTAATGTCACTGCAGAGCCTCTGCTCGGGAGGTCCTAAGTTCAAGTCCCGACAGACAGGATTTTTGAGACTAACTAGAAAGCTAGCGGATTCAGTCGCTATCTGGAGGAAAATTCTAGCGGCCGGTACCGAGAGCGGTAGCTCAGTGCATCAACTGATGCCACTGCAGCGCCTCTCACCGGGAAGTCCTAGGTTCGAGTCCAGATGGCGGCAGGATTTTCGACACTAGCTTTTCAGCTAGGTCGAATTCAGTCGCTGTCTGGAGGAGAATTCTAGCGGCCGGCTGCTCTGATCGGTAGTTTTCCGTGATTTCTCCGATCAACACCACGCGAATGCCGGAGCATACCCTACCAACGGGCCACGGACGCGCGCGATCTTTCCTTCCTCTTCCTTGTCCTATCTCTCCCTTACACACACACTTAACTAACATGCACTACACTACATATTCCGGGAGACCGGTCGGGGGCTTAGAGATTGTCCGGCTGGGTGGTGCCCTGCTGGTGGAGAGTCCTGGTTAGGTGAAACCCCCTAGCCGACGGTAGGTTGGCGCCGGATCTCGCCATCCAGCGGGGAAGATCACCGCCATCTCCCGAGCAAAACATGCACTAACTAACGGACTAATGAGAGAGCAGTTGACGCGCCCGGAAACATGAATAAATCAATCAATCAATCTAGCGGCCGGCTGCTCTGATCGGTAGTTTTCCGTGATTTCTCCGAGCAACACCACGCGAATGCCGGAGCAATAACCCTAACACCCTACCCCCATGGGCCACGGACAGCGGGCAATCTTTCCTTCCTTTTCCTTGCTCTATGCTTACCCCTTATTTACACACACTTACACTTATGCACTACACTGACACACATACCGGGAGACTGGTCGGGAACTTCGAGCTTGTCCCGTCTGGGACGGTGCCCGGCTGGTTGGAGATGCCTGGTTGAGTGAAACCTCGTTAGCCGACGGTAGGTCGGCGTCAAATATCACCAAACAGCGGGAGAAGATCACAGCCAATTCCCTAGAAAAACACATGCACTGTACTTATGAGATTAATGACCTTTATCAGTGGGCGCATCCGAAATCACTAATCAATCAAAGACAAAGCGTTTTACTCTATTTCTCGACTCTTTTGAGAAATGTTTTTGTAACTTTATAAAATGTTTACAAGTATAAAATACAATTTTCTAAATATATTGTCCATTAACTAAAAAGAATGGTTGCAATCAATGTTCTACCTTTCTTCTGACCTCGAGAGCTAATTCTAGGACATAATTCCACCACATACATTTCATATATAGTAGAATTGTGTTTCATTTCTGCACAGCTAAGTAGGTGCACAGCACTTAAAATGAACTTGATCCCTCAACATTGCATAAAAAGAGAGCTCTTAAAATTAAAAATAATTATTTGGATTAATTTATTTTCTGAATGTGTATACAAGTGATCCCCTCCCTGTGAAAACAGTCTGTACCAATATGACAAGTCGTGTGAAATCTCTTCTTTCAGAGAAGATGTAAGCAAGTTGTGCATTCCAACCAGCGAAGGATAGGGACGCTGGACGAGGGATAGGGACGAAGGAAAGGCGTAAGATTGGCGCTGCGAAGGGAAACCTCCCGGAGCCCAAACGAGATCCCACCCCTCGAGAAACGGCAAAATTGACGCGCCTGTCGTTGTGACCGACTCTATGCCATATTCACGATTTCATCCTATTATCATGAGCTTCGCGTCTAAAGTGTGATTCGTGGTCCTTTTTGCATACAATATTGTGCGCCAAAAAATGACGGCATTTTAATCATAGTGGTTTTTTTAATTACATTTTTTCATTACATTAGTTACATAACGGGGTTATTAGCGACTATTAAATGAATTTTACCATACGAGGGCTGTTCAAAACTACGCGGACTGGCGTCATTAAACAAAATGTACTTTATTCATAAGTTATATGTCTGAAGGTCAGCTGAGCTGGGAGGGTGGGAAGAACATTGATTGAGTGTTTTGGCCCACACTCACGAGTTCTGAAGGCTGAATGGGCTGAAGCGTTGTCATGATAGAAAAACCAGTCGCCACTCCACATTTCTGGCTTTCTGCGAAGGATGGCGTCCTGAGACGTTTCATCACTTCATTACAGTTGTTTTGGTTCCATGACGACCCTTCGAGAGATAGTCGTGAACAACACCCTTAGCAGCATCACCTTGACCTCGGACCGAACTTGCGAGCTTTTTAGGTCTGGAGGTTTTTACCCATTCACTGGGTCGATTGGACCTTTGTTTTAATGCCATAACAATAAATACATGATTCCCACCTGTTATCATTCTTGCAAGAATTTTTATCTTCTTCTGGACGATCAAGCAGTTCCTGACAAAACTGGACACCGTGGCTTCTTTGTTCCTCCGTCATCAGGCGTGGCACAAATTTCGCAGCAACGTATCTTCAATTTCTCAGTCAAAATCTCGTAACAAGAGTCAGGCAAGACTCTTCAGCAAGTTCCCTGACAGTCAGACCTCGATTTGCTCTCACCGGGGTTTTGATTTTGTCGACGTGTGGATTGACAGTTGATGTGGAAGGACGTGCAGAACACTCATCTTCAATGGACTGACGACCATCTTTGAAACGTTCATGTCACTGGAAGCTTCATGCAACGTCACCGTAAGTTGTTTAAGCATACTAAAAGTTTCTGTGGCAGATATTTCAATTTCAATACAAAATTTCACAGCAAGTCGTTGCTCTTTCAAGTCATACATTTCAAAACACGAAAAACGAAAACTCGCCCTTCACAAAAACCACGTAGCTAATAAGCAAATGAAGATATCAACTATCGGAAATAGCGCCATAATCACCAAATCTGTACAAACCAGCGACATCAAGTGGATTCTCCTGAAATCAACTGAAGCCGCGCAATTCAAACAGTCCACGAATTTTGTTAACAGGCTGTGAAGTCAAATTTCAAAACTCATTGCTAGTGGTTATTTTTGATTATTTCAAACAATGACTATTATCAAATGTTTTTCTAAAATACATTTGAATCAAGAATAATAGAAGCCACATCTCTCAAGTTTGAAAGCAATTTTAATCATAAATACTTAAGATTGCCGCTGTGAAATGCTTTCACACGATCATTTCGCAAAGAAGATTATTTAGAGGTAAGACCTTGTGCCTCAATACAAATTTTAATCTCGATATTTCAAATTGCGCATATTAAAAGCTAAAAATATTACAGTTTCAAGAGTACGAATATTTGCAGAAAAACTCATTTCTTTATTGCACAGAAAAATAACAAATGCATTTTAAAGGATACCGCCTTGACTGGAACTGTACGGCCGTGTCGTGAAATCATGGTAACTACATTAATCCATTCGTCATGTCATATTTACCAAATTATTCCAAAACGAATTACAATACAAATATTGGAACACCTGCAAATATTTTGCACTTTTAAATAATTGCTTAAAATATAAAAACACCTAGAAGTGTTGATAAACTATGCATTAACAAAACTTTCATTGTTAAAGAAACGGAAAAAATTACTCCTGACTCTTCATAGCTTGGAGCAGAGGTACCCACAAGAGCTACTCTCACAAACTGTAAGTGCCATCTTATGGCGCAGAGCAAAGTCGCTCACCTTTCAGCAAGGAGATCCGGGTTCGATTTGCATCGAATCTCATGTGAAATTAGTGCCAACAAAACGAGTCAAGCAGTCAATGCTTCACAAGAGCTAGTCCAACTCCTGTGAAGTGATAAACCTACCCTATCCTTAATCCTTCCCAATTCTGGCCACTAGGTAGTGACGTGGAAGGCGCGTACCACAGACGCTACCTGGCGGTCCTCTTGACAACTGACTGCGACGAGACGTGACGGACATATTAACGGAGGATTACTACAAAAATTTGAAAAAGCGCTGTAATCATGGTTTAAGGATATACTTACGCCATGGCTGTAATTAATGGAGGATTACTCCTAAAGCGCAAACCGACCAACACCTCAAAGGGGCTTGGAGACTTATTGCGTCAATTGTAGACGCAACATATTTTTAAAACAATCGAGGAATGCCATTCAGAAACTACTTTTTGCCCATTGTGGTCTCAAAGAATAGTAGTTATAAGACCCCTTTGTTCTCTTGGATGCACTCATGCCCTGCCCTTGGGGACACTGAGAATTAGGTTTGAAAGGTCTAGGACGAGCTTTTTCGATCTTTTAAAAGGAATATTTTATAAAATATAATTTATGTTTATCATAAGCTCGAGGAATTGCATTCCTCATTTTTAAATGTTCATTGGGATTCATTGATTCAAAAAATTAAATGATTAATATAACTCATTGGATGAATTTGGTACGAAGGTAAAAACAACTGAGCCTCGTCCATTGAGACTTAAAATACGATGAAATTATTCAATGTACATGCGTTAAAACTACATATTTAGATTGCTCAGTAATTACGCTAAAACTACAAATTTCTGCTTGCGAGAAAAGGATTAGTGGTGCCTGGCGAGGACACCACGGAAATTTCCCAGCTCTAATCGACTGACTCACTCCCTGGATTCAGAGGGGGAACTACATCGAGAGTGGGCGTGGATGCATCCTTTTCTCGCCAGCTGCGTTTCGATGGCGGCAGCGAGTTCTACTGTCGGCCTCCCGCGCGCCCATGTCAGCGTCGCAGCCCCAGCCGGCCCTCGCCGCCGCCTCCGCTGATGGATTTAAAAAGCTCCTCGTGACTCGCTCCGGTTTCGCCGACTGTCCCATTAAGACGAAATGGAAACTTTTTTTTGGTCGCGGAGTTCTTGGAAAAGAGACGCCTGTGCTTTTATACTTCACTTTTCCTATATTTGGATTTCTGATCTCGTTCCGCAGTGGTTCGACAAAAATTTTACTTATATGGATTCTCATAAAATGTGTGTCGCGTTTAGTTATGTAATGCTGTGTCACAGTAACTCCAGGCATAAAGTAGTATACCGGTCTGTTCACTTCTTGTTGTACCATGTTTCTCTGCCGAACTCTCCGCACAAATTGAGATATGACTAAGATACTTTATTACAAGGCATACAAGGCACTGAAAAAGTGACGAAGGTTGACTATGAATTTTTATGTTAGTCCAGAAAACACAAACAGCCAGTAAACAATGTTTTCTTGTATGAAACATTCAAAATGCTTTGTTCGAGTATTTCTCGGATTTGTAATCAATTGTATAACTTGTAATTGTAAATTGATTTATTGTATAACTTGTTTTGTTAAAGTTTTTGTTGTTCAAATTGTATAACAATTTTATTAGCATTTATCAGACAACTTTGCATTAACGGAAGTCGATTCATGTTGTACAAAATACCTTATACGCATATTATGTTTTAATAAGCGCAAATATTTACTTCTCTCGAGTCGTGTGGTCAGCCTTACCTCTTTATAAATTAATTATATTATGTTTTATATAAATAGTATTATATAACATGTAAAATATCCAAAAGAAAATGTCATTGATGTTCATTTCATTGGAATTCAAATTAACTTAGCGAATAAAATCGTATTACTACTCATGAACAGATGGAATTAATTTATGAACATACATAATGTGATAAACAAACACCAATCATTGGAATATTTTGTTTCTTTTTAATTTACTATGTTAACAACTCGTCACCATAGAGCACAGAAAATAGTTTTTTTGTGGGAAAAGCGCTGCTTTTTTGTCCCTGCAGAAACAATAAATGTATTTGTTAATTTGTGTGACATTATTATCAATCTTATTACTTTTCAATTACATCACACTTTTAATTGTAAAACAATTAAAAAGTGCTTGTTAATCACTAATTATAATTCTTTTGGAATAATTTCAAGAGGTAATACGTGATAGGATGAACATACAGCAAAAAAATGAATCGCATACTACGATAACGCCGCGATGTATTTCATATTAAAATTAATTTTCACCAAACAGTATACTGTAAAATTCAAGAAATTAAGAGAGGTTGAAGATATGTTGTCGCTTCAACCAATAAACTCATTGAATTTTCTCGCCTCTGCTAATAAAATGGGAAATGTTTTAAAATATTTTTTAAATAATTTGAAACAAAAAACTTTCGTTATTTAAAAGTATTCTTGTAACATCTTAAAATTCCTCAAGCAACTGGAATAGTCCATGTGTTACCAGAAACCGTAGTTTTTGCGTTTACTGGTAAGAAAAATTCGAATCTTTCTATAAATTTAAACATTTCGAGAATCTATTTTTGTTTTCGTTAAACATTCATATCATGTAGGCTTGAAAACACACTCCTATAAAGTTTGTAGCATGGAATAGTAACATATTGTATGTACCCGGTTTTAATGCTTCAACTTAGTGGGGCTTTCTCATATGTTCTTCTTTTATGCTTCTTCCTTACGTCTCTTTCGCCGTTATCTTTAGACATTTAATAACAAACGGTATATAATAAACAATAAACAACTGATTTCAACAAAGGAACTTCTGTCACTACTAACTTTGAACTTCATTCTGCAACTAATATCTGCAAATTGATGGAGAAGCAAAATATGCCAAACAGTTCTTGGATCGTCGATGCAAGCAAACTCTCTGACTGTACTGAACCCTAAGCTTGCTGGCAAAGGTACTGATGTAATCGGTATTGTAAATGTAATAGTAAAAAGCAAACCCACGTAGTTTACTGATGAGGAAACATGTTTGAATCCGACGGCAGCGTTCGTATCGTCAACGAACTTGCGGAATTTTTTTTTTTTGCGTAAAAATATGTACTTCCTGCAATTCATGAATCTCCAACAAAACAACAACATTTGTCTTGAAATGCATCAGACATTTGTAAGCAGTCGTTGCTTCATAATTTTTCAGTGCTGCTGATGCCGGAGTTCACAAGCAGCAAGAATGTATGAGTCTGCATGTTGTAATTTCGAATCCCGTGTGTTCGATACAAAGTCAATCTGGTGGAAGTCCGCCCCCAAGTCTGGGGAGTCTGCCCGTCTCGTCGGGATAATGAGTAGGCAGTTGGCGCAAGCCTAGATTTCTAGTTGTCGGGCAAATAAATGTATTCATAATCCGTACTACTCCTAGTGAGTTACCTGATCAAAGTCAATCTGGTTAATTAGCCAAAGATTATTGCAGGACAAATTCTCTTACGATATTCGAATTTGCATGAGACTTGCAAAGTCGTAGGTATATTGTGATGTAGGTTGAGAAAGGTGGGGTAGTCAATGATAAGCTCGAAGCATTGTTCAAATCAGTTTGAACTAATGATATGATTCATCCGCATTTGCCATTATCGTCCATGCAATAATCACACACCAATAAAATATTTTTGCTACGTGTATTTACATTAGAAATATTACATTGTGCGGGAAGAAACTAGAGTTGAAACTGACGAATGAGTTGCGACCAATCAGTTATTTCATAGTGGGTGAATATCGACATCATCAGAATTTCTCAACACATTCGGATATCTCCACGAAGACCAATGTTTTGTAAAATGTTCCTCGCTTCAATTTGTAACACCCGTTGAAAGGAGAAATAGAATTAACGTCCAGGCTTAAACTATATCCTGCCTGATATTTCTGTTTCTAATCCACAAAACCTCGGGACATTAACTTCCAGAGCACGTCTTAAGTTCTCGTCGTTCTCCTGAAACCTCATCACACGTTGATCTGATAAAAATATCTAAACATTTTTCTTCCTGTCGTCGATTTTTTTCAATTTTTTTCTTTTTCTACTTCCTTCTGATAGAGAAGAATCCATTACATAAGAAGTGTCACGTGTAGCATGTTTTGAGTCACATGTCGCAGCAATTTGTTGATACCACCGGTTGCGTAAATTTCCTCTGTTGTTAATCAGGTGCGAGAAGCAATAAAAAACGAGTGCTGAAGCTGACGAAGGTGACAGGAGTGTCTGTCGGCAGAAATGTACCGCCACTCCGCTGTCGGTTCTCTGGCCGAAAGACGGTCCGGAAACGCTTTTGCCCAATATTTTACTTTTTTTAAGTCCTGCCTCTCATTCCAATAATTTTACGTAATATGAAGAAATACTCGTTGTTACAAAATGTTTACAATGTACTGAGATATTTCGATAC
This sequence comes from Teleogryllus oceanicus, assembly GCA_964035755.1. Lineage (NCBI taxonomy): Eukaryota > Metazoa > Arthropoda > Insecta > Orthoptera > Gryllidae > Teleogryllus > Teleogryllus oceanicus. The sequence goes on from CAXIVR010000002.1 coordinate 127,927,623, forward strand.
ACAATTTTCCTATCGAGTACACATAACGCAAATGTTAAAAATAACATGAAGTATGGTCTTAAAACTTGTTGGCTCGTACATTTTTCATTAATATCACCCTTTAAAACTAGATATCTCGTGACAAGTAAAATACACTATTTAGTGGGTGGTTTGAAACAAGTTCATTGATATAAAATTAGAAACAAGAAAGACATATATAAAAGAAAATAATACGAAAACAACATTACTTATTAATATTGATAATTAAAAACTTATTAATAGTGTTATGTACCTTCGAAATTGCAGTCTTGCATCCATTACTGAACTTAACCAAGCTTGTTTTTAAACCATTCAGTTTATCACTTATGGCCCTTGTCTGCCATGTATGAGTTGTCGCGGAAGGCCTTGTGTGTCTGCTGACCGAAGAGCCCACAATTGTGTCTAGGGTAAAGGCTAATATGTGTCTCCATGAGGGACCCGTGGATACTCGGCGCGGAAGGCCGAAATCGGCATCTGAAGCTGGAAAAACCCAGGAAGAAATAAGAAAATTTCTAATTCATAGAAAGATATCGACGAGTATTACCGCATTAAGCAAGATTTAATGATCAGAATCCAATCTGAATAATAATGAGAAAATAGGAGAGAATTCGCCTTGTGTGATAAAATAAAACATTAATAGAAGATATTGGTGTGATGAAAAATTGGGCTTAAATGGCTGAACGCAATAGATTCCACATCAAAATTAGAGCGTTTGATCCCCTCGTGGTTTATCTCTGAAAGAAATCCGTTAGCAATCTGAACACGCACATAATTCGAAGAGCCGGAGTCGGCATTCTCGTGGGTCGGGGCGACGAGGGAAAGAAAACAAAAGGGAGAGGAATGAAGACGACAATAAAGAGAGCGGCGGGGAGCGGAGAGAGAAGATGAGGGGGCTGCCGAAACGGGCCACCCGGAACGCGCGGCCGCGGGCGCCCTCTGACATATAGGCGCGCAATTCATGGCGCGGTCACACTCGCGCGCTGACCCGGACAAAGCGAGGGAGAAAGCCGTCTGGAACTGGTCCGGCCGACATTTGGGATCGGCCCGCGCGCCGCGCCACCGCTGCAGCTCGCCGCCGCCGCCGCGCATCACACACTACCACATTTTTTCTCCCATCTTCTTTTTCATCCTTCTTCTCCCCAAGGCGACAGTTCGCTTTCTGCAGAATACATACCGATTTGTATTAGTTTCAAAGGATTAGTGAAATTTAAAAGCACAGTAATTTACGTCGTGGAAAATAGAAAAATTTAAAACACGATTTAAAACGCAAATGACTGTAAACTTGTTTGTAATCCATATTACTATTTTTCAATGCACACAGACACTGAAAGAAAACTTTGAGCCTCAGCCATTCTTGGTGGCGAAGATGCAGAAACCAGAAAAAATAAAATCAATGAAACAGTTTCGATTATGACTGATTGATTGTTAGTGATTCGGGGCGCGCCAACTACTGAGGCCATTAATCCCGTAAGGGTAATGCATGTTTACAGCAAATGGCGCGATTCCACTGATGGCGAGATCCGCGCGACCTACCGTCACCTAGCAGGGCGTTTTCCGCAACAGGATCCCCCACCAGCGGGGCACCGCCCCAGTCAGACAAGTTCTAGCTCCGACAGTCTCCCCGGCATGTTTGACAGATATATGTTAGTAGTGTGTGTAAGAAGGATAGGACAGGAAAGGAAGAAGTCGCGTGGTTCGTGCCGTTTGTTAGGAAACAGACAATCGCCTGTTGATCAAACACGATTAAAGCACTGATCAGACGGCTCGGCAGCTAGAATTCTACTCCAGAGAGCGGCTGAATTCGACCTAACTGAAAAGCTAGTGTCGAAAATCCTGCCGCCGTCGGGACTCAACCTAGACTCCGTCAGAGGACTGCTGTGACATCAGTTGATGCACTGCTCTTGGTCGATTTTGACTGAAAAATGCAAATATTTGATGATGCTATTCTGCCTATTCTCATACTGCGATGACCGACCGAATTCTCACACGTGGAGCGACATTGCTTGACACAACGTTATGCGACACAACGTTATGCAACAGCAATCGTCCAAAGGGAAGACCGCCCCTCCCCATTTCCTGCTCACGTGTTGCGTTACGAATCAGCAATTTTTCTTAGATTCTTGGTATCTAAAGAACTTGTTCAATTTTAAATCATTTAATACATTTTATTTTTTGTTCTCGAGCAATGTGCTTGCTACTTTGGAAAGAGCATTTTCTTTGAGTTTGTACATCAGCATTTTTGCTGCTGCAAGTCACTAGTCGATTATTATTTTCATCATTCTTAAATATAGATTAGTGTTCTGAAGTTATATTCCATAAGGAGAATATACCACCACGCATAGCATGGGCCAAAAAAGGGTTCTCGCTGTTTCTCTGAGATTTTCTTTCATTAATTACTGATGGTTTCATTTATTTTCCGTAAATTAACTTATAACGCTAGAACTATATGAACGAACTCTTAAAAAGAGAGCTTGGAGAATTGCAATTTCTTGAAGTAAAACCCTACTCAAACTCAAAAGAAATTCGAAATTTACATTGCCTGTCGTATTAACTGTTTCGTACTAAATATTTTAAGCATTGCCTATCTTTTATCCGGCAAACCAAAACAGCGTAAATGCAATATATTCCTAAACTTATCACTAATCTGGAAGAAATCGGAAATTCTACGTGAGCAAATGATTCATTTAACCCAATTTAAAATACTGCATAGAATTTCCATTTAGATATTTGCATAGAATTAGAATTGGCAATATTGCATTGAAATACTGCACACTGCGATAGAATAAACGAAAAATTTCATCTAGTACGAAAACAATTGTACGGAATCCGTCATGGAATGAATCAAAGTCCTACGTCTGAAGCGAAAAAAAGACCCATATTAAATATTCGAAGAAGCTGCCATTATCGCCCGATGGCAGTCCCATCGTTCCCATTGCTGTTCGGCCTTTCCCAAGCTGCATAAAAAAAATTTGATTAGTGATTTCAGGCGCGTCAACTTCTTAAGTCATTAGTCCCGTAAGTGTGGTGCATGCATTTTCTCAGGATGCGGCAGTAATCTTCCCCCACTGAATGACGAGATCCGGCACCGACCTACCGTCGGCTACCGGGGTTATCCCCAACCAGGTATCTCCCACAAGCGGGGCGTCATCCCAGCCGGAACAAGCTCGAAGTTCCCAATCGGTCTCCCGACGTGTGCGGTAGTGCAGTGCATGTATCGTAAGTGTAAGTGTGTGTGTAAGGGGAGAGGATAGGTCAGGGAAGAGGAAAGAAAGATCGCACGCAGTCCATGGCCAGTTTGTGAGGGTATTGCTCCGGTATTCGCCTGATGTTAATCGGAGAAACCACGGAAAACTACCGATTAGAGCAGGCGGCCCTAGAATTCTCCTCCAGACAGCGACTGAACTCGACCTAGCTAATCAAAAATCCTTCCATCCTCGGGAGTCGAACCTAGGACGACCGGTTAGTGGAACTGCAGTGACATCAATTAATGCTTTGAGCCACCTCTCCCAAACTTCAAAACGTATGGGCGTCACCCGCCGCTCATCAGCGCCCCACGCCGCGCCGTGTCACTGTCCGCCGGTGACCGCGCTTCGTGCCCCGCCGGCCGCGGCGAGTGCCCAAACAGTTTCTACCATTAATCAGCCGGGAGGCAGAGGATGCCGCGCGCCGCTGCGAGGTCGCGGTTCGATTCCAGAGGCGGCCGCCGTGCTCCCGACTTTCGCCGGATTCCTGGGCCGCCGCCCGCGCCCGCGCCCGCGCCCCCGCATGTAGCCTCATTAACGCCTGCGCAAGTACGAGCGTTGCGCTTTATCTCCTGACAAGCGGCTCTCTCCAAAAGTTACTCCGAATGTTTGCGACCAAACCGGTCGACGGAGGCCGACGATTCCACTGCAACGTTTGTTCCCCGTTCCCCGCGACTGAACAATCGACGCAACGGAAACCTATGCGGGCATCTGATTAGATGAAATAAATAAGGAGGAGTGGAAAGTCAGACAAATGCGTGACTCAAGCGTGAACAAACGGGAGACACCGCCACTGTATCTAGTTAGTCAACGTATCCTTCAGCAGAGTTTGAGGGTGTCCAAGATGTTTGTTATCGAAATAATGCTAGAAAATTTCTTGTTTTCTACACAATAAAAAATATCTATAACAACCAAAATCAGAAAACATATATGTTATAAAACTACATTTAATAGTTCTGGGTAGCACTCGGAAAAAATAATTGAAACTCATATTAACATAAGAAAATAAACGAGGCGCTTAGTTTCGAAAGTCTCTAATTCATTTTTGTAAAAGAAATTATTTATTGAAGAAGTTATTTGCTGTGTCTGATAGATTTTACCTCAAGAAATGCAATGCCATCATGATATTGGTTCAGAACAGAACAGATCGCATAAAAATACGTAGTCAAATATTGGAGAGATTTGCAACAGTCGCCAAATCCATCACATTGATACTCCTCGTATCAACGTCCGCGACATCCATGATTTTGTTAGCCTGTTTTCGAAACTTTCTGTGAATCGGTTTGGCGGTTTTTTTTATTTGTCTCAAAAATTACTTCTTTAATGTAATATGTAATAATTTTTCGTAACTTTACTAACTTACTAAAACGTAATTCAGAGAAATATATTATTAATATTCATTATTTACTGTGCTTCTTGAAACTCTTGAAATTCCAAGCCTAATATCCATTCAGGAACCGATGGCAACAGATAGTATATACAACAATACAGCACTTAACAACGCTATAAATGAACCATCTTCACACCGGGCGATTCCTGGGCATCTGATTAAATCGGAGAAAAGGAGTAGAAAGCAAGACAAATGTCCGCGACCCAAGTGTGAACAAACGAAAGATTCTGCCGTGAACAACAAAATGGCGCCGTGCAAACAAAGAAAGAAGATGGCTATCGGTCCTCGATCGGTAGTCTGCTCGCGTACCTCGGTTATGGAGAGTCGGATTGCTTGGAGGTATCCCCGAAACCCCCGCCAAATGAGCCGCACACGAATTAATTTCGGAGGCGGCGATATACTTCGATAAGACGCCGCGAGCACCCGGAGCACGAGGGATAATTACGAGAGGGAGATTTAAAGTTAGGAAAGCTCTATTCATTATCTTAAAAACTGTGGAAACGCCCTATTGGTGAACTTTGGCGCTGAAGCACGTAAGCCCGCTCCATGAAATGAAAATATTGCTTAAATGACTGACTGATTGATTCGTGAGAACGAAAGGTTGGTACCTTTTTAATAAATTACCTGGGGGTATATGTTTTTCTCTTCTTACAAGACTCCCGCCCAAGAAGCTTGGCTCCAGGACAAACGTGTCTCCACCCACCATTCGAATAATGGTCTTCCATTTACGCAGAATTAGTGCGGTAGTTAAAAATTTACATAAGACTTAGCACGATGGCGTAACGATTTTTTCACTTCTGTACGTGACGCAGAACAACTAAGCAAATCTCTTTCTCTAGCTTTCATAATGCATGGTACACTTTAGAAAAAGATTGCCTTCCTCTTTGATTTATATACTACTTCATAAATTTTTAATAGAGGTTAACATTGAATAAAATATGAGGTTCATAAGAAAAGTAGATAAACTCAGTAACTTTACAGTGAATTTATAAAGAAATGGTGCGAGAAAAACAAACCCTTAATCAAGAAAATTTCGACCATTGTTTAAATGAGAAAAACAAAATAATAATAATAATAATAATAATAATAATAATAATAATAATAATAATAATAATAATAATAATATCTACGTTTTCTAACAGTAAAAATATGAAGAAATCAAAAACTAGCTTTTTTGTCTAATACTTTCAAAACTTCGCTTTGTAGCTTATAAGATCCACTACGACTTCCTTTAAAAATGTTAAAAACAAAAAAACCTTCGATATAATTCTGTGAACATCCCAAGGTGTAATTGAATAGATATTCAAGAATTTAACATTATCCCTCTATGAAATCTGAAGGAAAATTGTTTGAATACGGTTTTATCACTATGTTTCCTAAATTCCTATTTTGTTTTGAAAATTTAATAAAATCTACAATTATATACAATATTATAGAAATATATTCATATCTATCAATTCTTTGTGAAACGATGCCCTTTTCGCAGCTGGCACCTGGTATTGCAATCTCGGCAATGAACTTTAGTCTCTGTTCATTTTAACCAACCTGTTCTACAGGTTCCACAGAGGTCTATGTCCACCTGCTTTGCATGAGATGATCTATGCAACACAAGACCAGCATTCTCGCTTAAGCGATAACACAGGGATAGAGCGAACATTCGATTTGCTGGTGAATGAGTACTCACTCATCCGAAATCTTTTAAATCTAAAGCTTTGTTGAGATTCTTTTACTTTCATAAAATACCCTTGATCTTTGTTGAACAGAAAGAAAATGCAACGCGCACATGGGCTATTCGAAAGGTACGAGAAGGCGTGCCCACAAAAGGTATGCGCATAAAAAAGTCATCAGAAAAAGAGCAACGAAAATTTAATTGCAATTTTCACCTTGCAACCTCTGGTTAAATCATTAATATTATCGCATTGAAGTTACGCCTATTCTTGTATTGTACAGGATGTAGTACACTACAGTAACTACCGTGCAGACTTACTTGTTCGGTTCCGAACGCATTCAACATCTATCAATTGAAATGTTCTTGAAATGTTCCTTTTTTCGGTATTTGGTTCAAATCACCGAATAACTCAATACCTACTTGCTCATATTCAGTACCATTCGTCTATAAAATGCGGTACGGTCTTTAGCTTTCTCTGATTCAGTCGTGTACCAATTCCCAAGAAATTAATAAAATACAATGACAATGTTTAATTACTCCAGTTCTAAGCAGGATAGTACACTTGTGTCTTCTTCAACATTTTCAATTCTAATAAACCGGCAAAATCAAGAAAACACTTTTATATTCTGGTGAGTGACAATACTTTTCCATTCTAAATAATAACACGGAACTCCTGCTGCGCACGTCTACTATTTGATTTTAAAAGTAAAGTAGTTTTAGAGAGGTGAATTTCAAAAGCGAAAAGTAAGAAAACTAACAGAGCTAACTGCTGCAACTTAAAAGAATTATCTTTTTCCTCAAACGTTTCATTTTCGCCATCTTCCTGAAACTCTTTTTTCCTGCAGTCGCATTCAAAACATTTTTAATGTTCAGTGTGTCAAAAAAGATTAGGTTTTATTTTATAACATGTCTATAACTATGTAAAATGAGTTGTACATTGGTATACATATTTAAAAGCATCATTGATTTTAATTTTAATGATTAAAATGCTTACTCAGAAGTGATATGAAGGAATATCATACATAAGACTAGCTAAGACAGCAGTATTTTCATGTTAAAAACTGTTGTTTTTTTTAGAGTTGCAAGTGCATAATAAAAATTAATTTTAAACATGAAGTTCGCTGACTCGTCCATTTTGAGGCAAAGAAAGTTATATAAAAACGTGCTCAAGTTTTGTTTCGCTACGAAATTAAGTTGAATTACCGTGAATCAAATGAACTCAGACGTAACGATACAAGTAAATGCCGGAAAGAGTAATAAATCAGAACGTTCCAGTAATGAAGTAGTTGCATTGAAACCTGAAAATATAAAAATATATTTTACTACAAGTTTAACTTTACAATAAAATGATTATATTTAAAAATCATTTACTCGTCTTCTTTTTAACATACATAATTTTATCACACATCAAACAATCTCCTTATATTTTTGCTTTTCTGAACCATTTTACACATTCTATGATAATGCGGCTCACCCAATACTTAATACTACAACACCATCAACAATACGTGTTTTTGTAGAATTTTTCGAGAATATTCTAACGGAGATCGGCTAAGAATTGTGCCAATCCATTTGATTAGCGAGAGGAATGGAATGACCTACTCATCACCTCTGTAGATGCCTTAATTGATTTTAAGCGTTTTAATTGCTTAAGACGCAAAAACACAAAGAGAACAGAAACTTTTGGGACTCGTCCGGATGGATCTTAGAAAAGAGTTCCCCCCAGGAGACCGAGACACTATGGATGACACTCATTTGTCACCAGTGGTGGACGGGAAGGGGACGGACGGTGAGTGACGGACAGACGAAAGGACGCAGGTTTCTCGATTACTACATAAGTATGCGCATTCTTGAAAATCTTCACGGATAGCTCATTGGTCAGCGTGATCTCTTTCCATAACGCCATCCCGATTTCGATTCCCAGTCAGGGCAAGGTTATAATGTGTGATTTCCTTGCAATGTTCCAGTATATGTTGCTGTGTGACGATGAGAAATCTCACTTTCCCAGGTTGAGAAGACCAGAATACGGCGTGGGGATGTCTTCGTGCAAACCACACGCACCCCCTTAACCCACGGCCGCGAGGCCGGGACGCTGCTGGTAGGCCATGGCCCGTGCGCGGCCTTTCGCGCCAGTACAGACATAAATATGTTAGCAAACTAGAAGACCATAATAATGTTGTAGCCATAAACTTACTGGACAATAGTTTAGAAGTAAAAAGACTGAAAAAGTTCAAACCATTGGATTTGCCAAATAGATTAAAATGACAAATTGTTAATATTGTAATAAAGTCAAACATCAAATGTTTTGTCAACATGTGCTTGTTGCAAGTGTGACATGTGATAAAGGAAGATCACCCGTGGGTGACCTCTCCATACAAAATTATAATTTTGACAGCATATTTACTTATTGTTCTTGTTTTGAGCAGATTGTAAATTTACAGATGTAATAAAAAAAAGTACAGACGCATTGTTGAAAGCCAGCGTTGTAGCATTGCCCTGCAAGTGGAGGAGCGCGCGCCCCGTGGCGGAGCGGCGCGCGCGGGCGCCGGGGCCAGGGGCGCTGCCACAGGTGCGCGTGCAAGAGGAAGCGCGCCCGCAGGCCTTATAAATAACAACTTTTAATTTGTAATTAAAACCCTGACACATGGCGGTAATTAAACAAACAAATTGTGCCTTCAATCTGAGCGGGCTGTCCAATGAGCCGCGCCGCAGGGCAGCGCACGGGCGGGCGCACGTCGCGCGCCAGACGGGCGGCGGCTCCGCCGACACGCACGCGCTGCTTCCGTCATTCAGCGTCAGCTGCTACGGGCGCTCATCACAGAAGTGCAGTGCATGTTGTATGCGGAAAATGGCGGTGTTCCTCACAGCTGGAACGTAAGGTCCGGTACCGACGTATACATCGACTAACGGTGTTTCCCCCTTCAAGAAGCTCCACCAATAAAATCCCCTCCCCCCAAGCGAGGACAAGTTCTACGGACCCGATTGAACTTCCGACATGGATTGTAGTCTAATATATGTAAATATATTCAAAATAATTAAAATAAATTTTTATTTTTAGTGTTTGACCAGCCTACAGCTCATGATGTTTGTGTCCCTCTTCACTACTGAGTCTTCAAAATTCCATAACTATACCTGTATGCATATTACGCATTTGCATTATTTACTTTCGGGGATTTGCCACGCTAATACGGAATCAGTCTAACGAGATTTGGTCAGAGATGAATGCGATATTTTCATAATATAGCTTATTTATTTGATATATATGCTTAAATATTTAAATCATATCAACGCACTTTCTATATTAAAATTTCTTTAATCATTCACGTTGAGCATATTGAATGTCTCTATTTCTTTATGTTTATAAGATTGCTCATTTATAGCTTTTAATACAACCAAACACACCACACACACAACATGAATATCTCAAGTAATTTCTACAATAGACAGCAAAAATAAATTCTGAAATATCATCACCCAAAATCATTTTTAAAGAAAACAAAATGAAATCAATATCACAATCATTGCCACATCACATCACAAGACACAGAAAGCATTGTGGGACAATTTCAATCAAACACTGAATTTCATTCTGTGCAACCTGTCATTCAAACGTATTTGCAGCCGCGTTGTGGCCCCGAAGCTGCCGAGACCTCCCACTGTGCCGCCGCCTCGATGAAGAGGACGACGACGGCTGCCGCGACGCAACGTCCGTCGGCGCTCCGGAGACGGGGTCCATGAATATTCACGCGCACGAACCGTAAATTCGGCGTGGCGCGGCGGCGCGGCGGCGCGAGCGGAACGGATCTCCGGGCGGGTCACTGCGGGAGCGGCGCGGGCGGGCACGACGCAGGAGGGGGACGGTCCGGGGGAGGGAGGCCGGGCAAGCGGGGCAAAGCGGCGGGCGGGGCTGCGGGCGAACGGGATCGCCGAGCGACGCACTGCGGGAGCGGCGCGGGCGGGGCACGGAGGAGGAGGGAGGCAAGGCGGGCTAAGCAGGGCGGGGCGCTGCCGGCGGCGGCGCAGCGAAGCGCGACACGCGCCCGTGAATATGCATGAGCGCGCGCACTTGTCAACCCTCGTTAGGCGACCGCGTTAATTGGCGCGGTGTCCGCGAAAAGTTGCGACGTCGCGGGGGGATGCACTCCGCCCGGCACGGGCGCCAACGGCCGCCGCGCCCGACCCACCCGGCGGGGTAGCCGATACACTCTGCTCGCTTTCCTTTGGCACTCGGCGGCGGAAGGTTATCTCGGAGCTGGAGAAAGGGAAGTCCTAAGGTTCGAGTCTGGACGGTCTGGATTTTTGACACAAGCCGTGCAGAATTTAGCGGCTGGAGAAGAATTCTAGCGACTGGCTGATCTGAGAGTTCGCGATGCTGGAGCAGAACCCTAATAAATGGGCCACAAACCACGCGCTATTTTCCCTTCCTCATCCTCGCCCTCTCGTTTTGCTCGTCATGTATAACCACACATGTCTGGAGATACATTTGGCATTTTCGACGATAGTCTAGCATTGCCGGTCAGCTAACGCCTAGTTTCCCCCACACTAGGCCTAGTTAAATTCCCATGCTTCGGGTAAGAGCGACATCGGCGAACATGACGTTCGGTATGTCGGAGGTGGGAGTAATAACAAACTCAAAATAATCAACCAATTTAAATGCATTTTTATTTTATTAAAAAGAATTAAAACAATGATCCTTTATAACCTAAATTCTACATTCCTACATTCGATATTCTTAAACCTACATTCAGATTCTTATAGTTACTTCCTGCATTCTGCATACTTCCCCATTTCCTTTTTTATAATTTTATTTCCTACAAGACTATCATTCACAGTTCATGAAGAATGCTACAATCTTCGCCAAATCGTAACATTTAAATTGCCGAATCGTAATCAAGACCGAATAGTAACATTTAAAGTGTTCTTAATGTTTTAATCCTTTTTAATTAAGAAATATATATATTTGAGTATTTAACAATACTCAATAAAATATTAATTATACGTTTATATAATTGTGACCTTTCCCATCACCTTGTTGGACGCACTTTCGATCGGGGAATATGTTACGCAGACGTACAGCTATCCAAATTGTGACCAGCTATCCCAATTGTGTACTGAGTAACAACGTATTTTTTAATAAGTAAATTAGTTCAAAGTTTATAGTACTTTTATAGATAAGAGCGCATTCCGGTTGTGGCGGTGCCCCGCTGGATAGGCTACCTGAAGAGGGAAAACTTCGCAAGCAGATGTGTTATTATATATTACCCCGATTATTATATCGATGTTCACTCTTCACTATATTACATCTTCATTCGAAACATAGTGAATATGAGGATACATGTGCTTTCAAAGAACATTTTTATTGCCAATACTCATCGAACATTCTTGTGCTGTTAAGGGCGTGGTAATTCTGGTTAAGTGATAACTGAATATAGATTTAATCCTGCCCACATATATCCAATACCAAGGAAAAGAAACTAATAACACATAGATACTCAATGCAGTTCCAGTCTTTGTGGCAAGTGAGTTGCAGGAATGATAATCCGCAATTTTTATTAGTTTATCATGAATTCAATCCAAAATGATTTTTTACGATAATAATCGTCACATGGATGCATATTTAATAACAGTAGGGATACACAACACGTTCCGTAAAGCAAGAAAAAATTGATTACATGGGATCAATTTTCATTCAAATGAGAATTGATCCATACGATTATATCCAAGTCGTTAAGGTGTATAGCCCTTACAATATGCAAAACCCCTAACGAGTTTATTTTCTATAACACTTGGTATGTGAAATACCTGAAGTTCTACCATGAAGAGAAATAATTTCACGAAGTATAAATCGTGACTCTGTCCGAGAATCATCGTATCAAGTTGCCCACTACAATAATCGAATAATTAATAAGGCATTCAATTAATATACTCGTCCATTTATTCGTTTTTATTACAAAGTGAAGAACAAAAGTAACGCAAACGTGTTGATATCAACAGGTATATACGTTCATGTGAGTTTCTGCATGCATAATTAATATTGTTATTATTATTTTAAAGAAATACGTATTGTCACCATGATATATAAACGAGTCTTGTTATTTTTCTTCTCATGAGCAAACCGAAAGTGATTTCTGAAATTCTTATATCTTCTCTTTTTCAATAACCCACTACTTTGCCTTACCTTAAAATTACACCATTTCACTTTTTAGCTGCAGGCCACACAGTAGATGTCCAGATGACAAATGTGAGTCACAACAAGCCGTAAACGATTCTAGGTCGTCGCTTCCATCTTCATACATATTCATTGCAATGTGTTTCATTACAGTGATTGGATTGGATATCATATTGGATTTCCCGACCTAACTTTTCCGTAAGAAAAAGTGAAATTGTCAAGTTAGTCATTCCGACAATCATGCCAATTGGAACGTCGAAGATTTTGTTCGATGAACGAAAAATTATTTTAATTATATAATTTTTTATTGAATGGAAATGTTGTGTACTTCTGTCCATGACAATTTAATTCACCCTAGAATAAAACGAGACTTCTAGAAAACCTTGCCACCCGGACTACTGGAGATCTGCAGATACTGATTGCCGAACTCAAGTAGCGCCTTTGGCGCCAGTAGAATACGAAGCACTGCTAAGTTCAGGAATAAGAAATTAATTAAAGAAATGGAACAACTTTTGCTATTTTATGAATGTAGCTAGTATATTAAGTTCCAGTCTGTTAACCTCATTTAAAATACATTTCACGGTGGTAAAAAGGTGGTACATAAAGGTGGTTATAAATTTATTTCAAGTATACACAATGAACACGTTATTCACGGTTTTCCAAAACATCGTAGCTGTAAGATATCAACTTTGGCCAGAACTCGTAACGAAGAACCATTAACCGGACCTACGGGCTGTAATAGCGGGAGACTGCGCCAAATCCACGAACGATGCATTCCAGGCGCCACGATCATGTTACCAGCGTTGAAACTTTTCCTTCTTCGTTAATAATATCTCACTGGATACGACAGATGTGTCGAAATCCTTCCACCATCCCCTATGTTGCGAAAATTATTTGCTTGGGACGAGCCATTGAGATTATCTTTAGATCTCGGCAGGACTTTTTAAATAAAATGGTACAATTTCAATGCGAGACCAAAACCGACAAATCCAGAATAAACGAATCGATTCTTTTCTTTAGGGAGATGTAATTTGGAGCGAAATAATTGCGTAATTTTTGTAACTAATAACATTTTACTGAATTTCATAATTATCTCACTCGCACGTGAACATATTTTAAAATTAGGTAAATATAAAGAGGAATAATTAGGTCCGTCCACAAGAGCAACTTAAAACAATTTAGTGTGAAAACGAGAAATATACATGATTGTTTTGCTACAAGGATGCAATATATAAATTTTAGTTTAGTTCTGATATTAATTTTTGAGTTTTCTTCTCAAAAGACTCACATCATTAACACAAATGTTCTGCATATTCCTAACAATGCCATTATCACTAAGTGGAACAAATGAGCTATTGACATGTGGAACGGAAAAACGAAGAAACAATATAATTCATCAATAATAGTTTTGTGAACATTAACTAATCATTCAGGTAATTTACACAATAAATTTAAAATTACAAAAAAAGTGATGTAATGTACTTAATCTAAATACGTGCTCGATACGACTCTCCTGCTATCCATGCACTGAAATTTTACATAATACAAGTAAGGAACCACATCTAAGCAGAGCAAAATTAAATGTTGTGTTCTAATTTAATAAAAAAAATGAAGAAAACGCGTCTAAAATGGGCAAAAATTATGAGAAAGTTAATCCAAAATATTTCACGTGAAATCCTTGGACGATCTGACACGAAATTAAAATAAAACAGAATATGGAATAAATTTTATTCAAATAGCAAATGAATTGTACCCCTCCAGATGAAAATAATACGTTCTTAAGAGTGATATCATCGAACATTTTCATCAATCACGAATGCACCGTGCTTCCTTACTTTGAACCAGGGCATTGGAATATTAAACACTTCATTTGCAATATTGGGCCTCACTGTCAACATACAATATTCATGTCGGGGCGTTTACGATAATCGAAAGAAAATCGAGATCCTTTAGAGCAGATCCGCCAGCTTAATAGGTTGATCTGAACCCAGACACCACTCACGGAGCGGACAAGAGAAGAATCACGTCAGCCCAAGGCATACGATCACCGCCTCTTTGGTGGGCAAGCAAAGATATTTTTATTGTTACAATTGATACAAGTGAATCTGTAATTTATTTTTCATATGTCCACGAAACACAATTCACCATACACACACGCGCGTGGTACAAAAGTTTTCCTGCCTTTTAATATAATTCCCATCAACATTTATGATTTTGCCCAAAGGGTTACCAATTTTTTTTATAACGGCTGCGAAGAACTCTTTATCTTGGTATTTGAACCCAAAAAATGTGTTGACAACCTCGTTATCCTGGAACTTCTTCCCACGTAATGCCTCCTTCAGCAGACCACACAAATGGAAATCTGAAGGGCTGTAAGAGGGATGAGGCAGTACCTACCAACCACAATATCTACATACCAAACCACAAACAATTTTATTGATGGTTTCGCGGCTTTGTTGAGCAGTGAGGACGTGCATTGTTTTCCTGGAGAATCACACCTCTCCTCTGAGATCCACGACGTTTCTCTCTCATGAGTAGAAACTAGAAAAATATGTAGTATGAAACGTCAAATTATGTAGTACATATATATGCAATGAAAACAGTAAGAATATGTAATAAATATGTAAAATCAATATAATATGTAATATTAAAACAATATTAAAAAACGAACATTTACATAATAGGAAATTACATTTATAAAAAATTTCTAAACCAAATTTTAAAAATAATACACACGTTTTAAAAATTGTTTGGAGAGCACAAATTTATGCACGTTTTGCATCATACAACTTTCCCGTCAGTTGCAAAACCTTCATGACGAACTGAAGAGCCACTACTGAAGCAGGCGCACCGGACTGTGAGAACATCCGACCGCGTCTTCATGCAGCGTACGTCGTGTAGACAGCACGCAGTAATAATGTAGGAAAAAGTGCGATTTGTTTAAAAATACTTCTTTTCAAGGAAAAACAGCAATAAAATTGATATAATAAAAAATATTTTGTGAAAATTGCAAAATATGTAAAATATGTAATATAGTACTAAATATGTAAAAATATGTAGTGAAAAAATTTGATATTGTGTTAGAATTGCTCTGGTTTGCAAGATTACAATTTTTAGAACGGTAAGTAGAAAGACAAAAATTAGATAATTACGTAAAAAATCCGGTTTCTACTATGAGTGGCTTCACCTTTTTCCAAAATCATATCTGAGCAGTATTGGCTGTTTATTATACGCTGTTCTTTAGATATACTTACAAAAAACGCACCTATAGCGTCTCCACACACAGACAACATGACTTTCTCTGCCGATACCACCGGCCGATGCCGGCCAGAACCGTATTTGTCAGTCACTGAGCCTCGTCCACTTTTGAATTGTTCTACCCACTTGTAAAAATTCTCGCGGTTCCTAGAAATTTCCCATACACTTTAGTCATTCTAGAGTATATATTAGCTGGTTTTTCACCTTCAGCAAGGACAAAACGAATCACGAATCACAAATTGAACCAATGTGGAATTTCAGGTGAACTCGCATCGTCCAACTTAATTTTGAGATTATGAACACAACAATGTTGATCCTCAGATGTCAAGGCTCATCTCAGTGATGCTAATTTAAAGTCCTAAAATTACCAAACTTGTTCTATTCACTGTTTTTCTCCAGACCAATTTGTCTCTTTAATTATTGAATGACCTCCGTAAATATATTTGAAATACAGGAGCGTTTGCTGACAAAGTTTGCACAAATACTTTTCAGCGATTATGAAAAAAATTTAGGAGGGGCTGTAATGCAAAGTATTACCCCCTTGCATGAGAACTATTTTTTCCAAATTTAGTTTATAGCAATATGAGAACGTCTCTGGACGACATTGACGGCGAGTGAACTGAGTGAGGCATGAAGGGAGTGGGTGCGGATACTTACATTGTAAGATAAACATCCGCTAATCAGCAAACATCAATCCGACAGCCTGTGTTTTTATTACAAAAACAACAACGTAAAATATCCCCTTGTAGAACTGATAAGATCTACTTAATAATAAACATCACGAACACCCTAAACGACCGTGGTTTGCTCGCGCTGCGGGCCGTCCGGCGCGCGACTCCACCAACAGAGACCTGACTCGGCCTATTAACACTTCTGAAGCACGTGGGCGCCAATATTTCAGAGGTTCGCGACGCGCCCGGCAGCCTCTCACGCAGAGGTCGGAAGTGTCCAGCAGCAGCGGTTCCCACAAGCTGCTCTGAGCGGCCGCTGCCCGGGAAATTGCGTTGACGTCCGCAGCCAGTCTTTGCGGAAGGGATTATCATCGAAGCTTTTCGATATTCACCGGCTCTTCAGAGTCAAGTCGGCCCAACCCAATTTACATCCAGATTGCATGGAAATAATGACCACTTTACGCGCCTACATACGTTTTAATGCGTGTTTCTTATTACTCCTGGGGATAAAACGAGGAGGAGGATGAAAACGCGCGAGTGCCGGTTTAAATTATTTTCTCACGACGTGTCAACGTTTATGTAAAAGTTAAAGGATTATCCTATTTTCTCGAAACAGACCGTCAGCGTTTCTTCCCACTAAAACCCAACGATCGCCTCCTCTGTTTGCGAGTATATGTTATAAATCATTTTTTTATCCATGTAGCGTAATTGGATAGCTGAAGGGTATCAAGTGCTCATAACTATAAATTAAATAATAATAATAATAATAATAATAATAATAATAATAATAATAATAATAATAATAATAATAAAAGAAGAAGAAGAAGAAGAAGAAGAAGAAGAAGAAGAAGAAGAAGAAGAAATCAAACGTAAACGCAGAGTAAAGAAAATAAAAACATCATTACCCTCAATAACAGCAGATTACTACAAAGCTCTTACGGCACCAAGATATAACTCAACTAGCTATAGGCCTACTTCAACTGTTCAAACATTTTTCTTGAACGTCGAGGAATATTATATGCAATAATGAATACCAAAAGTAATGAATATTTTCACGGTTATGACAGGCTTGTATGCTTGCTTCCTATTCTTACAAAGCGATTCATTTCGGGAGTAAAACCACCAGTGGGTCCTGCACAATGAGACAATTAAATTCTTTTTCCGGAAATTCAGAATCTCCAACACGTGAACGCTGGGAACACAAATGGTCTCTCCGAGTATACCAATGACGCTTCCAGTCTCAGAAAATAGTGCGGATTTTCGGTGAGACACGTCTGGGACAAAATAAAACTAGCGGTGCTACAACAGCACATATTTTCTCGCACTACTGAAAATAGTTAAGTGATATTGAAATACTACAATTTCTGGCCTTTTAGCATATCAGCTATAGGTTGAAATACTACAATTTCTGACCTTTTAACATCTCAGCTATAGGTTGAAAAACTCCGATTCAACAAATTCAAACGAAGCGCTTCTCGTGCACATTTGCATTTATTTCGATTTTCAGGAACAGTACCCATTTTCTTACTTCAAGAAATGAAACCAACTTGAAATTAATTTAACTGTTGCGGCATTTGCAGCACATACTACAAACTAGTGATGCTACAGAATGGCACAGACTTTCTCGTAGTAAAGTTTTCTAATTTCCTTGGTTTGGACTGGCTTTACGGTCTTGCTCCACCCTCTTGTTGTGGCCATCTATTGTCGTCCAAAGTACATTTTTGGGACATTTTCTCAACTTTTCGGTTTCCTAATAGTAGAACCGAAATATTACTTCAAGGATATTAAAGAAGAGTAAAATGTCGTACTAAATAGAAATTTTCATTTAAAATTGGAAGGCTTTTTTAAGAAAATGACGGTCAAGCACTACTGTACATGCGAAATTTGAAGCTCTTTTTCGCAGGAATTCTTTGAGTTTTCGAAATACTTCATTTAAAGTGATGTGAAGAACTTACACTCACAAATGCAATGTTGTACACAAATTAATAGAAATGTCCAACTCAACGGCGTGAGAGATATTTAAAAAAATACATTTGTGTATTTTTGAAAAAACAAAAGAATACACCAAAAATGAACTTTTCGTCATATTAAACAGTGGAATCACCACTATCAATTTGAAAAGTTTGAAGAAAAAAATAGGTGTAATTTTTTATGAAATGACGATTGAACGTTTCTGAAAATGAGGAATTTTGAGTTAATTTTAACAGAAAACTATTAAGTATTCAAGAAACTTTATATGAAATTATTTAATGCACATGTACTCATATATATAATAATGTGAAGAAATCGTCACTAATGCAAATATTACAGACGTGAGAGACAAGTCAAGAACATTGCATTTTCTAATTTCTGAAAAAAATAAAGCAATATGGTGTTTCTGTCATGGCATATGGTACATTTGGCACTACACCTACCAAAAATTTAAAGAAAAAATTTGGAGCCTTTCTTGAGAAAATCTTAATTTTGTTATTTTTTAAAATTGCAAATATTTACTATTTCACAAAAACTACTAAAATTTTCAAAAATTCAGAGTTAACTATGAAAATTGACCTATGCCACCTTTATAAATGTATTTTACTCTATACTTACAGAATTAAAAAAAAAATAGAGCCGTTTTTGAGAAAATTTTGAAACTTCGTATAAAGTACCCCCAAATTTTAAAGAATGTTTTTCAAAATTTCAAAACTTCAACTAGAGCTGGATGGACAGGGGTTTCTCCCATTTTGAAAAGATCGTACGTGTGGTTTAGGCGCTAGTAGTGTTCACAGACGGACGAAAGTTTTGAAAATAAAACCACTTTTTTGTTATCAGGGGACCCGAAAACCCGTATTTCCGTTGAAATCTGAAAATCGATTTTCCACAGTATTACATAACTTTGTCTATACTACCAAGTACTACTACTACGTATGTATACAAGAAAGTAACTAGTGCTGCTACAGAATGGCACAGACTTTCTTGTGGTAAAGTTTTCTAATTTCCTTCATGTGGACTGGCTCTACGGTCTTGCCTCATTCTCTTACCAGCAGCCATCTATCGTCGCCCAAAGTATATACATTGTTTTTAGACATTCTCTCAACTTTTTGGTTTCCTAATAGTTGAACCGAAATATTGTTCGAAGAATATTAAAGAAGAATAACACCTCGTCGTAAATAGAAATTTTCATTGAAAAATTTGTAGCGTTTTTAAGAAAATGGCGTAAGCTTTACTGTAAATGCGAAATTTGAAGCTATTTTTCACAGGAATCTAATGAGTTTTCGAAATACTTCACTTAAAGTCATTTGAAGCACTTTACCTCACAAATTCAATTATGTATACAAATCGGTGAAAATATGCATATTAACGACGCGAGAGATATTTTAAAAAAATGCATTTGTATAAGTTTTGAAAAAACAAAAGAATACACCAAAATTAACTTTACGTCATATTAAATAGTGTAATTAGCACTATCCATTCGAAAAGTTTAAAGAAAAGTTTGGAGCCATTTATGAGAAAATGGCAATTGAGCGTTTTCTAAAAATGCGGAATTTTATGCTCATTTTCACAGAAAACCTTTGAATACCAGGGGACCCCAAAAGTGTGTTTCCGTTGAAATCTCGAAATCGATTTTCTGCAGCATTACATAATTTCTCTATACTACGTACATTACACAGCATATAATATGTATACGAGAAAGTAAAAACTGCGCTGAATACTTCGTTGACTCCGTCCCCATTAGCATGCAGCTGTTAAGTTTTGGGGCTGAATTTTGGCCCTTAGGACATATTAAAAAAATTAAAACTAGGGATGGGTCCTCGATACTTTCGATACCTCGATACCCTCGATACTCGGGTGGTATCGATACTTTTGGATCGATCGATTACTATTGGAATTATTAGCGATCGATACTTTTGGAAAATGATTCGATACTTTTAATTATTTATGGCTTTACCCATCTCTTCTGATTTTACGGATTAATTGACTTCTTTACATGCCTATTTCTCCTATTTTTCTTCTGTTAGCAACAAGGAAGTGTCCGTCTGTTCGGATTCACTTACTGTCGTTGAAATTACCCAACGCTGCAACGTCCGAGAGATGTGCCCAGCTCTTTATCCCACTCGCGCCTGTCACCATTTCTTGAGATAGCACGCAATTCGCGACCAATTCAGCTTTGGAAAACTCTTCCTTGTGAGCTCCCGGCAATCTAGTGACGACAGGCACGATAAGCAGTGCTCGATGACAGCGTTTCTTCCCGGGATACTCCCCTCCTCGGCCCACCGAGGAGGTATCTGACGGAGCTCGTGAGTTCAGTTCTGCATTTTAAAGTGACGACTATTTTATAATTGCATTGGACGTTGGAATCGTCGCAGATCGAACAAGTAAAGTGGTAGAAGTTATTGACCCATGGCCAGTCCTGTCAAGATCATCAAGTTTCAACACAAATCAAGCAACACTCATTGATTTTTTGGCCACAAACAACAAATTTAAACCAGGAGATAACTGTTCAAAAGCAATAACAAGAACATTTGCTTACAGATACGCAAAGATAATCAATCGATCAGTATTATTGTGGACAATAGATTCTAGGAATTAATTAAACATCTTGAACCTAGATACACCATGCCCACAAGAAAATAATAACCCTTTAATCACGATTTCGATTCTCCGATATTTCAGTAGTTTAAAAAAATTAAATCACTGTATTGTAACCGCCACGTACCTACCTCCTGATTGGTAGTACGCCGAATTACTAAAGTAAATATATCATTTACTTATTTCGTGACGTGTGGTTACACCGTCACGCAAACCTGGGAATACCTCAATTAATGGATAAACTTCCCTATTGGTGGTGGGTTCGTCTTTGCTAAACTAATGATCAAATAACAAGAAAACACAATTTTGTAGTTTTGAATAACAGATAACATGTATTCTAACGAATGAAATTCTCTGTACAATGGAGTTCACATATTCTCCTATGTTCTCACTTTTTTGTTAAACTATGGTAGCTAGTTCCCTACCTAAACTGCAGTTTTCACTAAAGCGATAATGACTTTGATCCACGTTTACAAGAAACAAGCAACAAATACATATGTACACTTCACAAAAAATATCACTTATGAGACACACAAATCACAATTCAAATAATCATCCTGCAAAAAAAATACATACAAACAATACTCAAAATTCACTAATACCTTTTAAATCATTAATAATGTTACACTGAATATTCACATTTGACAATTGGCTTTTACGTAGCCTTTCAGTACGAAATTTTGTTTTACAACTGTCCATGAAGTAATACTTTAAAAGAAATAATTGAACGGCTTTCACTCCTGTTCAAAATTTTGCATAGGCAATTTCTCTTAAATGGTTTGAAACAGCATTAAATCAATTACATATGAATCTAGATAAATGATTATGTACAAGAACAACTTTTATCATTAAACACAAGGATTCTTTAAAAAATGAATTTACTGGCTAGCAAGACCAATGTTCAATGAAACTTGCCCGATCAACGTCTGTTATTGAGGGAAACTCACATTGCAACGTTTTAGCTAGTACAATTATAATTCTATCTTGAAAGTTTTCCAGACGGAAAGTTAATGAATGTTCTCTCTGTTTTTATGTGACTCACGACCGTCACCCCAAGCTGGTCCCGTACTGTGTAGTCGGCTGTCGAGCGATGCTCACGCCTCAAGGTCGTCGTTCTCCTGCGACGGTCTGTGCGCTGCCTGTCGCGTCGGTATCGGAATATTTCCGAGCGCCGCCTCCTCATTGTTCAGCGAAGTTTTACCACAGCTTTCACAGAGGCGATGGTCGCAGCAGAACGCGAGTCCGAAACTCCAAGTTATGACTTCGTAATAGCAAAAGTCGAGCTAGTTGTTGGATAAACCATACTTCTAAGAATTCTCAAAATTCTATAATAGAATTTCCAAAACGAAATCCCAAAAATAAAATAAAGTAAAATAAAAGTAAAATAAAAGATGTAACAAAGAAAAAGAAACATGTCCTATGTTACAAATATCCTCCATTTTCTAGCAACGAGAATGCAGCAACGTGGTTTTACAAATTCATTTCGATCTATTACCACTGTCGTTCTTTCATTCGTTGCATTCTTGTTTAATATTAATTTTAAATTTCATGTAATCTCGTGACATTTCACAGTAAGTAATTCCATGAAAAATATTCAGACATTTATCTTTTGTTAAAGCTTTTACATTCCGGTATCTTCCACGTGTCCCTCGTCGATTGTGTGGTGTACCTGTAGCCTTCCGTCCACCTCGGTGACTCGAACAAGAAAAAAAACGAGCTCTTCCAACACAATTTCATGCCGCGTCCGTATTTCCACAAAAGTTTCTGATCGGCTATAGTCTGAGTGCGTTCAGAAATATTTTTCTGGCTGACGCCATCTCTTCGCTACTATAGAAACTACGCGTAGGGCATGATGTCGGGTATTATCGCTTCTATTTTTTGTTGGTCATAAATGTAGCCGACGACAAGCGGTTACAGTATATGATTCCGAATAACTCATTTTCATTATCTACATTACAAATTTCAAATTAGACAAGCATTTATTTTTCAGAATTTTAATTCATTTAATTTATTTTGTATACATCCTCAAATACAGAACCCCCGAAAATGCATTGACATGTAGTCTTTTTATAGGAATATTCTGAAGAGTGACCACGAAATATCATGGTGTATATAAGAAACCACAGCACAAACGGATGAATTAAATATGCGAACTTGTTTCCTCCTGATGTAAATGTACTGGAAAAACAAAATGGCTCTCCCCAATTTAAGAAAAAGCTGTTGATATTATATATTCCATCAGCTTCAGTGTTTTCGGAGAGATTTTCCAGTACAGCTGGATTGATATAAGACAAAAAAGAAATAGAATGGACCCAGAAAGAGTTAGAATGTTAGTTTTCCTTAATAATAATCTCTAAAAACTTTAAAAAATGTATGTTCATCTCAATAGTTTTTAAATATTAAAATAGTACATGTATGCATGTGTGAAGAACAAAATATATCCTTCCATTTCAACACTTTTGCTGAGAGCCTTTAAAGTAGTATGGTATCGATATCGAAGCCTCAGACAGGTAACGGTATCGGTATGAGAAATTCAGAATCGACCCATCACTATTTAAAACAAATCGTTCAAAATTTGTATTAAATATTTTCGTACGAATAGCACTACTAAATGCAAAAGTTCGATTT
This sequence comes from Teleogryllus oceanicus, assembly GCA_964035755.1. Taxonomy (NCBI): domain Eukaryota; kingdom Metazoa; phylum Arthropoda; class Insecta; order Orthoptera; family Gryllidae; genus Teleogryllus; species Teleogryllus oceanicus. The sequence continues at coordinate 127,951,237 of CAXIVR010000002.1, forward strand.
TCATTTACACATTTGAATTTCAAAATTCCACATTCTTAAGAAATCCTTTTAAATGAAATATATTCATCAATATTAGATCTTTATATCACTTATAGTCCAGTCAATTGGTAGAAAATAAGAGAAAAGTTTGGTGTAGTTTTGAATTTGGTTCCTATATGTTTTTGGGTCGCTGAACACGAAATCACGTTTGCCAAAAACTTTGCCCGGAAACACGTTTTTACAAAAAAGTGTAAAACTCAGGCCTTTTCTCGCTTGTTTTCAAAATAACTCAAAAGCCGTTTCGTAATACATGATCCTGTATAAAATACAATAAGCTAAAATTACCTACATTTAATGTCTTTATGATTTTTTCTCCAGTTAACGGTTTAGCCGTGAGAACATCCCAACATTTGGTGATATAAGCGAAACACATGAAAAAACTGGAATTATCCCAGTTACTCGATATAAAATAAAAACTATCCATTTTTAGTAATATTAACCTAAACTAAATGAAAAAGAATAAAATTGCCTACATTTTGTGTGTAAAGTTTTTTTTTCTAGATCAATGATATAGAAGTTAGTGTGCAAAATGCTTGGATGTTATGTAAAACTTAACTTCCTCATTCACAAACTCCTATACGAAATTTACATCCAATGAAGTTGTATACAAATAATTACGGCGCCTTGTGAGACAGTTAACATTTTAATATGGAAAAAGGAAAGTTTGTACTTAATTAATAACCTGAAAGAGAAAATTAAAATTTCGGAAGACGATCGTGCCTTCAGCGACGCGTAGGTTTCGATGGCCCTGGTTTTCAGTCATCTACATATAGATGGCATTAGGGTTTTAGTACTGGATGATTTGTAGGTTATTTTGAAAAATTGAAAAAAGTTCTAGTTTTTACATTTTTTACCTTTAAAACGTGTTTCCAGGCAAAGTAATTGTTGACATACCTGAACACACTCTTTAAAGCATTCAAACTCATAAAATATAAGTAATTCAGTGTCCACTTATGACGGGTTTTTATTTGATACAAGACACAAGGTTTTATCCGTGACAATATTATTATGTTGAAATGTGAGGGGAGGGTAGCCAGTGCATCATGATGTCACTGAGCCCCTCGCCCGGGAGGTCCAGTCTGAGTCCTGAGGCGGCTGATTTCGATAGTTTTTCACCCAGGTCGAATCGCCGTCTGGGGGATAATTTAGGGCCCGGGTGTCGGGTTGGAGTTTTCCGGGTTTTTCCCCCTCCCCCAGGGAATGCCCGGGGCAGTACCCAACAAACGGGCTACGGACCGCGGCGAGCTTTCCTTCCTCTTCCTTTCCTATCCTTCCGTTTAACACATTAACTAAAGCACTACACTAAAATTTTCTGGGAAAACCTGGGAACTTGAGTTTTCTGTGGGGGAGCCCGTGGTGGGGAGTCTTTGGGTTTGGGAATTAGGGCAAGGAACTCACCAGCCGACGGAAAGGGCCCCGGATTCGCCCCCAGCGGGAAGATCACCGCCATTTTCGAGAAAAAAAAATACCACAAGGACTAATGAAAAATGTTGAGCCCGAAACACGAAAAATCAATCAATTGAATATGTGTGAAAATATCAATCACAAGCAGATCTACTAAGATGTTTTATGGCTGCCCTCAAATGCTAAGCGAATTAAAATGTAAAACATGCGTACATAGTGTTAGGCAATACTGATTCATACGATGTCCAAAAAATAATAAAAGAGGGTTAATAGCAATGTTGAATACTAAGATTTTATCAGCAGGAATGACATGCAAACAAGCGAAAACAGAAGCAGACTCTCCGATACTGAACACAGCATTGTGCTTAGATTCAAAAGAAGACCATGATTGAAGGTAAGGATGTAGTTGATCTGTTGGTAATATCCAGAGCTCTCTGCAAGCATGCAAAATGTGTCCTTTTTGAAACAGAAGAAAGCCAGTTTCTTTACCCACATAATCCCGTTTGCTGCTATAAGTGAAACAATTACCGATAACTTTGTTTTCTCACAAGCAATGAGTGATTGCGGAAACTCAGCATTGGGCAAGCAACAGAATAATAAATTTCTGACAGGCCAAGTACACTAACGTTGCTGACTATAAAAGTGTTCGAACTCTCCAACGCAACTAATGAGATGATTACTGATATTGAACTTTTTTGGGTTTCATTATTCAGCTTCAAGGTAAGAACGTGCCTTTTCTCAGCCAGTTGAGATATGTCTGCTAAATCAGTCTTCAGTTATAAGGCAAACATTGTTGCACTTCAAATGTCTGCAGCATATCAAGACTTTTAAGGGTTTATTATAAGCTTTAGCAACGTCTAGATTTAGAAAAAAATCCAAAAGTGTGGAGAGTGAAAAATGGCCTTGCGCCTTTGACTACAACTTGTTAGTACCACCTGCCCCACCAGTTTTATTGAAATTTGATTCCTGCAAGAGTTCCAAACACTGCAAAAAATGTGTTGCGACAATTGACAGTCGTTTCTGAAAATGACCTGAAATGCGAGTTACGAGCTGGGAATGACGCCATTGAGCCTGACGAACCAATGGAAAAAGGAATTGGCTATTCATGATATTAGATAAAGCCAATTATTAGAATCAATATAATATACAATATTTATAATAATAAAAGACCCCAGAATGCCATTATTTTGTATGAAGCAAATGTCTCAGAAAAGCAATACCTTCGAAACATATGCGTTGGAGAAGATGCAGTCCATCGTCGTCCAAAATATTAAGTTTCTTTTTCACATTATTAATTACCTAGTTGTTTCGTTCAAATATAATGTAAACTGGTTCACAAGGCGCCGTATTTATTTGTATACAACTTTAATGGATATAAATTACATACTAGACATAGTGAGTGAGGGAGAGGTTGAGTGGAGTGCCATTTTCACAGTTAAGTGGAGTTGTCATTTTCACATTTGGGCATATTTTACACACTAACAGCGATGCCATTAATCCTAGAAGAAAACTTTTTACACACAGAATGTAGGCAATTTTAGTCTGTTTTATTTCGTGTCAGATTAATATTTACGAAAAATTGATGGTTTGAAAGTTATATTGAGATAAAGTGAGACAATGTCAGTTTTTCATGTGTTCCGCTTTTATCACCAAATTTCCCGGTGCTCTCACGGCTAAACCATTAATTGGAGAAAAATCTAATGAACATTAAATGTAGATTTTATCTTATTTCATTTCACATAGGACCATATATTACAAAAAATGGATGACTTTAGAGTTAGTTTTAAAAAAGAACTAAAAAAGTGATTTTACACATTTTTTGCTTAAAAAAAGGTTTCAGGCAAACATTTTGTTGGCAAACCTAATATTCGTCTTCATCGATCCAAAAAACAGCAAATATCAAAAACTACACCAAATATCAAGACTACACCAAAACGTTCCGCTCTTTGCTCTTTTTAGTATCATTTCACTGGACAGGCGCACTACATTTCTAATGTAGTGCGCTTTTCAAGTTTTCATGCAACAGTAAATACTCATTCCCGAATATACCTAAATAGGACTTAAATATAATGTATATGGTTTTCATGAAAACCTCTAAAATTCCGAAAATTACAAAAGTCATGCAACATTTTTAAATTTGTCTTATAGCGTCAATTATATTGAAGCCAAAAATAATTAAACCATTTCTTTTATGATTTTTTCAAAGTTGTCAGTTGGCAGTTTTCGCGTTCATTGGAGAGGATGCGGTCAAATGAAGACAATTTTTCAAAAAATTTTTTTTTGTTTAAATTGTTGGTATGGCTAGAAAACAACGCCCGTATTTACATGACATTGCAGCGATTTTCATTCAAACCTGTGAAAGTTACATTTACACACTTTTTTCATCATTTCAAATGTTAATATTCACATTTCCGTCTTATTTTCTAATTTAATGCATTTTTTTGGACACCCAAAATCAAAATGATATCTTACTAAATTTCTCTAAATTTTAAATGTCATCAGTTCCTTTCTTATTTGTGTCGAAGTATTTCATGTTGTAATCTCGGCATGGGTAGTCGTACCGTTGTGACCTCCTAATGTGAATGTAGAGTTCCCAGACAGGTTGGGCACAGGGTTTTCTTTAAATATATTACTCGAATAGTACAAAGCCTACTATAAATCTCAGTGCGATTTACATTGAAACCTTTGAACTTTTTAGAGTCGCAAATTGTAATCTCTGGCTCTTCTTTTTCTGAAGAATTCTTCAAGAGATCGCTGAAGAATTAGTAGGATACAACTTGCAGAACGTAACAGTTACCAAAAACAAGAAAGTATGAGCGGTTGTTGTTTTTTTTATTATTTTTTGCAAATTTATTACAACATAACCCTGCTTTAGTCGCGTGAATCGATTTACTTTAAATAGTCGCGTCACGGAGGAAACCTCCGGGTTGAGAAATTGGGCGCAAACAAAACATTTAATCAGTCAAAAAATTTTGTAATTTATAGTTTTTAATGCACCTGAATCTATTGTTTAGTTTTACATAAATATAAATTATAAACATAATAATATTGTTATTATGTGAGGGATCTTTTTTAAATTAAACCTAATGAAGCGCCTGAACGTGTAACATCTGATTGTGGTTCGACGATTTTTTCTCAATCACGGAAAGCACGTCTTCCAGCCTTTGAAGATGACTCTCAGTTTGTGATTTTGGGACATGCAATGAACAGTCTGCTAGTTGAAATATTTTTGAACGAAAATAATGGGAGTTGGATGCAGCAACAAGTACAGCTTTTATTTCAACCCGATTAGTGGATCCCTCGTCCCTTTCACAAGTTCAGTTTAATCTGCCTTCTAACATCGTCTTATTTCTGCATGTTACTATTTTCTCTTGTAATGAATCAGAAAAGAAGATATTTCAGCTACTGATTTCATATTGCGTGCTTGACATTTCACCCCTGGTAAATATAAGGCAATATTATATTGAGGCGTACGAATTTTTTGAGGCACATATGCCACAGAGTTTTCTTTTGTCATTTCCCGTAAAGGGCAACCAAGAAAAGAATTGTCGAAATAAGTTGCAAGTTATCAAATTCACATTCTGCAATTTTATCTGGAAGCTCGATTGAAACACGTTTTTTACAGCCTATCCACCTGGCATATATTTTACCGCATTAAAAGTTTAATTCATAGACATATTTACATGTTTCCTTTGTTTCTGAACGCAGGAATTAGTTGAAGATGAAAAGCAGGTGTCGAAGCGTCTTCGCCAGATTCTTCTGAAGACGAATTAAGATCTCTGTCTTGCAGATAATCTTCTTCCTCTCTGCCCGGTTCATCACCAATTTCAAAATCAGTTGCTTCATCTAGCACATCCAAAACCATTTTTCTAAATTGTTCCTCTTTATCGACGATATTGTATGATAAAAATACCAGAAGAAACCGTAAATGCTTCAGGTGGCAAAATGCATTCGAACGAGAAATCGAACACTCGGCAACGGTCGCGTCACGGAGATAACCTCCGGGTCAGCGCACGGTGTTGAGAAATATGTTGTCATTGGTCGAAGATTTAACACATACTGCTGGGCATCTTCCAATCGACTTGAAAGATGTTTGCAGAAAGGTACTGAGAACTGTGCGACCATTCTCAGTTTCGCAACAAAATGGCAAGCAAAGAAAAAGATACCCACAAGAAACCTCCATGACGCGAATAAAGAAGGGTTAAGGTCACTTATCGCATCCTAGCTTCCTTCATTGTTACGATCTTCTGTCGTTTTCTTACAGGTTTCTTCCGTCCATCGCTTAGCTACTGCATCCTTCAGTGTGTCCTCGGTCCCCTCTTTCTTCTTCTTCTTCTTCTTCTTCTTCTTCTTCTTTCAGGCCTTCTCTTTTTAGCACCTTTCCCACATCCATTCGACGCTCGTGCCTGTACCATTGCTGTCATTTTGCTCTACAGTGTCTAAAATTGTGGTCCCTATTTTTAGTCGTCAATAACCCATTTCTGTTGCTCTTCATTTTTTTAGTTGCTCTGTTTTTCCCTAGGTAATAATGCTCTCTACAATAGACTAGTATATCTTTCTCTTCGTGCAGGGTCTTTTTGTGTGACCTTAAGTTTTGCAGCTGTTTCGTAACTTGTTTCCTTTGTATTATTCATTTAATAATTTAAGCTTTACTTTTACCATTCTTGTAAACGTTACTCCAAGGTACTTGAAGCTATCAATTCCTTTGATAATATCACCTTGCAGCACCAAATTCCTGTTTACATGATTAGCTACAATATATTCAGTTTTAGAGATATTTATTGCTTGCCCCAATTTTCTGGTGTTCTTCATACAGCTTCCTCAACATGTAATGGGTATAATCTTAATCTTCTGCCATATCAATTGGTCGTCAGCAAAAAGCAAAGTGAACAGTTTATCTGTTCCAATTGAAATTCCCACATTCGCGCCACTTCGCCTCCATCTCTCTAGAACAGATGTGAGATATATTTTGAAGAGTGTGGGAGCAATTGCACATCATTGTCGCAGACCTTTGGTGACAGAATGTTTCAGATATTTTTCGACCCATCTTCACCCTACTCGCACTACAATTAAGTACAGTACTTTCATTGAGTTTATATATAGGTCACTAACTCCATTTTCTCTCATTGCTAACCACAAGTTACAGAAACGAATAGTGTCATACGCCTTTTTTAAATCAATGAAGCCTAGTGGGTTTCAAGGACTCTTGCTGTTTCTCTAGGAGCTGCTTGAAGCAGAAAACACAATCCATACATGATCTTCCAGTGCGAAATTCATTGTATTCTTCTAGCTCGGGTATCTGGTTTTCAATTCTTTGTTTTATAATTTTGCCATATAGTCTTGAAAGAGAATCTCATTTCCTCTGTAATTGGAGCAAACTCGTCTCTTTCCTTTCTTATAAATATTAGAAATATAAGGAAAAAAAGAGAATGACTAATTTACGCATGAAATTACTCAGCCCATGCCAAGCGGAGCGTACGACTGGCGGTGAGGGCAGCAATGCGCTTTATATGCTTCGGAGAGAAAGAGACAGAACGAGTAGTGTACTCAGCAACTGAAAACTGAAGCACTGATTTAAACCAAGGTCCGAAGACGTGTACTATTTGGCCCTCTGTAATGCCATTTTAAGTTCAACAATACCTGTGACAGTTCATTTAATATCATAGAGAAATTTGCATTCGATAATTATATTATAACAATATGAAGAATGGAAGTATTTGAGTCCCTGAGAAAAACAACCACATATTCCATACAAATTCTGCAATATAAATACATTACATCATTCGATGTAATCAAAAAAAGATTTTTTTTAAATTGATTGTTTGATTCTGTTCGTGTTTTCGGGCGCATTAACTGCTTTGGTCATTAGTCCCCTTAGTGTAGTGCATGTTCTTTTCGGGAGATGGCGGTGATCTTCCCCCGCTAGATGGTGAGATCCGGCGCCGACCTACCGTCGGCTAGTGGGGTTTTCCCCTAACCAGGACTCTCCCACCCGCGAGGCACCGCTCCAACCAGGACAAGCTCAAAGCCCCTGACCGGTCTCCCGGAATATGTGGCACTGCAGTGTGTGTTAGTGTAAGTGTGTGTGTGTCTGTGTGTGTGTAAAAGAGGAGAGGATAGGACAAGGACGAGGAAGTGCGTGGTCCGTGGCCCGTTAGTTAGGGTACTGTTACGACATTCGCCTGGTGTTGATCGGAGAAACCACGGAAAACTACCGATCAGAGCAGCCGGCCGCTAGAATTCTCCTCCAGACAGCGACTGAATTCCACCTAGTTAAACAGCTAGTGCCGAAAATCCTGCCGCCGTCAGGACTCGTACCTAGGACTTCCCACAGGCACTGCAGAGACATCAGTTGATGCACTGAGCTAGCGCTTCCTGTGATTTTTTTTAACATCCTGATTCCCATAAAGTACAACGTAGTGATGTTTCAAATCGTTAATGAGTGATCAGATTATTAAGTCCTTTATGGGTGATTAACGTAACGTTTCTATGTAAAATTGGGGAAAATAATTTGTCTGATTAATTAATATTACGTATTATGTTATTCAAAAACGTTTTATCGCTTTGGAACCAGAACACGAATGCACCAGACTATCCCGCCCCGGCGCTAACGCGCAACGGAAGTGTCGCCGTTGTTGGTTCTCAGTTGCGCCGGCCTCTCTTCACCTACACTTCGCTTGGTCGGGTTATGACTACAAACCGGGAGCGGTAGCTCAGTGCATCAACTGAAGTCACTGCAGCACCTCTGACCGGGAGGTCCTACGTTTGAGTCCTGATGGCGGCAGGATTTTCGACACTAGCTAGGTCGAATTCAGTCGCTGTCTGGAGGAGAATTATAGCGGCCGGCTGCTCTGATCGGTAGTTTTCCCTGGTTTCTCCGATCAACACCAGGCGAATGCCGGAGCAGTACCCTACCAAACGGGCCACGGACCGTGCGCGATCTGTCCTTCTTCTTCCTTGTCCTATCCTCTCCCCTTACACACACATAATTACACTAACACCTACCACATATTCCGGGAGACCGGTCGGGAGCTTAGAGCTTGTTCCGGCTGGGGCGACGCCCCGCTGGTGGGAGAGTCCTGGTTAGGGGAAACCCCACTAGCCGACGGTAGGTCGGCGCCAGATCTCGCCATCCAGCGGGGGAAGATCACCGCCATTTCCCCGAGATAAAACATGCATTACACTAACGAGACTAATGACCAAAGCAGTTGACGCGCCCGGAAACACGAAAAAATCAATCAATAAATCAATGTTATGACTACAATTCCACATTCTTTTCATTTCTCCCCTCACCATTGATTGCGCGTAGAGAATATTGTTTGTTTGAAATGAAACAATTGAATTGTGAATTGAACTAAATCTCCTTTGATCATGGGTTCTATTCATGATTCTGGTTCTATTCATGATTCCTTCACATTCTCATTTAATTAAAGACGCAGATGCAGCAATCCAGGTTCGCTAATTTCATAGATGTTACATTCCTCGTTACTTGGTGTCACTAGGAACGTATTCTTTTGGAAGTATAAAATTATGACCATGTCATGCGTAACGATGTAAAAAGAAGTAACTTGTTCACTGCGAATTAACAAACAGAAGTTACAAATAAACACATTTATAATTGTAATTTATTTTCCTGAGTGTTTTCAAACAAGATTGTTTTATTAACAAAAAAGCAATTTCGGCCTTCTGTGACAGTGACTGTTCGTCATTTCCATTTTATGACATTCATCGATTCCGTATTAAAGATCTCTGCGGGAAATTCATCTTAATTAAAACATCGCCCGAGTCATTAACACCTGGAGAGCGAATGCGTGATTAGCAGGGCGCGCCCAGGGCGTGGCTCCGTCGAGAGGGGCGGGGGCGGTGAGCCGGCGGGGGAGGCGCCGCGCCGTGGGCCTTGGCGCCCGGCCAGCGGGGGCTTTGGCTTATCGCGCGCGGGAAATTTCCTGACGGCGACACGCGCTCCAGGTTTCAACCCAACAACCTCCCCCACCCCACCCTCACAACCCCACACACACGCGCATTAATTGGAAAACGTTAAAAAATAATTATTAATAAAACATCAATTTAAAATATTAAATACCCAAACAACTCACTGGAAATCGAACAAGCAATTCATACTTAAATAACATAATCATTATACATCAAATCCCTGCAAGACAACAATTCCCTATATCACAAAAACCAACACAAAACTACTCAACCATTCTAAACTTAATCAAAACTAAAAACAAAACAAAAGACTGGAGTATAACGAAATCACCTTACATTAAAAAAATAACTAAACTTACTATCTGCAATAACTAAAAGAGCAATAGTAGATCTTAACCACACAACTTACAATAAATTTATACAAACATTGAGCACAACAAACAATTCGCATTCGGCCCGGTGGCCGAGATCGCTAAGGCAGTAGTGTCGTAGTGATCTCGGACCGAAGGGTCGCGGGTTCGAGTCCCGCCTCGGGCATGGTTGTATTTGTGTTCGTCCTTTCACCTTTTATCATCAATCACCATATCGTTTCATCCACATAGTTACCATACCGTTAACAGCAATAGTGGTCGCTAATGACCTTAGATGTTGAAGCGACCTTAAATAAACCAATAAAAAAAAAACAATTCGCTTTGGTAGTTCACCAAAAATATCTTGAAAAAGAACACAACTATTCCACTATTAAACACACAATCAGGTAAAAAGTTTTCACTAATAGACAAAGCAGAAGCCTCGGCTGATTACTTCCCGCAACCGTTCACTTCTAACAGCACTCCCACACATTCTTCTCACATGGATATATTACAAGTGCATCAGCACCAAATTATAATATTCCACATATAATAAAATACAATTCCCCAAATGAAATTAAATACTTAATAAATAATCTCCTTTTTAAAAAAGCTCCTGGCCACAATAAAATAAGTTATATTACATTAAACAACTTGCCTAAACCCACAATAGCCTAATTGTAATAACATTACTAATATATACAATTCAATTCTCAGAACAGGATACTACTGAATAATATGGAAAAATTCCAACTTAATCCCTGTACCCAAGCCCCATAAAAATCACAACCTACCCGAAAGCTACAGACCAATCAGTCTCCTTCCGTCTCTATCAAAGATTCTAGACAAAATAATACTAAGAAGATTTAATAACCATCTAAACAGTTAACCTAGACCCTACTGAAACACCAATTTGGCTTCATCAATAAATTATCCACCTCACACCAGCTACTTCGATATCCAAACACATCCATACTGCCTTCCAGAACGAACAAAATTCAATAGCCACCTTCCTATATATTTCACAGGCGTTGAACAGAGTTTGGCAGGCCTAATATATAAGCTAGAAACCATAGGAGCTCCAAATTACCTAGATAGATAGGATAGATAGATTTATTAAAGTTCGCTTTGAGCTAATGCTCGGTGGCAAACATTATTACAATTAGATATACAATTACAAAACTATTACGAATATTTACAAATATAATTACAATTAGAATTAGAGATTAATATCCTAGTTATAATTAATTTTGAGTTATCTATATGTTGACTTATAGCTTTTATAACACTTCACTCCACTTCACCTCACTTCACTTCATTTAACTGCGCTGCACTACACTACACTCCCCTCCCCTTCCGTGCCCCACCACTACTACCACTTCACTTCACTGAATAAGAGACATGACTATATTATTAATAATACTAACGATTATAATAATGAAACTAATAATAATAATAATAATAAAATAATAATGATAAAAGTCCCAGTGCTATTAATGATGACCTACATAGAATTAAGTATATTTTTAAATTTCACTACATTAGAAGGAAGAGTCTCTAGTCCTTTGCAGGTAGTTTGTTCCAATCTACTATAGTCGATGTACAAAGGAGAACTTGCCTACATCAGTTCTTTGCTTTCTACATCGTATTTTCCAGGGATGGCTCCTCTACTTTTATAATCAGATTTCTGTAATCTTTTATGATGTCTGCCCATGCTGAGTCCCTTTGTATGTCTTGTACATTAGCATAAAGGCGCCGTTCCGTCTCTTAGATAAGGGTTCCATTCATCTCGTCCATCAACGCGTCCATGATTTACAAACTTCCGGCCCGTTTTTGAATTTTATCTAACGCCTCGATTTGCCTTTCGTACGGGTCCCAGCAGGCCGCTCCGTACTCTAAAATAGGACGAACAAGTGAAGTATATGCCAAGGATCGGGCATTCGAACTACTGTTTTTTAGAATGCGCATTACAAAGTGCAGCGCCCTCCATGATTTTTTGACGGTATTGTAATATGATCCGACTAACCAAGTCGCTACGCAGGACCAAACCCAAGTACTTACAGTTTTTACACGCGGTATATCGTTAGTTCCTAACTTGTAATTCGAGTGTACATTCGAGCGAGATTTGTAAAACAAATGAATTTACTCTTTTCGGATTTAATTCCATCTTATTTCTGCACGCCCAGTTCCATAAACAGTTAAGATCGTTCTGTAAAACATTTTCATCCGAAGACGCGCCAATACTCCTATATATTATGCAATCATCAGCGAAAAGTCTAACTTTCGATTTTATTCCAGTTGCAATATCATTAATAAACGCTAAGAATAGCAATGGCCCTAACACACTCCCCTGGGGGACCCCAGAGGTTACATCGGCTTTCGTGAGTGTTTGTCACCTATTCTGACTGCTTGAATTCGGTCCGTAAGAAATTCTTTTATCCACAAGATTATTCGATGATCTAATCCAGTTTTTGACAGTTTTTCAATTAAAGGCCATGTGGAACCAGATCAAATGCTTTAGAAAAGTCTAATATTACTGCATCTACCCTACTCCTTCGTCTAATGAATCTGCTATGTCCTGACATAAAGAAATAGTCTGGCTGTCGCACGAATAGCTAGGACGAAAACCGTGTTGATTTTGAAAAAGCCAGTCGGTTTTATTCCAGACTCGTCTAATATATTCCGCAATCATGTGTTCCATCTGCTTGCATACAACTGATGTCAAACTTATAGGCCTGTAATTATTAACAATCCTTTTGTCTCCCCTTGTGAATCGGACTACAATTGCCTCTTTCCAATTTTGAGGAATCGATTATTATTTACAGTGACGTCCATTAACGAGCAAGGTAAGGAATCATGGCTTCCCTCCCAATTTCAATATTTTCCTGGTATTCCGTCAGGACCTACAGATTTATTTTTCCTAATTTTTGCAATCCTTTTCTAATAATTCCTGCATCGACTCTAAAGGTTTCAATAACGGGTGTTGATTTATTTACTGAAATCTGATCCTTCGGCTTGAAAACCGACGCGCAATGCCTATTTAAACAAGCCGCCTTTTCACTATCATTGGTAATTAATCGAACCGTCAGCTCCGCAGATCGCTGGAATATTTTCTTGTTCCTTTCTTATGTCTTACATACTTGAAGAAATTTTGCCAACAGTTCAATCGATCGTTTAGAATTGATTTTGGTAATTTCTTGGTATGTAACTTTAATTCTAGTAAGTCTTTAGATAATTGTAGAAAATTATTTTTTCTGTTCCTTGCTTTACTATACGCTTTCCTAACCTTCCTTTTCAGTCGCCTCACTTCTTTGTTGAAATAGACCGGATCCGAATTGCACCTAGTTTCTTGGTAGGATGAATTTTTCAAGCATTCTAAAATTATGTTCCTAAAGTTTGTCCATATCTGTTCTACTGTACATCCGCCTGAAATCCAAGTTGAAAATTTGCTTTTCAAATATAATTGCATGTTTGTAACATCTGTTCTATAAAACTGAAATTTTTCTTTCTTTACGGATCGTTTCGCTTACCTCTCTGCACATTTTTAGAAGGACTCTTTGTGGTCGCTAATTCCAGGAATTATTTCGCAGGAAAGAAGTTTGTCCACCGGTCGAATAAGGAAAACGTCAGTAAAGCATTATCGCGTGTCGGTTTAGTCACTACCTACGTTAAGCCGTTGTCCCAAACCAACTCGTTAACGAGGCGTTGGGGGCGCCTTCAGCCCACATCCCCTCCCAAGTAGCGTGCGTAAATTTAAGTCTCCTCCGATAATGACGTTTTCCCACTTTTCCTGATTGCGCGGGTTCGCTCTACAAGTCTTTGCAACGGTTCGTGCCCATCTTTCTGTGACCTATACGCACCTATAATTTCCCATTTTGAATTTCTGAATTTCTATCTCGAATGTGTACACCTATTATTTCAAATTTGTCATCCACCCATGCCTCTACTGCTTCAAAGTTTTCTTTTACGCATATAAAAACACCCCCGCCAATGCGATCTATTCTATCACGTCTGAATGTTAAGAAATTTTACCTACTACAAATCATCAAAAGGTTTAACAAACAGAACATTTACAGTAACATAGAGGAGCACGTTTCCAACACCCGCAAAATAAAAGCAGGACTTCCCCAAGGATCCCTCCTTTCACCCACCCTTTTCAACCTTTACACATCTGATATACCTAATTCTTTCTACATACATATAGCACAATTTGCTGACGATACTGCCGTATTCATGTCCAACCATTCATTAAATCATACTTACAATTCAATTCAACTGCATTTGAAAAATATAGAAAATTGGAAAATCTTAAAATGGAAAATCAAGGTCAATCCGTCCAAATCAACAACCAAAATATTCTCTCTCAGAACGTTCGCCACCCCCACCCCACTCCAAATTAATAACACGTAATCCCCTGGACCCCAACAACCAAATAGTTAAATTTTAATACTAATTTTGATACAAGATTATCCTGAAAGACTCGCATAGCAACGAAAATTCAACAAACCAAAATTAAATTAATACAGTTAAAATCACTACTAAATCACAAAAGCAGTCTCTCCTTAAACAATGCCGTAACCCTATAAAAGACAATAATCAGACCTCGAATGCTATACGCTTGCCCCATTTGGACGAACGCTTCACAAACAAACATGAACAAAGTTCAAATAATGCAAAATAAATATTTATGATTAGCCACTCACACCCCATGGTTCATTTCTAATGATCATCTCTACAGAGAATTGCATCTACCATCCACCTATCTCCACATCGCTCACATCTCCAACAATTTCTACTCAAATATATCGTCGATAAATCAAATAGCCACACAACGATTTACCGACCCGAATCCGAAATAGACATCCACTACAAACCTTCCTATAAATATTTCGATGAAAATGACATCTATCTGAACGTTATTAATTATTTCCAATCAACGGTTGATACAATACCTTTACCTGGCATGGACGCAGATTCCTAGTGCATGATTGAATCATTATTAGATTGAAGGCAACTACTATAAATTATCAGCCTTTTTCAATAATTTATTTCTGTGTATATTACAGTTCTTACTTCTCATGAGAATTACTTCTCCCTTTGAAACATTAAAAACACCATAGGTGTTTGGCTATAGTTTGTAAGCTTACGTCCGTAATTACGTTAAGAATCTTGATCGCTGGCTACTCGGCTGACTAGCAGAATGTTGTCTATGGCATCCTTGGCTTACCAATTCTCGCTTCCTTTCCTAAATTAAAAAAATGGCCCAGAATGTCCTCACCAATTGCTATTAATAGAACTTAATATTCCCACAAATTTAATACGCGGTCGCGACTTTCCCTATCTGTGTTTCCTATGAAATACCTACTCGCGACTGACTATATTCAGCTACTTATTGGAAAATTTTCCATCTACGGAGCTACCCTAATGAGATCCCCTCGAAACATGGAGTCTATTTAATTCAAACTCTGACTATTACATAAACTCCCAATTGCAATTTAACATTACAATTTGCGCAAGTCCGAGCTTTCAAACTTCAAACTATACACATTCCCAGTTCAATATCATTTACCTAATACCCAGCCAATACTGAAAATCCGATCGCACCTCACCAACAGATTACGTGTGCTCGCGACAATAATCTTTTTGAGATTGAATCCATGTGTAATTTCTAAAGATCACGACCATCCAACGCCCACTTCACACCTTCTGCACATAATGTGTTTGGGGCCGTGACCATTTGCACAGCGTTATCACCAAGCCTGGAATATTAAACCTTGGGGATCCGTTGTCATAACAACACGTATTCTTTGACTTCCGAGGCTGAAACCAATACCATATTCCAATACTAGATGCTGATTTTATCATTAAAAACTAATCCCAGGGTTCTTGGCTTATCACAATGTAAACAAAGCGTAGGTGCTCAATGAGTATCCTAAACAAATGTTATAGTTAGACTAGAATTAGTTTTAGATTAGGTTAGCTATAGTTTCATTCCAAATCGACTGTGAAAAGTATTAACTACTGAATCATGTACTCATCATTTGAATAATAAATTACATTAAACGAGCCAGGCTGAAAAGACCGGGCTCTACAGTGAGAAGGTCTCATTCATGCTTAACATACTACGCCACACTTTAAGTTACATGTTGTAGGTTATACCTGGATAGTGCTTCTTTTACTCCAGCTCTGTTCACATGTTCTAGTCTTCTCTTAGAATCTTCTCGACGTTTTTCTCAGCTGATTGATGATTGTTTCGATCTATCAGCAATATTTCTAACAATATTTGTAGTTTTTAAATCCTATATTTAGAATTAAATTAACAAATTATTAGACTGATATGTTGATCTTGATATTCAGCAAGATACAGAACATTGCTAGCATATTTATTAGATTTTAATGAGCAATATTTTCATAATATATGCATTTGGTACTACAGTCTGTTTTAACTTCTGAAAATTACAGATAAATTGTGACGCGTTGTAAGAAAATAACAGATAATCATTAAGATGTGTTCGATCTGCATGTCTTGAGTGAAAGAGAGTCTTAAACTATCTCAATGGGTCTATTTGAACGCGCAGTACGGAGCGCACGACACCTACATTTACATTACGATCGTAGAACGGCGCTATATTTTCGACTTCTGAGACAGTGCAGTTAGATGCAGTTTACAATGAGTTGCTCTGACTATATCAGTTCCAATATGCCAAGTGGGTCTGTCATCTATAAATGCAACTCCAGAGAGAGACATGTCCTTTGTTTCTCGATAGGAACAATAAAGAGTAGGTATTTACATACTGTAAAAAAATTAGAACCTGTGGAGATTAGGAGTGTTTTGACAAATAGAATTTAATGTTTGGATAAAAATATTCAATTTTTTCTCGACATTAAACAGAAATCAAGCACAATATTCTTATATTCATCCTACATCCCTATTTAAATCAATAGACTCTAGCCATTATAGTAGTAAGCGGAATACTTCACAGGTTGCGTATGTCACATGAACTGGAACTACATCACTAACGCTACATAAGATGGTTTGAAAACATGATAAACAAGATTTATCCACTGTTGCGTTACCAGGGTCCACAATACGAGGTTTCTGTCAAAAATTTGCCGTCCCAGCGCACGATTACAATACTTTTTCTTCCTGTGAAGAAAGGTGAGAAAGTAAAAAAGCAAGATACTAGTAAATATTAGGAATATAACATTGCACAATTACCAGCCAAAGACAAGGTGTTGCATACAAAACAAGTCATTCATTGTAAAAACACGAAAAATCCATTTGAAATGTATTTCTTGAATCAATTTCATCTTCTACGTGCTTCCAAAAAATGAGCTGCACCACATGTTTATGTGAAAACTGGTTCCAGTGAACTTTCGACGCTAATGTCAGTTTAATAATTTCCAACGTAATGACAAAAACATCGAATTTATATGAGAAGAAACAGATAACTATAACTTTTCAATTTGGATAAAGTGTGAGTTTATAGCTGTGTTTACATTTAAATATGAAATATAAATTCATCATAATTTCTTAACGGACCCGCAAACGAACAGGAGCTACAGCCTCCGCGCGTTCAGGCAGTGGAAGGCAACTGAAAATAGAAGACTGTCGGCTGTCTACAGGGCAATGTCTCACCGAATTTGACGCTGCCACAAAAACGCACACACGCATTTAACGCTTCGCGGTTAATATCGCCTTGTGCTTCCCGTAAAATACGAGCGGACACAAGAAAGTGCCCACTTCTTTAATTGCACGCCGGACAAAAAACGAACTGGTTACATAGACGGGTTTTTATGAGCCGCTGTTTTAGCGTTACATCGCGTACGGGAGCTCATTCTGCGCTCTTGTGGGATGAAAACGTCTTGACTCGCAGGAATTTGAAACGCTAAAGTGTTAACTGCCTTGGACTTACAAAACTTTTACATTAATCCTTCGCGTCAGCGTCGACTGATTTGATCGCTCTGGCCACCTCTGCCTGGCTGCGCCTCTCCGGCCCCGCCCACCTCTCGGCCCCGCCCACGCAATTCTCAGAATCGATATCTTTTCCGCCATTGCAGTCGGATAGAAGGATATAACTCTCTCAAATCCCCCTCCAACCAATTGTGACAGTGTAAGGAAATGCCAGAGCATGCCTGAGAGTCTGTTCCATTTCTTTTGACTCTGAAAAGTATTTTATCCTGTACGCTAATTTATCCTGTATGCTAATTTATCCTGTACATCTAACGGGCAAGTCACACAAAATAAAACTGTCAATTCTATTTCAAAATGGGTATAATCATCCTCGAGGTATCATCTTCACTGCAGGTCTTTCTTGCACAGTCCATTGATATGCATCTATTTCTATATAATTCTATTTATTTCTTTCAAAGTAAGACAACACTATTAGAGCTACTCTCTTCTTAAAATATTGCCTTTGTAGACGAAATATTCACAATGTAGGTATTGCTATCATTTGCAACGGCCTTACTTGCCGCTAGGCGACATCATCATGGTGATGGCCATCGCAGCTGCCACCTTCCAGCTGTCACCATCTCACAAAACGTCTAGTTCCAAACGTTCGTCCTTCTTACATTTATGTCTTGTGTACCAATTTTTTATTTTCTGTTAGTCGACCTTTACTGCCGATATTAAGCCCCTTTTAGCATAATGCTACTCATATGCTGTGGTGGAGCTTCTATAATCTTTCCCTTTCCACTGACACTGTATTGCTGTCAAGCTACTTCTTCACAGTATTCGTTTTTTTCGGACCTCCGGGGTGAGACAAGCTCGGGTGTTATTTCGTGTCTCCGTCACGTAAGACAGTAATCCTGCTTTCCCTATCACCCAGCGATTTCACGCACCTTCCGGGAGTCAGAATATTTCAACTTTCTGGCCTCTCGCTGTGGGAGTTCTTGTAAAATCAATAGACGTATCGTTAATGTGAGGCCACGATTCAAACAGCAAAGAAGCTGACATCTAATATATTGCATGAACTTTCCTAGGCAGTTTAGTGTAAACATGCATAAATTACTCTAGAAAATCTGTAAACATTAGGAGAATCAATGTAAAGCATGAGTATTGTTAGAAATACACTACTTTGTATTGTATCTAGATGAAACGAACCGCAGATGATTTTTTGCTGTTCCCTTGTGTGATTTTCAACTGAAAAAATGAATGTAGAATAATTTTAAGACTACATTTCCTAACCCCATATGTTTTCTACAAAGTATCTTCTAAAAGTATTAAAACAACAGAAAATTTTATCAAATTAGTTGTTTATTATCACTAAGGGGCTAAAGTGCTTTTCTCCAATAAATAAAAAAGATGAATTAAAAATATCAGTAACAATTCGAAATGGAGCGTAGGTAATGCAAAGGACTTTTATATAAAGTATACTGGATACTGATAAAGACATGATTTAGTTTTTTTCTCTACCTCTCTGTATCAATATAAACTGGCATCTCAATAAATATATATATATATATATATATATATATATATATATATATATATATATATATATATATATATATATATATATAAAGAAAGTCGTGTTAGTTACACTATTTATAACTCAAGAACGGCTGTATCGATTTTGTGAGCAGGAAGCTTAGAGCCAGGAGACGGACATAGATACTGTTTATCGCGTTCGACAGCGTTCCTGTGTGAGAACGCACGTTTTGCAGCCTTTCGAGGGTTTTCGCACTTTTCATGCGTTTTCGCACGTTTTCACGCGTTTTCGTATGTTTTCGCGCCTTTTCGCGCAGAAGCGTTCTGCAGCGAAGAACAAGCAAGCAATCAAGCAAAGTTACAAATGAAGCTAATAAAAGCGTGTTAAAAAGTGAAGTGAAGTATAATTAATAATACCGCGACCAAGACGATCGAATCTTTCCCGACAAAGCCGTAATGCAAGAAGGATACGAAACATTGCTAAAGATGGGGCCGGCTGTTAAGGCGGAACAGAGTTCGCCGGGTCAGCTAGTAATGAAATAATGGAAGATCGTCTAGAACACATTTTGCAAAGAAATTCATAAAGTTTTCTCGTTAGAATAGAATGTGTACTTCACTATTACGAGTATTAGTATTAGTACTTTACTATTAGGAGTATCTGAATAAACAATAAAATGGGTTACATGTTAACGGCGATAATCCTGGGGAATTCTCTGCACATGCGTGTCGCCGAACTCTTTAATCTTAATTCCAATGTTTCTTAGGCAATTCCCTTCATGAAATGAAACTGGCTTGTTCCGACAGTGTGTCATGAACAGCAATGCAATAATGAAACTGTGATACAACGATCAAGTTAAATGCTCTACGTTGTAAGGCACATGTACTTTCAGAATGTAATACTGGACCGATACAAACCGCAGAAATTATATCCCCCTCTCCACCGCTCATTGTAGAGACCAGTGAAGCGAAAGAATAAGCACCATGTTACACAGTACAAAAATTGCTTGCACTTTGTTAGGCAATCCAAAAGTCATTTATTCTTAAGGCAATTCTACTATATTAAATAATGCCTGACTGGCTGATAAATACTTCGAAATGTGAGTTAAACTTCCTAAATGTTCCTCATATAAATGTTATGGTGAGTGATGTAATTTTTAATCTCAAAATATGGTATTGCTTTTAAATTTTGAACTAATTAAGTTTAGAACGAGAGAACTCTAGGATGGTTCATGGGCAGGGCACTAGCTTACCGTGGTGTGGTATTCGATTTTCGGTTCGAGGCAAAAATAGAGTTGTAGCTTTCCTTTAAAATCGTCTCAGTTTCTGTAGATTTGTGAAAACTCAGGCAGACGAAGTTGCTCGTTACGGTGAAGGGAAGCGTCATACTCGACACTAGTATCTCTTAACCCCCAAGCGTGGGGATTCAACTAGACTCCGGCTTGAAGGATTCAGTTAGCTAGCCCCCAAAAGTCGGAAATCGACCCAAAATGTCAAATATACATATATAACACTCGAACCTTTAAACGGCGCTTCTTTACTATTCTCGAATATTTAGGACGTTCTGATTAATATAAGTACATGGACTGAAAAGGTTGATATTGTTTGTTAGGAAGAGCCGCCTTTTTCTGGATTCTATATTTGGAATCAACATAGAAATAACCGACTTGAATGGCTGAGGTGGCTAAGAGCCAGTACCGATTCAGCGTTTCGGTTCGAAGGGTCGCGGGTTCGAGTCCCACCTTGGACATGGCTGTTTGTCCTTAGCATGCGGAGAGTCTCGGGTTCTGCTGACCCTAGATCACAAAAACCTGTAAGTGTATTGGTGTCTAGTGAATGGGCGAGTATGTGTCTTATCGGGACGTAAAGGGTAACCGGTGACAGTGGAAAAAGCCCAAGGAAAAAATTAAGAAATATTTAATTGTTGGAAATTTCTATTTTTATATCAATAATTTTCAAATTCTGTAAATGCCCGTTTGAAAAATTATTGCAGAATCTGATGTAAAAATAAAGTAGAATGAAATGTCAGTTTAACCGGTCAGTTAACCTTTCCAGGCAGGTTTTATGCTGACATATCCAGAATTTGTTTATTCAGTTTAGTTTGCAGAATAACTAGGTGTATGTTCTCGAATATTCTTTAAGATTGTTTTCTGTGAAGAATGTTTTCGATAAGATTTATGGAAAGTACAATAAATAACCATTTAATATTAATGTTTTACTTATATTTGAAAATAGTAGACGACGAAGGTCAATTTATAAAATTACCATTAATCTTAACTCTCCAACTATCAGAGGTCACTGAAACACGAGTTGATTTACAAATGTTTTAAAACTAAAATATCTATTTACTTCACTCTAAGAGAAAACCATTGCATTAACCAGGACAATTTCCTTTTCGACTACATGCATTATTAAAAGAATGCAAACGAAGTCTCGTAACTGACTAATTTTTTTTTGAAATTCACGTCTTCGTTTTTGACCCAAGTGACCTGTCTTACCTAACCTAAAATATTTAATATACTGAAATTTAAAAAAACTGAGACAATTCCTGAGTCATTAGAGCATATTCGATTCACAGGGAAGATTTAAGACCGGTTGTTCGCAGCCATCATCAATTCCCGCGTTACCCACAGCTTCCGTCGTCCTCCGTGATGCTCCTGTCGGATAAAAGCCGCCGCGACGCGATACGTCTCGGAGCTTATCCGCGTCCCTGTTTTCCTCGGTGTGCGGCCGCCCTTCGCCGCCCCATAGTCCCGCCCGTCCACCCGAGATCGGCCCCTCGGGTGACACGGGGGCCCACCGGCAGAGAGGCTGCTGAGCGCGTGTGTAGACGCGAGCGGGGATTCGTGTCGGCCGCTGTCGGGCACCGGCCGGCCGCCTCATCTGGGGAATCAGACACAGGATTTATCTCTCTTCATCGCATTCGCGCACATGTACCTTCACATTTAAGCGCATCCCGTGCATAATGCGCTGAAGTAAAGTGCCTGCAGATATGTAAGAGATTTATCCTATGGATTATTGTTGCCAAATTATTAAGGCAAATGGAAATCAATTGTACATAAAACATTTACCTCAAATAACATCAATAACTAAATCCTCTCTCTATATTTCACATGAAATCTAAAAGTTAGTTTATAATAAATATTAAGTAAATGAAATACCTTGTGACAGTAGTTTTGGTTCCCTATGCAAAAATATTCTTCCATATTTTTAATGTAGCGTTCTCCCCATTTTCATTGACTCGGATAATAATGAACAGAAATTTACCCCTATAATTCCTCATTAGATAATCTTCAATAATAATTTGATGTATATTTACATAATTTACCGCAGGGAGCGTGCGTTAAACGTATTTTACAGCTCCACAATCCTATTACATTTTCTGCGTGTAGACGGTATTATCCCACACCTATAACTAAAAGTATCTCGAAGCCTGAGATCCCGGATACCAACAGATAGACAGCGGGCTTAGAAATTTCTTAGGGTTTTCCCGGACGTAGAAGAATGAAAGCAGCGTCATTTATGAACTGAGATTCAGGGTCGTTTATTCCTTTCTAATTCATCTACCGCACATCAGAGCCTAGAAGATTAAAAAGAGATCTGAGATGAGAAACAGCGGATTCTGACTCTCCAGAAAAAAGATGTCTTTCAGGGATTGCTAGGCTAATTAATTCTAAGACGAGAAGGAAAAAAAAACAGAATTACATCTCGCATAATTTCCCGAGGAATGTTGTTTTAAAAGACGTTGCCGAGAAGAACCGGACTAAAAGTTGAATTCAATTGTATTAAACATTTGATGAATTAGTTTCAAGTGCTTACAGTAAAATCGTTGAAAGCAAATTGCAGAAATGCAGAATTTCTCAAATGCATATGGTTTATTGATGCAGGAGCAATATGTAATAGCTTACACACGTGGTGAATGTATTAGCCTACGGACAATTTACGTATTGTAACTGAAACATTATTTATTTGAATCTCCAAAGAAGCAGACGTTCATAATTTTCCTCTTTTATAAGCATTCTTATTCTTCAAAAATTTATATAAAATTAAATTAGAATAATATAAACACATATCTACGAGATGTGTATTATTTTAATTCGTGAAAATAATAAAATTCACATCAAAACAAATAATTATTACAAGTGTTAATTCATTTTGCCAGTAGAATTAAAGATTAATTTACTGTCATCCTAAAACTTTAAATACAGAGAAACGTTATGACGCTGTCATTATCTTGTAAACCAAATTACAAACCACATTCTTAGGCAGTCACATGTTACAAACTGAAAGGTTCGACTACAAATTTACCATAACTTTTCGTTTAAAACAATTTAACTATTGCATTTTTTGGTAATTAACTTTAGAAATAAGAAGCTGTTTGCCATTTTTTAAGTTACCATTTAGCCATTTTTTTAAAAAAAATTAAAAATGACCCGGGGGCTTCCTGTATATTCCCCCAAAGTTCAAAGAATAGTTTTCAAAATCCTAGAGATTTTAGTCGAACCACAATCGACCGGGAATATTCATTTCAGAAAATATCCTACAGGGAGTGTAGGCCCTAGTTTTATTCACAGACGGACATTATGCCATAAACCAATTTTTGGGTATCAAGGACCCACAAATTGTAGATTCTGACTACACAACTAGTTACGGCAAGTAATTTACTACAAATTGGAACAAGATATATCCACTTTTCTGTTTCAAGACCCCACAATGCGACTTTTTCTTTCAAAAATCACCATTTCTTCCCTCACCATTACGCCACTCTCTCTACATATATTACTTTTTATATACGTACTACATATACTGTAGTCTTGTCCCTCCTTGCCTGCTTCCATCTATTGCGGCTCAAAGAAAATGTTTTTGAAATTTTCACTACTTTTCCGTTTCCAAATAGTATAATCTAAACTGTATTTTAAGAATATTTAAAAAAATGCTATAATGTCATCCATAATAGCAATTTTCATTAAAAAAATTGAAGTAATTTTTAAGAAAATAGCGATTAAGCATTACTGTATATGCGAAATTTGATGCTCCTCTTCCCAGGAATCTATTGAGTTTTCGAAAAGCTTAATTTGAAGTCATTTGAAGTACTTCTACTAACAAATGGAGTAATGTATACAAATTGATGGAAATGTGCATATTAATGGCGTGGAAGATAATTTAAAAAATTCATTTGTGTAATTAAAAAAACAAAAGAATACCCAAAATGAACTTACGTCATTTTAACTGCAATTAGCACTACCATTAGAAAAATTTGAAGAAAAAATTTGGAGCCATTTTCGAGAAAATGAGCATTTCTGAAAATGCGGAATTTAGATCTCATTTGTACAGAAAACTATTGAGTTTCCGAGAAACTTTATTTGACATTATTTAAATCGCATGTACTCATAAATATAATAAAGTGAATATATCGCCTCTAATATAAATATTACCGACGTGAGAGACAAGTTAAAGAAAACAATTTTTTGAAACAACAACAACAAAAAAATAGAGCAATACGGCACTAACCCAACGAAAATTGTAAAGAAAAACATTTGGAGGCGTTTTTCAGAAACTCTTGTTTTTGTAATTTTTTAAAATTGCAAATCTTGC
This sequence comes from Teleogryllus oceanicus, assembly GCA_964035755.1. Lineage (NCBI taxonomy): Eukaryota > Metazoa > Arthropoda > Insecta > Orthoptera > Gryllidae > Teleogryllus > Teleogryllus oceanicus. The sequence goes on from CAXIVR010000002.1 coordinate 127,975,987, forward strand.
ACACATTATTGCACGAAGATTACTAAATATTAAAAAAAACTACATGATCATTATGAAAGAACTATTTATGGACATCAAATTTCAGAAGAAGGAAAAATCTCGGTCTTCAATTTTGTAGTAGAAGACACCAAGAGAAAAAATTTTAACTTTTAAACTTTTCAAAAATTCAGAGTTAACCCTGAAAATGTGATCTATGCCACCTTTAGAAGTGTATCTTACTCTCTTCTTACAAGAAATTTACAGAAAAAATTTGGTGCTCTTTTTGAGAAAATGTTGAAAATGTCCTGGGGACTTCATGTAAAGTACCCCCAAAAATTCAACAAAAGTTTTTCAAAATTTCAATGCTTCAACTAGAGTTGGATGCACATGGGTTTCTTCAATTTGGAAAAGATTGTACTATGATTTAGGCGCTAGTAGTGTTCACAGACGGACAGACAAACGGACAGACAGTCGAATAGACAGACAGACGGACAGACAGACGGACAGACAGACGGACAGACAGACAGACAGACAGACGGACGGACAGACGGACAGACGGACAGACGGACAGACGGACAGACGGACAGACGGACAGACGGACAGACGGACAGACGGACAGACGGACAGACGGACAGACAGAGACGGACAGACGGACAGACGGACAGACGGACAAACGGACGGACGGACGGACGACGGACGGACGGACGGACAGACGGATGGACAGACAGACGACAGACAAGTTGGAGGGACTAACGGACGGACAGACGGACGGGCAGATGAACGGACAGATGGGCAGACACACGGACGGACAGACGGGGGGACAGACGGACGGACAGACGGACGTTTTGAAAAATATGCCCCCGCCCCGGGGCTGGGCAGATCGGTGCGGAGCAGTGCGGACCGGGCGGGGTGGACGCGGCGGGAGGGGGCGGGGTGGGGCGGGGCAGGGCTGAAAGTGGCGAGACGGGGCGGAGAGTGGAGGGGCGGGATAGGGCGGGGAGGGGAGTGGCTGGGCGAGGCGAGGTGGAGGGCGTGTGTTCCACCTCAATGGGCAATAAACGTCCAGAACGTGACGCCGCCGCGCCGCGCAGGTGCGCCGACCACGTCCTCGCACGCGCGTAATGGAAGCGGCCCGCTGGACGCGCGGACGGCGTGACGCACGCGCCCGCGCGTAACCCTCACACGACGCACGGCGCGCGGACCTCTCTCCCACGCGGTGCAGCCAAGCAACCGCCAACGCCTGTACGGTGCAAATGTATTCGCCAATGCACCTTGGGGGCTGTTTAACAAAACTCTGCACGAAGTACTTCAAGTCTCGAACTAGTAAAGAACAGAACATACTAGAGGAATGAGTGAGTTACTTATTGTACTATAATGTAGCACCTACTTCTTCATAATGCATCACAAAAAATATTAATATTTTATTAAAAGTGTATCTGAAATTATTTAAATATTGAGGTAAAATAATTGAGGAATACATTGTATTAAGAAAGAAATCTCTAGCTTCGTTGTTGAAATGTAGGCCACATTCGAATAACATTTCTATTTTGTACTTCTCAAAATTCCCAACATTTTAATAAAATTCGGGCTTCGCTATATTTAAGAAAATAGTTTTTAAAATATCCAGAGCTCTTTTTGAATTTTTTAAAAAAATTCTGTTGTATCTGCAGGATGCAGGGTAAATTAAACATTCAATGTTTAATAGCGATTTACTTTCACCATAACAAATACACATAATTTACGTAACAAATAACTGTACAAATTTCCTAACGGCGTTCTTGCCGTTTCGGGCCTTATCACCGGCAGTGGCGATAAGCGTCGTTATGCGATAGCTGGCGGCAGTAGCCTCGAGTCCCCTTTTTAGCGCGCAGCTGATTACGCCGCGATTGGGCGTGTAGCGAGCGGCGGCGGTGGTAGCTAAGCGAAGTTATCACTGAACGAGAGCGCTCTGCTCCAGGCCTATGACTTTATACTCCACCGCCCGGTGAAGGGGAAGGGGAGGGGCTGTGCCCCTCCACTAGCGGAGCGGCGGAGCGTAACTCCGACTCGTCCTCTGATTGGGGGGATACCACAATTTCATTCTGACGATAACACATATTACCCCCTTATGATATAAGGTAAAAGCTAAAGATCTAATTTTGAAGAATATATTTAGAAAATAACTTTTTTTTTAAATAATGACTTGTAGGATGGATAAAAACTATTCAATGTTAATGATTTTCGAAATTCCAGAATTTTTAATGAAAATCGAACTTGCTCCAAGTTTTGGGTTACGTTGCTCTATTGGAGCAAAAGTTTTAAACAAATAATTTGCAGCTACACTTAAAAAATTTCGGAAATTCGTAACGGATTTCTTGTGAAGTACCTCTAACAAAAATATAAGTCACAAATTCCCACGTTATTGAGTCCAAGCAAATAGATCATAGAGTATACATTTTATAGAAAGTCGTGTGAACGGTATGACGCTGAACGGTATGTGTAGATATGTTTATGCCCCATCCCTGAGTTAGCTCTCATGTGGTCCATGTGGTTCGGGCCTTGGTTTAGACAACGGTATCCGCAGTTCATAGGTACACATAAACGCCCAAGCTGCCTCGTGCTGCTAAGTGAGTACTTACAACATTCGAATATTAATACATAAATTCCGGAGCTCTGGAGGGGAATGTATTGTATATCTCAAATATTTAAAAAATTTTCTCAATTTTTACAAATTGTCACACATTGCGCTTCGAAATATCCATCTAATAGTAAACATTTAATTCTCTTTCCACAGTCCATGGGACAAACCTTCGTTAACAACATTTATGCTGTGCGCCATAGACCTCCAAAACTTGCTTTTCCGTAAAAACTGGATGTACATTTTTTGCAGCATTACAAAATTGTAGCAGTGCCATGTAAATGCGAAAGTAATAACACAGACTCTAATGATGCATCACATTTTAATTGTTGTTTTTTCACAATCATGTAGCTTAAAAATCAAAACAAAAGAAATTTCTTACAAATAATATGGAGACTACATATTTGTCTGCTCGTGTTTCGTGGAACATCCCAAAATACATAGCTGCAAATTAAGAAACGCCCACGGCCTCACTAAGTGGGAAGAATCTAATTGCGGGTCGGATTTGGAAGGACGTTTCCTTCGATAACCTTTGTCAGATTGTCATTCAAACGAAGTAACTGCAAGATTCTAAAGGAGGAAAATGTAAAATCTTTGTTCAGAACCCAATAATGAAATTAATATTGAGAAATTTCAGTATGCGACAATGCGACAGAAAGATACAAGAAACGTCAAGAGCTTGCTGCGAAGGCAGTACATGCAAAAGTTTACAAAAACAACCAAACACACAGCAATTTTTCATGCATTACAAAATTGCATGGTGAACATGTGCTACTGCTAGTATGGATCTACCGTTCTAATGCAGGATTCGTTATCGCTGCTTGTGGGCAAAGGGTACTTTTTTATTTTGCATGCTTGCTCTGATTTCTACCATAACATCGCGCGCGAGGCTAAATGTGCCTTGCCCTCCCTTGTGCCTTGTATTTAGCGACAACGACGCCATCTTCGACAACGAATTCTTTCTGAACAACCGGCTCAAGAATATACAGGGTCATTTCAGGTGAAAAAACGCGACAGGCATGTGCTGAAAAATGCCTCGTTACTCCACATTAATTTTCTGCCGATTTCTCTTTCTTTATAAAGTACAGAAAATTGCACTTAGAGTAAGTCAATGCGCGAAGTATAATTCTAAGTATTGCAAGAACATCTTTTTTCGGATACAAATGACAAAAAAGCCAAAATTGTGAAATGGCGCAAATGGGGTGCCCCTACGACAGCGCTGTATCACGATTGACTGTGCTGTCCGACCTCCCTCGGCAGCTGGTCGTTCCAATTGCAGAGCGCCCTCAGTCCGATTGCGCCCTGTAAGACGCCCTGCGTTGCTATGCGTGGCGCGCACATCCACTCCCCCGGCCGCTGGCGCAGGCGGACTGTAGTGGTGAAGCTCCACACTTCGTAGAAGACCCTGCGAGTTGTTCCGCACGGTAATGCAATGTACTGAAAATGATTATATGATTACCGAATTATGTGAGATTGAACCCCCACTAGACCTACTAGTGTTGCATTAAAGTATTAGAATTTTTAAGGCTAAATGTACCGAAAAATACTTATAGGAAAAATCAATAGATCGCAGCACTATCACATCGAATTTACTAGACATAACGTCTGAACTAATTGTCCGATTTTCGATCTGTAAACGGCAGTGGACTCTTTTTTAAAATAGAATTTACGCTACAAAGCCGTTTGTTTCAAAAAGATTTCCAAAATTTTTTAAAAAAATATTTCTCATAGTTCGGGAAGAAATTACAAAAATGGGGGCTTATAACGCGATGACGACGTGCTTCCTGAATCCGACGACGTGTCAATCATGCAAATCGGATGAATAGGAGCGGCGTAAAGTGAAATTTCGGAAAAGCACCTAACCCCCCCTTCCCGCTCCCCGCCGTTGCGTCACCTGACCCTTGTGGACCGTCCTCGACGCGGCCGAATGGCCAAACTCGGCGGCCTGCGGCGCGGGAGGCCGAACTTTCTTACAGGCAAGCCTGGTAATCAGTTTATGCTTTCGTCCCTTTCAATCTCAATATATTTTTCTCCACGTATCAAACTAGTGATGCTGTAACACAACCAAACGGTATCGTATCATATATAATAGTCGTATAAAACTATATATCTTGTTCACATATTTCCGTCTTCCTTCAAATATCATCAAAAAATTTTCTGATTTCAAAACGAAAATTGAACTAATTGAGTAGATATCACCAATATTCCATGTCCTAACATCCTTCTAAATCTTCCGTTATCATTCCACTACCAGAAAGAAGGAAGCCGAGATTACGCACGAGCTCTTTTATCCTGCGACTCGATTTTTTAACGAACTAATTTCTCGAAAACTAAAAGTATTTCAAACAGTATCTCTTCGGCTTATTACTTGCCCCATGATTCCGCACTGTTGACTAATATGTCATGTCGAACCGTAGTTACGGTGCATAATGATGACATCTGTATATTAAGGCAATAATAATAATAACACTCATGTTAAGGAGTACTAGCAGGCGTGCACTAGTAGTTACTAGAGAACAGCGTCAGGTAAAATTAGAGTAACAGTAACGGTAGCAGTAGGAGGAACGCTAGTACTGGTGGTGGTAGTAGTAGTAATAGTAATGAAATAGTATTAGAACTGGTAGCCTAATAGTAATACTGGTAGAAGCAGAAGAAGTCAGTAGAAGAGAAGAATAGAAGTAAAGAAGTAGAAGAGTGGTCTAGTACAAATACCTAGTGCTAGTAGTAGAGTAGTAGAGAGATAGTAGCAGAGAGATAGAGTAGAGAGAGCAGTAGAGTAGCAGTAGCAGAGAGTAGTAGCGTGGCAGTAGCAGAGTAGAGAGCAGAGAGAGTAGTAGAGAGAGAGAGAGGAGAGAGGAGAGAGAGTAGAGAGAGAGAGTAGAGTAGAGTGCTAGTATGAGTGTAGGTGCGTAGGGTGTAGGTAGTAGGTAGTAGTGGTAGTGGTAGTGGTAGTAGTGGTAGTGGTAGTGTAGTAGTGGTAGCAGTGGTAGTGGTAGTGGTAGTGGTAGTAGGTAGTAGTGGTAGTGGTAGTAAGAAGAAGAAGAAAAAAGTAGAAGAGAAGAAATAGAAGTGGTAGAAGAAAAAAAGAGAAGAATTATAGAGAAAGTATACTAGTGCTAGAAATACTGTGCTAGTAGTAGCAGGAGGAGAGGAGAGTGGAGAAGGAGAAGTAATAGTATGTGGAGGATGAGTAAATAAATATCCAATTGTTATGTATGACAAAGTTAGCACCCACAACCAGTTGAAACTATCGCTTCTCCATGTTAGCAGACGCAGAGCTCTCGCTTGGCCTCCGAGAGAATTATTCCACACGAAGTGGGTCGCCAGCAAATGCTTTGCGCGCCAGGCTGCCGCGTCATCCACCATGGACATGCGTTGCTGGCACTCGCACCCTCCTCTCGGTTCAAGCGCACTCGTCCGCTTGTGCTAGTGCTCTCCCGCGCCCTTAAGCAGTTTAGTGGGCGCTCAAACGGAGTGGTTCTCAAGGAGCGGATTCACAACCCGTCCAGTACTCAATGGCTGCGCAATTTTTGTAAGGGGAGTATGCGTTTCATAAAGCTATATGTCCATTTCTGGGATTAGTATTTGTAATTATTAGTTCCACAGTAGTGCGTATTTCAATTATTCGTTCTTAGAAGTAGTGTGTAAACCAGAATTTCTATTGCATTGGTCTTAACAGAAGGGACGGCGGACGTTGCATGTCACATTTCACAACACTGGATGCCATCACATATTGATGTCTTAATATTCTTTTTATGGTTATACGCACAATAATTTTGATTGCCTTCAGTTTAAATCGAAACAAATAGCTTCAACGATCCATGTCCAATTAGTAATATCATAGATTCCCAGTTCGATGGGAAATGAGTTCTCAATATGTGAACGAAATTTATATTTTATTGTTAACTTATTCGGTTAAATCATTATATACTAATAAAGAAGTGAAAGAATGACAGATACAACATAGCCTTAGATTATAGAAGAACCATATTTCAGTTTCCACTGTGGGGCCGTGAAGCTACCTTGGCATGTTGTCACCAGTAACAAACCCCTTTACTGTTGCGGTCGCGAGGTTTCTGCTCGTTAGTTTTATCCTTTCACATGAAATAAGTACCAATCACGCATTCCTACCTGTCACCTTTAACTACGAGATATTATACTTCTTCATTGCTGCGCGTGTACGTTGATGAAGGTGCTTTTTTCTTACATATGTGTAATCGCCAACGTTGTTTCACCAACTTCAACGGCTTCATAGCTGAAGAATTGTCTTCAAAGTTTTTGTTCTTTCACATAGTGATTAATTGAGTGTAAAGAAAAATAGCAATAAAAAATAATAAAAATATAGTTTCAGACGTTTTAAACTGGTTTCAAAATAACAAATTTATGGAAATGCGGTGTTTAATGAGCTTTGCATTTCCGTCAGAAAATAGCATACGCTATTTAAAAATGCAATATGCAATTGGCTGATGTTGAGGTAATAAAATGTTTTAGTCTGACCTCAAATGCAATGTCCGTGTAAATTAATTCAACACTAAATTATGTTTATATCTTACTCAAGCAAAAGTCTCAAATCCAGTAAGACTACACACATTTCGTTGCATTTTGCGGATTTTCACCTGCAATACGGCAGAATATTATGAAGGAACATATCCGTAGTACAGAAAATTGTACAAATGATAAGCAAATGCCATTACTGTGATTCCTGCAAATCTCTTTCTTTTTTATTATTTTTTATAACAACGCGTTCTCAATCATTTACTGTTGGACGTTGAATAATCCACCGTAAAATTAGTTAATCATTGTCAGCCGTAGTCAGTCATTGCCATTTAATTCCTTTGGCTGATTCGGCGCTGTTAGATCTCCAGATCCAGACTGCCACCTATCTGGAAAACACGATGTCTCGAATTGCTTAACCCCCGTGACTTCACGGAGCGTAGTTAAGCATTTCGCACAGCTCCAGCTCTTCATGAACTTGGAATCCTACGATTGCATACCCATTCATTAACGAATCAGTGGTTTTTCAAAATCTATACTCAAGGGTGGAACATTCTTTCTTGCAATACAAATATCTGTTATTACAACTTACGTCACGGGAATCATATTCAAAATCTGTCAGTATCAATAATTTACGACAAAATTACTCACACAATAAGTCGGTTTATTTTTTTATTTATTTATTTTACGTCAAAAACAGTTAAAAACTGCGTATGACGTGCTATGGGGAAAAGTGAATTGTGTGCACATTTTCAAAATTCTGTGATCCCTACACTAAGTAATATACTACTAAATTTTAAAACAAAAGTCCATGTAATAAAATCATTTTCAAGGATAAAATCAATAATAAATTTGGCTCTTATCCATTTTGTCCTTTGAAATAATTCTTCCTGCCGCGACATGAAACGATAATTTGAATGATTGTATTTCCCACTGAATACTAGAAGACGTGCACAGAAAATGAAGTTACATTTATGTCCAGCAGCAAAACAAGGGGCCATCTCAGCATTTGCTCAATGGATCAGGGAAACTGGACGAAAAACCTGATCGAGATGGGGGTCATTGACCCGGAGGCTGCAATACAATACTTGTTACAGGTTGTTTATACACATTTATACAGTTCAAATGTTAAATAATGCATTACGTATACTTGTTAAAATTAATGTTACTTTTCTTGTGATGCTCAGTATAGAAACAGTTATGCAGCAGAAACGATTTCACTTGGGATTCAAATAAAATCGTTTAATGTCATCTGGCAAAGTGTTGTAAAATAATGTACATGTATTGTATGTGAGTTTTTTGTAATGAGCTGTTGATACTGTCACCTGATGAATATGATTTCTACGTCGAATGTTATAGTAATAGACATCGGCATTTTCTGAAAATATATTCCCGCCCTTGAAGCAAGTCATTTTGACAAAACCACTGATTCGTAAATAAACAGACAAGGTAAGGTTAAATTCCTAGATTAATGAAGAGAGCCTACATGAATCACGTGGGTGGGATTTGATTATTATTCGTACAATTCGTTTTTGTAATCTAAAAGTCTGGGAGCTAAAGATGCATTTCCCAGAATATTATGCCATATCTCACGCGGAATGATCATTCGCGAAATATACACAACGAATAGTATGAAGGCTGACTGTATTTGCAAGAATTCTGAACGCGTAACATAATGAACTTAATTTTGTGTTCAATTCATTTAAATGGACGTTCCATTTAAGGTTTGACTGAATTGAGAGGCCTAAAATGTTGTTGCCTTAACATCAGTCAATGGTACACCGTTCATTTTCAATGGAGCACCGAATTGTTTATTTGAAATGGAAAACTGCATAAAAAGCGTTTTCTTTTCGTTTACTATTAATCTGTTATTTCGGAACCAATTTGAAAATCTGATGTTGTACTATTTACGGTTTCTTTACTGCAAAGGATGTTCGTATCATCTGCAAAGAGAACCGTTCTTCCGTTTCGAATCGTCGAGGGCATATCGTTTACGTCAAGTAGGAACAGAATAGGGCCTAAAATCGATCCTTGAGGAACTCCACGTGCAATGGGCAAAGAGTCGGAAAGGTGCGTACGTAATGTTCCATCATTCCAGTAAGGTAATTCCACTCTCTGAGATCGTTGTTTAAGGTACGAACATAACCAATCTAGAGCAATACCACGGATTCCATATGAAGGTAATTTTGAAAGTAAAATGTCATGATCAATGACGTCAAAAGCTTTTGAGAGATCTAAAAATAATCCAATAGGTGCCTCGTTTTTATCCAATGATGAGGCGACATTTTTAAGAAAAGAAAATATAGCTGTTTCCGTTGATTTTGATTTTCTAAATCCATGTTGGCAATCTGAAAGCGCGTCGTGTTTACTGAGAAAAGTTTCCATTCTTACGTAAAAAAGTCTCTCTAATATTTTTGAAAAATTGATAGAAGAAAACTGATAGAAGATTGAAAAAACTGATAGAAGAGAAATGGGCCGATAATTTTGAATTTCATTTTTGTTGCCTTGTTTGAAGAGCGGCATAATTTTAGCTGTTTTGAAAATATCTGGAAACGTTCCTGTGCATAACGATGATGCAACGTGCAACGGTTTACAACACATTGCGATAGGACATGAAACGATTAAAATCGGTACAATTTTAAATACCAAGTAAAATACTATTTTCTGATGTTAATCTGTTTGTTTCAATTTAGAGACCATATTGACCATCAATATTTAATAGGATATTTATTTTAATATATTCGTAAAGTCAGTAGTTACCATTTGTACTGTGTGATTCCAAAAGGCTAAATATGCCTGAAACAAGTATTGTTCTGCAGATTCAGGGTCAATGATCCCCGTCTTGGTGACGTTATTCCGCAACGTTTTGCTTCTACATATAAATGTAGCTTCAAATTTTGCACATATTTGGTTGAATTATGTTTCGTGCTGGGTGCTGAAGAAGTGAAAAGGAAGAAATTATTTCGGGAACAATACTTTAAAATCGAATCTATTTGTTTGTCCATATTTTTTCGTTTTCTTTTTATACAATATTTCACTTTGTTATTCACAATTCAGCCATGTTTATACATAAAAGGAGATACATGAATAAGTACGTAATAAATAAGTATATAGTAGTAAAAGAGAGGGGTGCAGGTCCTGAAGACCAACGTGCGCAGATTATACTGTGACCATTCGAATGTTCAACAAAGGAATTTGACGCCGCCGCTGCCGCTATGACGACACCAGTTTATTCCATGAAGGAGGGGTGTATCGGAGGTAGGGAGGGGTCTCCCCATCCGTCCGTTGAGATGTCACGAGGCAGAACGGCTGGAGTAAAATATTCTTGTTGGATTCGAGACGAGGTTGAATGAGGTTATCTTAAGAAAGAAAGATATCTGTACTCTACATTTTGTTAATACAGTATAGATTGTGATCAGTGCTTCGGTTGATAGAATGCATTGTGTTAGAAAATACAGTTTCTGTTAAATTGAATCATAAACATTCAAGAGAGGTTCTACGAAGAAGACGGATTGCAAGAAGTACTGTACATTTTGCTACTTCAATAGAAGTTGTGATCAGTGCGTCGGTTTATAGAATGCATTGTGTTAGAAAATACAGTTTCTGTTAAATAGTATCATAAACATTCAAAAGACTCGTTTAAAAGAAGACAGATTGCAAGAATTTTGTAAATAGAGCTAACATTTACAAACTGTTTCCAATGCACGTGGAAATGGGTCTGTAATAATGTGCGTAACGAATCACAGTTCCTTCTGAAAAAAACGAGAGTATTAAAGAATGTTATTGTATTACTATGTGACTATTAAGTATTGCAAATTAGGCATTGAGTAAAATTCAAGTATTATGGAATGAGACATCACATTTATGCTTCAATGTTTTTTACTTGAATAATTCTCTTAAAGAGTGCAAGACTAGATTATTTATCCCATTATAGTGATTCTGTAAAGGTTTAATATGACAAAAGAGTCATAAAGAGGTTACATTTCTATATGTATTTCAGACTAACATTTAAACACTTCTAATTATCAAGAACGTGTTCATGTTGATCTTAGAGGTGATTACATGTGTTTGTTATGTGGAGTTTATTTACTGAGTCTTTGCGTTGTTAACATTGAAACAGAACAGTATTCTGAAGAGGCATTCACTTTTCCATTTAGATCTTCAAGGTGGGATGTATTTTAGGAGTCATTTCAGAAAAATAACCTGTAATTAATTCTGAACATAAAGAAATAATAATTCAGTTAGGGTTTTGATACTTATACACCAGTTTATCAGAGTTATTAGGAATGTGATAATATTGAGTGAATATTACTTTACTATCGTATCATTCTTTATTTTCTTTTGAAATCTGATTAGTACTAGTGTTCAATTTTTGTTGTAGTCATAAAGAAACTAGCAAATGGACAAATGATTGTCTTCAGAAGCAAACAATGCTTTGTTTAAATTTGAGTGAAACTTGTTTGTGTTGTTTTGGGAATATGTGTTTTTTTATTGTGTAATGTTTGTGTGTTTTTACCATTGTTTGTGGAGTGACATTCTGTATTGTGGTAATGTAAAGAAAACGTCCAATTATAAATGTTCTGTGACTATGACTTTGTGTTTGTTTTTTCAAAATCTTCATAGATAAAGAGCCCCGAATCCATGAATATTTAATAGACAACCTGAGGAGAGGTTACAATACTTCTCCCCCATCCGTCACATAAAGTGCTTTCTTTACCTTACACGGACACGCAAAACTGGGATTAATACCCTGGACCCACCGTTTACGAGTAATACAGATGGCAAAAGTGTTGCAGGTTGCGAGTGCGCTGATTTCTCACGTAGCAAAAGAACTAGAATAACAACATCAATTACAACCTTTGTATCTATAATTTTGTCTCCATATTTTTCTTCGAGATACACTACTAAAAGTCTCAACCATTAAGAACTCTAAAAGGAATAGCTAGATTGAAGCGGAAGGACGTCCTATGCAAAACATTTCCTCTTAATACGTATATTCTTCAACTTAAAATTCAAGTTTTCTGAATTTTTTTTTTCAATAAAATTTTCTAATTAATTTTTCTATGTTATAAAATCAAATCAAGGAATCTTCAAATGTACATGGCACCTTTCGCCTATATTTTATATACAGCTAATATCTAAAATAGAAATACAACAGAAATTACATTAGCAACATTCGCCATTGATACAGCAATAACCAGACTACGAAACTAATCACGCTTCATTTTGTTAACAAACCCACCTGAACAATATTTAGAAACGTGATTGCAAAGCTTATGACTAATAGTTACTCAACAGATATCAGTGTACATAACCTTCACGCTGCACCTAGGAACTTGCCCTCCGGCAACACTTAATGACCAAGTAACACCACCATCCAGAAAGGTATCTAGGATAACAACTCGATCAACGACTTACTTGGGAAACACAAGTTACAAAAAAAATAGCACACCATTGTTTAATAAACTTTAGATTGTATAGTAAATTTCAAGCCAAAAAACCTATTTGGATGTAAGACATGACAGTCCAAATTTACCCTTGATTTCCTTTTAAAAAAGTAATCTTTTATAATATTTAACGCATATTTATAATCTAATTTTCTGTTTGTAATCTAATTCACGTTATACCATGAGTAATTTTATTTAACGAAAAATCATCTAAACACTCCACTTAAGGTTCCACTTCAATCAACCAAATAAACCAGAGGTACTACAACAGCGCATACTTCCTCACATTATACGTTACTGCTAAGCAATATGAAAATACTACATGAACCTGTTAAGGTGTTTCCAAACAGCAAAAAAGCACCACACACATTTCTTGCAAATATTTTAACAAAATTCTTTAAAAAAGAGCCATACATCCAGCACTCATAGGAAAGGGCAAGAAGCCAAAGGAATCTCTACCACGAATTGCCAATTGCCAAGGATGAAGATCTCCGCCAACAGCCATGCTCCCTAAGCAGCCACCGCCACGGCAAGTGTCGGGGTGATAAGGGACGAGCCGGGTTTCGGAAGGCGCTGCTCGCGCGCCCGCCTGAGCTCGAACCGGGCCGGGCCGGGCCGCGCCACGTGCGCTCTGGGGGGTCCGGCTGGCCGGCGAGTCCGAGTTCGAAGCCCGGGGTCAGCGGCAGGTGCGGCCGCGCCCACTGCGGCTCCGCCCCTCCGCCACGCCCCTCGCCCTCGCCCTCGCGCTCGCCCTTCGCCCACCCTCGTCGCCCGCCGCCACCGACGCCATCTTTAGAGGACGCGAGCGTTCGCGTGAGCCGGCAAATTGATTCATCGCCCAGCGTATAACTCAGGCGAGCCGTCAGCCAGAGAAAATGTTTTTATTGACCGCGGGGTTCTAGTAACATCTCTATAATTAAGGCGGTTCGGAGGCCTGCGGTTTTCGGGGGGAGCGGTTTTCAATTACCCCATGCTGTTTTTGCCGCATGGGGAGCTGCGGGGCGACGAGGACGGCGGAGGCGGAGGCGGACCGGGGCGCCCGAGAGCGCGGGGGGGCAGCCAGGCCGGACTGTCGGTGACGAACGACGAGCGGAGATGCTGGAAGATACCACGATTTACTGCGGCCCCGTTGGAATAAACCGGCAGTCGAAAGGCGAGCGCCCGCTGCAGGTATATGGGATCCCATTAGCAGTTAATTTATCCGGAACTCGGGCGCCGCGGGCGGGAGGGGAGGGCGCAGGTCGCCAACCCACGAGCTGACCCGGTCTCTACGCCACCGCGCGCGCGCCGCGCCGCGCCGGTTCACTTAGGCCGACACGCCCGCGAACCCCGCACGCTCGTGCGTGGCCCCGCCCCGCCCCGCTTCTGGGCATTCCACCCGCCCCCCCGCACGCCCCACTCCGCCTCCGCCCCCCGCTCTGCCACACTCTTTCGGTCCTGGCCATATTTCCTTGAAATATAGAAAGTACGTGGCCTCTATGTTTATAACAGTTTCCTTAATTGGGAGGCCGTCTGGGGTGCGGTCTAAGAAGAACGACCCAGTCCCAGGCGAATGAGCAAAGGCTTTTCGATCTGGAATCTTCTATTTCCCTTCACAAGGGGTTGAGTCGTTCAACTCGTTCCGTTCGCAGCCGCTTTTTGCGAGGTCTGCTTTGTTGCGCAATTACATTACGAAACGTAGGAGAATGCAACTCGAAAGCCGGCTTGATAAAGAACCACTTTGCAACTTTGTCCATATGGGTTAAGCACAAAGGAAGAAACGTCAAGAAAAGACACTGACATGAGAATCAAGACTCTGACAAGCCATTAGTACCTAACAAGGAAAAATTAGTACGAAAGAAAGCATTCATATGTAGGCAATGTGCCATACTCTATTGATTTGTCGCATCAAATTCAAAATTTCTTTACAGTACCAGTAATGCACAGAAGAATTATTTTGATTTTCAAGAATTGCAATATATCTTATGGTATGTTTCTCTGAAATTAATAATTAATAAAACTACAATTTTTGCTTTCCCTGTATCTTTCACATTTAAAAAAATTGTTTTTATGACTATTTCAATAATCTGATGAAAGTCCAAAGGAGACAGAATTGATTCAAACTTTCAATCATCAACCAAACCAAGCTATGAACAGAAAATTATCCAATTTTCCCACTAATGTAATTGATGCTACGTTTGTAGTTTTTCTTTCATTAGTCAAAATATAGCTATATAGGAGGCTCCCAACTTTTTTGTTCAATCCTTAGGATTTTTTGAATTTTAGCGAGAGGAGGTCTACAGGTGAGAATGAATCCAAGTCAACTTGAGCTACATTTTCTTATGTCAAAAAGATTCCATTTTTGTATCGAGGTTGACATTCAAATGGTTGTTTTTATTTGTTGAAATTTTATCAGGTTAGTCATTGCCTATGTTTAACCACATTTGATACATTTTTATGACTTTTTAGTTTTTAAATTGTAGTGATTTAATAACTACTATGTAAGTATTTGGCGTTATCGTGTTGGTAGTCCGACTTCGCCGGCCAGCTACCGGTGTCCCCCTCGCCTGGGTCTAGTTAAATTCCCTTTGCTTGGGGTAGAGAGTCATGATGCGAACATGACGTATTCTCCTCATCATAACTAGCGATATCCGCCTGATTGAGCTTTAATTCATCACACAACAGAAACTGGGACGATATTACAGGAAAGCTACTTTATTTTTGCCTCGACCGGGAATCGAACCCGAAATCACAGCATGGGAAGCCCATGAGCCATTCCAGAGGCCTTAGTAACTACTAAATTATCAAAAATGATAATTGTGAATATTTGTCTTCGGTTCTGAGAGAGCCGCAGGCCCTCGTCCCTCTCCCTTGGGTGCCTACATTGATGTATGGTGTACATTGGTGAACAAGAGGTACATTGAATGCATTGCAAGAGGTACATTGAATGCAAACACTGTTAGTATTAATGGATTATGAAACGTTTCGACGAAACTTCACTTGCAGCAATATATGAGCAGATATGTAGTTCAATGCTCACAAATAGTGAATAAAAATAGATAAATTGTTTCGAAACGTTCCAAGCAGCAGTTCCAGCAGTTCTGATGCAAAGATATATTTTTTATCATAATCAATAAATGAAAAGATGTCAAACATTTAGAAAGACTGGACCAAATGTGATTTCATTTCAAAAATGTTCTTTAATTAATGTTCTTTCTTATGTTTCTCATGAAGTTGTGGTTATTTATATCTTTTTCTTGTTGTAAAATAAGTATTTTAGAATATTAGAGAAGTATTCTGAATACATTTTCTTAGTTTAACCTAGAACATGTTTTACATAAAATCATTTTAGGATGCTTTGTTATGATGTTTCATGTTGAACTGTTTTGTTAAAAGATTTGTCTTATCATTTTATTTATTTATTTTATTTGGTGTATTAAATATTTGAAAAATAGTCTTATTGAATATACTTGTGCATGGGAATTATATTTCTATGATTCTCATTTTTGTCTATTGCATCGGGGATAGCTAAGTGAAATTTCTTGACAATTGTTATTACATAGACTAATATTTAGTGCATATTTGGCCTATTTTTCCAGTTGGTACATATAAGTGTAATTATATGGCATATTGTGCATATTTCGTCAACAAAGAGACTCCTCTAAAACGTTTCAACATCACTGGAAAGTATTTCCTGAATAATCACCTAACAAATTTCCTCCTTACAAATTTCCTGAATACTTACATACTACATACTACCAATTCCTACATACTATATACAAATTTCCTGAATAATAATTCCTAAATTGGAAGTGACATTTAGGCAAATTTGCGCTTTGCCACTGACAAGAAAATCTGGAGAATCTTTCCAAAAAGATAAAAGAACATACCAAAGTACTTATACTGCTTTGAAGGCAAAAAATTAACATTCCTTGGGGCGTCATTTACTGCTTCTAGTGCGTGATGCGTGGTGCCTGTCATCGCAAAGCACAAAATGATCAATATCAAGTTATTATATCGTCACTTGCCCGTCTCGCAAAAAATTGGTAAAGAATTTGCACTCTTAGACGCTGACGCTGACTCTTCGCAAAGGAAGGAACAGTAAAAAAAGATGTCTTTGGGACGTTTCGCATTCGTATAGACCATCTTATGTAGGGGAACCGCGACGCGATAGATGAATGCGATCCAACCAGTGGGAATTAATTAATAATTCACACGTTTTGCCTGGAATTGACTTTTAAGTTTCCCACTAGGCAATATGGTAACGCCACTACAAACTACTCTCTTTCTGAACATCCATGTCCCTAATATTGTGTATAAAATTATTTTCGATAGTGTGCTTTTAATGACTAGTTGTATCAATTTTTTTTCTTTTTTTTTTAACTGTGGTCTTAATGTGTGGTCTTCTTTGATCTGTACGAAGTACAATATCTCTCCCATTTATCGCCTATAACTGAGAATACGTGAATAAGCACTTCAACTGCTATGGTCAATAGTTCCGTAACTGTAGTGACATCCTTTTCGCGGAAGGAGACGGTATTCCCCAGCTGGATGGTGAGATCCCAAGCCGACCCCCTCGCCAGCTTGCGGGCTATTACCTTTCCCCCAGGCTTCTCTTGCCAACTGGACACCGCCCCAGCCGGGGCAAACTCTACGCCCCCGACTGGCCTCCTAAAACGTGTGATAGTGTAGTGCATGTGAGTGTAACTGTAAGGGGAAGAATGGAACAAGGAAGAGGAAGGGAATATCGCGCGCGGTCTGTGGCCCGTTTATTAAGGTTCCGGGATTCGCTGGTGTGCAGTGGCACCACTGGCTCCGAGCTAAGCATAGCCGCTAAAGAGAGAGTCTTTCCGTATTCAGCGTCCTCTTCATCAATCCCGCCACCAGGGAAACATTATAAATGCAGATATTATTCCACAAAACATCATTTACATTTCGAGCACAAGCCAGAAAAAGGCAAGGAGGTGTGGCGGCCAGCATGGAGCAAAACGCTTCTCGTGATATCGTTTAACGCGCGTGGCCGTCATCGCTCGTGGGGGCGGCGGGGGGCGGCCGCGGGCGTCGCGGCGCCCGCCCGCCCAGCCATGCTCCCGAGGCGCGCGCACTGCCCGGGCAGGTGGCGTCGCACGTCGCCGCAGTCGGCGCCGCCCACGCGGCCGTTCGTCAACGTTGCATGATGCTGGCGACTTATCGCTTTCTTATTGCTCCGTGCAAAAAATGGGCCTGACGGCTGCAGAGCGCCGTCGCCAACACGCAGCAGTATAAAATTTAAAAAAATAATAATTTAAGGATTGGCTTTCGCTTTCGACTCATCTTTTTCCTTATTTGCATTTTAATCGCAATGAAGTCGTATCGTTGCCGAAAGATTTATTTCATTTCGATATTCGGCCTTTTGATTGATTGATTGATTTTTTCGTGTTTCCGGGCGCGTTAACTGCTTCGGTCATTAGTCCCGTTAGTGTAGTGCATGTTTTTCTCGGGAGATGGCGGTGATCTTCCCCACTGGATGGCGAGATCCGGCGCCGACCTTCCGTCAGCTAGTGGGGATTCCCCTAACCAAGATCTCTCCCACCAGCGGGGCACTGCCCCAGTCGGACAAGCTCTAAGCTCCGACCGGTTTCCCGGAATATGTGGTAGTGTAGTGCATGTTAATGTAAGTGTGTGTAAGGGGAGAGGATTGGACAAGGAAGAGGAAGGACAGATCGCGCGCGGTCCGTGGCCCGTTTGTTAGAGTACGGTTCCGGCATTCGCCTGGTGTTGATCGGAGAAACCACGGAAAACTACCGATCAAAGCAGCCGGCCGCTAGAATTCTCCTCCAGACAGCGACTGAATTCGACCTAGCTGAAAAGCTAGTGTCGAAAATCCG
This sequence comes from Teleogryllus oceanicus, assembly GCA_964035755.1. Classification (NCBI taxonomy): domain Eukaryota; kingdom Metazoa; phylum Arthropoda; class Insecta; order Orthoptera; family Gryllidae; genus Teleogryllus; species Teleogryllus oceanicus. Next base: position 127,994,370 of record CAXIVR010000002.1, read on the forward strand.
CCGTCGTCACGACTCGAACCTAGAACCTCCCGGTCAGAGGCGCTGCAGTGACATCAGTTGATGCACTGAGCTACCGCTACCGATTCCGGCCTTTTCTTTCTTAACAAAAATTCAAGCGAATTTGAAACTGATGATGATTAGCAATAAACATCACAAAGACGTGGCAGATTGTGCGCTGATTGAAAAAGAAGGGAGCTCCAGAATCAATTATTTCCTTCGTCAATGAAGGGAGTTTTTAATCATTAGCAACTGTGACGCCGCGTCCGGCGCTGGGCGTGCCTCGCCACAAGGATTACCGGGGCGCTCGCGCTAGTGCCGGCACAATGGCACACTTTCAGACCGGCGCCTACCTCTAGTTTGCTTTTTACGAACACTATAAAACTCGTTTTTCTGGGGAATTTCACGGCTGTCCCCGTGACTTCACGATATAGAAGCGATGGAACATCTGAGTGTATGAGATTTCTAGTAGAAACCTTTTAAGGTAGGAGACAGGTGAGGTTCGCGAGAGATTGTCAGCCCTGAGCAACACCACGGGTATGATGGCGATCGCAACAGCAGAGGAATCTCTCCGTTTAGTTGTATGTGTATATGTATGTAGATGAATACCGTAGTATGGAAAGAAACATTACTTGACATCTCACGTCCATGATAATTTTGTTTCCGAACGCGTCAACAGCTACAGCCATTACTCTGTACGTGCAGTGCCAGTTATATCCGAAAATAGCGGTGTTCCCTCAGCTGAAACGTGAGATCCCGCGCGAACTTACTCGTCGGGTGCAGGGGTCTCCAGGTATCTACGCCACCGGGCACCGACTCAGACGGGACAATCTCTATGCTCCCCATTGCTCTCCCGACAAGTGTGGTAGTGTCTGTGGAGATGTCATGTCTGTGGTTGGCTGTGTAAGGACAGAGAACGTGGCAAGGATGAGGAAGGAAAGGTCGCGTGCGGTATGTAGACCATTTGTATTAGTTGTCTGTGATTGTAAAATACTCACAGTGCCATATAATTCTCACTTGTTGGAGCATATAACTTTTGATTTCCCTTTCATTTGCAAGCTTCACTTTCCCAAGTGGTCATCCGTATCAATACAACTTTGCGCCCTGTTTTCGAGCAGTTTCCTGAAGAGGCAAGTACCGGTTTAATCATAAATGACACCAGATGTACGTTTTACAGTATAACAGAAATAAAATATGCGTGAAATATTGATGATGCATAAAATACGTTAATTATCAATCATTCTATTCCCTGTTGAAAGCAATTCATCAATAAATCTCACCGGACAAGTACTACAGCCATATTCATCTCGAAGGGTGGTCTCCATTCTCTGCGAGTTGTTAGTCTTTGCACAGATGCACTCATAGTTCCATCGCACTTTTCTCGCATTGCCATCGGTTGTAATGGCTTCATATCCTCAGCTTGTTTGCGACCGCGAACCGCAACGTGAGGGAGGAGAGTTACATGCAGTCAGTGAAAGTCTCAGGGCTCTTGACTGCCAAGCTGCGGATCGTGCATTGTAAGTGTGGTGATAAGTGTTAGAGGAATCAAGCAGCAAGTCATGGCGATTATTAGATGACAGGAGCTACATGTACAGGGTGGCTTCTAAGTTTTCTAGAATCGTAACCCTAAAGAGGTGTTGGCGACCAAGTTCGCTGTTAATATTTGTATTCCCCTGGTAGTTCTGAATTGATGAATAATGATTTTAATTATTATATTATTTTAACTTGTTTCTGTCTTGTTCTTGTCACAATCGTTAGGTGAACATATCCACGCCTTACACACAATATGAGTTCACAAACAAACAAAAAAAAAAGAGTCACACAGCCGCCCCCAATCCTTTTCGTTACTTACGTCGACTTTATAAGTCCAGTATTATTATACGCAGCAGCAATGCAGTAGCAGGCTTACGAGAAACGATGGCATGTTTACGCCTCCTGCGGGCGGGAGGGTGTCAGCGCCGGCGCGGGCGGAGCGTCAAAGGCGGAGGCGAGGCGGCGGGGCGAGGGGGGGGCGCGGTGTGCGGCTGCGTCAGCCCGGCGACGCGACGCGGCGGCTTGAGCGACACCTCAATAGGCGCCCCCCAAGGGTCCGCCCCGCGCCGCGACGCCGCGCCCTTTTGGCCTCTCGCAACACGCCACCGGCCGCCCCTTGCAAACACGCTTCGCAGGCGCCTGCTACTGCTATGTAGTATAGTGGTAGTCTAGCTGTGGGGGCTTGAAATACGTTTGTTTGTGTTGTTGTTTTTCTTGTGAGTGCGCGAGATCAATCGAAAGGTTATGCACAATACCTTCGCTGTAAAATATTCCAACACAGCATCATCAGAACTTGTCTATAAATATTCATGTTTTCAGGTGGAGCAACTGTCCTCTTCCGTTCCTTACACCGTCGCTCACTTCGCCTCTGAATATAAAATACGCTCCACACAAAAAAACAAGTGGAACGTGTGCGTATCTACTTTTTAAAAACCATCTAAAATGACACCTCAACAATTCTGATTATTCTCACGTACCCATGTATAGGACATATTCAAATTGAATATAATCCATATTTTCAAATTTCGGAATGTTAAAACCAGATAATTCAGCATGACGTCCATGCAACACAAGCCTATTTTCCCTTTTGTGCAATGAATTTTCTGCTTTACTTGTTCGATTGCATTACAAGTTTTACATTTTTATTTGAAGCACAAATGCATCGCAGTTGTTTTAATTTCTTTGTAAATTAAAAGACAGTGCGCTTTGGTTCGTTTACTTTATGAACAAGGTTTAGTATTAAAATAAAACTCGTAGTTCAAACTAATCTTCAAAGATTTGTGATGTCAGGTTACAACGTGCCGCACGTTTTAATTCTCTATAAAAGTTACTTCGACAGAAGAAAATTTGCTCATCTTTTATTTTATTACTGTTAGAATCAAAAGGTAAACAATCCGTAGGTTAGAGTATTTGTGATATCTTCAATTAACAAAAAGAAAGTTATATCATATTTCTTCGTTTTCGAGTGCATCAGAACCAACGAAACTAGAAAAGAGGAATAAGATACAATCTGGGCTCTTCTTGTCCGCAAGTACGTATGTCTACTTTTACGTTACATTCCAAGACCATCCAGATCGTACTTCGCAATGTGAGCGACTCCTGGTCAGGGCTTGGCGTGAAGAGCATGTTGCAAGAGGAAAACTGCTTTGTATGAGTGGAATGTTTGACAATGATCCGTCTGCATTCATCAGTTACGAGCAAATAAAACTACACTTTAATACACCAATGTTAATCTGAACTAAAGTGACTGCTCTGAATTCTTTTGATTGATGATTTCCCTAGTGACGCCCATTAATCTCTTAAACTAGAATAACTACAGTGTTGCAAGAGTTTTGCTTCCCTATTTGTGATAAATAAAAGAATTCTTAGATAAGAATGGATGCTTTATTATTTCGATGACGTACCGTTACAAATCTCTAGTGAGCAACGCGATCTGTCATGCAGTAACGATCTTCGGGTGATAACTTCCATGGGTTCAGCTTGAACATCAGGATGATGAAAACTTGTTGACTTTCAAAACTGTATTCAAGACCTGAAATTATTCATTTCTGGCGATGTTCTTGTGATAAAACTTACGAAATATACACAAGTAATGAAGTAATCCCTAAGATTGCGAAGGAGGACTATTGCTCTTTACTCAACGCAACCAGATACGCCGTCCTTCTGGTTTCATAAGAAAAGGCGCAAAACTCGCGATTTCAAGTTATGAGCATGATTCACGAAGAGGTTACCTTCATACCAGCACCCGAAACATCTCACCACGTCACTTCCACTTAAGGAATGCAAGGTGAGCAACTGCAACTGCAACTCGACCGGTAACTCGAGTATTTGCCGCTCACAAAAGATAGGCCGTGCATATTCGCTGGGTAGAGAATGCACCGGCTTGTCAGGTCTTTGGGAGAAGTCAGCCTGCGGGCGCGCGGAGCAGGCCTGAAAGATTGGAAAACATCCAACTCAGTTGTATGCGTCCCGTACATAATATTTCCTTCTTCGAGCCTTCGTCGTATATTGCCTATTACTCCTTGTACGGTTCTCTATATTTCAGCCCATGTTCATTTTTCCCTTTTTGTTTGTGCAACGTGGTAAATACAAGCCAAAGGACTTTTACTACTTTGACGCACTCTTCCTTGCGGGGTGGATTTGCACAGAGGAATGTCAAACTGTTATTCCTAGAAAAAAAACTCCGCAACACACGGAATAAAACGTGGACACAATTAAAAGGAACAAGAAGAAAGTTATTCAATTACCCAATTCTCTTCTTTCCCAGCTTTGAAGCCATTAGAAGGCTGTATCTGAGTAACCTTTCTAAAGAGTCACTGGGCATGAATGTGGGCAATGCCGAGCGGAGGAATGTAAAGAGCGAAACTCCATCCTACACACGGCGGCGGGGAAGTCCAATAACACGTCTACGGAGATAAATGGATGAGTTACTTCCTAATGACCATTAGCTCATTCCACCGAACATGAAAGATGAAGAAACCGCGAGCTTCCGGGTATAAATTATCGCAAGACACAACGCAGCGAAAGGAACATGCCCTCCGGAATGGGCTTCGCAGTGCGTGTGCAAGCGGAGCGGGCTGTGTTAACTCGGTGGGTTATGTAGTACTCACTCTAGCAAAAACCTTGTATAAACACGCACGATCTTCGTGTAAGACGTGTACCTGAAGGAGTATTTGTCTTGGGTATATATGCAAAGTATAACACACTTTTCAGAGGGAACGAAAAAGGTCAATATGATACATCCCTGAACGGTTTCTTCGTAACGGAACTGGATGGGTAATTGCGAAGTTTAGAAAGGGCCTTAAAGAAATATAGATCTTCAATATAACGCATCATCAAACGCCGAATAAATCATCAACTTGGTATGTAGTAGCTTCCTCGAAGTTATCAGAATAACATACATTACCATTTATTAATGTTTCACAACGAATCTTAAATTATAGCGTGGTAGAGGGCGATGACGAAAGTTATTATAACTTATAACCTTGAAATCAAGTTTATCAAACGATGCATAGTCTTGTTCTGTCATTTTCCTTTCACTATTCCAAAATTAATTCAACAATCAAAGCAATTAAATATCCGAAGGAGATATTTTCTGGCACAGTCCATTCGGCATTCACAACATATAGTCATAACGATCGCTACTTCGCCAAACAGGACCCCTGCACGGTCCAAATATCAAATGCGCCTAGAGGTCGATGTTCACAAAGCAAGTGTCACGGTTATGAAATATGACTCTATTACTAAACCTCTTAGATGTTCCCATAAGAGAAATCAGTATGCAGGAACGTTTTCGGGCAATTAACGTGCATGTTATCACGTCTCACTCAGACAACTTTCCTCTCGTTCTTGTTGGACGTTGCTATGTTCAGAATGGGTTTTTGCTTCATTTGCAAGCAAATTTGCTTTCTGAATAAGCCACACTCCTAGTAGGAAAGGCCTTGCGTTCATCAAGGTTGCTTGTCACGCTCCGATACACTAACACGATTACGCCCAATTCCGGCGCCGGCGGTAGTCCAAGCGATTTGAGAATTCTAACCTTCAATTTTAATTACCGGTAATTTGGTATAATTATACGTTCCATTTTCATATTTTTCTTCCAATTTATTACGTTTTTCAACCAAATTTACCTGAGGGAACCACTCCGCCAGCTTGGTACACGTCCGTTCTCATGACAGGCATAGACCGTGTAGTACGATACGATAACACAGAAAATATTTTATTTTTTATTTATTTACGTCAACAGTTAAAATGTGTGTGACGCGCTACGGGAAGAAGTAAATTCTGTGCACGTTGCCAAAATTCTTTGATCCCTACCCTAGGTCATAAAATACTTGAATTTTGAATGCAGAAAGAAATGAGCGTTTTTTGCAAGAATTGTTAAAAAAATATTCGCTCCGATGCCAATAAATTATATTTTCAAGGGTAAATCAACTATAAAGTTGGGCACTTATCCCTCATCATATCCTTTGTGAAGGAATAATACTTCCTGCTACCACAACTTGGATAACGATAGTTTGAATAACTAGTATATTTCCCACTGAATTCTAGAAGACGTGCACATATAATGAAGCCATATGAGAAACTAGGGGGGCTAAAACAGCACGTACTTTCTCGCCATTAGTAATTGTTATCTAATACTATTTATACCACAATTTCTCTCCGAATTAACACATCTCTGCATATTTTTTATAAAATTTAAAATCTTTGGAAAAAAATTTCAAGCAATAGATTTTTTATTCAAAATTTGAAACGAAAATATATTTCTGGCATTGATTTAGTTTGTATAAGGTATGCAGAGTATTAAAAAGAATACCCGATGAGTTTCTTAGCCCTACTATATACTTCGTAAGCAGTTTTCGAAAGAAAAATAATTAAAATTTAATAAATAATACGATACTGATAGCGTTGGCAAACAAATGCAAATAGATAACAAAATATATAATAGTAATTCTTAAACACTATGGTTTGGTAATATTCTACAAACATATACAAGTATTAGTTTATATTATGGCAAAGGAATGGGAGCCGTTATTATCGCTTTCTGTTACCAGTACGGCGTTACGACCAACAATGACCGCTCATCTATTCGTTTTCACATTTAACACAATTTAAAGACGCAATTTCAAATGAAATAACATAAATATAATATAAATTTAATAAATATTAATAAAATGAATATGAAGTAATATACACATTCTAACTTACGCAGCATCCAACTGCCTAAAAATACATCTAAAATTACGATCACGAAGCGCAGGATTTTCAGAGCGGGTGACTAAGTTTTACGTCCTATTACTAAAATACTCATATTTTCGAAAAATTCAACATGAATTTATTCGAAGATCTATTTTTGATGAATACATTTCATTGAGAAATAAGTTTCTTCATAATTGTAGTTGTAGGAAAAATTTTTGAATTTTTTCAATTTTCGAAAAATAAGGGTTTTTAACGAACACGAAATCTGTAGCATTCCCTTAATCGCCTTTCAGACTATCCAACAACAAAATTTAATCAAAATCGATGATGCCATTTTTTTTGAAAATTTGGAAAATGTGTCAGGGGATTCATCTAAGTACCCCCAAAATTAAAATATCGGTTTCAAATTCAAGAAACCGCGATATCCGCCGCGATTGGGAAATATCAATTTTGGGAAAACTGGCTAAACGCTAGCTTAGCCGCTAGCGTTTTCACAGACAGACGTTTTGCCGTAAATCAATTGTTCGGTATTAAGGACCCATAAAACATGGATTTTGGCTACACGTGTTAAAGGATTTTGTTTTTCCAAAATCAGCAACTGGATTTATCCACTTTTCTTTACCAGGGCCCTATAATAAGAGTTTTTCTACCGATAATTCGCCGTACATAACTTTCTCTTCTTAAGAAGTTCCTTCTTAAGCGCGAGAAAGTAAAAGCATAGAGAAATGAATTAGTCTATGGTAAAAGCTTTGGCAGGTATATGGAATACTTACGAAATTACTTAAATGTCGAATGCCGGCCAAACGTTGGCCTGGATAGCTGAGGTCTTTAAGGCCTTAGCTGCCACGGCTCGAAGGTTCGTGGGTTTGAATCCTGCCTCAGGCATGGATATTCGTGTGTGTTTGCGTTGTTATTCCTACAGTTAAAACAACAACAGTGGTCGCTAAATGACCAAGATATTAAAAAGCAACCTAAAAGAATGATGCCAAACAATACTAATAAGCAATTTAGAAGTGCGGATGACAGATTTCAAAAGTAAATATACCACGAACGAAGGGAATAGAAAAGAAAAATAAAACAAAAAAGATAATGTAATAGAACAGAAAGTTCAATTCGAGGAAGGGAAAAATATGTACTTGAAAAGGTGACAGCACAGATCAGCATAAAGAAAGAGGAATGGAGGCGTAACAGAAGCAAAGGTGTAGAGATGAAAGCAAGCCAGGCTGAGCGCAGCAAGAAGCTTCCCAACGAAGAGCGCTGCTGGGTGACCTGGTTGCCACCGCCACGCCCTCCAATTTCCTAGTATTTAGAAGAAAATAATTCACGTTTACGTTTACGTGGGTTTTTCTAACGTGGCGGCTGAGGGTAGTATCTCCAAGATGGAATTTGACACGACTTTTTTAGTCATTTTCAGTTCTTAATTAGACATTAATATTAGATTAAGACATTAATATTTTAGTTTTAGGAATCGCTGAAAAAGTTTGAAATTTTGTTATTTTTTAACATTCAGGGAGTTACATGAAAATCGGTCACGGGCCATTTTTATAAGCATACTTTGTTCTATGTGAGAAAAGAAAATTAGTTCAATTAGTTCAATTGTTTCAATATTATTTTATCATTTAATCACGAGATTAAACAATAGGATGCCTCAAAACCATTACGTCGTTCTGAGATGTGGCATCTCTCAGACAAACTTACGGTACCTGTAATCCAGCTGCAAACGTCCTTTAGGTTCCTATAGTGCTCCAAAATAATTTCAAATTCAATACGTAAATCGGATGAAATAATTAATTTCACATGTAAAAATGACCTTGTTATGTACGATGCCCCTATATTACCTTCACATGTCCCACAAGACTTATGTTCGTCTAAGGAATTGAATGCAAATTGACACTTTTCGCCAGTAAATTTGTCAAACAATAAAATGGGAACTGTAATGTTTAATAACACAAGAAAATAACATTTTCGTAGTGTTTCATAGTAATTGATTGACAAGTCCCATAGAATCGCGTTATTATAATTTTATTGACGCAATGTAATATTTGATATCGAATTTCACCTGCTTGAAACAAAAATATATGAATACAGCTTTTCACGCAAGGGGTGAAACGGAGGTGGGTTGTGACGAACATTGTCACATTGAAGAAAGCATTTTACAGAAGGCGCTAATTAGAAGACAAATCGCCATCCAATTATTTCTAATAAGACACTAATACACTCACAACCCCAAAGAAAACCAATAAAGCCTATTACACATTCGTGCGTAATATTTAATGCGTACCACTTTTTAAATTAACAGGGCAACATATTTTTAAAATTTCATTTTGTTGTATCTCACACAACTTAGCTTTAAAATATATAATTGCCTAGATTCTCATTTATTAGTATAGAGTGTATTATTTTTCACTCCAATTGCAAGAATGCACAATTGCGTCTTTTCAACAAAGAGACGTCCCCAAACTGAAATGAGATTTCCAGGGAACCGATGTCAGCGCTGAGTGCCTCGGGGGGGGGGGGGGCGTGAACCGGCGAGCGCCAGCAGCAGCGGAGCAACGCGCGTCACATCGCGTGCTCGGCCGGCGCGAAATCTTATCCCGCGCGCTCCGGTCGCTGGCGTCCCGCAGCGCCATTTGTCACCGCCTCCGCCTCTGCAGGGCCGGCCTCATCTAACCCACACGCTGAGGGCTTTCAAATTGTTTTCATTTGGAACGGTGCATCACGGCGGAGTGATCTTACAATATGTTTGTGAGGTAAGACAATACTAAACACGGATTTTCATCACACAACTAGTAGCGGTATAACAGCACACACTTTCTCGATTTATTTGTAACGACTACGCAATATTATATTACTACATAAATATTCAAAAGTGTTTCCAAACAGCAATATTTTTTTCATGGCGCCAAGAATCGAACTCCGGTTCTTACAGCCAACGCTCCAGGCACGTTACCTCGCTACACAAGTCTCCTGTCGCTAAGAACACAAGGTTCGATCTTAGGTCCTATCCTCTTTCTGGTGTACGTAAACGATATGCCCTCGTCTATTAAAAATTGGAGAACAGTTCTGTTTGCCGATGACACGAATGTTCTTTGCAAAAAAGAAACAACAAATGGTACAATTTCAGAAGTATCAAATTGGTTTTGTAATAACAAATTAATATTAACGAAGAAAAACTGTCTCAATGCAATTTCGTTCAAGTCGGCAATCGTTGCTCCATTGAAATTAATAATATGCAATTAGCTGTGTTAAGGTAACAAAATTTCTTGGTCTCTCAATTCAATCAAACCTGAAATGGAATGTACATATAACAGAATTAAACACTAAATTAAGCTCATTATGTTATGCATTCAGAATTCTTTCTAAGTCTGTCAGCTTTCCTTCAGCTCGTTGCGTGTATTTTGCAAATGTACATTCCCGCCTGAGATATGGCATAATATTCTGGGGAAATACATCTTATAGCTCCCAGACTTTTAGATTACAAAACGAATTGTACGAATAATAACCAAATCCCACCCACGTGATTCATGTAAGCCTCTCTTCATTAATCTGGGAATTCTACCATTACCGTGTCTTTTATTTACGAATCAGTGGTTTTGTAAAAAAGACTTGCTCAAGGGAGCGGAATATATTTTCAGAAAATGCCGAAATCTATTACTATAACACTCGACGTAGAAATCATATTCATCAGGTGAAGTATCAACAGCTCATTACAAAAATTCACATACAATACATGTACATTATTTTACAACATTTGCCAGATGACATTAAACGATTAATTCAATAGAAAAGTTTAATCCCAAGTGAAACGTTTTTGCTGCATAACTGTTTTTATACATTAGAGATATACTGAGCATAACAAGAAAAGTAACATTAATTTTAACAATGATACATAATGCATTATTTACCATTTGGACTGTATAAATGAGTATAAACAACCTGTAACAACTATTGTACTACAGCTTCCGGGTCAATGACCCCATCTCGATCAGGTTTTTCGTCCAGTTTCCTGATCCATTGAGCAAATGGCCCTTGTTTTGCTTCTGGACATAAATGTAACTTCATTTTCTGTGCACGTCTTCTAGAATTCAGTGGGAAATACAATTATTCAAATTATCGTTTCCATGTTGTCGCGGCAGGAAATAATAAGAGCCAAAATGTATTGCTTATTTATCCTTGAAAATAGATTTTATTACATGGGAGTTTTTTTTTTTTTTTCCTTTCAAAATTCAAAATTTAAGTAGTATATGATTAGTTAGGGATCAAAGAATTTTGAAAATGTGCACACAATTCACTTTTCCCCATAGCACGTCATACGCAGTTTTTAACTGTTTTTTGACGTAAAATAAATAAAATAAATAAATAAATCCAAATAATGAAAAAATGCCATCCACCTGATTCCTGTAAGCCTCTTTTCACTGAGCTTGGAATCTTATCATTGCCTTGTCTATTTATTTGAAGTAGTATTTGTCAAAATTTTAAATTTTTTACAACACTCGACATATAAATCATGTTCATCAAGTGTCAGTATCAACAGCTCACTACAAGAAATCCACATAAAATACATGTACGTTACTTTACAACGCATTGCCAGATGAAATTAAACAATTAAAATTGGTACACAAATTTAAGTTAAAAGTAAAATCTTTTCTGCTGCTAAACTGTTTCTATACAATTAGAGACAATAATAATAATAATAATAATAATAATAATAATAATAATAATAATAATATAATGTCTTTATTAATGGCGAGGCGAGACAATACTGATCGTCAAAAAGAAAAATGTTTACGTTAACAAAACAATGATATAGTACAATGATTTAGTTTACATTTGCATTATATAGTTTTAAAAAAAGACTTAAATACCTGTAACAAGTAATGTACTTCAGCTTTCGGGTCAATGACCCCCATCTCGATCGGGATTTTGTCCAGTTTCCCTGATCCATTGAGCAAATGCTGAGATGGCCCCTTGATTTGCTTCCGGACGTAAATGTAGCTTCACTATGCGCACGTTTTATTGAGCTTTCCTTTTGGTTGTAGTGGTAATATATCTTAGTGTGAGTTTCTATTTGTTAGCAATAGAGAAAAATCAAATCCGTTTGTTTACCGTCACAAATAAGTTTTCTAGTTAATAGTTAAATAGTTGGGAAGGGATTCTGAAACTCAAGAAAGCGTGCGCAGATGATTTTCTCCCCCCATACGTCACATACAGTTTTTGACTAAATAAATAAATAAATAGATATTTGAAGCGGTTGTTTGGGGGAGGAGAGTCGGCTTCCTTGGAGGCTAATTCTGAAAATCTATTGCCTATTGGGACATTGTTAGAGGATTGCAAGTCTAAGGTCTCATTTTCGTTATTGTGTTTTGGGCTACGTAGCCTACGTGAACTCCGGAACCGTCTGTAGGTGGTGCACTGTTTAACACTGTTGAATAACGTTTATCATTGTCCTTGACATTGACACTTGCACTGTGTTTTTTGTTATTGCTATTGGTAGCGTCCTCGCCTATTGACTTTTTCTTTTGGTGGATGTTGGCGTCTCCCTAATTTGGCCAAGATTAAGGGGTTGTACCTTGGTTAATTTGTATGTATCCTCGTATGTAGCCATGACTGTATCCTCGTATGTAGCACTTTCACTGTGTGAGTTGGTAAATTGATGAAGTTGCTCTGCGGAATGCAGCTGGTGTTGTGTAGCACGTAAAGAGCATTGCTGACTACGTTGCCTGTTGATGAATTCGCATCGAATGCCTTGGTGGAAGTATTCGATGCACTGGATTAACAATGTATTTTCACTATTTGAAATGCTTAATATTAGAACCGGTGCGGGGGGCCCGAACCGACCATAGTGCTCTGACTATTACGAGCGCTCTGCGATGTGAACGTTTCGGTGGTCGGGACTGGAATGACATTGCTTTCTAACTCTACTTGCACTGACTAGCTTGTTTACAAACACTGTCCCATACGAAGGCCGGAAAGCGAAAGAGAATTCGCATTGCTTCCGTGGCATCCACTCGAACACGGTGGCTGAAGGGGTTTAACTGCCCCACAGTGCTCTCCCAAAACCATTCCCCCTGCCGCTGAGTGACGCCCATTCAGTCAGAACGCAGCTCGCGGGCGAATTTCCGGGCTCGTGAGAAGCGAAGGGGCTCTAGGCGGCCACGTGTGTCACTGAAGCTAGTCACGCAGAGCAAGTCTTGTTTAGGCGCTAGTGTTAAATCACACACGGATGGACAGACAAACGGACAAGCGGACTAACAGACGGACGAATAGACGGACGGATGGCTGGATTGACAGATGGCGGGCGGGCAAACAAACGGACGGAGAGACGGACGGACAGACGGACGGACAGACGGACGGACAGACGACGGACAGACGGACGGACGGACAGACGGACGGACAGACGGACGGACAGACGATTGTCGGAATTGCTTGTCGATGATAAGGACCCGACAACAGCATGGATTCTGACCGGGTGTTGGAGGAAGGAATACGTAGAATACGGATAAGGAATACGTGAGGACGTACGAAGGAATAATCATATGTAGGAACAAGATTCATCCTCTTTTTCGTTCACAGAGCCCGACAATACGAGTTTTTCTGTCGAAAACTCGCCGGCGTCCGGAGCATCATTTCAATACTTTCTATTAACTGTATAAAGTAGTAAAGCGATCAAGTGAAACGTTGACTTGTTGAGACCCTTGCAGATGCCTCAATGACGACCAGGGTTGCTACTCAATAATCCCTCCATTATATACACTACGGGAATGTGCTATGTCCCTTTATAAAAAGTCGAAATACTGGCAGATTACTTCCCAAACTTCAACGATTCGAACAGAATTAAATTTTTCCTGCCTGAAGAAATTAAATCCTCTTAGATTTCTACTATTAAAAAGCCCAGGTGCGACAAAGATTAAATCATTTTCAAAAATCTGCCAACAAATACCATAGGATTTATAAACCACCCATACAACCCAATTATCAGATTATGCTATAACTCTTTCAACTGAATGTTCTCCTATATAATTCCGATTCATAAACCTAACAAAAACAGCCAGAATCCTGAAAGTAATACAGCGATCAGTCACTTCTCTACATTAGCCACATTATTAGATAAAATCATCCTTAAAAAATAAAATAGTATACAAATAAAGTCAAGGCCATCCCTCACCATCAATATTTTTTTATGGAATTCTAAGTTTTATTTACAGATGACACTATTGCATCTTACCATGATCACGTTAGGATTTAGAAAAGTCTGTGATTGAAAACTAAAGAATTTTAGCGATTGGTAAATTGAATAATTGTCAAATAATTATATATATATATATATATATATATATATATATATATATATAATTATTTGCAATTATTCAATTTATAATCGCAATATATATATATATATATATATATATATATATATATATATATATATACCGAGAGAGTGAGAGAGAAAGTGATAGAAAAATTCCTAGGGCATTTATTCAGCCGACAGCCTGTTGGGTGGGGTCAGCAGAACCCCTCCGTGACACATATAAGAGAGTCAAGGGACAAACCACCATGCCCAAGGCGGGACTCGAACCTGCACTCAAACACGGCGTATGTTCGTATTGAATACTATTCTTTAGTGTCTACTAAAATATTTCTTACACACACACATTCACCCATAGTCAATAGTGTGACTGGCGAAACAGTTTCAGAAATGTGGCAACCTTAATTAGGAAATAAAAACGAGAATGATGCAAATGTAAAATGCTTGCTAAACTCATAATAAAATTACTAGCGCCAAAAATTAACGATGATGTAATTAAATAGTCTTGATTTTAAATAGTCAACCGTTAGAACCACCTCATCACGCTTTCATAATTGCAACACAGAAATAAGAACAGACACTTGTCTCAATAACTTTATACGAACCACAATGAGACAACTCCTAGATTCGAATTAAAGAAGGCCAGTACTACAAAGGGACAATAAATTTTCAACTAGTGAAGACTACTAATACCCCATTTTTTCAGTAAAATATTCCTATTATTTAAATATGATTCGAAGGGCAAAGGATAGATAATTCAAGGAAGGTTTCTTTTATAAATATCTACGCTGCAAGTGATTGGTGGATGGTGGTGTTATCAGATGCTTACGTGTAAATTGCAAGGTCTTGCATGTGGAGAGCTCATGTAATCAGATGCTTATATTAAAATTTCCTCATAAAATGTCTTGTATGCTCTCCACACGTGTTGTATAAAGACATTTCATTAGTAAATACATAATAAAAGTTACATATTTCAACAAATAATACACTATTAGTGAGGAACTACGAAGCGTGTAGTTCCGCTTCGTGCATGCTCACTGGGTGTGGAAGATGTGTGAAGCCATCTTGGCGGAGTACAATAGCTAATACGGCGAATAATGAGCGCAAAAGTGGAAGACCGTCCAGGAATCTCTTTCGTTCGCTGCAAATTCCGCGTGGGTCGAGCAGGATAAGTGGCACAGAAGGGTCAGATGCGCACGGAAGGGCTGTTGAAAATAAAGTTGAAAAGGGTTTTAATTGTCGTAATTAGGCAAAGTGATAATTGTTCCCAACTAAGTATATGAATATGCACTTCATTGTAATCATTTTACTCTCAGCATTTTTTATTCTTCCTCGCCCTTCCCCTCTGCTTTCTCATTCAGGTTTCTTCACTTTTCTTCTCATTCGATAACTCTGAACGTATATTCCCTTGTCTCTCGTTCTGGTATATATTTTCTATACCTTTACTGTTACTGATGCCATGCTAGTTGTAAGCATTCTTGATTTAGTCAATATCTTAATCTCAACAGCTTAATCGCGGCGTATCCCGCGATTGTACCTACGCTAGCACTCCAGATATTCTAAATATATAACTTTATTATTATTATTATTATTATTATTATTATTACTGCGAATAAGCCCAATTAGGTCTACGCAAATACTCAGATCTTAGCCTTTCTTTGTGTCCACTATAATTACTATTATTATTATTACTATTATTTGTGTTATTATTGCTGTTGTTGTTGATATTATGATTATTATTACTTTAATTAGAAAAGCCGTGTGCGGGCGGGCGCTGGCGAGAGGGCGCCCTCCGCGCCGCACCGCGCGGGGCCACCCGCCCTGCGCCATCCATTCTCCTCCGCCGCGCCCCACTTCCTCGTCTCCAAAACACGACTCTGCGAGTAGGGGTCTCTCCCTTCTAACACGTAGGTTTCACTGAGATGGAAGCATTTTTGTGTGTCTGGCGAATATTAAGTCAGCAGTTCGTCAATAATAAAATCACCGCTTTCGGAGAAATGGGATCAAGAAGCGAAAATAAATTAAAGAGCACACTAAGATACCGTAGGATTTATTTATTTACAGCTCTAAGCTGAGGAGTACGCTTACAACCGTATAAACAAGTAAGTATAATTATGCAAATGCCCGAACAAAAATGAAATGCCCGTTTAGGCTTATAAGGTAAGAAGAGGAACACGTACAACACAAAAACAAATAATGAAATTGACTTTAATAATTCAATCAACTAACCGGAATGTTGCAAAAACACAGTGCATATTAACACTTATTTGTTTACTTATTTTGAATTGCTGCACAATTTTTATTATACTTCCGTTCATTACTTGTTAGTGATTTATCAATATTTTCGTCCACTTCGTGAACTTAAGAGCATTTCTCGAGCCAGGTTGCCATGTACCACTTCAGCAGCCCCTGAAAACCATACGGAATGAGAAAGCATCCAGTCTCCTAAATCTAGTTGCACGCCACCACAATTTCTTAACTACGAGAATTCATCACGAAATATACTCTACGAAATTATGTATTGTCTTCTTCGGATCAGTCCCTCTTGCTTCCCAAAATCACGCCATTTGAACTGGACTCCAAAATATACATTATTATTATTATTATTATTATTATTATTATTATTATTATTATTATTATTATTATTATTATTATTATTATTATTATTACCGGGTGGGTTACACAGTGGTAGAATCCAATCGAGAACTTTATACAAACGTTAGAAGAGCACCTAATCGAGAACTTTCTTATACAAACGTTATTTGCTAATGTAAAATTGCATGTCATTGCAAGTAAAATTTCTAAATGATAAAATACATATCTTATTCTATACTAACATGTAGTCATTCCTTGAACTGATCCCGCCTCCTTACACATTGGCTAATTTGCATACTAATCTGTCATTCTCTACTGAATCTACCAATTGCACTCGTACTTTCCCCATTATTTCCCCACGCAGCAACGATCCAATTAATTCGTAGAGCTGAGTTTCACGTGCCATAAACCGTCACCACAAAAATTTTTATTTCCTGAAATTCTACTCGTTAATCACTCACTAAAATAAAACTCTGGTTTTAAGGGTACCATTCGTCTTACCGTAAGCGATTCCACTGAAAGCTTACAAATTACACAGTATATTTTTCACGTATCACATGCGTTATTAATCTTGGTTTTATTTCCTCATAGGATTACCTCAAATCACTTTTCTGCTTATTTACATTTGTAAACCCTAACAAACATGATACCAAACAATCAATATAACATTTTTATTGGTACCCAATATGCAGTTTTACCGTCCTAAATCAACATGTGAAAACTCATTCGCTCTGCCTTTTGAATCAAGGAATGTAAGTTCACTCCTGTGCACGTCTTCTGTGTTAGATGGGTATTATAGTTATTCAAATATCGTTCTCCATGTTTTAACGGCAGGGAGTCGATTCCTTCACGAAGGGCACTGTTGGCACATAGGTGGCCAAAATTAATTCAAATTTGGCGCCGTACTAGGAATTCAATCATTTATAACAATTCTTTGGCGATAATTAATGGCAAAGAGTATTCATTTCAAACGTCGCGCCTTGGACTTGGTATGTATTTTTCTGTAAAAACCGCGGGCGGGCTTCCAGAAAGAAAGGGAATATATTTTTTATATGAAACTCTTTGGAACGACTGAACTGCTTTGAAAAACTGCTTTCTAGGAAGGGCGACAGAGCGCGCCACGGGGTGGACACCAAGACACGAGCAGAAAGATAACATTTCACATTGTTACGGTTTCGAGGAATCCTCGCCTCGTTCTACTTGCGACGCGACGCAATCACATTGTTTGAAAAGCCAAGTGGTTGCGAGCCGCGCTAATGGAAAGAGCGAAGGAATTGAAAGTTAGAATTTTACATTGTTAGTGGTCAAGTTCACATCAGTGCAGAATCCCTGAACAGAGTTATGACGCGAAGCGTTTCCTAACATGTATCACGCCCGAATTACAAAACGATTTTCTTTTCGCCCAGACAAGGTAAAGCTGACAACTTCTTAAAACAAAGTTCTTACGCTGAGGTAAACTTATGATTCTTAAGTAATTGACTTTCAGAATTTTCCCTTATGTCAAGGGAGTAAAAAAGGCAGGAGTCTTCTTTTAAACACGAAAAATCTTCAGATGCTCTCCTAAGATATATCAAGATCTTTTGCAACCTCAACATGCACGAAGAGGGATAAAAGCAAAAATCTAAAACAGATTTGCTTTTGCAAATAGTTTTTATTACACTGGAGCAATTTTTTCTTATCAATTCTTGCCAAAATGCTTATTTCCATATTATTCAGAATACAACTTGTATGTGGCTTAATGTAGGAATCCCAGAATTTAAGAAAACGTGCACGAATACTATCACACAGTATTTAACTTTTTCCGATGTAAAATAAGTAAAATAAAATGAATGTGAATGCGTAGAAAGGAATCCGAATCAAGTAAAATCTCTTTAAAAGGACTGTTCCGTAACACTGATGTACTTGATCCTACCGAAGAATGCTTCTTTATGGACGGAAGTGCCAGCTGTTTCAAATGATCCGACTTCGGGTAAGAGGACCCTATAACACGTTCGTTCATGTCATGTACAAAACAATTCAATTTAAACAGATCGCAAGTGCGTTCTATCTGACTAATCTAGAAATGAGAAAAGTAAATATGCGTGAAAAAAGCAATGAAAGTATGCGAAACACTTATGGAATAGGATAAGCAAAAAAGTAGAGAGTGCGTCTACTTTTACAACAAAATTACGTTATATTAATACTCATACAAGTAATTAATGTAAGTAATATTTTATAAATTACAATAAACTTTAATATCATTTTCATTTTGAATTTAACAATTGCCGAACGACACAACAGTGTTATTTCTCTCTTTAAGACTTGTTCTCTTTTTGAGAGCAAAAATGAATGTTACCTCACGCCAATCCGTGATTTACAACTTTCCCTTTATTCGTAATGGATATTTAATTTGCCTCTCTGGCTAATTTCTTCTGCTAATTACTTAACTTTTCCTCTACGGTTAAGTAAGATAGTATAAACCTAAATTACATAGTAAGTTCACAGAAAATAAGAAAAGTATTCGAGATTATACGACAGACCACTTTATGTAAATAACAATGTATGTCTTTGATCATCATATTAGTGTGTTGTTGCATTATCTGAAAGAATAACTATAAGAAAAATTACACTAAACATACATAAAAATAAATACTGAGAAGCGTTACAATACAGACGGCATAATTCAAAGCAAACTTGGGGTAGTTGGAGTTAATTTTACTTTCTCGCTACCTTAATAACCCTAGGTTGAATTTCTAAATTTATCAAGTGAATAAATCCAATTGCAAAATTTAGAAAAAAGTCCTCTAACATATGTTGTAACCAGAATTGACGTTTTGTGGGTCCTTGTTGCTGAAAAATCGAGTGAAAGCAAAAGTTTGTCCGTCTATCTGTTGGTCGGTCTGCCTGTCCGTCTGTGAACAAGGATAGCAGCTAAATCGTTCAGCCAATTTTACTTCAAAATTGAAGGTCCTTTGAATTGGAAACAGGTATTTTAATTTTGGGGGTACTTTACATGAAGCCCCTGAATTGAATCGAATTTGCCATATTTTACGTGGCGAGACTCAGGCCATGAGGCCTGCTCTTCCGTCTGACCATGCAAATTTCGTTACACTCCTTCACCAATCATGGGAGAAAGAAGGTATTACTTGGGCGACGAAACAGGCGATTGAATTTACTCAGAGGCGTCATTTAGGCGAGGATCTTTTACATGCAGTAAATGTACTAACATGGGACAGCCGGTTTTACTTCTCCTCCAAAGGAAGGCGTACGAAGGATTTTTTCGCCCTTAAAAATCCACAGCTTCGATCGGGTTTGAACCCGCAAACTTGGGTAAAGCAGTCCGATACGCTAACCGCTACACCATCGCCCCTGGAACATTTTCCAAAACTTTCAAAAAAATGCTCCATCGTTTTTAATTAAATTCTTTGGTTGATAGTGTGAAGGTAATTTAAGAGAATGGTTCAGATCTCATGTACGTTCAAAACTCTGATTTTTTGAAAATCGTAAAAGTTGAACTGTTTTTCCAGTTCTCCTACAACTAAAATATTAAAGATAGAGATTTTTTCCATTAATGAAATCTGTTCCTTAAAGATAGATTTTGAAATAAGTCGGTACAATTTTTCGGACATTTGTGTACTTTTCGACTAATTTTGCGTGAAAATACTGGCGAGAAAGTACGTGCTGTTTTAGAACCACTACTTTAAATGTATATTTGTGAGTTAGTAAGAGACATCTTCCGACCCCCTGTAATTTGCAGTAAGCTTTCATTAAAACGTTCAACATAAAAAACAGTACAGGCGAAAATTATTTTCTAAGCTTATAAACGTTTGTAAAGTAGCCATTGAAAGGTGCAATTTAATGTTGATATGGAAAGCAACCTTAAAGCTACCATGAAATGCA